>CM048754.1:22453860-23653860 GCA_026315105.1 Locusta migratoria | reverse complement strand
GCCGTCATTAACCGTCTAGTAAAATCATCTGAAGATCAAAACCAACTGAATAACGATCTGAATAAGATATCAGTATGGTGTAAAAATTGGCAATTGACTCTAAATAATGAGAAGTGTGAAGTCGTCCACGTGAGTACGAAAAGAAAGCCGTTAAACTTTGTTCACAAGATAAATCAATCGAAGGTGAAGGCCGTAAACTCCACAAAATACCTAGGAATTACTATTACTTCAGACTTGAACTGGAAAGAACACGTAGATAATATCGTGGGAAAGGCGAACCAGAGACTGCGTTTTATTGGCAGAACCCTTAAAAGATGCAACAGAACTACTAAAGAGACTGCATACACTGCGCTTGTCCGTCCATTTTTGGAGTATTGCTGCCCAGTGTGGGATCCTTATCAGGTGGGTTTGACGGAGGACATCGAAAGAGTCCAAAGAAGGGCAGCTCGTTTCGTATTGTCACCATACAGGGGAGACAGCGTTACGGAAATGATACAGGATCTGGGATGGGAATCATTACAACAACGGCGCTTATCGCTGCGGCGTGGGCTACTTACGAAACTCCAATCGCCAACATTCTCCTCCGAATGCGAAAATATATTGTTGACTCCCACTTACATAGGTAGAAATGATCATCAGAATAAAATAAGAGAAATCAGAGCTCGAACAGAGAGATTCAGGTGTTCTTTCTTCCCACGCGCTATTCGAGAATGGAATGGGAGATAAATAGTATAATTGTGGTTCGATGAACCCTCTGCCGCGCACTTAAATGTGATTTGCAGAGTATCCCATGTAGATGTAGATCCTCCTTTCTTTTTCCCTCTCCCCCCACCTGTGTCTCTATCTCCCTTCCTTCTGTCTCTCATTTTTCGTCGGGCCGTCTTGGGGGGGGGGGGGGCAAGTGCCCCTGTGCCCCTCCCCCCCTCTTAAATTCGCTCTTGAGTCAGAGCAACTGCCGTGCATGCGATTGTAGCGCTGCCGCGGATACAAATGGAAACGGAACTTAATTCGTGGACGACCCTCGTTGATACACAGAATAACCTGAATCAGCACAGAGACGAAAATTAACGGACAGCTATTCTGACAGGAGTGGGAGGGTAGGAATGGGTGCTGGCTGTGACGTCAGCACTGCCCTGATGGCGGAGAGGGCACATCTGCGCGCTGGGCCGTTCAGCCAGTGAAAATCCGTTGGCGTCGATGAGGCCTGCTTTCCGAGGTCCCGAAACGCCGCGGAACGAGCAAATTCGCAATCGGCCCGGGCAATTGGACGTGAACGCTGATGGGTCTAATGCCCCGGCTATTATCGTCAGCGCTGATCCGCTATACAGCAGTCTGGTGTGCCGCCTTGTTTCGTTTAGTGGTCCGTGCACTCACCGACCGTAGCAGATACCGTTCTTTATATCCGACTGCTCAGTAGGGTTGGCGGTTATTGCTGAAACAACCGGTTTTCGGTCATACCGGGCCTTTTCATCACCAGTTTAACCGCACCGTAAAAATTGCTTAACATAACCGCAAATGGAGCGTTGTAGCTCACTGCTCCCTTGATTGGAATAAACTCTTTAAAGTTCTCAAGCAAGCAGCAGTAAAATATAGCGAGCGTAAGGTTATTTACAACTTGTACAAAAACCAGACAGCGGTTGTCAGAGTTGAAGGGCATGAAAGGGATGCAGTGGTTGGAAAGGGAGTAAGACAGGGTTGTAGCCTTTCCCCAATGTTGTTCAATTTGTACATTGCCGACGACATAGTAATTCTGTCAGATACAGCAAAAGACCTGGAAGAGCAATTGAACGGAATGGACAGTGTGCTGAAAGGTGCATATAAGATGAACATTAACAAGAGTAAAACAAGGGTAATGGAGTGCAGTGTAAGAAAATCAGGTGATGCTGAAGGAATTAGATTAGGTAACGAAACAATAAAGGAGTTAGGTGAGTTTTGTTACTTGGGCAGTAAAATAACAAATGATGGTCGCAGTACAGATGATATAAAATGCAGAATGTCAATGGGTAGAAAGGCGTTATAGAAAAAGAGAAATTTGGTAACATCGAATATTGATTTAAGCCTAAGGAAGTCCTTTCTGAAGGCATTTGGATGGAGTGTTGCCTTGTATGGGAGTGGAACATGGACGATAAGCAGTGTGGACAGAAAGAGGATAGAGGCTTTTCAAATGTGGTGCTACAGAAGAATGCTGAAGATTAGGTGGGTGGATCGCGTAACTAATGAGGAGGTACTGAACCGAATTGGGGAGAAAAGAAATTTCTGGCATACCTTGACTAAAAGAAGGGATAGATTGGTAGGACACATTCTTAGACATCAAGGAATTGTAAATTTAGCGTTGGAGGGAAGTGTGTGGGATAAAAATCGCAGAGGAAGACCAAGACATGGATACAGTAAGCAGATTCAGACAGATGTAGGTTCTTATGAGGAGATGAAGAGGCTTGCTCAGGATAGAGTAGGGTGGAGAGCTGCATCAAACCAGTCTCTGGACTGAAGACCACAACAACAACAACCGGTTTTCGGATTTTTATTGCTATTATTTCCAATAGAGTTCGACCGAAACATATTTTTGCGGCAGACACAGAAATCGTAATCGAATTTTCGGTTCTTCTACTGTCGCCCGAAACCGAAACTCACGAAATTTAGTTAACAATTTAGTTAAATTTACGTTATACGACAAATCACTAGTCTTTCCATATTTTGCAAGATCCCCTCCCAATACTACGCCTTCTTGAGTGTGTGTATGCCTATCCAGGAGTCTGTAGAAGACGATATACGAAGCATACAGATTTACTGGCCTAGTATTTCCATCCGGCAGTTGCGAATATTTGAGCCAAACACTCCTTAAGTTGGACTTGTGAGCCAGCGAATACGAATATCTCGTTATATACACAATATATATCAGTTACAGTCAGTAAATAAATTTCAATCGGTGCTGCAGAAGTATTTCGAAAAATAAAGTCACAGTTCCGACTAACAGTATGATAGTTGTCAGTGTAAATTTACGCTAGTTGAACTGTGAAAGCTCTGTACCACATGATCAAAGAATGTTCAAATAGGTGTGCGTTCTTATGAGACTTAAATGCTTAGGCCATCGGTCTCTAGACTTACAAACTACTTAATCTAACTTAAACTAACTTACGCTGAGGACAACATATACATCCATGACCGAGGGTGGAGGGAGGACTCGAACCTCTGACTGGAGCAGCCGCGCAGTCCGTGAGATGGAGCCTCAGACCGCACCGCTACCTCGCGACGCACCACATGATAAATGATGCGTAAACCCAATTTGGTTACTAAAAGAGCCCCTCGCTTTCAAGGAATCATATTAATAAAATATTGTTAGCATAACAATATGATAATATATTAAAAATTATTATTGCAAGCTTACATAATAGGTATATGAATCGAACTCACCTTCTCTTCTAAGAAACATTTTGGATGCTTTCTCCTTAAACGACTCAGCATGTCTGTAGTACCTCCACCCGTTTTCAGCTTTTTAAAGCAAATGGAGCATTGTACCTCACTGCTCCCGTACTTCGTGAAGTACTTCCACACTCGGGATGGTGCCATTTAAGACACAACCGATGTCTGGCGACGACAGCAAGGAACTGCCGCGTGACCAGACGGAGGCAAGTCTCGTACACTGCCGGTGCACGCGCGTCGTCTAATGGGCCACGCCACACGGCGACAGCTGCATCGATGCCTCAGTAGCTGCACCAGTTCTCAAGTTCTTATGCCACGCGTTTGTTGCGCGTTTCTGACTGCCGAGATTGTTCTTAAATTATCACTGATCGCTTTTCTTAGTTTCTGCGATGACCTAATATTTAACAGTAGTGGAAATTTTAGGAATAGTCCTAACTATTTTTAATTTTTAAAAATTTACAAAAAAAAAAAAAAACACATTTCTAGCCACTACTGCAAGAAGTAGTCATACCGGTTTTTTTTACCCGGTTCTTGGCAATAACTAAAAAAAACGGTTACAACCGACACCAAATATAACGAAAAAACCGGCTATTCAAAACTAAAATACCGGTATCGTTTCGTCGACATCCTCACATCGCCTGACTTCGTAATGTCTCCCGTAGATTGTGAAATAAGTTTATAACTTAGCAGCAGGTAATGGGCAAGGACAAGTCAGCTTATTGCGAATTGAAAAGGAGAAAAAATTAAAATGCCGAGATCGCAGTTAGTTTATTTTCCGACGACCGTTTCGGTAACTGAAAAAAGGGAGCTACATTCAATTGCAGTTATGCCAAATACAATAATCTCTGTATATACAGGGTGTTACAAAAAGGTACGGCCAAACTTTCAGGAAATATTCTCCACAACAAAGAAAGAAAATACGTAATGTGGACATGTGTCTGCAAACGCTTAGTTTCCATGTTAGAGCTGATTTTACTATTTCATTTACGGATGAGGCTTCATTCCAACGTGACCAACTTGTAAATTCTCACAATCAACATCTGTGGGCTGACGAGAATCCGCGCGCAATTGTACAATCACGTCATCATCACAGATTTTCTGTGAACGTTTGGGCAGGAATTGTTGGTGATGTCTTGATTGGGCCTCATGTTCTTCCACCTACGCTCACTGGAGCACGTTATCATAATTTCATACGGGATACTCTACCTGTGCTGCTAGAACATGTGCCTTTACAAGTACGACACAACATGTGGTTCATGCACGATGGAGCTCCTGCACATTTCAGTCGACGTGTTCGTACGCTTCTCAACAACAGATTCGGTGACCGATGGATTGGTAGAGGCGGACCAATTCCGTGGCCTCCACGCTCTCCTGACCTCAACCCTCTCGACATTCATTTCTGGGGGCATTTGAAAGCTCTTGTCTACGCAACCCCGGTACCAAATGTAGAGACTCTTCGTGCTCGTATTGTGGACGGCTGTGATACAATACGCCATTCTCCAGGGCTGCATCAGCGCATCAGGGATTCCATGCGACGGAGGGTGGATGCATGTATCCTCGCTAACGGAGGACATTTTGAACATTTCCTGTAACAAAGTGTTTGAAGTCACGCTGGTTCGGTTGCTGTGTGTTTCCATTCCATGATTAATGTAATTTGAAGAGAAGTAATACAATGAGCACTAAAATGGAAATTAAGCGTTTTCGGACACATGTCCACATGACATATTTTCTTTCTTTGTGTGTGAGGAATGTTTCCTGAAAGTTTGGCCGTACGTTTTTGTAACACCCTGTATACAAGCAAAATGACACTCATTCATTCACTCACTCATTCACTCACTAAACACGAAATCTCGAAAACTACTTCACCTATGAAGCTGAAATTTTTCATTAATTCAGTTTATAGGTAGACGACTTTAGCTAAGAAAGGATTTTGCGATAGGGGCGATAGTTCAGGAGATATAACGTCATAAACAATGAAAACTTTATCCCGTCTTTCAGCACGTGATAGTGTGACTTTATCAGTCCACTATTTGAGAAGGAGAGCACTTAGTGACTTGAAACGAACTTTAAACACAGTTTGAAACCTTTTTCTCGTTGACAACCCCAGAAATATGATGAAAGGAAAAAAGTTTGTCGCTTACTACTTTTTCGCCGTTCATGCACTAAAATTACGGCATGTGGCATGACAATTTATTACTCGTACATTGTTAATTTTATTCGCAAGAAATGTTGCACACATTATACACACATACCGTTGAACGTACGTTCGAAATTTTATCATACTACGACAGACACTTCACGAGATATAACGTCATAAATAATGAGATGCAAGAAAAACTGCCACATCACGCAAAAATATTGCACATTTCCTCCTAAATCTGTGGACCGATTTCAACCAAATTTGATATACATATTCCTGAACATGAGATAACAGTTCCTGCAGAGTTAAGAAGCACATACGACGCGTGGTTCAGGAGATATGACGTCATAAAGAATAGGAAACGCAGAAAACTGCCACACAGTGTGATGAGAATTTATTCGCACACTGTATGAGATTTGGGCAGTAAAATAACAAATGATGGTCGCAGTACAGAGGATATAAAATGCAGAATGACAATGGGTAGAAAAGCGTTGAAGAAGAGAAATTTGTTATAATCGAATATTGATTTAAGCCTAATGAAGTCCTTTCTGAAGGCATTTGTGTGGAGTGTTGCCTTGTATGGGAGTGAAACATGGACGATAAGCAGTGCGGACTGGAAGAGGATTGAGGCCTTTGAAATGTGGTGCTACAGAAGAATGCTGAAGATTAGATGGGTGGATCGCGTAACTAATGAGGAGGTACTGAACAGAATTGGTGAGAAAAGAATTTCTGGTATACCTGGGCTAAAAGAAGGGATAGATTGATAGGACATATTCTTAGACATCGAGGAATGGTGAATTTAGCGTTAGAGGGAAGAGTGTGGGGTAAAAACCGCAGAGGAAGACCAAGAGATGGGTACAGTAAGCAGATTCAGACAGATGTAGGTTGCCGTTCTTATGAGGAGATGAAGAGGCTTGCTCAGGATAGGGTAGGGTGGAGAGCTGCATCAAACCAGTCTCCGGACTGAAGACCACAACAACAACAACAACATGAGACTGAGGGTGCTCAGCGACTTGCAACAAACGTTAAAGACAATTTCCAGCCTTCATTATATTTTTTCTCACTGACAACTACAGTAAAATGAAACGAAAAACGATTCTCAATTACAATTTTTTCGCGGTTCAGGGACTAAAACTTCGGCATTCGATATGACGTTACAGTTTATAATTGCTACACTAAAAATTGTAGATGCGGGAAATTTTACACACAATATACACGCATAGATTGAACGTACCTTCGAAATTGTATCAGAGTACGACACGTAGTTCATGACATAAGAGCACATAAGCAGTAACGTTCATGTAAAATCAAATGATTGTTAATCTTATGGGACTTAACTACGGGGTCATAAGTCCCTAAACTTACAAACTACTTACGAACTAGCTAACACTAAGGACGGCACAAATATCCATGCCCGAGGGGGGATTCGAACCCCCGACCGTAGTGGCCGTGCAGACCGTGACTGGAGCGCCTCAGTCCCCTCGGCCACCGCGGCCGGCCACCATCAAGCACCAAGTTTTAATCTCTTACTTCTTTACTACAAATTGTATTCGCAAGAGATTTTACAGCCCTTATACAAATGAATATAAATCTGAAAAATTATACAATTGTACAACATAGAACTCAATAAGTATGAGATGTCCGAAGTTTATAAATAATTTGTATTTTGATTACTATCTTTCTTTGTTTGGATACTGCACTTACAATTTTGTACTTTATGGAAGACAGTCTAATTTCTTATGATACTGTCCTACAAATATAATATGTCTTTACGAGAAAGAAGAGATTCACACACGGAAAGAGAGAGAGAGAGAGAAGAGATAGAAGAAGTAGTAACTCAAGGCTGGAATAAGTAAATAAATATCCAGCAACACCAGATTTTCAGCTGGTACCAAATACAGTAATAATGCAACAAACTTACATACACAATTCATACCTTGTGTCCTATGCTTTCCATTTCGTAAAGGCGCACCACATTATAATGGTACATCAACCATAAATCTTTTAACTTTTATAAGTGGTATGTGAAACATAAAAACAGTTAAAATATGTAAAACACATTCTCCATTATGTGTCATGTTGACAGTCAGAGTACCTTCTTAACAACTAACCAGCGACGTTGCAAGGTATCCTGAATAAATTAAATAAATAAAAAAAATAATAAAAATTTGCAAGGTATCTGGAATAGATTAATGCTTAATGGAAATTGATCTGCACTACGTACTTGCAAAACTGAACAATGTGGTGACTACGACCACCGAGGTAAGCCTTAAAAAAACGTTAATATGCGCAACGGACACGCCCGGTATATGAGGAAACTCAAACACTAGAATTTATGGCCCTGTGTAAAGTACTCCCAAAGGGTACAGCGAACTTGACGAACTTGAATAGCTGCGGTGGAGTAGCCGAGCGGTCTAAAGCGCCTCGCTGCGGAGGTTCGAGTCCTCCCTGGGGCATATGTGTGTGCGTGTGTGTGTCGTTAGGTTAGTTTACCTAGGTTTGAGTACTTTGTAAGCTACGGACTGATGACCACGCAGTTTGGTCCGATAGATTTACAAACATTTCAACATTTTTGAACTCGAATAATGAAAGGGGGAAAACAATCTGACTGGGACACAGATGAAATAAAAAAAATGGACTTACTTCGTATCTTCTTATTACAAAACTGGTAACAAGAAACAGCAAGCAGCTTGCGTCATGCAGCATTTTAGTATTAAAAAATTTCGAAAATGATAGGTGGGTAGTAATTAAGTTCAACAATAATCATATACGAAGAAAATGAAAGGAACGGTAAACTAACTACCAAATGAGAACACAGAACGCAAATTGAATATTAGAAATTACGTTTTCTTAAAAAAATATTGAGTTAACATCATGGATTACAATAATGGCATGCTGCAACAGATACTTGACGACTGCCTTCGCCAATAGCTTCATCGCGCTACCTCACCTAACAGCTAACTCTCTGTCAACACAGCTCGCAACTGAATGACAACTGACTGTTCTCTCGCAGCCAGAGAGCTTATTCTACAATCGAACTTCCAAAGATTACTGCGCCACTCACTATATACATCTGTGGCCAGTTTACATACGTACAAAAATTTACATAAAAACGACTATGTCGGGACCAGAGGGACCTTACAACGTAACGCAAGCAGCAAAACACACTTATTGCCGCCGAAGTGTGCTGTTATGTGTCATCTTGTTTACTCTTACTGCCAACAATTATTAAGGGATTTTTTTTTTTTGGGGGGGGGGGGGTTATTCCACTCTCATGAGTGATTTATTTACATGGCGATAAAGTTTTTAACCACCAATCATGCGAAAAAGTATACAAATTAATTTGTGTTAGTCTGAACGCATTTTACATTACTTAACCCGTCAGCATAAGTACAATGATGTGTCACTCAATGTCTAGGTTACGTACGGACGACTACTTTCTAATCGAGATATGACCATGTCAGAAATGCCTATTTTTTTTTTTAAATAAAAAACTAGCTTTTAAACCCGTCGTTGCCCGGGTGTTTGTTTACCCTACACTCTGGTAGTCCACATCCCCTTCCCCCCTCTCTCTGCATCCACCTCTTTCTCTCCCATCTCTCTGTTCGTTTCCACCTTTCCCTCTCTCGGCAAAGTTTTCTGCAACGTACCCTCTGTCATGTACCATATGAACATTTATGTACCCAGTGATCTTCCTCTTGGTTTTAAAGGTCATATGTGCAAAAATTCAAAGAGATTGAAGCAAAACTATGCATTTTGTAAAATTTCGTAAGCTAAATACCGTCCACCACGCAACGAAAGAAATTTTACACACACAGTGACATTCCTCTTGTTTTTAAGGTAGAGGGTACAAAATTTCATCAAAATCAGAACAAAACTATGGATTTCTATTATAACATTGCCCTTGCTTAGTATGATGCCATAATTGTTAATGTAGTTTCCGCGATTATATTTTGGACAAGGTATTGATGGTACCGAATTTTTTGAACTTGAGATAATTTAGTTAAAGTACAGCACAAAATGAACGTTAAAGCAAAGAAACCGCGGATTGCATATTAAAGTCGGGCACCATACAAGCAACAGCACGTTATGAAACTTAAGGAAAGCATCTAGCTGGATCCTGCGCTTCGGATTGTACAAGCTGAAATAATAACTTTAAATATTTAATACGTGAATGTTAGAGATCAATGTTCAGACTGTTCACTTCGCTTTTCATTGTTGTGTGACCGTGGGTGCAACATGAAGTTACTGGTAGTGATAGAATAATTTTAAAAAAGGTCGGACTTCGTGAAATTACAAAAGAAATTACTGCAGGTTCTAAAATCAAGCAAAGTATTGTATAAGGATGGTTGACTGATTGAAATTTTGCAGACAATGCGAAGAGATTGTAATGGCGTCTGAACATAAAACTATTACGGATGATGAGGAGCTGAAAAACATTAAGAAATTAAATATTTGATTTAAATGAAAACCAAGCAGAGGGAATGCTTTTAAATTTAAATAATATATTTTCAGCAACAGCTTGCATCATTCTTACTTACGTGAGTGGATACAGGTATGAAAGACGTCTACACCGATTAGATACAGACCAGAGAGTGAGTATAACTACTATCACGGTTCCGTCTTCTCGCAGCTTCGGAAGTAAGAAATGACGAACGAAATTAAATTAGTTGCATTGCGAGTCAGAGGGAACCGGAGGCAATAAGCATCGCTGATCAAAGATAGTTGTTGTTGTGGTCTTCAGTCCGGAGACTGGTTTGATGCAGCTCTCCACCCTACCCTATCCTGAGCAAGCCTTTTCATCTGCTCATAAGAACGGGAACCCACATCCATTTGAATCTGCTTACTATACGCGTCTCTTGGTCTCCCTCTGCGGTTTTTACCCCACACACTTCCCTCCAATGCTAAATTTACGGTTCCCCGATGTCTAAGAATGTGCCCTACCAAGCGATCCCTTCTTTTAGTCAGGGTATACCAAAAATTCCTTTTCTCACCAATTCTGATCAGTGCCTCTTCATTTGTTATGCCATCTACCCACCTAATCTTCAGAATTCTTCTGTAGCACCACATTTCAAAAGCCTCTATTCTCTTCCTGTCCGCACTGCTTATCGTCCATGTTTCACTCCCGTACAAGGCAACACTCCACACAAATGCCTTCAGAAAAGACTTCCTTACACTTAAATTAATATTCGATGTTAGCAAATTTCTCTTTTTCAAAAATGCTTTTCTTCCCATTGCCATTCTGCATTTTATATCCTCTGTACTGCGACCATCGCATGTTATTTTACTACCCAAGTAACAAAACTCATCTACCACCTTCATTGCTTCGTTACCTAATCTAATTCCTTGAGCATCGCCTGATTTTCTAAGACCGCATTCCATTATTTTTGTTCTGCTCTTGTTAATGTTCATTTTATACGCTCCTTTCAACACACTGTCCATTCCATTCAACTGCTCTTCCAGGTCCTTTGCTGTCTCTGACAGAATTACAATGTCATCACCAAAACGCAATGTTTTTATTTCTTCCCCCTGAACTTTAATCCCTATTCCAAATTTTTCCTTGCTTTCCTTCACCGCCTGCTCGATGTACAAATTGAATAGCATCGGAGAAAAACTACAACCCTGTCTTACTCCCTTCCCAACTGATGCTTCCCTTTCATGCCCTTCGAGTCTAATAACTGCGGCCTGGCTTTTGTATAAGTTGTAAATAAATCTCCTTTCCCTGTATTTTACCCCTGCTGACTTCTGAATTTGAAAGAGTGTATTCCAGTCAACATTGTCAAATGCTTTCTCCAAATCTACAAAAGCTAAAAATGTAGGTTTGCCTTTCCTTAATCTATCTTCTACGATAAGACGTAAAGTGAGTATTGCCTCCCGGGTTCCTACGTTCCTCCTGAATCCAAACTGATCTTCCCCGAGGTCAGCTTCTACCAGCTTTTCCATTCTCCTGTAGATAATGCGTGTTAAAATTTTGCAACCATGACTTATCAAACTGATGGTTCTGTAATTTTCACACCTGTCTGCACCTGATTTCTTTGGAATGGGGATTATTATATTTTTCTTAAAGTCTGAGGGTATTTCGCCTGTCTCATACATCCTACACACCAGTTCAAATAGTCTTGTCATGGCTGGCTCTCCCAGAGACTTTAATAGCTCTGAGGGTATGTCATCTACTCCTGGGGCCTTATTCCGACCTAGGTCTTTCAAGGCTCTGTCAAATTCATCTCTCAGTATAGTATCTCCTATTTCATCTTGATCTACTTCCTCTTCCTTTCCTACAACATCATCTCCAAGTTCATTTGCTTTGTAGAGCTGCTCTATGTACTCTTTCCACCTTTCAGCTTTCTCTTCTTTGCTGAGAACTGGTTTCCCATCTGAGTTCTTGATGTTCGTAGAGTTTCTTTTCTTGTCCCCAAATGTCTCTTTTATTTTCCTGTAGGCGGTATCTACTTTTCCCCTTCTTATACATTCTTCTACGGATTTGCATTTGGCTTCTAGCCACTCCTGCTTAGCCATTTTGCACTTCCTGTCAATCTCATTTCTTAGTCGTCTGTACTCCATTTTGCCTGTTTCATTTACTGCGTTTTTATATTTTCTTCTTTCATCAATTAAATTTAGTATTTCCTGTGATATACAAGGATTTTTTGTAGGTCTTGCGTTTCTACCTATTTTGTCCTCTGCTGCCTTCACTATTTCATCTCTCAATGCTACCCATTCCTCTTCAACTGTTTTATTTCCCCCTGTTTCTGTCAATTGTTGCCTAAATCTCCCTCTGAAACTCTCCAGAACTTCACTTTCCTTCAATTTATCTAAGTCCCATCTCCTAATTTTCCTACCTTTCTGCAGTTTTTTCAGTTTCAGCCTACAGTTCATGACTAACAAGTTATGGTCAGAGTCTATATCTGCCCCTGGGTATGTCTTGCAGTTTATAACCTGGTTCCGGAATCTATGTCTTAAGATAAACAAAAAAAAAAAAGTGTATCGTTACACTACGCAATAGAAACGCAGGGTCACATTGAAAAACGTACTTTTTTGTTCTCAAATATTCGTTTTATTTCATACAACCCGTGTTCTGAGAATACCGAAAAACAAGAAAAAGAAAATAAATAAATAGGATCTGTGAAATAGGTCGAACTGTTCTCAATTTATGGCGCGATCAAGGTATTTAGGGATCCATGTTTATGTTGCAAAGTACCCTCGCCCATGCACCATATAAAACGTAAGGTAGAACGTGACCTTCCTCTTGTTTTCAAGGACAAGCGTGCTAAATTTCGTGAAGATCGGAATGAAACTGTGGATTTCGTGATTCTGTAAAGAAGTATGCTCCACCATGCACCTACCACAAAATACTTACTTAGCTGACGTTTTATACCTATAAAATACATTCCTGCCAAAAGTCAGCTTCATAGGTGAAGAAATCATCATCAGAATAAAACACGAGAAATCAGAGATTCAGGTGTTCTTTCTTCCCCCGCGCTAGAATGGAATGGTAGATAAATAGTATAGAGGTGGTTCGATGAACCCTCTGCAAGGCACTTAAATGTGATTTGCTGAGTATCCCATGTAGATGGAGATGTAGATTTGGCTACAAAATACCGCAAACATAGGAAACTAACCCTTTGTTGCCACTTCGGTACTTAAGTATCATTAAGTTTTCACTCTCATAAATTTCTCACTATCATTTAGATCTACTTTTAGCCTTTTGGTACGTTTCAGTACCTCCCCTCTACAGTTTCAAACATACTGGGCCGAATGAATGAAAGGCAGTATCTACTATATACTTTGAACTAGCCGCTAAACCCGGCATTAACCGGGTATATATGCATTTTTTCGGTCTGATATTAGAAACGAAAATAATATCTCAAAATAGATTTCACCTTCATCTAGGCTCTATCCATAAAACCAGCTTAGAAATTATGAAACTGTAAAACGAAGAAATATGCATATGTACAAAACTGCAGTGTCCAAAGAAAGAATAGTAGTAATGAACTACAAAAGACGTATAACATTAATTTAATTCAAAACTTGCCTGTAAACAATATTTATTGATACTTGCGATAGGAAAATTTTTCTGACTCATTGTTTATGACGTCATATCTCTTAAACTCTGTGTTGTAGGTGGTTTTAACGGCATAGCGATTATTGCCTGAGAGTAAGCAATATTGTACCAAGTTTGGTTGAAATCGATCCATTATTTTAGAAGGAGATGTAGAAAAATAGCTAATGATGTAGCAGTTATTCGGAAATTTCATTGTTTATGGCGTCATATCTCCAGAAATTCGAAGGTACATTCAGTGGTATATGTACCATCACCCATGTACTGTATGAAACTAGATAGACTGTGACATTCCTCTTGTATTAAAGGTCAAGCGTGCGAAATTTCGTGAAGATGGGAATGGAACTCTAGATTTCGTAGGTCTTTAGGAGAAGTATGTTTCGACACTTACCTGTCACAAAATACTTTCTTAACTGATGTTTGCCACCTGTAAACTACAAATTCCTGACAAATTTCAGCTTCATGCGTGAAGTAGTTTTCGAGAATTCGTTTTTAGTCAGTGAGTGAGTGACTGTCCTTTCGCTTTTATATAGACAGAGATTAAGAAAATAGATTGCTTAAATTTGACGCAAGAGAATTGCAGACAAAAATAAATAGTAGCATGCGGATCTGTAATTCTAACTTTATTTGATACAAGGTCATGCGTGATGCGACAGTTTTACAGCATTTACAGCGAAATTGTTTTCATCATTTTGTGTATGGGGGGGGGGGGGGGGGGGGAGTCAGTTACCAAACGCTGCATACACGTCCGAAATTACTTGCAAACATTGTTGCAGGTCCCTAACTAGTCACATTTTCCAATAATCTATCTATACCTATAAATGTGAATGGCTGTTCGGTGTACGTTTATCCCGTCTGAACCACAAGACATAAAGAGCTAAAAATTTGTACAGTTACTAATGTCTACCCGGGGAAAGGCTTTAGGCTCGGTTTTATGGCGATCGGATAGCTATATATATATATATATATATATATATATATATATATATATATATATATATTAATGTAACTGTCTGTTCGGTGTACGCTTATCACGTCCGAACGACAAGACGCAGAGACTTAAATATTTGCACAGTTCCTAATTTATACCCGAGGAAGGTTTTAGGCTCGATTTTATAGCGATCTGATAGATATTTATAACGCGAAATGCGGAACAATAATTACTCTTTGAAAATTATATTTACTCTTTGAAAATGGTTTTATTGTTGCTTGAGGGTTGATAATGATAAAAGGGTGGAATATATTGGGATGGAAAGTTATCGGTGTACATAAAATTCTACGTGTGTGTGTGTGTGTGTGTGTGTGTGTCAAAATTTCGCTCTGCAGCGAAAACTACAGAACGCAAACGAATGGTATGTGCGTAATTGTTGTCCGAAGCCGTTGTACACGATAGCAGTTCCATGCCGATAGCTATAAGTGGGTGGAAGATATGGTGGTTGAAAGTCATCAAATTGTAAAAAAATTCGGACTGAAGGCCAGCGAAGACGTTTGCGACTCTATAGCAAGGAGGTTACATACAGCGAAACGTGATTCCACAGACCATATCTTTGGTCTACCTGTGCTACAATGTCTTCAGCTCTTTCTCTGTAAGGATAAGAATACGAATAAGGAAATATAAGAATAAGTAATTAAAGCAGTAAAAAAGAAATTTCTTTTAATACATTATCTATCATGATCAACCAACACGCGAGCGGAGCCGCGGGTTTAAGCTAGTAAGAAATAAAATAAAAATCGTTCACCTCGGGACATTTATTTTTCACTTTTCTTCATTTCTCTTCTTTTATTGTACATAATTATATGCTTTTATACCCACTCCTATGTTACAGCTTGAGTGAACAGTCAGGATAATAGCAAATAACACAGTAGCAACTTTCTTGTTTTTTTTTTTTTCTTTTTTTTTTTTCTTTTGTTTATTTTTTTTCTTTTCTTTTTTTTTCTTTTTTTTTTCTTTTTTTTCACTGCTGTAAACTTTATTAACTCACTATAAGCTTATTTCGGCCCTAGGCCATCATCAGGTGTTATTACTTATAATATTGTTATTGTTTATTTGCTGCCCAATTGATTATAGAAGCTGATGTAATGCTTATCTGTATATTTGCAGCAGCACTGGTTTATATGATTAGATTTTCTATCAGTTTTTGATAGTAGCCGTCTGTAGTGGCAGCATCCAACGGTAAAAATACAAATACGTTCGGGAACTGTAAACATAGGTATTAAATGTTGCCCAAATATTATAGGTATTAACAAAAGACTGTTTAATGATTTCGAAATATGCTTCAATCGCCTTAAAAGTGTGCTACGAAAAAAAAAAATTAATAAAATAATCGTGGCGCAATACATAACATATCGTTGGATGCTGCCACTACAAATTGCTACTATCAGAAACTGATAAAAAATCTAATCATATAACCAGTGCTGCTGCACATATACAGATAAGCATTACATCAGCTTCTATAATCAATTGGGCAGCGAATAAACAACAACAATATTATAAGTAATAACACCTGATGATGGCCTAAGGCGAAAATAAGCTTATAGTGAGTTAATAAAGTTTAAAGCAGTGTTAAAATAATTTATAATTATTGTGGTATTGAACAGTAGCAACTGATTATTTTACTTATGGCTCAGTCGCCATAGTCACTGTCTTAAACACATCTCATTAAAAAAATCGGTTTGACGTATCGTGCATTATCTATCATAATTAACCAAAACGCGAGCGGAGGCGCATGTTTAAACTAGTTGACGCATAAATCTGGGTATTCTCACGCTGTGGCCTCTCATTATGTCGTCATATCTCCTGAGCTATGTGTCGCGCTCTTTTGTTTTTGGGTCAGGAACCTTCGTGGACGTAAGGTGAACTGTTCAACAAAGTTTCAATGCAATCGAACGAATGGTTTATGAACACATAGGGGACATACAGACAAACATTCGTTTTTATGTATATAGATTACAGTCTACATCTGCGACTTAAAATTTAATGCTCTGTCATGAATTCTAATTTTTTTAAAGTGCTACGTGACTCAAAAAGTATGTGAACCCCTGGTTAAGGATGAATAGACGTAATATGTGTGGGAAGGTGTAAAAGGACATGATTTCTTGGAAGAGGTTGTAGTGAAGACGATAAAGAGGGTGTAGAATCGGAAGGCATGAGGAATCAGTAACTGCCACTTAGATTAGATTAGATTAGATTAGATTAGATTAGATTAGATTAGATTAGATTAGATTAGATTAGATTAGATTACACTATCAATGTGTGTCTGTGATTGTCTATGTCCTAGTCTTTTATTGTATTGTAGCCAGTATCTCTTCCTTGCTCACAGACAGATGTCTCTTATTCTTTTGGCATGTCGTTCCTGATAGGTTGGTCGAGCTTGTAACCGTCATTACGAGAAACTGTTAAGAAGTTTGTGGGTATAGGGCCACGTGTAAAAGGGGACAAAACATTCCTTGTTAGTCGTTCTGGGAATTTTATCTGTTTTTCATTTCAGTTGCGTCATCAACTAACTCGTGTATGCGACACATCTGCGTCTTTTCAATTCGTTTAATTTTTCCATGGCAGGACGATCTTCTTACTTTCAGCATATAAAATTATGTGATGTAAGAGTATTTTAAACGTTGACACACACTGGAATTTTACGCTAGGTACCGATCGTTTTATATTTTCACTGTTCTTGACTCATTATATTATCTACCAGGCACTTAAATGTGATTTGCAGAGTATCAGCACCAGATCCACCAAAGAGACTGCCTACATCACACTTGTGCGTCCTCTCTTGGAGTACTGTTGCCCCTTGTGGGACCCTCACCAGGTGGGACTGACGGAAGACATTGAGGAGGTTCAGAGAAGGGCAGCTCGTTTTGTTTTATCACGTTACGCGGGGGGAAAAGCGTCACGGCAATGTTGCACGAATTGGAGTGGAAATCATTAAAAGAAAGACGTTATTCTGGCGGCGTGATCTGTTTGCGAAGTTTCAATCACCGACTTTTAGTTCTGAATGTGAAAATATTTTGCTAGCACCCACCTACTTAGGGAGACATGACCATCCCAATAAAATAAGAGAAATCAGATCGAAAACGGAATGATTTAGGTGTTCTTCCTTCCCGTGCGCTATTAGAGAATGGAACGGTAGAGAAAAGTTATGAAAGTGGTTAATGAACCCTCTGCCAGACACTTAAATGTGATTTGCAGAATATCGCAAGTAGATGTAGATCATATATATACTTATGATGTATTTTCATTATATGTGTAACCATGTATACCTCGTGTGTTTGCAGTATATGCCAAAAGATATATATGAGTATCTATTTTTAACATTATTGCTCAGTATTATAAACACATTGTATTAAAAAAAAAAAAAAAAAAAAATCGATGCCTGAGGCTGTTCCCCGTCGGGGATTCGAAACCCCCCTCGGGCATGGATATTTGTGCCGTCCTTAGGATTAGCTAGTTCGTAAGTAGTTTGTAAGTTTAGGGACTGATGACTCCGCAGTTAAGTCCCATAAGCTTTACAAACATTTGAACATCAACATATATATAGATGAATGTTTGTCTGGATGACCTCATAAACCATTCATTCGATTACAATGAAACTTTGGAGAACTGTTCACCGTAGACAATGAAGGTTTCTGACCGAAAAGCAAAAGAGCACGACACATAGCTCAGGAGATATGACGTCATAAATAATGAGAGGTCACTGCGTGAGAATACCCGGATTTATGCGTCAATTATTGGAAAACGGTAGTAGTTAGGGACCTGCAACAAAGTTTGCACGAACTTTCCGACTTTTAAGAAGCCTTTTGCAACTGAACCATAGCCCCCCCCCCCCCCCACACACACACACATAAAATGATGAAACGAAAAGAAGTCTACCGCTCACAACAGTTTCGCTGTAGATGCCGTAAAACTGTCGCATCAGGCATGACCTTGTATCAAATAAATTTAGCATTACACATTTGCATGTTACTGTTTATTTTTCACTGCAAGTATTTTGTGATAGGTGCACGAAATTTCGCACCCTTGACCTTTGAAACAAGTGGAAGGTCACCGTCTGCTTAAGTTTCGTATGGTGCATAGGGGAGGGTTCTATGCAACATAAAAATGGATCCTTAAATACCTTGCGAATTTTTATAGATTCTACTTCAATTCAAAAACGTTTTTTTTAGCAGAAAAAATTAGTCACTTTAGGGATGGTTCCCCTCTAACTCGTTCAAGTTCTGAAGCAAGCAGGAGTAAAATATAGGGAGCGTAAGGTTATTTACAACTTGTACAAAAACTAGACAGCGGTTGTCGGAGTTGAAGGGCATGAAAGGGATGCAGTGGTTGGAAAGGGAGTAAGACAGGGTTGTAGTCTTTCTCCATTGTTATTCAATTTGTACATTGAGCAAGCTATAAAGGAAAGCAAGGAGAAATTTGGAGAAGGAATCAAAGTTCAGGGGGAAGAATTAAAAACATTGCGTTTTGCTGATGACATAGTAATTCTGTCAGATACAGCAAAGGACCTGGAAGAGCAATTGAACGGAATGGACAGTGTGCTGAACGATGCATATAAGATGAACATTAACAAGAGCAAAACTAGGGTAATGGAGTGCAGTGTAAGAAAATCAGGTGATGCTGAAGGAATTAGATTGGGAAACGAAGCAATAAAGGAGGTACATGAGTTTTGTTACTTGGGCAGTAAAATAACAAATGATGGTCGCAGTACAGAGGATATAAAATGTAGCATGGCAATGGGTAGAAAAGCATTCTTGAAAAAGAGAAATTTGTTAACATCGAATATTGATTTCAGCCTAAGGAAGTCCTTTCTGAAGGCATTTGTATGGAGTGTAGCCTTGTATGGGAGTGAGACATGGACGATAAACAGTGCGGACAGGAAGAGGATTGAGGCTTTCGAAATATGGTGTTACAGAAGAATGCTGAAGATTAGGTGGGTGGATCGCGTAACTAATGAGGAGGTACTGAACAGAATTGGGGAGAAAAGAAATTTCTGGCATACCATGACTAAAAGAAGGGATAGATTGGTAGTACACATTCTTAGACATCAAGGAATTGTGAATTTAGCGTTGGAGGGAAGTGTGTGGGGTAAAAATCGCAGAGGAAGACCAAGAGATGGATACAGTAAGCAGATTAAGACAGATGTAGGTTGCCGTTCTTATATGGAGATGAAGAGGCTTGCTCAGGATAGGGTTTTGTGGAGAGCTGCATCAAACCAGTCTCCGGACTGAAGACCACAACAACAACAACAACAACCCCCCTAATTGTCTCTGCCCTGCAATATACCTAGGCCGATTATCGTCTCTTATCAAAAGATACTGTTATACCGAAAATCATTAAAATCGGTTTACTAATCTCTAAGTTATCGCGATTGGCCCGTTGTTTTTCACAAATTCATAAAAATCGGAGAGTGACACTTTGGTAGGTTTCCTAGTTAGTGACAAAGCCCTGCAATTCTCTTAGCCATCTGTTGGTCAGAATTAGCATATGTGTAACTAAGTGTTTTCTAACGTAAGGGTGTCCGTCTGTTAATGAGTACGTATTGCATACGAATCAACATTTCCCTTCAAATCTTATTGAATTTTTCTCAGTTGACCTTCAAACGAAGAAGACGGCCGCTGTCTGTGTGAGAATCACGTACACCCGTGAAATGCGCGGTAAAGTGATACATCACGCGACAATCTTCCACATTTCCTCCTAAACCACTGGACCAATTTGAACCAAATTTGGTTCACATATTCCTTACCATGTGAAACAATTTCTGTAGGGGTAAGAATCACATATGACACACGGTTCAGGAGATATTACAATAGGAGTCGCGAAAAACTGGCCATAATGCGAATTAGAGTCTGTACGAGAATCAGAGTACTAGGCGATTTTCAACAAAGTTTAAACATAATTACAAAATTTTATTACACTTTTTCTCACCAATAACCACATCAAAATGATGAAAGAAAAGAGTTTTTCGCTTAGTAATTTTCCGCTGTTCATGGAGTAGAACTACGTCATTCGGTTTGACGTCACAATTAATGATTTGTACGCAACAGACTGTACTTGCAGAAAATTTTACAGACAGTATAGACACATTCAACTGCACGTATCACAATACGACATGTAGTTCTTGAGATATGAGGACATATACAGTAACCATCATGGAAAACCACCCCATCGTGCATCATGATCAGGTTTACTGGAAACTGCATTCGAAGCAGATTCTACAGACATACAGCACTTCCTGCAAAGTTATGCAATTGTACAACAAGAACTCAGTAAATATGAGGTCATGTCTGCGATGACTGGAAACCTGAATGGAAACCTATAACATCGTGCACCACGTTTTAATACATTTCTTATTCTCTTCTGAGACACGTTTGTATTTCACTCAACTTGTGGATACTCCTGTAAACCGACAATGCTGTTGACAACTTTGAACTGTGAAGTGCTCACGACTTCCGGCGAAAACAGTAGACATCTGTAGAGCTACAGGAAAAAAGTACGTACTATTTCCGGCAGATCTTCCTTTTAACTTCAAGAGACTACAACTTCCAGGGCAACTTGCATTTTCTATTTGGGTTAACCCTACACTGCATGGAGTTGCCGTTTGTCAACGCAAATTTTTGTTACATTTTGAGGCGTACTTCTTGTTGTCGGAGGGCAACATCATGCATATCGTATAAATTGGAGTCTGTTGTAAACATTTAGTTGATCGTTTCCTTCCTAGATTGCAGCGCAATCATGAACATATGAAAAATGCAAAATCCAGTGGATTTTACTCACTGTTGTTGTTGTGGTCCTCAGTCCGGAGACTGGTTTGATGCAGCTCTCCACAATACCCTATCCTGAGCAAGCCTCTTCATCTCCACATAAGAACGGCAACCTACATCTGTCTGAATCTGCCTACTGTATCCATCTCTTCGTCTTCCTCTGCGGTTCTTACCCTCACACACTTCCCTCCAACGCTAAATTCACGGTCCCTTGATGTCTAAGAATGTGCCCTACCAATCTATCCCTTCTTTTTGTCAAGGTATGCCAGAAATTTCTTGTCTTCCCAATTCGGTTCAGTACCTCCTCATTAGTTACGCGATCCACCCACCTAATCTTCAGCATTCTTCTGTAGCACCACATTTCAAAAGCCTCAATCTTCTTCCTTTCCGCACTGTTTATTGTCCATGTTTCACTCCCATACAAGGCAACACTCCACACAAATGCCTTCAGAAAGAACTTCCTTAGGCTTAAATCAACATTCCATGTTAACAAATTTCTCTTTTTCAAGAACGCTTTTCTACCCATTGCCATTCTGCATTTTATATCCTCTGTACTGCGACCATCATTTGTTATTTTACTGCCCAAGTAACAAAACTCATCTACCTCCTTTATTGCTTTGTTACCTAATCTAATTCCTTCAGCATCACCTGATTTTCTTACACTGCACTCCATTACCCTAGTTTTGCTCTTGTTAATGTTCATCTTATATGCACCTTTCAGCACACTGTCCATTCCGTTCAATTGCTCTTCCAGGTCCTTTGCTGTATCTGACAGAACTACTATGTCGTCAGCAAAACGTAATGTTTTTAATTCTTCCCCCTGAACTTTAATTCCTTCACTACTAAGCATTAAATTGTAATTACAAACTGATACCACTTCTGTCAAGCAAAAAAAAATTATCATTTTGCAGATATCTCGTAGGGGTAGAAAACGTGTTACATACCAATATTTTCCTTGAAAAAAAGTTTATTGTGCATGATTTTGCCAAATGGCAACAGGTAATAAATGATAACTTTCCCATTTTTAAATAAGTTATCTAATTTTTTCAATATTTTTCCCCTGTATTTGTGAACATTCTCTCACTCTCTCTCTCTCTCTCCCTCTCTCTCTCTCTCTCTCTCTCTATATATATATATATATATATATATATATATATATATATATATATATATATAATTTCTTGTAGTGTAGGGGGTTGGGCTCACCAAATAATTTATTCTTCCAAATCCTGGACAAGTAACAAGAAACATTGTTTACAGCCAGGCTTTGACTTGAATAAAAGTATGAATGTTACATTTCATTTGTATTTTGATTACTATCTTTCATTGTTTGGATACTCCATGTATATTTCTGTACATTATTTAAGGCAGCTTCTTTTATTATAAACTCTCCCAAAAATATAAATGTTTTTAGAAAAACCTATGAATCAGCACGGGTTTAGGAAACATCGTTCATGTGAAACTCAGCTTGCCCTTTTCTCACATGACATCTTGCGAGCCATGGATGAAGGGCAACAGGCGGATTGTGTTTTTCTCGACTTGAAAAAGGCGTTCGACGCGGTGCCACACTGCAGACTGCTAACGAAGATACGAGCTTATGGAATAGGTTCACAGATCTGTGACTGGCTGCAAGACTTCCTAAGTAATAGAACGCAGTACGTTGTTCTCGACGGCGAGTGTTCATCAGAGGCGAGTGTATCGTCAGGCGTGCCCCAGGGGAGTGTGATAGGACCGCTATTATTTTATATTTATATAAATGATCTGATGGACAGAGTAAGTTGTAATTTGCGGCTGTTTGCTGATGATGCTGTGGTGTATGGGAGGGTGTCGTCTGTAACTGACTGTAATAGCATACAGGATGACTTAGACAAAATTTCTAGTTGGTGCGAAGAATGGCAGCTAGCTCTCAATGTAGAAAAATGTAAGGTGATGCGCATGAGTAGAAAAAACAATCCCATAATGTTCGAATACAGAATTAGTAGTGAGCTTCTTGATGCTGTCGCGTCGTTCAAATATCTAGGCGTAACATTGCAGAGCGATATGAAATGGAACGAGCATGTAAGGACAGTTGTGAGTAAGGCGGACAGCCGACTTCGGTTTATTGGGAGAATTTTGGGAAGATGTACTTCACCTGTAAAGGAGACCGCGTATAAAACGCTTGTACGACCACGTCTTGAGTATTGCTCAAGTGTTTGGGACCCGCAGCAGATCAGTTTGAAGGAAGACATAGAGGCGGTTCAGAGGCGAGCAGCTAGGTTTGTTACCGGTAGTTTCGACCAATGCGCGAGTGTCACGGAAATGCTCCGGTAACTCAATTGGGGATCGCTGGAAGAAAGACGACGTTCTTTTCGTGAATTTCTGTTAAGTAAATTTAGAGGGCCGGAATTTGAAGCTGAGTGTAGTACGATCTTGCTGCCGCCTACTTACATTTCGCGTAGTGATCACAAAGACAAGATAAGAGAAATTAAGGCTCTTACGGATGCACATATGAATTATTTTTTTAGTCGTTCTCTTTGGAAGTGGAATAGGAAAGGAAATGCCTAGTAGTTGTACAGTGTACCCTCCGCCACGCACCTTACGGTGGACTGCGGAGTATGTATGTAGATGTAGATGTACAGATATTGAGACAGAGAGAAAAGGGATATGTGAAGTACTACTCAAGGCTTGAATAAATAAATAAATATCTGGACCACGCCGGGTTTTCAGCTGCTGTTAAATGATGTAGTCGAATATTTTGATGTACGCAGATTTACGTGCTTTGTATTTTTCCATGCCTTTTAATATTTGTGATTTACTTTTAGTCTAATATATCGGCAGTGCTCCCCGTTTCTCGTTTGCCACCCCACGCAACACCTTCTCTTTTATTACCGTTTCATTAAAAAGAAAATCCCGTTACGGGAGCGCAGTTTTGTTTAAATTTGTAAATGCGGCTCCTGGCACGCAAAAAATAAAAAAAAAATAATTGACTGAGCGCCATGTTACTTAGCGAACGGGGTGACGCTTCCGAAATGGGGTTAGGGGTGGGATGTTTTGGAGGGAGGGGGGGTATGTTGTTTCTGGCGCGAGCAGAATAAACAACGCAACGCAGCAGGGGGTGCGGATCCGTCGCTCGCTAAACACATTAGCAATCACCGATAATCACGTACTGTGCAGCGCCCGGCGAAGTTATGAATTGTTACAGGCACCGCGTCTTCAATTATTTCTATTTGCGCAGCGTTAATGCGCTTATAAATAACGCGATACAGATGCCGAGTACAGCAGCACTGTACAGGAGAGGGAGGGGTTACATATTTCATTGTACAGCCGCGGTCATAATGCGGACAGCACGGGCGGGAGCAGTTTGTAACGCGCGGAACGACACGTCCGTTGCACAGCGCTTTAACGGCGCTGTACTTCACTCGCAGAACCGCGGGGCGTGACGTGGCATAATTTATTCTCGCGGCTGTATTCTCTCTGCCGTTCTGCCGTTGCGTAGTCGGTGCGTGCCGTCCTTTTGCGTCGAGTACGGTGATGAACGTTAAAACGTAATGGCGCTGGCTTTCCTGAACCACGCCCCGCTAATAAAAGTCGACGCACGCAAATCCGTGCATTAGACATGAGCGTAGGTGGGCGCCGAACAGAAACTCATCCAAACCGTCACCATTAGGAAAGCCGTCTTTGCACTTCCAGCATCGTGAATCGTAACGTACTGGTGTCTTTAATTTCGGCAACATACGGAAATAAAGCGAGGTTGCGCTTATTTCGTATTTATAGAGTTTCAAAGAAGGCTTTCGTCACCGTACCTCACAAACGGCATTTAATCAAACTTCCTGGCAGATTGAAATTGTGTGCCGGAACCGGGTCTCGAACCTGGGACCTTTGCCTTTCGCGGGCAAGCACACTACCGACTGTGCTATCCCGACACGACTCACGATGCCGCCTCACAACTTTACTTCCGCCAGTACCTCGCCTCCTACTTTCCAAACTTCACAGAAGCTCTCCTGCGAACAAGCAAGACTAGTACTCCTGTAAGAAAGGATACGGTGGAGACTTTCCAAACTGCCAGGAAGTTTCACATCAGCGCACACTCCGCTGCAGAGTGAAAGTTTCATTCTGGAAACATCCCTTAGGCTGTGGCTAAGCCATGTCTCCACCATATCCTTTCTTCCAGGAGTGCTAGTCTTGCATGGTTCGCAGGAGAACTTCTCTGAAGTTTGGAAAGTAGGAGGCGAGGTACTGGCGGAAGTGAAGTCGTGAGGCGGCATCGTGAGTCGTGTCGGGATAGCACAGTCGGTAGTGCGCTTGCCCGCGATAGGCAAAGGTCCCAGGTTCGAGTCCCGATTCCGGCACACAATTTTAATATGCCAGGAAGTTTCATGTCAGCGCACACTCCGCTACAGAGTGAAAGTTTCATTCTGGCATTTAATCAAATTGCGCGATTATGGTGTATCGCACCAAATTTGCGACTGGATAAGGGATTTCCTGTCAGAGAGGACACAGTTCGTACTAATCGATGGTAAGGCATCGACTAAAACAGAGGTGATATCGGGCGTTCCACAGGGTAGTGTTATTGGTCCTCTACTGTTCGTTGTTTACATAAACGATTTAGGGGAAAATCTAAGCAGCTCTCTTAGGTTGTTTGCAGATGACGCCGTCATTTACCGTCTAGTAAAATCATCTGAAGATCAAAACCAACTGCAGAACGATCTGAAAAAGATATCAGTATGGATTAAAAATTGGCAATTGACTCTAAATAATGAGAAGTGTGAAGTCGTCCACATGAGTACGAAAAGAAATCCGTTAAACTTTGTTTACAAGATAAATCAATCAAATGTGAAGGCCGTAAACTCCACAAAATATCTAGGAATTACTATTACTTCAGACTTAAATCGGTAAGAACGCGTAGATAATGTTGTGGGAAAGGCGAACCAGAGACTGCGTTTTATTGGCAGAACCCTTAAAAGATGCAACAGAACTACTAAAGAAACTGCATACACTACGCTTGTCCGTCCATTTTTGGAGTATTGCTGCGCAGTGTGGGATCCTTATCAGTAGGGTTAAAAACTGTACGCGTGTTTTGTAATGTTGAACCTTTCGTTAAATCAGACAATAAATTGTTCATTAACTCAGCTATTTGGTTTAATTATGGCCCTGATATTAATGTACAAGAAACAGTGCATTAAATTGATTTTGTGCGCAACGGATCTTTTAAGTAAACAACTGTGACATGTAACCTTTTGAAACAGACACTGACTATACTCAAAAATTTTGACTGCGAGAAAGATATAAGAAAAACCACAAATCACTTTCTTAATGCTTGACTGTGAGAGTTAATGTCGATCAGTTATTATTGAAATCCAAATCAACTATTATCTTACTATCGCACCAATAATGAAATATGTTCAATAATGTTATTCAAATCAACACTCCACTAAATCAAGTAATTATCAAATGAAGGAAGTGGGTTAATTTTCTAACTACGTAAATGAAATATGAAACAGGGTTAAGTTACTTATTATTGATAAACAGCATTACATTACCTACATAATACAACTTCTGACTTGCTGGCAAAGCAGCCTCTGCTCTACATCGGAGCCATACACACAACCCAACCGCTCTCTAAGCGAGCTGAACCACTAGTGCTACTCTCTCTCTCAGTGCGAGCTACAATGCTATGCAATACATGATCTTTGCCAGAGATGAAACTTTACACATATCGATACATACAGTAGAAGCGATATTATACATTTTCTTGCAAGCAAGTTACTCGATACAAAACAGGAGGCACAATATTAGACATTTTCTTATAAAAATAATTTTTTATGGACACGTTTCATCACCCCCCTCCTACCTATTAAAATTTTGTAGGGTGGGTGATGCCAATGGCATTGCCTAGCCAGCAAAATTACTGAATTTCAAGTCCAAAAATCCATTAATGACATCCAAAATTTAACAAGATCAAAACAACAGATGGAGTACATAGAAAATTTTAAAAAAAAATGTGACAGTCATAAATACATGCCATTTTGCAGAACAGTACCATCAAAAGTCATGCATGGAGAGGTACAGGGTGTGACAGGCATAAGCAAATGTCAAAATTTACAGAACATCAGCAATAAGTGGAATATATGACAATTATACATAATGGTAAACATAAGTATATATATATAGAATTTCAGAAAACATAGTTTGACAAATGATATAGTGGAGAAAATGAGATAGCTAGAAGTAATACACAAATGGAAAAAAAATATACAATAATAAACATGAACATATACAAAGTTTTACAAAAGATATTTTAACTAATGTCATCATTCTTTAAAGAAAATGTGGTAATTACAAGTAATACACACAGTAGTGTAAGTTCCATGGGTTTACATTTTGTACAAGAGATCAGTATTTTGGGAACATAAAATGAACATTTGTATCTTGTGCACAATGTAGTCTATGTAAATTTTTAGTGCACTTAGTATAAGATAAAGTGTCAGTTTTGTATTCTGTGATGCATTTAAAATGCTATACTTTCATGGATGCTAGAACATACATGTAGAATTTTTGACTACACAGGCTTCTGATTATGTACAAAATAATGTTACTGCTTCAGCACAATAGGATTTCAATATAACGTTTGTCAATCGAATAGGCACAATGACATTTCAGACTAAGTATATGTATCTATCAAGAGCACAATTTTATTTTGGTCACTGACTGTGAAAGAACCATGAAATATACCTAAACACTGGTAATGAACCTGTGGACAACGTTTGCAATGGGAGGCACTGAATAGTATATGCACACGAATAGCACATTAGCTCCTAACATTCATTTTAGGTCTGCACACGAACACAAAACACTGTAAGATTACACCACACTGTAGGCGGGCTGGCTGGTTGCATTGAAGTGGAAGTCATGGGGAAAAGGTTCTGATGTATTCCTCCATGCAATTCGACAACCAAGTGTGCTCCAACCAACAGAGCTATTAGCAGACTGCATCAGCATAGCCAAAATTAGAGCAAACTGGTGGTGGGTGGCCAAGGCTGCAATGGACAGTACTGTGTGGCCAAACATCATCCAACAAACATCTTCATTAAAAGGCCCAAAATCAGTGGTGCATAGTAACTCGTCCATTGTTCTGTGTGCATTCTGGAATCTCGTGTGCGAAATCGCCACTTCCCATGCGTGTCCAAAGTACATGAAATAAAGCATTTTACACACAAATTAGTAACATAGTCATGATATTTCAGTTTAGACTGAAAGAAAAGTCATTGATTAGAACATATCTACAGAAATATTTTCCCACAAATTCAAGTGGTACAAATGGGGTCATGGTATTAAACCATATTTTTACATTACAAGTAGTGTCTTGAAGACGGATACATTTGAATACTAATGAGTAATTTAATTCTTATTTTAGAGTATCTACAACATTAGTGTCATTTCATATAAGCACAAGGCTTTACATACTATGTACATATTGCTTTACAAACACATAATCGTATGAAATACATTGAGGGTGCTTGTCATCAATTTGGCATGATATAACTTAAATTGACATTCCAATTACCATTAGTTCATATCTCTTTAAATTAATATATATCACTATGATGGTGATTACATTACCACAAATTATAACACTTAAATTACATAAGTTGCCATGGCCAGGCTTTTGTCTCAACTGAGCTACATATTTCATTGCCTTAAGGTATAACACATCAGGGTAGTTTCGTGAGAATATCAAAAGAGGTTCAAGTCAACAGGTCATGTCTGTGTCTGTCTGGGTCAACAGTAGGGTCAAACAAAACAATTAGTGCAAATTTTGGCACAGTACTAGATGTACATCACAGTAAATCATCCAATAACATAAACACAGACGTAATATTCGTTAGGCATAGCTGCAGATTTTCATCAACAAGATCATCAATAAAATTTGGTAGATAGTAGTAAGCAAAAGCAAAATATTTCTGTGCATTATCTTTCTAGGCTTAACTAGGCGCAGTTTATGGCATAGCTGCAAGTTTGCAAGATAGATGGCTGTGTGGAACGTATAAGCATAACCATACATTGTCATTGAGCTTCATTATAAAATTAATTAGCATAGTGGTAGGGCTTAGGTATATAATTAGTGAGCATAGCGGTAAGCTTTGATTACAAGAGCAATACGCATAGCTGCAAGCATAATTAGAAATATTCATTACACATAATTACAAATAATTACAGATCATCAGAAGGATATGAATCTCACCAATCACACATGCCATTGAAGGCACAATGCATCAATATACAAAATGGTGCACATAAGCACAAAGAGAAAACACAAAAGGGCAGTGCGAGTAAGCACATAAGAAAAGAACAGAACATAGCATCATTAGCAACATAGCGATTCTCCTCATAATTGCTTCATAATCATTGTATAATCTCGTCATCATTAGCAACATAGCGATTCTCCTCATAATTGCTTCATAATCATTGTATAATCTCGTCCACATAATTACATTTATCAAACATCTTTGACTGTTACCAATACCTTCCTTACCATCATTTATCCATAAACAATAATGCATTTTAAAGACCACCATGACATATTGTGTATTGCCTTACTCATCATCCTCCATAATGTTCTTGGCTTACCAAATGCTCATGTCAACTCAAAATCTTCTTCACTTGCTCAGAACTTCGTAAGTTATGCAATTAGTAACACAGAAGAAAAATCTGATATTTTCTGAAACATAGGAACTTGATTAGATTACACAATCAAAAATTTCCATTAATTTTATTTGTCTTGCACAGCCACAGAGTTCGTTATATGCAAATTGCAAGATAATCAAAGTTTCGTATGACAATATCCCAGCGTAGCACAGAGCATAAGTATTCAGAGTTAGAGAAAAGTAACAGTGAGAAAAAGAGGTAGATAGAGCGCACTAAGGAAAAGCGGAAGAATAGTGACACTCAGCTCGAGAACGGGGCACCAATCGCCACTTGGTGTGTCCAAAACAGATTAATGGACTCTCTACCCCAGATTTATGCCTTGAAAATTTTAATATTGGAAATGTGGTGTATGCCTTTCGACTTGTGCGTCTTTAAAGTTTCTACCTCAACGACGTTGTCGTGGATGATACGTTTGATTCGATACGGACCATTGTACAGTAAGAAGAATTTGTGAATCATAGATCTTCCCTTGTGGGATAAGTGGTGGGATCTAATTAATACCTTTTGTCCTACATAGAGTTGTTTAGCATAACAATTACGTTGAGAGCGTTTCCTTTTTTCAGCGGCTTTCTTAATGTTTTTAAGCGCCAATTCAATGATCTCATGATGACGTAGTCTTCTGTGTTTAGGAAAAGGTATCAATTCCTTGATACGGTCGGGAGGTTGCTTGTTTTTCAGAACCAGAATTGGTGAAAGACCTGTAGAATCATTAGGAAGTTCATTTATGATATTTTGAAATGAAAGAAGATATCTATCCCATATGTTATGTCGTCGGTAGCAATATAGCCTACAAAGTTTTCCAAGTTCTTTCATCACTCGTTCACAAGGGTTAGAGGCGGCATGATAAAGTGATATGAACACAGGTTTGATGTTTCTGCGCCGCAACATCCGTGCCCAATCATGAGAACGGAATTGAGGTCCATTATCGGAGATGACTTTATCTATATGGCCAACATCTTTTAGGAAGTTTTTGACAAAGGCGTTAGTTACTGTCTTCGCCGTGGCACGGCGGAGCGGAGTAAAAGATACAAATTTTGATGTGAGCTCAATAGCAACGAAAACAAAAGAGAAACCATTGTTAGTTCTCGGAAGAGGTCCAAACAGATCAACGGCTGCTAACTGCTTTAATTTTGAAGGTATAATCGGAAAAAGTGGAGCAGAATGCGATATGGTCGGCGGCTTTGCTTTCTGACACAATTTGCATCGAGATAATACATTGCGTATACGTTTCTCCATGTTGATGAAGTAACAAGAGTCGCGTAATTTCGCGAAGCACTTCTTGGCACCATAGTGTCCGTAACTGAGATGAATATACCAAATCAATTTGTTCACGGACTCCTCCGGAACACACACTAACCAAAATTGACTGTCAGGGGCTTTACGTTTGAAGAGAATGTTATTATGGATAATGTAAAATTGTCTGATGGAAACATTATATTTATCATGCCATTTTATTTTAATATCTCGCCAGATTGGATCTTTGTCTTGTTCTTTAGCAATGTCAGAAAATGTGGCAGATATGTAATTTTCGAAAGCAACTTGCTGCATATAGAGGATAGTAAAGTTATTTTCTAAGTATGCCTCTTCCGTCGCCTTGATGAGCCCAACAGGCGAACGAGATAGCGAGTCTGCAACGATGTTTTGTTTACCAGGAATGTAAATTACAGAGAAATCGAATTCTTGAAGGAACAAAGCCCATCGTCTAAGTCTATCATGGTTAAGTTTTGCCGACATGAGGAATTGAAGTGCACGGTGATCCGTGTAAACTTTAGTGTGTCTGCCAAACAAGAAATAACGGAATTTTTCGAATGCCCAAACTACTGCCAAAGCTTCAAGCTCAGTGACGGAATAGTTCCGCTCTGACTTGGATAATATGCGACTAGCAAATGCAATAGTTCTCTGTGTGGCAAAGCCATTTTCTTCATCCTCTTGAAACACGTGAACGCCAAGTCCGAATTTTGAACTATCGGTAGAGATGCAAAAGTTCTTAGACAAATCTGGATGGTGCAGAATAGGTGCATGAAGGAGTGCATCCTTTAAGCAAAGAAATTCTCTTTGGGCAGCTTCATCCCAGAACCAAACAGTATTCTTTCCAGTTAATTCATATAATCTGGGAGTAGTTAGGTCTTTCAAATTTATAAAACGGCGATAGAAATTAATTAAACCCAAGAAAGCTCTTAATTGGCGTTTAGTAGTGGGAACAGGCATTTTCATTATCGCCTCTAACTTTTCGGGGTCGGGCTGGATCCCATCTTTAGAAATAATGTGCCCTAAAAATTTAATCTGAGAACGACCAAACTGTGACTTCTCTAAGTTGACAGTAATTCCGGATTGAGCAAACACTTCAAGTAAAGATGCCAACGTACTGTTATGTTTTTCCCAGGAAGATTCTGCAATTAAAATATCATCAACGTAAATTGTGATTTGTTGTTTTAAGTGCTCAGGGAGTGTGGCATTCATCGCACGGATGAAAGCAGATGAGGAGATGTTCAGTCCGAAAGGCAATTTACGGAACTGATAACAGTTTCCGAAGCAGAGAAACGCGGTATACTTCCTACAGTTGGGGTGCAGTTTCACTTGCCAAAAGCTAGACCTAAGATCTAATGAGGATAAAACTTTGACACCATAGAATTTTTGTAACAATTCTTCAAGGGTTTGGGGTCGGTCGGTTTCAGGTAAAATGATAGTGTTAATTTGTCTGGAATCGAGCACTAATCGAATTGACGTATCTCTTTTTTCAACAATATGTAGGGGACTGTTATACGAGCTAACTGCAGGTTCAATTATACCTTGACTGAGCATGGACTGAATTTCAGCCTTAACTCTTTCCCTGTATACTATCGGAATGGGATTTGGAGGTACAAAAAATTTATTATGTTCTTTGATCTTGAATTCATAGAGAAAATTTTTTATGGTACCAGGACTGTTAGCGAATACACGGGAATAACGCTGCAAGATAAGGAACAATTCTTCCTTATCACGTTCTGAGGCACCTTCAACTTCTACTAATTTTTTCTTAATGATGTCAGAAATCAAGTCAATTCGCTCAGTCTCGAAATGTTTATCTGTTATATCATCATCAGGTTTGACATCCTGCGTCGCATTAGAAATAGATAAAAATTTTAAACAACTGGCGCCTTCTTCATATCTGGTAATCCAGTCTTCGAATTTAATTTGAATGGCATTTTCCTGAACAAAAGCAGTGGCACAAGCCGTATTGAAATCTAAAATAACCTTGTACTTGGATAGGAAGTCCACACCTAATATTATCTGTGTAGTTAAACGGGGGACAATCAATAGGTTGGCAGAAAAGAGATGACCTTGACATAAAAATTCTGCGTATGTTTGCTGTCGAAATTCGACAGGTTTGCTAGAAATGACGCCACGAATTTTAGTACCATGCAAAGGCAGAATGGGACCATTAAGCAAGTTCTGATATTTCTTAAAAGTCACTTCACTGATTACTGATACTGGGCTACCAGAATCTAAGACAGCAGAAAGATTGATTTTGCCAATTTTCACAGATACAATAGGGTGAATTGGAATATCGAGACATTCTACCTTCTCTTCTAATAGTGCCTCTTTTATGTCATCTAACTGTACAAATTTTACGTCTTGTTCGGTAGAAGGTTCATAAGAAATTTCTTTGTTGAGACAAGTGTTACCAAGATTAATGAGGCTTTCACAAGATAAATGCTTTTCAAATTTTGGTTGTTCATCAACTTCGCATTCGCTATCATCGTCATTAGAAAACATGTAATTGTCTATCCAATCAGCAACAGAGGTGTGCTGCAAATCTAATTGTTCGACATCATCTTTTGCTGTTCCAAGGTTACTGTTAGTTGCATTATTGTGTGGCAGTACTGTGTCGTGCCTTTCAAAGTACATGACCGGTCTGTCATATGCAATTGTTGGTTGATACTGTAAGAATTTTATTTCGTATATAGTGTCTTCCTCAGAGTCTGAAGACGAAGCTTCTGTCTCCCAATCTGAATTGTCGTCATTATATTGCTGATCGACAATTATCTCGTTTAACCGTTGGGCAGTATAACGTTTGTTCGATACCTTTTCATTTGTTTCGTTAAATTTGATAGTACAATTTTTGTTACTATCATTACTTTCAGGAGTAACGGCTTTAGGTTTTGACACAAGTTGTGTCGATTTTGCCTTATCACTTACTGAAGTGCTACCAGCATCAGTATTGTGCACTTCTGCACAAACTACTATTCTGTTTTGTTCGGGAGGTTGTTCATCGTAATCTTCCTCTCTGTGAGGTAGTTCACAATGAACAAGTTTCAGCGTATAGTTAGGATCACACAAATTCTGTACGGCCGAATTATTTGCCGTCGAGTCCGCTAGTCATACCTGACGCGGCCCCCTTTTTGACGAATTGTAGCGTGGATTAGCAGGTCTGATTTCAATGTTTTGCTCTTGTCTTTCCGGGGTACGCGATCTGCTTTGGGCCCGATTTGTGTTTTCGTATCGTGGAAGGCGATCACGAGAATTATCGCGTGTGCCCTCCCGACTACGCTTCTCAGCGTTATTGTTGTGATTTTCAGTCTCGCGATCACTATCAGTATTGCGTCTATCACGCCAATTAGTATCATTCGAAGTATTGCTGTTATGATAGTAATTATTGTAGCGTCCTACGCGACCAAAACCACCACCTCGGTTGCGGCCACGAAAACTTCCACGGTTAATGTCACGATCATGAAACTCACCGTTCTCATTGTCGCGACTTTGTTTGTAAGATTCATTAGTGAAAGGGTTATTTTTTGGTTTATCGTCGTGCTCTGAATAACGTTTAGAACGCGGCGGGCTTTGTTGCGACCGGCGATCATATTTGTTTGTTTCAAAATATCGACTGCGCGAGGAATTTTCCTCGTCTTCTTCTTCTAAATCTTGTAAGAGATTTCTAAAGGCTTCAATATCATTCTTGCATCGTGCCGCAATGGCAATTTGACGCAAGTGTAGAGGCAATTTGTTCAAACAAATTCTGATTAATTCCGCAGGGCAGTAAGGTGCCGATAAAAATTGATTTTTGTATACTAAGTTTTGGAAATATTCCACAGGGCTCGAGAAATTTGATCGCTCAAAAATTTTGAAAGTCGCAATACTGTTTTTAACGCGGTCTTGTGCCGCTTCCGACCAGTATGCGGATAGAAATGAGCGTCGGAAATGATTCTCGCTATAGCACTCTTGTGCAATAGCTCTCATTCTGGTGGCTGGCTCGCCTTCCAGATAACCACATATAAATTCTAATCTGTGCTCAAGTGGCCAATTCGGGGGAAGACAATAATCGAATTGCTGCAACCACTCTTTAGGGTGCAAGTCATTCGGAGAGTTTTTAAATGTCTTGAATTTACGTACAGTCAGGAAATGCTTGTAGTCAAACGCTTCCTTTCGCCCGTGCGGCGTAAGTGAGCGTAAACTACGCACTGCGTCTTCATTGTTGTTACTATGAGGTACACTTCGTTCACGTACCAAGCGACCTACTTGGCTCGAATCATCATTGTCATTTTCGTTCAAATTTTCTTCCACATCTTCGTATGGATTTCCACAAGTGTGGTCAAATTTCCTCTCTATTCGCGCCACGCGATCATCTAATTTTCTGACCTCAGCCTTGTATTGCTGATTAATGGTCATTTGACCTTGTTTGAAACGGTCAAGGGCGAGATATTCATTAGTTTCATTAAACGGGGTAGGATGCGTTACATCCGAACTTTTGTCAGTGTTATCACTAATTTGGGTAATCTTAACAGTAATATCTTCAAACTGTTTATTTATTTTATTGATCTGTTCCGTCGTGACTGACTGGAAGTTCTGCAACTTTTCAACAACTAGATTACTCTGTTGCTTCAATTGAGCGAGTTCAGTAGTTTCCATATTTTCGACTCGTGACGCAAGGCTTTCCATATTTTCCACTCGTGACGCTAGGCTTTCCACTACCGGGTTAATCTCGTCGCGAATATCTTGTCTTATTTGCTGAGATTCACGTTTGAAAGTATTGAGCAGTTGTTCCCTGAACCGATTGTTGTCCTCGTTTATCTTATTAAAACTACTTTGAATACTCACAAACCTCGAATCGCACGTTTGTTCAATTTTCTCAAGTTTTTCATTTAATTTCTGAGATTGTTCCTCAAGTTTTTCATTTAATTTCTGAGATTGTAATTGACTATTCTCAAGTTTTTCATTTAATTTCTGAGATTGTAATTGACTATTCTCAAGTTTTTCATTTAATTTCTGAGATTGTTCCTCAAGTTTTTCATTTAATTTCTGAGATTGTTCCTCAAGTTTTTCACCTAATTTCTGAGATTGTAATTGACTATTCTCAAGTTTTTCATTTAATTTCTGAGATTGTTCCTCAAGTTTTTCATTTAATTTCTGAGATTCCTGAGATAGTAATTGACTATTCTCATTTAATTTAGAGAGCTGTGACAATAAAATTTGCATGAAATCATTTGGTAATACGTTTTCCATAGCCGTCGCACAAGTATTTTTTGTAGCAGAGCTAGGCGGAACCGATGCATTATTTTCCGCAACCACATTACAAGAATCGGAATTCTGTATTGTCAAATCCTGTACTTTGTCATTATCCATATTGTCTGTTCCCGAACTAATCTGTTCCGCGTTTTCAGACACGGTATTTACTGTCGTATTTGTATCAGTGCAGTGAGAAGACTCTTGTAAAAATTCAGCTTCTCTCCTTGCTTCATTCAAGGTCTCATTTTCGGAAGTAGTTTTAGCATCAGCGCGGACTCTCCTATTCTTCGACATTGTTAACAGAATTTTGCAGTAAAGTGACCAATAATATTTATTTTCACCTACTGCTAATTTTTTTGAAAATTACACACAATAATTATGAGAGAACAATAGGTTGAATCGGGCTAGTGCAACATACAATCACAATCGAGATTACGCAAACCGTTAATTATCACACGAGTTCCGCGGTACTAGAACTTTCATCACAACAAACATCAGGCAATATAAAAGAGAGGCTTGTTCAGTAGTAATGCAATTATTTGTATATTCAATTCATCTACTATAAACAATACTACACAATCTCAAGAATGGTAAGTAACAGACTACAGAAACAATTACTATGCTACTGTTGCTACAACAGAGGATGGTGCTACAAAATTTAAATTAAGAGCCAAAAGGTAAGTTGGTTATTGGAAAAGACAAACTAACTGAAATAAGACTACGTATCTAACTACGTCACGATCCTGTTTGTGAACTATCCTGACAGAAAGGGCGCCAGATAAAAACTGTACGCGTGTTTTGTAATGTTGAACCTTTCGTTAAATCAGACAATAAATTGTTCATTCACTCAGCTATTTGGTTTAATTATGGCCCTGATATTAATGTACAAGAAACAGTGCATTAAATTGATTTTGTGCGCAACGGATCTTTTAAGTAAACAACTGTGACATGTAACCTTTTGAAACAGACACTGACTATACTCAAAAATTTTGACTGCGAGAAAGATATAAGAAAAACCACAAATCACTTTCTTAATGCTTGACTGTGAGAGTTAATGTCGATCAGTTATTATTGAAATCCAAATCAACTATTATCTTACTATCGCACCAATAATGAAATATGTTCAATAATGTTATTCAAATCAACACTCCACTAAATCAAGTAATTATCAAATGAAGGAAGTGGGTTAATTTTCTAACTACGTAAATGAAATATGAAACAGGGTTAAGTTACTTATTATTGATAAACAGCATTACATTACCTACATAATACAACTTCTGACTTGCTGGCAAAGCAGCCTCTGCTCTACATCGGAGCCATACACACAACCCAACCGCTCTCTAAGCGAGCTGAACCACTAGTGCTACTCTCTCTCAGTGCGAGCTACAATGCTATGCAATACATGATCTTTGCCAAAGATGAAACTTCATAAAGGACACATATCGATACATACAGTAGAAGCGATATTATACATTTTCTTGCAAGCAAGTTACTCGATACAAAACAGGAGGCACAATATTAGACATTTTCTTATAAAAATATTTTTTTATGGACACGTTTCAGGGTTTGACAGAGGACATCGAAAGAGTCCAAAGAAGGACAGCTCGTTTCGTATTGTCACGATACAGGAGAGACAGCGTCACGGAAATGATACAGGATCTGGTATGGGAATCATTACAACAACGGCGCTTATCGCTGCGGCGTGGGCTACTTACGAAACTACAATCGCCAACATTCTCCTCCGAATGCGAAAATATATTGTTCACTGCCACCTACATACAGACTTGCAGACAAAAATGAATAGTAATATGCAAATTTGTAAAGCTAACTATTTGATACAAAGTCATGCCTCATGCGACAGTTTTACGGCATCTACAGCGAAACTGTTGTGTTGTGAGCGGTAGACTTCTTTTCCTTTCATCACTTTGGTCAGGTGCCGATTATGGGAACTATGAAAAAATAACGGAACTCTTCAATTTTTAGGAGCCAATTATCGATCCTCGGTCGAATCTTTTATAGTCTATCCAGATATCTGAGTCATCTACCTTAACGTCGTTACGGTAAAGTAATTCCCTGTTTAAAACTTTTTTCACGTAAAGCCGCATTTTTAAAGTCTATTTTTGGCTCTTCACAAGCCTCTTTTGAAATTGTCGTGTGTTGAGATGGGCGTTTCTCCTTGACGTCGTTTGCTACGTTCACTCTGCGCTGTCTCATATGAGCAGCACGTTCAGTAGGTCTACCCATATTCAGAAAACATTCTGTACTTTAGATTCACTAAAAATCAGAAAATTAAAAATTCCATAACAAATTACTATGCCAAAAAAAAAAAAAAAAAAATGATTGCGTATTCTTCTACAACTTACTAATCAACTTACTTTTTCTACTCATCAATATGTAGGTACGATCTACGTGTTTACCACGCAAGAATATAGGTAGGTTCCTACCGACTTTAAATCTAACTCAACACATACCTATGAATAACAAACAATGATCAAAAAATTTTTAGAGTTCTACTTAGTGAAATGAAAAGTATTAGACTACTTAAAAGTCAATCAAGTTATTAAGATAATATAATGTAGTTACAATTATTGTTGTTTTTGGAGTCGGTGTCAGACAAGGAAACACTATAATATAACTAGGAAAATTAATGCGAGAATATTGAGACCGATGTCTCATCGGATGTTTCCTTGGCTGACACCGACTCCAAAAATGACAATAATTGTAACTACATTATATTATCGTATATGTCAACCACATATATCATAAAATATAACTTTCAAATCTTCCCCAGGAAGAAATTGTACATTTCACCCAAACACGAAAAACAAAATATTTTCCTTCACATATCACGTGTTGAATCACCTAACACTTGCACCACAAATACTGCGGAAACGGAAAGTGCGTTTGATGTGCGGTTTTCACAAAATGGATTGGTATTTAGGGGCTCGTAATTTTAGCCAAAAAAAAAAAAAAAAAAAAAAAAAAAAAAAAAAAAAAAAAAAAAATGTAATATTACTTGGAAAGTGTACTTTTTACGCAAACATACAATTTTTCAAATGGAAAAAAAGTTGTTTTTATCATGCACTGGAAGTTGTGACACCAGCTGTGTAAAAAGAATTTTGAATGTTATTTACATCATGTTTAGTTTGTCAGCTACAACCCTTCAAAGTTCCGGGGGCGGAGGCTGCGATAGCGTAGCTGACTGGCCGAGTGGCTATCTCCTGGGGCACGGCCCACTGTCTCATGACCACCAGCCAGTCAGCTACGCTGTCGTAGCCTCCGCCCCCTAAACTTTGAACGGTTGTAGCTGCCAAACTAAACGTGATACAAATGTCATTCAAAATTCTTTGTACACAGCTGGTGTCAAAAAGTCCAGTGCATGATAAAAACAACTTTTGTTCCATTTGAAAAATTGTATGTTTTCATAAAACCACACGTTTTAGATATTTTTACAATCTGTTTCTTGGTTAATGATACGAGTCCTTGACTACCAATCCATTCTGTGAAAATCGCACATCAGTCGCACTTTCCGTTTCCGCAAAATTTGCGGTGCAAGTGTTAGGTGATTCACCCTGTATATATATATGAATGTTCTGAAAATGTAAAAATCTAAAAAATTATTAATGTTCTCAACAAATGAAGAAAGAGCAATTCAAAGCAAGCCTGTAATGTAGTGTAGAGTGTAAAATTGTAAAATCCTTTCCGTGGATAGAAAATGCCATGCACGCACTAAAAAACTAGCTCGGCGAACCCTTATTGGGGATGGGAATGAAAACTGCTAAAAAAACTCACACTGGAGTATTTTACGGCCAACTTTAGGTTCTACTGTAGTTTCATGATTTTTTGCAAACAATTCGGACAAAAATAATAGAAAATTAACGTAGATACGATCATGACTACTATTGTGACAATATATATGCACTCTATACATAATGTGCTTTCTGATAAAATTGAATTTTCACCGATTTAAATTATTATTTTAATATCTCTCCCACATTTTCAGTATCTTTTTCCATTAAAATATTAACACAACTCTTGTTGTGGTAGTTTGTCTTGTTTTTCTTTGCCTGTACTGGTTTACGTAAATTGAAGGAACGGTGTGAAATCGCCGTTATTTTTGCAAAAAAATCTCTGAAACGATGCGATATATATATATATATATATATATATATATATATATGAAGGGGTAGAGAATGTTGTCTTCTATAGGTGCATTCCCAACCACTGCGACCCTTTCATGTCCTTCGACTGTAATAATTGCTGTCTGGTTTTTGTACAAGTGGAATATAACTCTTCGCTCCCCATATTTTACCCCTGCTACCTTCAGAATCTGAAAAAGTGTGATCTAGTCAAGATAATCAAAAGTTTTCTCCAGATTCACAAATGCTAACAACGTAGGTTTACCTTTTCTTTATCTTCTGAGATAAGTCTTAATGTCAGTATTGCCTCACGTGTTCCTACATTCCTCCTAAATCTAAATTGATCTTCTTCAAGGTCGGATTCTTCTAGTTTTTCCAGTCGTCTGTAAATAATTCGTGTTACAGGGTTGTAGCCTTCCCCAGTGTTGTTCAGTCTGTCCATTGAGCAAGCTGTGAAACAATGCTAGGAGAAATTTGGAGAGGGAATTAAAGTCCAAGCAGAGGGAATAAAAACCTTCCGGTTTGCTGGGGACATTGTAATTTTGTCAGAGACGGCAAAGGATCTGGAAGAGGAATTCAACGGAATGGACAATGTCTTGAAAATAAGGTATAAGATAAACATTAGCAAGAGTAAAATGGAATGTAGTGTCAGAAAATCAGGTGATGCTGAAGGACTTAGATTAGGTAATGAGACAATAAAAGTAGTAGATGAGTTTTGTTATTTTGGTAGCAAGATAACTTCTGATGGTCGAAATAAAGAAGATTTAAAATGCAGAATGGCTATGGGAAGAAAAGCGTTTCTGAAGAAGCGAAATTTGTTGATATCCTATATTCGTTTAAATGTCAGAAAGTCCTTTCTGAAAGCATTTGTCTGGAGTGTAGCATTGTATGGTAGTGAAACGTGGACGATAAGGAACTCAGACAGAAAGATGAAAGAAGCTTTCGAACTGTGGTGGACGAATGATGAAGATTAGAAGGGTAGATCACGTAACTAATGAGGAGGTGCTCAACAGAATTGGAAAGAAAAGGAGTTTGTGGCATACCCTGACTGAGAGGAGGTATACATTGGTAGGACACATCCTGAAACATCAAAAAATAGTCAACTTAGCATTAGAAAGACGTGTATGGGGTAAAAATCGTAGAGGGAGACCGAGGGACGAATACAGTAAGCAGATTCAAAAGGATGTAGGCTGCCGAACGTATTCTCAGTTGAAGAGACTTGCACAGGACAGGGTAGCGTGGAGAGCTGCATCAAACCAGTCTGAGGACTGAAGACCACAACAAGAACAGATGCGTTTATTCAATTTTCTTGTGAGATGAAATGTTAAGCCTTCATTGTCATATAAATTAGAGCTGTCTAAAGGTGATCGGAAAGGCTCACTTTTAGTGTTAATACCGTAACCTGAAGTGGGCAAGCTATATAAATAAAAATGAATGTTTGTCTGTATGTCCTCTGTGTGTTCATAAACCATTCATTCCATTGCAACGAAACTTTGGTGAACTGTTCACCGTACGCCCGCGAAGGTTCCTGACCCAAAAACAAAAGAGCACCTCACATAGCTCAGGAGATATGACGTCATAAATAATGAGAGGCCACCGCGTGAAAATATCCAGAGTTATGCGTCAGTTATTGGAAAATGGTAGTAGTTAGCGACCTGCAACAAAGTTTGCAAGTAATTTTGGACTTTTATGATGCGTTTTGTAACTGCCTCCCCCCTCTCTCTCTCTCTCTCTCTCACACACACACACACACACACACACACACACAAAATTAGGAAACGAAAAGAAGTCTATCGCTCACAACAGTTTCGCTGTAGATATCGTAAAACTGTCGTATCAGGCATCACCTTGTATCAAATAAAGTTAGCATTATAGAACTGCATGTTACTATTTATTTTTGTCTGCAAGTCTCCCTTAATTCTCTTGCATCCAAAATCAAGCTACGTGTTTTCTTAATCTCTATTTATATATAAGCGAAAGGAAACTCACTCACTCACTGACTAAACACGAAATCTCAAACTACTTCACCTATGAAGCTGAAATTTAGCAGGAATGTAGCTTATAGATCACGAAATCTATAGTTTCATTCCCATCTTCACGAAATTTCGCCCGCTTGACTTTCAAAACAAAAGGAAGGTCACCATCTACCTTACGTTTCATACGGTGCATGGGGGAGGGTACTTTGCAACATAAAAATGGATCCCTAAATACCTTGGTCGCGCCATAACTTGAGAACGGCTTGATCTTCACAGTCCATTTTTTGTTTTTATTATTCTCAGAACAAGGGTCGTAAGAAATAAAACTGGAATATTTGACAACAACAAAGTGCGTTTTTCTATGTGACCCTGCGTCTCTATGGAATAGAAATCTATAGTTTTTTTCCGATTTTGATGCAATTTTGCACACACTACCTGAAAAACGAGAGGAATGTCACAGTGTAAATAAATTCGTACGCTGCATGGTGGAGGATACTTAACTTACGGAATTTTACAAAATGCATAGTTTTGCTCCAATCCTTATGAATTTTTCCACACATGACCTTCAAACGAAGAGGAATGTTTGTATGGTACATGACAGAGGGTACTTTGCATAAAACATTGCCGAGAGAGGGAAAGGTGTAAACGAACAGAGAGATGGGAGAGAAAGAGGTGGATGCAGAGAGAGGGGGGAAGGGGATGTGGACTACCAGAGTGTAGGGTAAACAAACACCCGGGCAACGACGGGTTTACAGCTAGTAAAAAATTAAAAAAAGTGCTCATCGTAGTTCGCCACATTACCTCTTGAGGATGTCTTCCACAGCCGAAGATGAAACGTTGGGACCGTTGAGGTTTCTTATTTATATAAATGATATGCTTTCGAGTATAACAGGTGACTGTAACATATTTTTGTTTGCTGATGATACCAGCTTGATAGTGAAGGATATTGACGCAGTATCAAATAATGTAGTTCAGGAGATACGTTCATGGCTTGTAGAAAACAAGTTGGTGTTAAATCACAGTAAAACGCTGTTTTTACAATTTCTAACACATAATTTGACGAAAGCTGACATTCTGATTACATATAATGGACATGTGATAAGTGAGACTGAACAGTTCAAATTTCTAGGTGTTCATATAGACAGTAAGCTGTCATGGAAAGCCCATGTTCTGGATCTTGTTCCAAAACTAAATTCTGCTATATTTACTATTAGGACAATATCTGAGATAAGTGATTTGTCAACACGAAAAGTAGTCTATTACGCTTACTTTCACTCACTTATGACGTACGGCATTATTTTTTGGGGTAACTCGCCTGATGCAAAAAGGATATTTCTGGCTCAAAAACGGGCGGTTCGAGCAATATGTGGTGTAAGTTCGCGAACATCATGTCGACCCGTTTTCAGTAGTCTGTGAATTTTGACACTGGCGTCACAATACGTTTTTTCTTTAATGTCGTTTGTTGTTAATAATATCAGTTTATTCCCACGAGTTAGTACTTTCCACTCTGTGAATACTAGACAGAAGTCGAATCTACATTTGCTTCACACCACGTTGACACTTGTGCAGAGAGGTGTACACTATTCTGCGGCATGCATTTTCAATAAGCTGACAGAAGAACTAAAGAATCTTAGCACTAACCCACGTGCTTTCAAATCTAAATTGAAGAGTTACCTCATGGCTCACTCCTTTCATTCTGTCGAGGAACTCCTAGAAAAGTTAAACAATTAAGCTAATTCATTTTTTTCTTTATTGATTCTTTTTACTTTGTCTTAAAATTGTCATGTGCATAGGACTACTTAACAATTTTCTACTATCATTCTTGTGTAAAAATTCATGTATTGACTTGTTCCATGACCATGGAGTCTCACTCCTCAATTAGGTCATATGGAAGAGAAAACCATAATAAAAAAATCTCACTTACGTGTTTTACGGTCTACTTTAATGTTGTAGTTTTATAATTTTTTGCAAACATTTCGGACAGAAATAATAATGTAACGGCGAACAATTCCGAAGTCCGACTTTAATTTTCGTATTATTGATGGCAGTTGTTAACTGATGTTAATGTGACTTTTAGACACTAGATTATCATTTGTCGTACGAAGAACGATGTGTTTTTGTTGATTCATAAGTGCGCCGTTGCTTTGAAATGACAACGTGTAAGTTACACTAAAAAAAAAAAATCATCAAATATGCAACGCAAGATGGCGTATGCCAGAGAGAGTTCTGGACGAGGAATGTCACGTGACATCTGCGAACGGCTGGTTTTCGTAAAATCAATGGAGGGTGTCAAAACTCCGTTATTTTTGCAAATATCTCTCAAAAGATACGAGATATAAAAGAAACATATGGGGATAAAGTTGTAAGGACTTTTCTCCTCTACAATTTCGTTTATTCAATTTTTCGTCAGATGAACGGTTTATTTGCCATTGAAATTCCATTACAAACGGCTTTTTTTGGTATTAACTCACGTATTTCTTGTCCGAAATATTTCAAAAACCGAGGTTCCGTTCTCTGGTAGCCAACAATTATGTCTGTAAAGTATGGTGCCGATCGGTTGAACGGTTCGACCTAAAAAGTGGGCAGACATTACAGACAGACAGACATCGTCAAATCGCCGTTATTTTTGCAAATATGTCTGCAACGATGCAAGATATGAAAAAAAAAACATAATAGAGCGAAGGCGTAGAGAATTTTCCCCTCTACCAATTAGGTTATTCAATTTTCGTATCAGATGAACGGTTCGTTTCCAATTACAATTATATTACAAACGGCTTGTTTTGGTTTTACTACCGCATTTTTCGTCCAAAAAGTTTGAAAAAGGGAGGTTCTTGTCTCTGGCGGCCTACAATTATGTCCGTAAAATTTGGTGCTGATCGGTTGAACGGTTATTCACAGGGAACACGTTACGGACAGACAGACAGAAATCCCAAAATCGCCGCTATTTTTGCAAATATCTCTGAAACGATACGAGATATGAAAAAAACATAAGAGAGCAAAGTTGTAGAGAATTTTCTCCTCTACAAATTCGGTTATTCAATTTTCGTGTCAGATGAATGGTTAAGCCGTTATTTTCATTTAAATTGCGAGCTGTCAAAAAAAAAAAAAAAAAAAAAAAAAACAACGATCGCAAAGGCCCACTTTTAGTGTTACTACCGTAACCTAAAGTGGGCCAATAGGACTCGATGATGTGTAGCAAGTCAGCTAGCCTACATCGATGAAACACAAAACGACGGGGTCAACTGCGGCATATAAATATGTGAGGACAAGCTAGGCTAGGCAGAGTCGGAGTCAGGAATCGACCACGGCTATGTCAGTCTTTAGTTGTCGAGTAACTTTGTTCCCGCTGCTTCGCACGCGTAGACTGGACGGTCTGCATTGCATGTTTCTACTTATTAATATCAATTTCCTATTTTGATAGAACTTGCCACCTTCTATTGCACCATTCATGACAGAATTCAAAACCTCCCGAAACATTTTTTTTTTTTTTTTTTTTTTTTTTTTTTAAATCTAACCATGCTTCCAAATCGAAATTTTCGCCTGTCTAGCATCAAAATAGTCTTAGTAGCATCCTTAAAAGATATTTCCTTATTTCACTCGCTTAATGGTTGAATTTCCCGATCGCAAAGGCCCACTTTTAGTGTTACTACCGTAACCTAAAGTGGACCAAAAGGAGATGGACGGAGAGGAGTGATAGGATAAGTACTAACCCAAGGCAGGAATAAATGAATGAATACCCGCGCAACGTGGGGTTTTTAGCTAGTGAAAAATAAATTTAAAAAATTTAAAAAAAAACAGTCATCATCGTAGATTGACACATTACCTCCGAGGATGTCTTCCGCAGCCGAAGATGATACTTCAGGTCAGAGTCTTACGATTCTACCTCGGCCTGTGAGGCCGGAACTTTCAGATGAAGCTGATGTGTTGTGGAATATGTAGATGCCTCCTAACGCGTATTCTTCACATTCCAGTTAACCTATCAGCTTCATATGCGTATTTCTAACAGGTTTCGCAAATGCATTAGAATAAATTACTGACCCATTTTCAAGCGGTTTTTATAGGAAATTTGAGCTACGATTCGGACAACATATTTGTATGATTTCATCAAAATCAGAGAAAAAGATACATCGCAATCTTAAGTGTTTTCGGTAACTGTCCGTTCATCTATTAGAAATACCTAATGTCCTAAACTACTTCACGGATTTGCGTGGAGCAACGTAGTTTCATAAAAGTGGAATCAGGGAAATTGTTTTAGATGTAGGTTATGCTTGAAGTACGGATTGCGTAGTACAGCAAACATGCGATAAAGGCGCTGTAGTGCACCAAAGAACTAATAAACACCGCTGCTGCATAATAAGTATGGGGTAGTACAACAAGGAAGAGAACATCTGTTGCAGAATTAAGCAATCTTGTGTCTACGAATACCAACAAACATAGTGTTACTGATTTCGCTTTGCGTATTAAATACTTAACATTTCTTTGGTTATTTTGGCACGTTTTTTTTTTTTTTTTTTTTTTTTTTTTTTTTTTTTTTTTTTTGTACCAAAACCTTTATGAAGATACATCGTTTCGGACAATGATTTTTACTTACATTTCACATCTTGGCTAGGACAACTGAGTTTATTGACAAAGCGATCCAACAAGGATTCTGTTTTTACTGACTGAGGTCCGGAACCCTAAAAAAAACATGATACACATACAGGCTCTCCTTCAACAACCGTTGCGAAGCACGGGCATATAAGCTAGTTTCTTATATATTCTCCGATAAATATAACATGTTTTTAGAAGAAAAGGAGATCGACGGAGAGGAGTGATAGGATAAGTACTAACCCAAGGCAGGAATAAATAAATAAATACCCGCACAACGTCGGGTGTTTAGCTAGTCCTATACATGTTATAAATGCGAAACTTTGTATGTTTGTTACCGCATCACGCTAAAACTACAGCACTGATTTAGATGAAATTTCATATAGAGATTTCTTATGTCTTGGATTAGGACATAGGCTACTTTTCAAAATGTTTATTACAAGTTATTTATTTGAAATATAGCCATAGAAATACGTAACCGGTTGTAAGAAGCCTCTAATACACCAGCAGAAATGCTCTGTAGGGTATGTCATGTTTAGCCGCGAGGGTTAACGCGTCATGTAATAGACTTCCATTATTTTTGGGCAATGGTTCGTGTCCTGCTATGGTGAATTTTTTTTTCTTTGTTATTGTTATTTTTCTTACTTTCGAATTACAAAAAGATTCTGTGATACTGGCAAAACGGCTTAACTGACATATAATTACATACACAAGAAATCTGAATGTTGCCGTTTATGCCGCATTCATTTACATTTGTTGTAACAAATGAAGGAAGTATGTATATAAATTGAAGACTTTAAATAAAATATGCTCTAAGTACCATGGCAAGAAAAAACATTGACGTTTTGTGTAGAATAGGATCTAGATACCAAGCCCTATTTTGTGTACAAAGCGCGAACTGCCACGTATAAATAGCGTACGTAAGCAGAAACGAAAGTAGTAGCAAATGCACTCAACAGATGGCAGGCGGTACGCTGCAGTTAACATATGAAACGTTGTGTGTTCCGGCCAACTGCAACGATATATATTAATTAATGTGAATGTCTGTTCGGTGTACGCTTATCACGTTCGAACGACAAGACGCAGAGACTTAAATATTTGTACCGTTACTAATTTATACCTGATGAAGGTTTTAGGCACGGTTTTATAGCTATCTGATAGATATTTAGCAATTTGAAAAATATAACGTGAAATGCCGAACAAGAATTATTCTTTGAAAATTATATTTACTCTCTGAAAATGGTTTTATTGGTTGCATTGTTGCTTGAGGGTTCATAATGATAAAACGATGGAGTATATTGGGATGGAAAGTTATCGGTGTATATACAGCGAAACGTGATTCCACAGATAATATATTTGGTCTATGTGTGCTACAATGTCTTCAGCTCTTTATGTGTAAGGATAAGCGTAGGAATAAGGAAATATAAGAATAAATAAATAAAGCAGTAAAAAAGACATTTATTTTAATACATCTCTTTAAAAAAAATCGATTTAACGTTTCCCGCATTACATCAAGTGGTAGAGCTGTGATATTACTTCAATCATCATTGTTGAATTTCGTGATCGGATTCTTCGAAACGAGTGCATTTTTACCTGTGATTGGATCTACACTACTTACGTTCCTGATAAATAGATAATCAACCAACACGCGAGCGGAGCCGCGGGTTTAAGCTAGTAAAAATAAAAACAGTCCTCATCGTAGTTCGACACCTAACCTCTGAGGATGTCTTCCGCAGCCGAAGATGAAACTTCAGGTCAGAGTCTAACGATTCTACCTCGGCCTGTGAGGCCGGAAGTTTCAGATGAAGCTGAGGGTTCAAATGTTTGTATAGCTTATGGGACTCAACTACGGGGTCATCAGTCCCTAAACTTACAAACTACTTACGAACTAGCTAATACTAAGGACGGCACAATTATCCATGCCCGAGGGGGGGTTCGAACCCTCGACCGTAGTGGCCGTGCAGACCGTGACTGGAGCGCCTCAGTACCCTCGGCCACCGCGGCCAGCTAAATATAACACACTAAAAAAAGAAGAAGAAAGAAAGAAAGAAAGAGAGAGAGAGATGGACAGAGAGAAGCGATAGAAGTGCTAACTCAAGGCAGGAATAAGTAAATAAATGAATACCCGCGCAACGCCATGCTTTTGGCTAGTAAAAATTAAAAAAAAAAGACAGTCCTCATCGTAGTTCGACACCTTACCTTTGAGGATGTCTTCCGCAGCCGAAGATGAAACTTCAGGGCAGAGTTTTCCGATTCCTCCTCGGCCTGTGAGGCTGGAAGTTTCAGATGAAGCTTACGAACTTCCTACGGTTTTATTTGCGGATGGAGAAGTTAGTACTGCTTCCTCCCACAAGTCCCCTAAAACCTCCACATCCTTGCGGATGCTGTTGCGTAGCAGTGTGCGTTTGTACCGCCCTACAGTACGCACGAGGTGCCGTAGTTGCTGTCCGAGTCTTTACGGAAAGCATAGAGTTCTGACTAACCTGTTGTCTTCTATAGTTGTGTCCCCAGCGCAGAAGACAGCACACAGGTCGTAGGTTCATCTACAGCATACGAGTGAGGCTAAAATGAGTTCTGTATGATGGGAAGCATAATAAGTGACTCGCGAGATTTTTAATTGTCAGGGATGCCATTTATTAAATAAATAATAAAAAAATGAGCAACTATTGTTAATATGATACGGCCTATGCTGCCCACAGCTCATGTTGAGACCTCGACTGTTATCACAATTACGCAAATCTTTACTCATGACCGGCGCGGTCCGGCGCATATAGCGGTCAGCTCGAAACTGAAACTGCGGCGCGTTGCGAGACTAGAGGCACAGACATATATATATATATATATATATATATATATATATATATATATATATATATATATATGTTACTCCTTGCTAGAGGGCACCTGACGCTCTTTTTAGAGCCAAAACATGGCCGTCGCGCGCCTTCTGCAAAATCGCTCTTCTCTTGTTACAATAAGAGAAGGCATCTTAAACTTTTTACGCTGTCAAAACTTAGCCTGCCCTTCAGAGATATTTATCACCAATTCTCAGCTCTGAATAATTAATATTTAGTATATAATAAAGAAAACTAATTTCCAAAAGAAATCACGTGACATGAAATGCAGCAGCCAATGCGAGGAGAGCACCAGTAACATAGGCGGGCTTTCCCACGGGAGCCAGCACCTACTGTGCCATATGCTACTGCTCCCCACCCCACATTTCCACATATGCTGCACTGCTGTCTTTCTTCCGTATTTAAGACACGTACGATGTTAGCAAAGGAACGGGCAGCGGCCAGAAATATGAAGTGACCACAGGCCAGGAATATCACAAGCCGATGGTTTAGCTGGAATGTGAAGAACACGGTGACGCGTTGGCAGGCATCGTTCTCGCCTGTCAGACAGACTAGCTCCCCCTCCCTCCCTTGCCGTGCTCGGGCAGCTTATTTGAGGCGCCCGCCTCGCAGCTCTTCAGATTCTTTCCCCTCAGAACAACCTCCCTCCCCTTCCACCCCCTGTAGCCTTTGGCCTCCGCTACTACCCCCTACCCCTCAGCCGACTGACCGACGCGGCGGAACGCAAAGTTTTCCGCTCGCCGCCGGCGCAGATTCCAGGCCCGGAATTCGGCAATATCGACGCCGCTTCCAGCGCCACGAGGACTGGAGAACTGGAGGCTAGTAGCTGGAAAGGCTAGTAGGGACTTCCGCGAGGCCAGGGGGCTAGCAGGTCACGTCTAAAGCCCGTTTTAAACGATCAACGAACTTGTAATAGATTGACAACAAGTAGCGTTAATGGCGGCCGTCAGTCGTTTGAACGGCTGCACTAGTATGATCGCGCTAGTATCGAAGCGCGATAAAGAAATAGGACGAGTTCTAAATTCGGTACTAGTGGGTTCACTGCGCATGCGCGAGCTTGCAGCTGTCTGCTGCGGTCGCCGCTCCAGTTAGTCCGCCATTTTCCTTCGTATTTACGTATATTTTGCGTTATGTCGAAGTTTATGATCAGAATGTGTTAGAAAATGTATTTCTAATGACGACATTCACACTGTCCGTCACCAGACCGTCACCTAACGTCAACGTCACGTTAAGCTTTCTCGAGGAGATTGTTTTGATTGAACGGTCGTCTGCTGACATCGGAAGTTAACCTATTTTCGTCACGCGATTTTCATACTGTAGTCGACAATTACACGGTTTGCACGCAAACTTGTCTTATTAATCTTTAGTTTATTATTATACTTTGGTTTACCGGTAAATTGCAAATGTTTCATGACGACTTAAATATTTATCTCAATTATTGTCCACCGAAAAGCGAGGTCGTACATCTGAAACCGAAAAATGATTTATGAATTGCAATATCGTAACAGAAAAGACTGAAGCCAATTGTTTATTTGAAAAATATTGTAATTTGATGATGCAATTTTCATTAAATAGCATTTTAAATGAAAAAGTCAGTCCAAATGAAAGACAAAAATTCAGTTGTGCATGAACTTATTAACAATGTCATTGGGCAAATCGTAGTAGATAAAGTAAAGAAGGACTATTTATGCTCTTATAAATATTGCTTGATGTGTTCAGAAGTTTTTTTTCCGCTTGAAAATAGATGTGAATGTTTTTAAATGTTGTTTCACTACTCAGAACTTTACCACACTAAGTTGACCAAAAACAACGATTGCAAGGTTTTCTTTGGCCGTCAGTAATATTTAGCGTTGTTTTCCCAATTCCACTATTAAACTATGGGCTAAGTGACTTACTATCGTCTTCGAATAAGTCAGCCAGGGCGCGACGGACACATTCTACTGCCCTCCTATACCACCCGCCAGATTTCAACCAAAGACCTTGTAAAAAAATTCGCACTAACGTGTTTTACGGCGCACTTTAGATTTGTAGTTTTTAAGTTTTTGCAAACATTTTGGACCAAAATAATAGTTTCATACAAGAATGACAGAAGCAAATCCATCTACTTTCTACCAGCATTTGATAATTGAAAACCACACTGTAACGATACACTGAAATTTTTATTTATTTTTTGTTTATCTTTGATCAGCGATACTTATCACCTCCGGTTCCCTCTGACTCGCAATGCAACTAATTTAATTTCGTTCGTCATTTTGTACTTAAAAACAAGCAAGAAGTCGGAACCGCGATAGTAGTTTTTTTACTCACTCTCTTGTCTATATTCGTTCTGTACTGACGTCTTCCATTCATGTATCCATTCAATGTAAGTAATTGTGATGCAAGATGATGTAAGACATATTACTTAAATTTAAAATCATCTCCTCTGTTTGCCTTTAATTTAAATGAATCCCTCCACGCCAAATATTTAATTTCTTAAGGTTTTCAGCTCCTCTACATCCGTAATAGTTTAATGTTCAGACGCCATTACAATCGCTTCGCATTGTCTGCAAAAATTTGAATCAATCAATCATCCTTATACTATACTTTGCTTGATTTTAGAACCTGCAGTCATTTCTTTTTGTAATTTCACGAAGTCCGATCATTTTTTTAAATTTTTTTATCATTACCAGTAACTTCATGTTCCACCCACGGTCACACAACAATGAAAAGCGAAGTGAACAGTCTGAACATTGATCTCCTACGGAAAGTATCTCGATCGTTCACGTATTAAATAAGTAAAAGTTATCATTTCCAGCTTCTACAATACGAAGTGCAGGATCCAGCTAGATGCTTTCCGTAAGTCTTATAACGTGCTGTTGCTTGTATGGTGCCCAACTTTAATATGCAATCCGCGGTTTATTTGCTTTAATGTTCATTTTGTGCTGTACTTTAACTTATTTCAAAATTCAAACATTCGGTACCATCAATTCTTTGGCCAAAAAATATAATCGCGGAATCTACTTTTAACAATTATGGTACCATACGAAGCAAGGGCAACGTTATAACACCACCACTAACATCGAGAGAGCTTTAAAAATATTACACAAAATTTCAAAAGGCACTGAAATGCACATTCTCGGAGAATTAGAAATATACATACACATGGAAGCTCCACCTAACGAAATTCTCAGTGAACACACAGATTTTAAACACAAAATTTATTTACAAAATTTTATCGATCTAATTGGGCTTGAGAACGGATAAATTCAGAGATGTAATGTTCCACAGTCAAGGATAACGCAAAATTTCGATTAACATACAATGTATCACACACCAGAGAAAAGCATTTCTCATACTCAAAGATATTACAAAATTCCAAATGGCAAGCAATACCTCAGAAACCAAAGAGACACACTATTTCATAATCGGAGAAACGTATAAAACATTCGTAACAAAGATATCACAAAATTCGAAATTAATCTTCTCAGAGAAGCTACATCTTTACCAAAGATATAATGCAACAGAACATCTTTGTAAACATATAGCATCAAAATAGCAGTCAAACAAGAAAATCATTATTTTAAAAATTATTAAAAAACGTCTTTCTAAGAAAGTACCTATTAAAATCATACAGAGGTACAGATGCTGTGTGTATATTAGCAACAAATAGACAGTAAGTAATAAATTTAAAACAGTATAATATGCTCCCTATTTGATCGAAAAAAATATTTTCACAAAATTTATTTAACTATTGCAGACCACTTGACATTGCCAAATACGGCGAAACAGCTGTAGTGGACAATTAAATAAAGTTATAAGCAGCAGTAAAGGTGATTATATTTAGGAGGTAGTACGGGTTTCGAACCACTGACCTTCATCGTCACAGTCCAACGCATTGCCTCCTACGCTACGGACAACAGAAGTTGCGTTCTTTAATTTAATACTATTGATGGCCGTTGTTAACTGATGCTAATATGGCATTTGTAGACACCAGATTTTCATTTATCGTACGAAGAACGGCGTGTTTTTGTTAATTCTTCAGTGCGTCATTGCTATGAATTGACAACGTGTAAGTTACAATAAGAAAATCATCAAATACGCAACGCAAGATGGCGTATGCCGGAGAGAGTTCTGGGCGAGGAATGTCACGTGACATCTGCGAACGGCTGGTTTTTGTTAATTCAACGGAGGGTGTCAAATCACTGTTATTTTTACAAATATGTCTGCAATGATGCAAGATATGAAAAAAAAACATATGGGAACAAAGTTGTAAGCAACTTTCTCCTCTACAATTTCGTTTATTCAATTTTCGCGTCAGATGAAAGGTTTATTTGCAATTAAAATGACATTACAAACGGCTTTTTTTTAGTATTACTCACGTATTTGTTGTCCGAAATATTTCAAAAAGCGAGATTCTAGTCTCTGGTAACCAACAATTTTGTCTGTAAAATTTGGTGCCGATCGGTTGAACGGTTCGACCTAAAAAGTGGGAACACGTTACAGCCAGACAGACATCGTCAAATCGCTGCTATTTTAGCAAATATCTCTGCAACGATGGAAGATACGTGAAAAACATAATAGAGCGAAGTTGTAGAGAATTTTCCCCTCTCCTAATTAGGTTGTTTCATTTCCGTGTTAGATGAACGGTTTATTTGGTATTACAATTACATTACAAACGGCTTTTTTGATATTACTGACGTATTTCCTGTCCGAAATATTTCAAAAAGCGAGGTTCTGGTCTCTGGTAGCCAACAATTATGTCTGTAAAATTTGGTGCCGATCGGTGGAACGGTTCGTCTTTAAAAGTGGGAACACGTTACGGACAGACAGACAGACATACATACATCCCAAATTCGACGTTTTTTTTTTCCTTTTTTTCTTTTTTCAAATATCTCTGAAACACTACGAGATATGGTAAAAAAAAAAGGAAAACATAACAGAGCAAAGTTGTAGAGAATTTTCCTTAATTTCATACTATTGATGGGCGTTGTTAACTGACGCTACTATGGCATTTGTAGAAACCAGATTATCATATATCGTACGAAGAACGACGTGTTTTTGTTAATTCTTCAGTGCGCCATTGCTTTGTGTGTAGCCGGCCGCGGTGGCCGAGGGGACTGAGGCGCTTCAGTCACGGTCTTCACGGTCACTACGGTCGGGGGTTCTAATCCCCCCTCGGGCATGGATATTTGTGCCGTCCTTACGATTAGATAGAATGACAGAAGCAAATCCATCTACTTTCTACCAGCATTTGAAAATTGAAACCCACACCACCACTAACATCGAGAGAGCTTTAAAAATATTACACAAAACTTCAAAAGGCACTGAAATGCACATTCTCCGAGAATTAGAAATATACACACACATGGAAGCTTCACCTAACGAAATTCTCAATGAACACGCAGATTTTAAACACAAAATTTATTTACAAAATTTTATCGATCTAATTGGGCTTGACAACGGATAAATTCACAGATGTAATGTTCCACATTTCAAATGTTCACATGTTTGTTAAGCTTACAAACTACTTATGAACTAGCTAAGACTAAGGACGGCACAAATATCAATGCCCGAGGGGGATTCGAACCCCCGACCGTAGTGGCCGTGCAGACCATGACTGAAGCGCCTAAATCCCCTCGGCCACCTTCGTTATACACACAAGATATATATATATATATATATATATATATATATATATATATATATATATATATATATATAAGTTACAGTCAGCAAATAAACTTCAATCAGTGCTGCAGAAGTATTTCGAAAAATAAAGTCACAGTTCCGACTAACAGTATGATTGTTGTCAGTGTAAATTTAACGCAATTGAACTAGTAAAGCTGTGTACCACATGATTAAACAATGTTGAAATGGGTGTGAGTTCTTATAAGACCTAACTGCTTAGGTCATCGGTCCCTAGACTTAAAAACTACTTAATCTAGCTTAAACTAACTTACGCTAAGGACAACATACAGCCCGCCGCGGTGGCCGAGGGGACTGAGGCGCTCCAGTCACGGTCTGCAAGGCCTCTACGGTCGGGGGTTCGAACCCCCCTCGGGCATGGATACTTGTGCCGTCCTAGCTCGTAAGTAGTTCATAAGTAGTTTGTAAGTTTAGGGACTGACGACCCCGTAGTTAAGTCCCATAAGCTCTATAAACATTTGAATTTGAATTTTGACAACATACACACCCATGACCGAGGGAGGAGGGAGGACTCGAACCTCCGACTGGAGCAGCCGCGCAGTCCGTGACATGGAGCCTCAGACCGAACGGCTACCTCGTGAGGCACTACGTGATCAATGTTACCTAAACCCATATTGGTTATTAAAAAAAACCTCGCTTTCAAGGAATCACATTAATAAAACTTGTTAGCATAACAATATGATAATACATTAAAAGTTATTATTCCAAGCTTACATAATAGGTATATGAATCGAATTGACCTTCTCATCCAAGGAACATTGTGGATGCTTTCTCCTTAAATGGCACAGCATGTTTGTAGTACCTCCACCCGTTTTCATCTTTTTAAAGCAAATGGAGCATTGTACCTCACTGCTCCCGTACTTCGTGAAGTACTTCCACACTCGGGATGGTGCCATTTAAGACACAACCGATGTCTGGCGACGACAGCAAGGAACTGCCGCATGACCAGACGGAGGCAAGTCTCGTACACTGCCGGTGCACGCGCGTCGTCTAATAGGCCACGCCACACGGCAACAGCTGCGTCGATGCCTCAGTAGCTGCACCAGTTCTCAAGTTCTTATGCCACGCGTTTGTTGCGCGTTTGTGACTGCCGGGGTTGTTCGTAAATTATCACTGATCGCTTTTCTTAGTTTCTGCGATGACCTAATATTTCACAGCAGTGGAAATTTTAGGAATAGCCCTAAATATTAGGGTCTACTATTTTTAATTTATTAATTTTTTTTTTACAAAAAACACATTTTGAACCACTACTACAGGAAGTAGTCGTACCGGTTTTTTACCCGGTTTTTGGCAATAACTAAAAAAACCGATTTCAACCGACACCAAATAAATACCGAAAAATACCGGTTATTGAAATCTAAAATACCGGTATCGGTTTTAACCGGTCGGTTATTCCCATCCCTAGTTGACACGACGACACTGCGGTTCGTGAAACTGCGCTACTGGCCAGTGCGCATGCGCGACGGACACATTCTACTGCCCTCCTATACAACCCGCCAGATTTCAACCAAAGACCTTCTAAAAAAAATCGCACTGACGTGTTTTACGGTCCACTTTAGATTTGTAGTTTTATAAGTTTTTGCAAAAATTTTGGCCAATATAATAATCTAAATAATAAAATATTATCCTTCAGTTTCTCCCGGCGTATATGATAATCAAAATATCCACGGGTGTACTGCCGGTCTATAGTGTCCAACGGGCACAATATTTCGGCGATCATACATGTCGCCATCATCAGGTGAACTGACGGACTGAGCTCCTGGAAACGCGCCGGCACGGAGATCCGCACGCTACGGCGGCTCGAAGGGACCTGGGTTCTAGCCCGGTGGCGGGCCATTTAAATACCCTCGGCCCGCGGAGCGACCCCTCCGCGGTCCGCGCAGTGGAACCGACTGCGACGGCGTCTGAGATGACGTCGGTGTGAGGGCTCTGTCCGCCGTGGTCGTCACTTCGTTACGTTTGCTAGATTTACTCTCAATTAACCCAATCGCTGGTACCCAAGCTTTGCTAAGATTATAGCCAGAGTCACGGTTTATGAGGTCGTCACTTGTGCGAATTTCAATGGCCTCCTTAACGACGCAGTCCCAGTATCTCGACGTCTGTACCAGAATCCTAGTGCGTTCATACTCCATCGCATGATTCTCCGACAAACAATGTTCAGCGACCGCCGACTTGCTCGGATACATCAATCGTGTGTTCCTCTGCTGTTCAACGCATCGATCCTCGACGGTACGCATCGTCTGTCCAATATATGACTTTCCACACTGACACGGAATCTGGTACACGCCGACCTTCCTCAAACCGAGATCATCTTTGGCGCTCCCCACCAGTGCACGAATTTTATTCGGTGGACAAAAAACAGTTCCGACCTGGTGTTTTTTTTTTCAAAATGCGGGCGACCTTCCCCGAGAGTGCGCCGGTATATGGAACGAACGCAGTGCCTACATCCTCCCTCGTGTTTTCATCCGTTTCCACAGGTTGTGATGCAGTGGTTGGGGGAGAGCCCACTGAATCTGCCACTCTGAGTACCCATTGTTTCGAAATACATTTAACAGAGCCTGCTAAATGACGATTCCTACCGGAAGATCAGCGTTGACCCCACAAAGAAGGTGGAAAACAAGACGAGGGCGCTTCTCAAGGATGCGGATTTACCGGAGGGTGTCGCCAAGAAACTGCTACCTCAAGGTCCGGTACCGCCAAGACTTTATGGACTCCCTAAGGTTCTCAAAGATGGGGTGCCGTTACGTCCCATTGTCAGTAACATCAGAGCACCTACATATTTGTTGGCCAAATACTTGACGGGAATATTAGTCCTTATGTGGGTAAATGCCCTCATCACATCCGTAATTCCGTGGATTTTGTTAAACGCCTTAACAGCTTCAGGCTCGATGAGTCAGATATCATGGTGAGTTTTGACGTCGTTTCGTTGTTTACGATGGTGCCCCTTCGAGAGTCACTAGATTTGATTAGTCAGAAGTTTGACGCGAAGACCACCAAACTTTTTAGGCATGTCTTCACCTCCACGTATTTTCTTTTCAATGGCGAATACTACGAACAAACGGAGGGAGTCGCTATGGGTAGCCCACTCTCCCCTGTGGTCGCAAATTTGTACATGGAGAATTTCGAGGAGGAAGCCGTGGCATCATCTGAATGGAAACCTACTTGCTTTTTACGTTACGTGGACAACACTTTCGTCATCTGGCCACATGGTATAGATACATCTTACACATCTGAATTCCATACACACTGACATCGAATTCACTATGGATACTGAAACGGAGGGTAAATTGCCGTTCCTTGACGTCTTGGTCAAGAGAAGAGCTGATGGCACCCTGGGTCATGGTGTGTATCGGAAGACAACGCACAGTGATCTGTATTTACACGTAGACAGCTGTCACCACCCTTCACAGAGGAATGGGGTACTTAAAACGAAAATAATAGTTTCATACAAGAATGACAGAAACAAATCATCTACTTTCTACACAGCATTTGAAAATTGGAAACCCACACCACCACTAACATCGAGACAGCTTTAAAAAATATTACACAAAATTTCAAAAGGCACTGAAATGCACATTATCGAAGAATTAGAAATATACATACACATGGAATCTTCACCTAACGAAATTCTCAATGAACACGCAGATTTTAAACACAAAATTTATTTACAAAATTTTATCGATCTAATTGGGCTTGACAACGGATAAATTCAGAGATGTAATGTTCCACAGTCAAAGATAACACAAAATTTCGATTTACATACAATATCTCACACACCAGAGAACAGCATTTTCATACTCAAAAATATTACAAAATTCCAAATGGCATGCAATACCTCAGAAACCAAAGAGACACACTATTTCATAATCGGAGACACTACAAAATCAAACGTATAAAACATTTGTAACAAAGATATCACACTAAAAAATCAAACGTATAAAACATTTGTAACAAAGATATCACAAAGTTCGAAATTAATCATCTCAGAGAAGCTACATCTTTACCAAAGATATAATGCAATAGAACATCTTTGCAAACACATAGCTTCAAAATAGCAGTCAAACAAGAAAGTCATTATTTTAAAAATTATTAAAAAACGGCTTTCTAAGAAACTACCTATTAAAATCATATAGAGGTACAGATGCTGTGTGTATATTGGCAACAAATAGACAGTAAGTAATAAATTTAAAACAATATAATATGCTCCCTATTTGATCGAAAAAAAATATTTTCACAAAATTTATTTACCTATTGCAGACCACTTGACAATGCCAAATACGGTGAAACAGCTGTATTGGACAATTAAATAAAGTTATAAGCAGCAGTAAAGGTTATTATATTTATTAAAATGTCATATTACAAAATAATAGTCTAAATAATAATTAATTAATTAATAACTGTGTCTGAAACCCTTTTAGGGGAAAAAAATTTAGGTAGTGGCGGGTTTCGAACCACTGACCTTCAGCGTCACAGTCCAACGCGTTGCCTCCTACACTACGGATAACAGAAGTTTCGTTCTTTAATCTCATACTATTGATGGCCGTTGTTAACTAATGTTAATATAGTATTTGTAGACACTAGATTATCATTTATCGTACGAAGAACGACGCGTTTTTGTTAATTCTTCAGTGCGCCATTGCTTTGAAATTACGACGTGTAAGTTACAATAAGAAAATCACCAAATACGCAACGCAAGATGGCGTATGCCGGAGAGAGATCTGGGCGAGGAATGTCACGTGACATCTGCGAACGGCTGGTTTTCGTTAATTCAATGAAGGGTGTCAAATCTCCGTTATTTTTGCAAATTTCTCTCAAACGATACGAGATATGAAAAAAAAAAAACATAAGGGAGCAAAGTTGTAGAGAATTTTCACCTCTACAAATTCGTTTACTCAATTTTTGCGTCAGATGAACGGTTTATTTGCAATTGAAATTACATTACAAACGGCTTTTTTTTTTGGTATTACTAACGTATTTCTTGGACGAAATATTTGAAAAAGGGTGGTTCTGCTCTCTGGTAGCCAACGATTATGTCTGTAAAATTTGCTGCCAATCGATTGAACGGTTAGACCTAAAAAGTGGGAACACGTTACAGCCAGACAGACATCGTCAAATCGCCGTTATTTTTGCAAATATGTCTGCAACGATGCAGGATATGAAAAAAACATAGTAGAGCGAAGTTGTAGAGAATTTTCCCCTCTACCAATTAGGTTATTCAATTTTCGTGTCAGATGAACTTTTCGTTTGCAATTACAATTATATTACAAACGGCATTTGTTTTGTATTACTACCGTATTTTTTGACCGAAAAATTTGAAAAAGAGAGGTTCTATTCTCTGGCGGCCTACAATTATGTCTGTAAAATTTGGTGCTGATCGGTTGAACGGTTCCTCTTAAAAACAGGGAACACGTTACGGACAGACCGACAGACAGACAGACATACCAAAATCGCCGATATTTTTGCAAATATCTCTGAAATGATACGAGATGTAAAAAAAAAGTCACAGAGCAAAGTTGTAGAGAATTGTCTCCTGTACAAATTTGGTTATTCAATTTTCGTGTCAGATGAATAGTTAAGCCGTTATTTTCATTTGAATTTCTAGCTGTTAAAAGACGATCGCGAAGGCCCACTTTTAGAGTTAATACCGTAACTTGAAGTGGGCCAGAAAGAAATGACGTCACGATAAGACCGAAATGTACAGGTTAACAGAGTGTGGCGTAACACATCAAGATGACTTGTAAGTCGAAATAACTTTTAGTGTAACTATAACGAACAGTTAATATACAGTGTTGAAATTATATTTTTCTTATTATTAAAATGTCGATATACGACATCACTAAGACTGTGGGCCCTGCAGATAACAGGTTAAAAAATATGTGTATTCCTATTTATGAAAATTCATCGATTACATGGGTGCAATACAGAATGAAATTTTTTTTACAATACGTTGCTATTCAACGCTAAAGCCACTAAAATTGGTATTTGATTGTTCGTTGGAATTAAAAAGATACGTGTTTCGGTATATATAGAAATTTAGCCTTTAATGGAGTGAAATAAGGGATGAAATATTTTTTGAAAATACGTTCCTATTAAGCATATTCTATTCTGATAGTATTTCAGCAAAACCTATGAAAATTTTATATTTTGAAGAAGAAAGAACCAGTGTTTGCTGTCTAGTCTGCGTCTGCGAAGTATCAGACAATAACCCAGTATAATAATAATAATAATTATTATTATTATTATTATTATATGGTTTTCTAGTCCGCAGTACCTAATTGAGGAGTAAGACTCCCATAGTCATGGAACAAGTCAATACACGAAGTTTAACACAAGAATGGTAACAGAAAATTTTTAAGTAGTCCTAAGTACACGACAATCTTAAGACAAAGCGAAAAGAATCAATAAAGAAAAAAAAATGAATTAGCTTAATTGTGTAACTTTTCTAGGAGTTCCTCAACAGAATAAAAGGAGTGAGCCTTGAGGTAACTCTTCAATTTAGATTTGAAGGCGTGTGGATTAGTGCTAAGATTCTTTAGTTCTTGTGGCAGCTTATTGAAAATGGATGCTGCAGAATACTGTACCCCTTTCTGCACAAGTGATGTGTGGTGTGATGCAAATGTAGATTCGACTTGTGTCTAGTATTCACCGAGTGAAAGCCACTAACTCGTGGGAATAATCTGATATTATTAACAACAAACGACATCAAGGAAAAAACGTATTGTGACGTCAGTGTCAAAATTCCCAGACTACTGAAAAGGGGTCGTCATGACGTTCGTGAACTTACACCAGATATTGCTCGAACCGCCCGTTTCTGAGCCAAAAATATCCTTTTTGTTTCAGTCGAGTTACCCCAAAAAATAATACCGTACGTCATAAGTGAGTGAAAGCAACCGTAGTAGACTATTTCCCGTGTTATTTCAGATATTGTTATAATGGTAAATATAGCAGAATTTGGTTTTGGAACAAGATCCTGCCTACTGTTATATGAACACCTAAAAATGTGAACTGTCTCACTTATCATATGCCCATTATGTGTAATCAAAATGTCAGCTTTCGTCAAATTATGTGTTAGAAATTGTAAAAACTGCGTTTTACTGTGATTAAACATCAACTTGTTTTCTACAAGCCATGAACTTATCTCTTGAACTGCATTATTTGATACTGTGTCAATATTACGAGCAACATCCTTCACTACCAAGCTGGTATCATCAGCAAACAAAAATATTTTACAGTCACCTGTTATACTCGAAGGCATATCATTTATATAAATAAGAAACAGTAACGGTCCCAAAACAGACGCCTGGGGCACCCCACATTTATTTGTGCCCCATTGCGATTGTACGTCATAGCCGTTTTCTACACTGTGTAGAATTACCTTCTGTTGTTGTTGTTATTAAAGTGAGAGGTGAACCAGTTGTGAGCTACTCATCGTATTCTATAATGTTTCAACTTGTGCAACTAAATTTTGTGATCAACACAATCAAACGCTTTTGTTAAATCAAAGAAGATGCTTAATGTCTGTAGCCTTCTATTTAACCCATCAAGTGCCTCACAGAGAAACGAAAATATAGCATACAAGCTCAAACCCGCGGCTACGCTCGCGTATTGGTTGATTATGATAGATAAGCTATCTTTCAGTAGTGTGCTATGAGACTGGTTTTGAAGGATGAAATGAAATACAATACCTTCTTTAGAAACAAACATTTTTAATCAACATTATCAGGAAAGTAAGTAGTGTAGATCAAATCACACGTAAAAATGCACTCATTTCGAAGAATCCAATCACGAAATTAAACAATAATGATTGTAATAATGTCACAGATCGATCACTTGATGTAATGCGCGAAACGTCAAATCGATTTTTTTTAAAGAGATGTATTAAAAGAAATTCCTTTTATACTGCATTACTTATTTATTCTTATATCTCCTTATTCGTATGCTTATCCTTACGGAGAAAGAGCTTGAAGACATTGTAGCACGCATAGACCAAAGATATGGTCTGTGGCATCACGTTTCGCTGTATGTAACCTCCTTGCTATAGAGTCGCAAACGTCATCGCTGGCCTTCAGTCCGAATTTTTTTTTATAATTTGACGACTTTCAACCACCATATCTTCCACTCCATTACAGCTATCGGCATGGAACTGCTATGGTGTACAACGGGCGACTTCGGACAACAATTACACACAGTCCATACGCTTGCGTTCCGTATTTTCGCTGCAGAGCGAAATATTAACACACATGCACAAACACACGTAGAATTTTATATACGCTGATAACTTTGCAATCCAATATACTCCACCCTTTTATCATTATCAACCCTCAAGCAACGATGCATCCAAAAAAAAAAAAAAAAAAAAAAAAAAAAAAAAAAAAAAAAAAAAAAAAAAAAAAAAAAACCATTTTCAGAGAGTTAATATAATTTTCAAAGAGTAATTATTCTTCCGCATATCGCGTTATATTCTTCAAATTATTACATATCCATCATATCACTATAAAACCGTGCCTAAAACCTCTCTCAGGTATAAATCAGTAACTGTACAATTATTTAAGTCTCTGCGTCTTGTCGTTCGGACGGTATAAGCGTACACCGAACAGACATTCACATTAATATATATATATATATAAATAGCTATCCGATCGCCATAAAACCATGCCTAAAGCCTTCCCAGGGGAGACATTAGTAACTGTACAAATTTTTAGCTCTTTATGTCTTGTGGTACACCGAACAGACATTCACATTTATAGATATAGATTCGGTAGTTAAACCACTTCTAAAACTAAACTGTATGTTTGACAACAAATTATGTGAACTGAAATGATTAATTAATCTTGAATGTACAGCCTTTTCAATAACTTTAGAAAATAACTGATTGCATAGAAAGTGGTTTCACTACTGAGTACTTTAATCTGGTAGATTCTCGAAGAGAACGACCTATTAACCAGTAGACAACACGGATTCAGAAAGTATCACTCTTGCGAAACACAGCTTGCCCTTTATTCACATGAAGTGTTAAGTGTCATCGACAAGGGATCTCAAATCGATTCCATATTTCTGGATTTCAGGAAGGCTTTTGACACTTTACCCCACAAGCGGCTTCTTATGAAATTGCGTGCTTATGGAATATCTCCCCAATTGTGCGATTGGATTCACGATTTTCTATCAGAAAGAACACAGTTCGTTGTAATTGACGGTAAGTCATCGAGTAGAACAGAAGTGATATCTGGCGTTCCACAAGGAAAGCGTCATAGGTCTCCTACTCTTCCTCGTGTTTATAAACGATTTAGGAGATAATCTGAATAGCTCCCTTAGACTGTTCGCGGATGATGCTGTCGTTTATCGGTTAGTGAAGTCAACAGAGGATCAACGGCAACTGCAAAGCGATTTAGACAAAATTTCTACTTGGTGCGAAAATTGGCAATTGACACTAAATAAAGAAAAGTGTGAAGTAATACACATGACCACTAAAAGAAATCCGCTGAACTTCGATTACGCGATAAATCAGTCAAACCTTAAGGTCGTAGATTCTACCAAATTCTTAGGAGTTACAATTACGAACAACTTTGACTGGAGAGAACACATAGAAAATATTGTGGGGAAGGCGAACCAAAGGTTACGTTTCATTGGCAGAACGCTTAGACGATGCACCAGCTCCACCAAAGAGACTGCCTACATCACACTTGTGCGTCCTCTCCTGGAGTACTGTTGCCCCTTGTGGGACCCTCACCAGGTGGGACTGACGGAAGACATTGAGGAGGTTCAGAGAAGGGCAGCTCGTTTTGTTCTATCACGTTACGGGGGGGAAAGCGTCACGGAAATGTTGCACGAATTGGGGTGGAAATCATTAAAAGAAAGACGTTATTCATTGCGGCGTGATCTGTTTGCGAAGTTTCAATCACCGACTTTTACTTCTGAATGTGAAAATATTTTGCCAGCACCTACCTACTTAGGGAGACATGACCATCCCAATAAAATAAGAGAAATCAGATCGAAAACGGAACGATTTAGGTGTTCTTTCTTCCCGCGCGCTATTAGAGAGTGGAAGGGTAGAGAAAAGTTATGAAAGTGGTTAATGAACCCTCTGCCAGGCACTTGAATGTGATTTGCAGAGTATCTATGTAGATGTAAATGTAGATATGGTATCGAAGCGTTGCAATAAACCTTCTGACGGGCACTTAAATGTTATTAGTTTCTCCATCTCTGGAGGTTTGCTGTTGCCGCAACTGTGGTTCAGATTTTTAAAACATATACTGCTGTTTGTAAACAATACAATGTAAGCAATCAACGACGCGTCCAAACAGCTCTAGAGCCCACACCAGCGTTCAACTATAGGCTTGGACGCCTCCTTTGTTGCAATTATTTTACATCCTAAGAATTTTTGTACCTTATTTAAACAATACATCCAACCTTAATGTAAACTAAATTGAATAAAATTGGCCTTAAGCTAAATTATTATACTTCCTGTATCAAAATTTTAAATTGACGTCACGCCCACTTTTCACATAGCCTCATTGGCCGCTACATGTTCCGTTTCTATCCTAACTGACATTTATAATATTTTACTATTGACCTTTACATTTTATCAACTAATGTTTAGAATTTCATGCTTGCAATGATGTAATGTTTATATCCGAACACATCAGAACATGCCGATTATAATGTTTTGGAATGTTAAATATGACACGCCCAATTTTCTCGTGTCACCATTGGGCTAACAAAAGTTTTAAATTCTCTGAGTTCTATTGTTGTAATCACTTGACGTTGCTTTCTCTATGGCATAACGTAAGTTTCCTTCTGCTTTTGTACAGAACCTTTTTACATATATAACATTCTGTCTGAAGCAAGCAGGAGTAAAATATAGGGAGCGTAAGGTTATTTACAACTTGTACAAAAACCAGACAGCGGTTGTCAGAGTTGAAGGGCATGAAAGGGATGCAGTGGTTGGGAAGGGTGTAAGACAGGGTTGTAGTCTTTCTCCATTGTTATTCAATTTGTACATTGAGCAAGCTATAAAGGAAAGCAAGGAGAAATTTGGAGAAGGAATTAAAGTTCAGGGTGAAGAATTAAAAACATTGCGTTTTGCCGACGACATTGTAATAATCTCAGAGACAGCAAAGGACCTGGAAGAGCAGTTGAAGGGAATGGACAGTGTGCTGAAAGGTGCATATAAGATGAACATTAACAAGAGCAAAACTAGGGTAATGGAGTGCAGTGTAAGGAAATTAGGTGATGCTGAAGGAATTAGATTGGGAAATGAAGCAATAAAGGAGGTAGATGAGTTTTGTTATTTGGGCAGTAAAATAACAAATGATTGTCGCAGTACAGAGGATATAAAATGCAGAATGGCAATGGGTAGAAAAGCGTTCTTGAAAAGGAGAAATTTGTTAACATCGAATATTGATTTAAGCCTAAGGAAGTCCTTTCTGAAGGCATTTGTATCGAGTGTTGCCTTGTATGGGAGTGAGACATGGATGATAAACAGTGCGGACAGGAAGAGGATTGAGGCTTTTGAAATATGGTGCTACAGAAGAATGCTGAAGATTAGGTGGGTGGATCGCGTAACTAATGAGGAGGTACTGAACAGAATTGGGGAGACAAGAAATTTCTGGCATACCTTGACTAAAAGAAGGGATAGATTGGTAGGGCACATTCTTAGACATCAAGGAATTGTGAATTTAGCATTGGAGGGAAGTGTGTGGGGTAAAAATCGCAGAGGAAGACCAAGAGATGGATACAGTAAGCAGATTCAGACAGATGTAGGTTGCCGTTCTTATGTGGAGATGAAGAGGCTTGCTCAGGATAGGGTATTGTGGAGAGCTGCATCAAACCAGTCTCCGGACTGAAGACCACAACAACAACAACCATGTAATTCTTGTAAACGTATTGTTACACATTATATGCAGGTCTGTCTCACTTGAAAATGGCCTAACATAGAGGCCGAAACCGGTAGTGTGGGCTTATATAACGCACCAATAAATGCAGCTGGAACTGGAGTTTCATTAAAACTTAAATGTTACATGCACAGCAGAAATGCAGATGTGGATGTACTTGTGACGACCGCGTGTGGTCTAGATATGAACGAGTGATGAATTGCAGAACGCCTCGTGTTATATGGACAGCAACTATTGCGCCAGTACTCGGTTGTTCGAAGTCCCCAACTGAACAACCTGTCGTGGCCAATCCGTTGCGATGATAGCGCCTAATGGACCGGAGAGAGATCTCGTTTCCAGAAGCTTCATTAGCCGGGCGTCATTTGTTCCGCGCTGTGAGTACACGTGATCTGCGTCCAATTACCGAGCGCATTAATCACAATTTGTCCGGTGCAAGCGGGGGTCCGTCCGCTTCGCGTTGTATCGCTCCCCGACGCCCCATAAATCCGCTGGTCAACTGCTGGCGAAAGTTTATCAATATTTTCCAGTCATTCTTGTGTGTATATCACGAGTAGATAAACGCCGTCGTACGAAGATAAATATCAGGTACACCTGACATACCTCGCCATGAAATATTCGTTTCACAGCAGTATTAGGGAAGTGAATTACATTGTAATTTCAAAATGTCCCAAGGGACGGACAATATAAGGGAAGGTTAGTGTAGATCTACAGAAGCCTTTTGATAATATTGAAGTTTGAGTTTAATTTCCAGTTTTAGTAAAAGAGGGCCAGTCTTGGGGAATTTGTTCAAATTCAAATGTTTGTTAAGCTTAGTGGACTTAACTACGGGGTCATCAGTCCCTAAACTTACAAACTACTTATGAACTAGCTAATACTAAGGTACTAAGGACGGCAGAAATATCCATGCCCGAGGGGGGATTCGAACCCCCGACCGTAGTGGCCGTGCAGACCGTCACTGGGGCACCTCAGTCCCTTCGGCCACCGCGGCCGGCGGGGAATCTCTCTCATGCTTAAATTCAACATACTTTTCGTCTACACCGTTTTGCATACAATGGTGTGTCAACCCCTCATTTGTTAATTTATCGTAATATATATAATAATTCAGGTGTTTGTGGCTATATTTCAGTCTGCAGCCAAAACTAAACATCGCAAACCAATAATGTTTGATAAATGTGAAGCATTGAATTAAAATCTGTTATGCGGCTGGGAGTCGAACCCGGACCTCCACGCTTACTTGGCAGACCTCTTACCGCTAGACCACCGCACCACTAGCGATTACGCCGCTTAGGAATATTCTGAGCACGATTTCCATAAACATCACAAACTTTAATCCAGTTTTTGAGTTCCTATGAAACATTGCCACATGCTGGTGAAAGTTTATCAATATTTTGCAAACGTTCTTGTGTGTATATGACGAGTAGATAAACGCCGTCGTATGAAGATAAATATCAGGTACACCTGACATACCTCGGCAGGAAAAATTCGTTTCACAGCATTATTAGGGAAGTGAATTACATTGTAATTTCAAAATGTCCCAAGGAATGGACAATATAGAGTAAGGTTGCTATGGATGAACCAAGTAGAGAGAGCTTTTAATAATATCACAGGTTAATGTAGATCTAGAGAAAGCTTTTGATAACGTCAAAGTTTGAGTTAAATTTCCGGTTTTAGTGAAAGAATGCCAGTCTTGGGGAATTTGTGTCACGCTTAAATTGTGTATATCAAGAGTCGATAAACGCCATCGTACGAAAATAAATATCAGGTACAACTGATATACTCGGCATGAAAAATTCGTTTCACAGCATTATTAGGGAAGTGAATTACATTGTAATTTCAAAATGTCCCAAGGAACTGACGATATAAGGGAAGGTTGCTGTGGATAAACCAAGTAGAGACAGCTTTTAATAATATCGCAGGTTATTGTAGATCTAGAGAAGGTTTTGATAACGTCAAAGTTTGAGTTAAATTTCCAGTTTTAGTGAAAGAATGCCAGTCTTGGGGAATTAGTGTCACGCTTAAATTCGACATGCTTTTTGTCTACACCGTTTTGCGTACAATGGTGTGTCAATTCCTCATTTGTTAATCTATCCTAATATATATAATAATTGAGGTGTTTGTGGCTATATTTCAGTCTGCAGCCAAAACTACACATCGCAAACGAATAGTGTTTGATAGAGGTGAAGCATTGAATTAAAATCTGTGATGGGGCTGGGAATCGAACCCGGACCTCCACGCTTACTTACTACGCAGGCATCTTTCCGGTTTTTTTTTTTTTTTTTTTTTTTTTTTTTTTTTTTTTTTTTTTTTTTTTAATAATGGTTCTTCTACCTCCTCTTCAACCCATCCTTACGATCGCCAACATTTGCCTTCTCGGCCCGGCTTCGTCGCCTTTAAACGAAAGATCTTCTGAAGGTAAATAAAAACCTCTTCTTGGTTTATGTACTGGGTGCCAACTGTTGTTATCCTCTTTTTTTCCGTGGTCTTCGCAGCAGACTGTCCTCACGCAGTGCTCGTCTTCACGTGGTTTATATCCGTATTGTAATCCCCAGGCAATAAGCTTGCTCTCGTGTCTGTCATCTGTCTGTCTGGTTGCTTATTTTGACTTTTCGTAGCCTTGTGCGTTACAGTCGGCGAAGCCACACGATGGCCTGCTGTACATAGTCGTAATAAATAAGTAAATAAAAATCAAAGAAGAACAACAGCAGGAGAAACCCGCAATAACAAATTTGGTCATTAATTTGTGCAACCCATTGAACTATGGAGTTTTCCCACCCTGACGCAAAATTTAATTTAATTTAACCCCTGCGCCCAGACATAATTCACTTTTATTGCTAGTGGTTACTCAATGAGATATCTAAGGATCAAACTATATATTTCAATGTAGCCAGAAAATATGTCATATAGTCAGCATGTTTTTGGATCATATAGTTCCCTATGCTCTCTTCACTGCCTCTATTAACTTTTCTTCTATCATTACGAGAAGGTCAGTGTACTGTTACTGGGAATTATCAGGTATATGATAGGTAGCCAGGTATAGGGATGGCGGTTATCGCTGAAACAACCGGTTTTCGGTTATACCGGTTCTTTTCATCTCCAGTTTAACCGCACTGTAAAAATTGCTCAAGATAGCCGGTTTTTTTAAATAACCGATTTCGGTTTTTTATGCTATTAATTCCAGTAGAGTTCGACCGAAACATATATTGCGGCCGAAACAGAAACCGTAATCGAATTTTCGGTTCTTCTAGTTTCGGCCGAAACCGAAACTTACGAGATTTAGTTAAAATTTAGGTAAATTTACGTTATACAACAAATCACGTGTGAGTTCTTATAAGACCTAACTGCTTAGGTCATCGGTCCCTAGACTTACAAACTACTTAATCTAACCTAAACTAACTTACGCTAAGGACAACATACACACCCATGACCGAGGGAGGAGGGAGGACTCGAACCTCCGACTGGAGCAGCCGCGCAGTCCGTGACATGGAGCCTCAGACCGAACGGCTACCTCTCGAGGCACCACATAATCAATGTTACCTAAACCCATATTGGTTATTAAAAAAGCCCCTCGCTTTCAAGGAATCATATTAATAAAACTTGTTAGCATAACAATATGATAATACTTTAAAAGTTATTATTCCAAGCTTACATAATACGTATATGAATCGAATTTACCTTCTCTTCCAAGAAACATTTTGCATGTTTTCTCTTTAAATGACAGCATGTTTGTAGTACCTCCACCCGTTTTCAGCTTTTGAAAGCAAATGGAGCATTGTACCTCACTGCTCCCGTACTTCGTGAAGTACTTCCACATTCGGGATGGTGCCATTTAAGACGCAACCGATGTCTGGCGACGACAGCAAGGAACTGCCGCGTGACCAGACGGAGGCAAGTCTCGTACACTGCCGGTGCACGCGCGTCGTCTAATAGGCCACGCCACACGGCAACAGCTGCGTCGATGCCTCAGTAGCTGCACCAATCCTTAAGTTCTTATGCCACGCGTTTCTGACTGCCGGGATTGTTCTTAAATTATCACTGATCGCTTTACTTAGTTACTGCAATGACCTAATATTTCACAGCAGTGGAAATTTTACGAATAGCCCTAAATATTAGGCTCTACTTGTTTTGATTTTTTTTATAATTATTTTCCAAAAGCACCTTTTGAACCACTACTACAGGAAGTTGTCGTACCAGTTTTTTTAACCGGTTCTTGGCAATAACTAAAATAAACCGGTTACAACCGACACGAAATAAATACCTAAAAAAACCGGTTATTTAAAACTAAAATACAGGTATCGGTTTTAACCGGTCGGTTTTTCCCATCCCTAGGAGAAACCCGCAATAACAAATTCGGTCCTTCATCCACTGTCCCTAATGTAGGAAATGAAAGTCTCCATGTAACAATAAAAATAAATAAAAACTCAAGAAACGAAATCATATTTGGTTGCCAGCGACCATACATTTGCTACAGACCCTGCCAGGAAAAACCATTCCTTCGTGTATGTCTTCCTCTCTGTTCGTACTGTGTCTATCGCTTCGTTACAGTTCTTAGTTTCAATTGTTAATCCGTGTATCTTTTTCTTTTGTTCTTTAAATTATCTCGAAATCTGTGATGTCTGAGTAAGCAAGGAGCGCTAGAGCACCGCACCACTAACGATTAAGGCGCCTCAGAATAGTGTAAGCACGATTTCCCTCCACATCACAAACTTTAATTCAGCTTCTGTGTTCCTTAGAACATTGCCACTACTGCCAAGGCTCTCCATGTAGCGGAATAGCACCTCGGCAATGCATGTATTAGAACATTCCTGCCTTAACACCAGGTTAAGGTGATGTGAATATCATTATAAATAGAAACTTATACACCCTGTTTATCGTCTGGATAATGTCAGACACATTAATGATAAAGGTGAAGCATTGAATTAAAATTTGTGATGCGGCCGGTAATCGAATTGTGACGTGGGGGGCAATCATGCTTAGACTGTTCCGAGGCGCCTTAATCGCTAGTTATGCGGTGGTCTAGCGGTAACGAACATTAAAATACGGCACCACAAACTACTGCAAATAAAGGATTATCGAAAACAATACGCAAACTTTCTCAACAGAACCATCCTGTGAATTACAACAACAACGTTATACCTGATTGTGCATACAAAACAAAAAGGTGAAAATATACAAAGAAATTTAGAAAAACAAATATAACGATCATCTATGGAACGATTATTGCCGAAGAGAATAATTTTTTAAAAGACAAAGATTTCATCTCATCACGTTTTGGCTCTAGAAGAGAGACGTTTAATTTTTACCTGTTTTAGTTTACTACTCATATTATACATAAATATCATTCCTTACGCCTAAAGCGTTACATCACCAAGAATTTATTTTCAGTTGTATCACTAAAGAAAGCGGTGTTCTATCCCGCTGACGCATTTCGGAGTTAGAGAAGATAAATAAAATGAGAAAATAAAAAAGAACCTCATAAAGGACTCGGAAACGTGTAGAAACTAAATCATTTAACCTCGCGAAGACGAACTTTGAAATCGTCAGTAAGGAGAAAGAAACCGAAAAAAGTACTTTATTCTACATTTCAGAAGTTGTCAGTAGTTATGTTTCAGATCGCAGAAGGGAATCATTCTTCAGAGGAGAAATATTAAAAATCATTATTATTTCCTTTTTTTTCTACAGTCGCATTCTTAAATTGCAAAACGCTTAAAGGTCTGCTTTGTCTTCGCCTTTAAAGAAACGAAGGAGGAAATTTTAGTTCATTCAACAAATGAAGACAAGAATTTAATTTACGAAGGAAGAAGAGAGAATCGATAAATATGTATAAAAATGCGCTGTGACGGGAGGTAGGAGGCCATAAAAAATAAAAAAGGTAAGCAGGAGATCCCGGGTTCGAATCAGGGTCGGTATAAAAAAAGTGGTAAGACATCTGCCTAGTTAGCATGGAGGTCCGGCTTCGATACCCGGGCGCATCGCAAATTTTAATTCAATGCTTCACTTTCTCATTAATATCTCTGAGATTACTGACACGATAAACAGTTTGAGGGTGTATAAATTTCTATTTATAATGAATAGTGTTTGTATGTGGTAGTAGGTATCAGTCTCCCATTGTGCACTATTGTGGTAGAGGGTTGATAACGATAAGGGTATGGAAGATATGGGAGTTGAAAGTTACCGACTTATATAAAATTCTACATGTGGGTGCCAATATTTTTGCTCTTCAGCAAAAACTAAACAATGGACACGACGATCTCTCTGTGTTGTTGTAGTACGAAGTCCCATAGCAGTTCTGCGTCGATAGCTATAACAGGGCGGATGGTATAGTGGTTGTAAGTCGTCAGATTATATAAAAGTCAAACTGAAAAACAGCGATGACTTTTGACACTATTATAGCAAAGAGTATATGTACAGCAAAATATGGCGCACATCCTTCAGTATTTTTCTTCAACAAGCGTATGAATGAAGAAAAATAAGTGCATATTGCAGATTCAATGGCGAAACTGTCAAGAAAGATGCGAAAGCGTAAAAAAGAAATTTAGCGATCTCGACCCGTCTTTTAAAACACATAAAACTACGCTGAAAAGTGAATCTACAGACGATAGAAACTTGAAATTTGTAGACGTTGTTTATTTTTCACTGTAGGCATCAGCGAGAGAGTGGAATGGGTTATGAAAAGTTTTTTTTAAAAATTACAATTTTAAAGGAGGAAATAAAATAACCTCAGATTTAGATTTTTGATTGGAATTTTAAAAACACGTGTTTCAATAGTTTTCGAAATTCAACCATTAAGGAGGTGAAATAAGGGAAAATCTTTTAAGGATGCTACTAAGACTATTTTGATGCTAGAAATGCGAAAATTTGAATTTGGAACCATGGTTAGAATTTAAAAAAAAAGAAGTATTTCGGGATGTTTTGAATTCTGCCATCAATGGTGCAATTGGGGGTGACTTGATGAGGAAAGCATTGTCAAAGCTAAATCTATGAAAATCTACATTTAGCAGTAGAAACAACCACTGCAGACTATCCAGTCCACACATTTTTCGGACAAAAAATACGGTAGTAAAACCAAAAAAAGCCGTTTCTAATATAATTGTAATTGCAAACGAACCGTTCATCTGACACTAAAATTGAATAACCTGATTGTCAGAGAAGAAAATTCTCTACAACTTATCTCCCTTATGTTTTTTTCATATCTCGTATCGTTTGAGACATATTTGCAAAAATAATGGATAGTTGACACCCTCCATTGAATTAACGAAAACCAGCCGTTCGGAGATGTCACGTGACATTCCTCGGGTATTTGATGATTTTCTTATTGTAACTTACACGTTGTCATTTTAAATCAACGGCACACTGAGGAATTAACAAAAACACATCGTCCTTCGTACGATAAATGATAATCTAGTGTCTACAAATGCCATATTAGCATCAGATAACAACGGCCATCAATAGTATCAGCACAGTCTAACACATACAGTCACGACACTTCGGCAGATTTTTGTTATACACTGCGACAGCAGCGCTCCAAGCGGAGGGCAAGCTACTTTTATGGATACGATAGTGGATGAGTGCGAATAGTATCGTTTATATTGATTTTAACACATTTTATACATTAGGAAATGTATGTAATACCATAAAATAGGTAATAACTTAAAAATAGCTCCACCTATGTGTTTTTTAGGTTTTCTAAGATCCGTGACAAGGTTGGAAACGGTACATTGCGGCACAGTTTATTTAATGTTATCTTGTAACACACAGGGTTATACTGAATAATTTAATTTACTATTAAAAATAGAAAAATTGCTAGGAAACCCCGAATACCTGCCCTTTGGCAGAAAGACGTGTTTTTTCTTCTCAAGAACGTTAACGTTTCTCCATTCCAATTCCAGTGAAATCGGTGAGCGTGGAACGTAGGAAACGAATGTAGAATGCAATGACTACAGTATTTAACGTACCAAATCAGCCACCACAACTGTAGCTGAAGGAAAACATCAGAAATGTGACAAGAAAACTGTAAAAGCAATGAAACTGTGTTCAACAAAGAAGAACCCAATTCCTCAATTGTTGCTACAGCTGAACCACAAACGGCAAGAATCTTCAAGACATTGTCTTCTTAAGCTAAAGTAATCACACCCAAAAGAATATGCGCTTATAATAAAGACGAGTGAAGCCTAAAAATGTGCGAATCATTAGACCCCATACCACTATGATACGTGTCAAAAAACTCTTTGTCATAGTAAGAACAGACCAAAATAGAAATTTATGTTTATATTCTACTTACTTTCAGCGGAATAAGCTGCAAATATACACATATTCGTAAGTATTGGTTCATGACGAAGTTCTTCGTTATACCACTGAATCAATTAAGTTCGACTGTTTTTACATTAATTTCCGTATTAAGTATGTCTCTCGATATATTACTAATGCTTGTAACACAAAAATTATATTAACTATTTCGTTAATTACTTACACAAATAATTATAAACAAACATCAGTCTTTCGGCGGCTTACCCACCGCTAGGAGCGCTAGTGTCGCAGCAACTGTCAGTTGGTAACAACTCTCACAGCAGTGAGTGTCGCGACTGTATATGTTAGACTGTGGTTTCAGATTAAAGAACTCTTATTTTGATTTATAGCCGTAGCGGTCAGGGTGCCGTGGCTCAGCACGTCGTGTGAGGGGGCTGAACGCCCTCTGTAATAAAAAAAGCTGAGCCAATCATACAACGAACAACCACGAACAATCTGAACGAACAACCGTAAACCATAAATCTACCAGATAAAACTGTAGTGGGCAAGGTGCTGGACTGTGACGCGAAAGGTCGGTGGTTCGAAACCCGCTACTACTTAATTTTTTTTTCCTAAAAGGGCTTCAGACACTCTTATTAATAAATTTATTATTACTTAGATTATTATTTTGGTCCAAAATGTTTGCAAAAACATAAAACTACAAATCAAAAGTGGGCCGTAAAAATGTTGAAATGGTTGTAGAACTTATGGGACTTAACTGCGGGGTCATCAGTCCGTAAACTTACAAACTACAGACTAAGGACGCCACAAATATCCATGCCCCAGGGGGGATTCGAACCCCCGACCATAGTGGCCGTGCAGCGCCTCAGTCCCCTCGGCCACCGCGACCGGCAAAAGTGGGCCGTAAAACTCGTCAGTGCGATATCTTTTTTTATAGTGATCTTCCGCAAGTGGCAGTAATTCTGCACGATGAAATGATTGAACACTTAGGTGTCGTATACATGTTATTTCCATTGAGAAAAAACGCTTCTGAACCATCTTAGACACCGCAGAAGTTATGTACACATTTGTAGCCAGAGGGTCCGAAAGGGTTGAAAATCGGAGCTCTACCTTTCGTGTCGTGATATTGAGATCACTCTTCAGCAGTATCGCCAATTACTTGGAGGAGGCAGAGGACGCAGAGGGTGGTTTTTGCACCCCTCGCGGTGGCGCACAATCCCCGCAGACACCCCCGCCACACTCCTGTGAAGTTGGCACCCCTTTTTTCAAAAATGTAAATTTTTTTTCAGAGTTCTAGACAGATATGCAATTGTTCTGGAGTTCTCTGTACAACATTTAAATAGTTCTGCAGAATTTCGCCCGAAAAAATATTAAACATTACCACAAACTTGCGTTTTTTTATTTTTTTAAAAAAATAATTATTTGCCTATTAGCGCAAACATAGTTCTGATCACAGTTCTAAATAACTGTCAAAGAGTTCTACAGGAAATCCAAATAGCATTTTTCTGTGCAGATTATACTTTATGAGATAATTACAATAATGGAATATCCATTTACTTGCTACTGTGGTATTTGCACCAGGTTTTTTTTTTTTTTTTTTTTTTTTTTTTTTTTTTTTTTTTTTTTTTTTTTTTTTTTTAATGAGACATTTTTCCAGAGTTCTAGGGACATGTGCAATAGTTCTTGTTTACGATAAGCAGTAATTACTCAGACGTAAACAAAAAAAAAACAAATTGAATGTGGAGCGGATAGAATATCTGTCAAGACCTAAGGAAAATGTATATTCCTCGAATAAGGGGCACAAATAAGACAGCTTATCAGATATTCAAAATTGTGAACATAATTTTTTTCGGGCAATTAGGTAGAAATATTCACATGAACTCTAGAACTATAGTATATGTACACAGAACCCCAAAAAACAATGTGTATTTCTCGAAAAAATAGTGCCAATTTACAGTAACGTGAAAATGAATTCCACATTACTGCATTACTGCACTATGTTTGTACAATTAGGCAAAAAATTATTTTGAAAAAACTAAATTTTGCGGTAATTTTTCGTATTTTTTCGGCGAAATTTTGCAGAACTATTTAAATTTTGTACAGAGAACTCCAGAACTATTGCATATCTGTCTAGAACTCTGAAAAAAATGTACATTTTCCAAAAACGTGGTGCCAACTTGACAGGACTGTTCTTTCGGCGGCCCGACTACAGCCACCCCTTCGCGCATCGGCTCTGCCGGAAGACTTGGAGAACCGATCGCCGCGGACAACCCCCTCTGCGCTGCTGACTCACCAATTAGGGCTGCCCCGGGGGTTGCTGGCTGCGCCAATTTACATGGGGTGGCAGTCAGGGTGGCGGGCCTGCTGCCAGCACCCCCGTTTGTTACCGGGTCAGGGGTGGGGGGTGAAGCAGCGATCGCTACTTGCCACACTCGCCCAGGGACTTTCGCCAACCCCTCTGCGCAAATTCTCGCCGCTGCCGTCTTCTCAACACAGTGGACGATCTCGCAGTGAACTGAAGTATTTATTCACTGCTAAATTACAGAAAATATATACCGATACTTACTTTTAACAATAGGGTATTTTCCTGTGTTAAAAATATGGGTCGAATTATTGTTATTCTGAGTGATTATAACATTCAGACAGCATTTTCGCTCATTATTCTTACAGAACATCTGTTAATTTTACGTAATTAAAGCTTAAAAAATCATCAAATTTCACGATTAGATCACGTGATCGAAAACGCTACGTTATTGGCTGAAGTACTGGTGACGTCACAGAACACCTACAGCGCGGCAACTAGAAGTCGGAGCTGTATTATTGTACACGTTTCCTCCATTTCGCAGCTTTAAGTTCAGTTTTTTTCGTGATCTAAACGCGTTTACAGTTTTTATGCCACAGTGGAAGATGGTTGTGTGAAGGTTGACAGCGGAAACCTCCCTAAAGTTGAAGCAATTATGGTGTAATCTTTCTTTAAAAATAATCCAAATTTTTACGTGCCAGAAATAACAAACATGAAAACTGCATTGTAATTAACGCATACATACATTTTAAAGCTAATTATTTCGAGAGATATTTTATGCCATTGGAAAAAAGTACCCTACTTGTTGATGTCAGCAGACTTAATCTGAAGTCACCATATTATGCAATAAAGGGTGACATTTTATCTTCTATCCAAGCGGCCTTGTGTGATTATGTTGGCAACATCAACAACAAGATAGAAAATCTTTGTCCAGATGTTCAGACCACATAGAATGACTAGATTAGTGTTTCGTACAGACCATGAAGTAAGTAAATAATACTGTTCCTGCTCTATGATTCTTGTATGTACCCTTGTCCGGTCAGTAAAATTAACTGCCCGCGTAAATCAAAGGTTTCACGACAAAATATTTGCGCTGTCACGCGATTGGCTAATGGCGACGTCTCATGATTCTCGCTATTCAGCATCTGTTGCCAACATAGTCACAGGAAGCCGCCGGGATAGTTAGTAAAATTTAACCCAGTAAAGCTTCAGTAAACACATATTTGGGTAACTAACACTTTTAATCGTATTTATACTTGCAAAGTTTGAAAGCTAAATAAATCGGCGCACTAAAGAAATCTCCCATATACGTATATTACGATAGGGTAAGTTGTTGTAAAGTAACCAGGAGGACGTTGTCGATGTATAAAACGGTTGTTTGACTAAGATCTGTTGGTGATAAAATTGCACTTACTGGAGATCAATAATCAGTGCTATACTTTTATAGTGGGCTGCAACAATATTCATGTTGTTCTCTCACCAAATACATTAGGAAACGCCTTTAATTACACATAAATCGTAGGAGTCTAATATTATGAAGTTTTACTTCGCAAATGTAAACATCTGGTCATTAACCTACACTTAATACTACGGTACTTTACACCTTTGAAGTAGAAGAGAATGGTACTAAACAGCTTAGTTTAGAAATGGAATAATGTTGTTTACTTATATCAAAATGATCCTCACAGAAATACACACTTTAAGTAGCCGCTCTTTCATTTGGATCTCTTCGCGCCAGTGTCAACCACTTTTTGCGTATCTTCTCATTTTTCGGTGCTTGTAAGAACAATTTTTCTGGAGTCTTGACAGGTGTATTGGTACAGTGCGGAACTAAGCAATATTTGTAGGTCATTATGCAAACGTTAACACCCAAATACGTGGCCTCGGCCCAAACAATATACAAGTATTTGTTTATCTTACGAGAGCAGCATCGTGTTGTATGACGTCATAGGCATGACTCAAATGTAGCGTTTTGGCAGGCTTTCAAATTATTTGATTTTTTTTTTTTTTTTTTTTTTTTTTTTTTTTTTTTTTTTTTTTTTTTTTTTTTTTTTTTTGAGGTACTGAAATTCACGAGGTAAAAAATCATGTTCGGACAATAATACGACATAATTTACAATTTAAAACGATTTTCAGAAAACAGTCAAATACCCTACTTTATATATCAGCCAACCGGTGTAGTGGGACGAAATATTATTTCCTGCTACTACATTTACGTCAGCTCAGTTTCGCAGGTAAAAGAACATGTTTATATATGTTGTTGTTAATAATGTTGAGTCTTAATAAGTTTATTTCATTCTCAAAAGAAATGTGTGTTGTTTTTTATGTTTCATGTGCGGTGACAACGGAGCAACCTACGAAAACAGCATCTTTTCTCCTTGAGCCAAATATGAGGTGCCTGGCCACAATGAAATAAACAGAAATAAAAGAAAAATGTATTGTCATGAGTTGTTCAGTATTGTATGTTCAGAAAAGAAATTGAGTCTTGCTGTTGAGCTCCTACTAGAACGATCTGATTATATGTGTTGTATTACATGGACTTATAACTTTCGTAATAAAACGTAAACTTTTACTTCAAGTACCAGTGCGTGAAAAGTAATTATTACATCCAATAAGAAAAGAAGATATCTATATCCTGAAAAGAATTTGTAATTTTGGAACTTTTGAAAGAATTTCTCCGATTTATACCGGTGTAGGGACTCAGAAATAATTTATTTAACTGGAAGACAGCGAAATAACTTTCATTAATCGATATATTTTACGTAGGATTCAGTGAGCAATATCTGTTATGGAAAAAGATTATCTTACGAATTTTCAACAAAACATATTTTTATGAGAATATTTAACGGAACTGCTTATTAGACTTTGATCTTTTGCAGTATTTCTTTTGAAAAGTTTTATTCTTTTAATATCTAGCACAAGAACCTTGCAGTGAACATATAAATGATTTTATTTTTTACTCTGAATGGAGCTTTTTTTTTTTTTTTTTTTTTTTTTAATTCGATTATAGTGGAATGTCAGGGTCGAAGTTCGATTAAATCAAATTGGAAGAAAAATTTACTCGTGAAGCATAATATAAAGGAAGAATCGACTGTTCCACCGCACCGTTTGCGTAGTTTTAAGTTACTTACCTAGGTTTCGTTGTCGCTACGGGCAACTTCATCAGAATAATAAAAAACAGTTACCTAAATATGATAGTAACAGAATAAATCTAATATATAAAGCAGAGTGTCCGTATATTTGTACGTGTTGCATACAAATCTACAGTTTTGTTCCAATCTTTGTGAAATTTTGTACACGTAAGCTTCAATCCACGAGGACGGTCGCCGTAAGTGTAAGAATCACGTACGATATATAGTTCACGAGATATGACGTCATAAACAATGAGACGCGCAAAACACTTCTGCATTTTGCGACAATGCTGCTCATTTTCTCCTAAACCACTCGAACGATTTGAACCAAATTTGGTACACACATTCCTTACCGTGACGTAACAATTGTTGCATCGTGAAGAGTCACATACGGCACATGGTTCGAAAGATGTTGCGTTATAACCAATAGAAATCGCAAAAAAGCCATATAATGCGGCGAAAGTTTGGAAATACACTCTATGAGAATGACAGTACTTAGCGAGTTGCAACAAACTTGAAACTTAATTTCAAAGCTTTATTAAACTTTTTCTCGCTGGCAACCATAGTAAAATCATGAAAGGAAAAAAGTTTCTCGCTTACTACTTTTCCGCTGTTTATGGAGTAAAACTACGGCTCTCGGTATGACGTTACAATTTATAATTTGAACACTAGAAATTGTAGCGACAGGGAATTTTACAGACAGTATACACATATATAGTTCAATGTAGCTTCTAAATTGTATCACAGTACGACACGTAGTTCATGAGATATGGGGAGATGAGCAGTAACGTTCGTGGAAAGTCACTCCTTCCCTCATCAAGTTTTAATCTACTACTACTTTACTACTAACTGTATTTCCAAGAAATTTTACAGACATACAGCCATTATACAAATAAGTATGTACCTGAAAAATGGCAGGAATACATAAATGAATGCGAGGGCAACGCCGGGTTTTCAGCTAGTAACTTATATAAGGAAAGAGTTTTACACAGGCTGAACAGTGAAAACATCAGTACTTACATGGAAAACACATGACATCAAAAATATTACGAGCAGAATTGCTCAAGTCGATTAGAATTTAAAATAACTGGCATTTTTGTCATGCAAATAAAACCAGTGTGGTGTAAAGGGCACGAAGGAAGTCTACGAGGCATCAAACAGATAGCCATGTAAACATGCACTACGGACAGAATAGTTTACATTTGTGAAAGGTTAGACAAAAATTGTTTACAGCATTATATTCCAGGATTAAATGAAAATTCCAAGTAGGTGAAACTCGTCAGAAGCATGAAAAGCATACGTACTTACAAAAGACATACATTAATAGCGGTGTAGTATAAGCAATTGTGCATACAAAACCATTTTACAAAAAAACTGACAAGGTCACGGTATAGCAGAAATAACGAATTAAAATGAATAAAGTACAACCAATTGAAGGACAAAGCAATGTTCCTGAAGTGGAGGAGGGAAAAACATGAAATATAAGCATCACTTTAATGTGCTTAGCTTCTTTACCTTGTGAACACAGCAACCAGCCACTACCAAATTCTTTTAAGAAACCGAAGTATGCCATAACTTTTTCTTAACTACTGCACCTAACATTAGCATTATGGTATGTAGGAAGAATACTAGCATTTTAAATGCTGTAAGCCAAATACCCTACATCAGCGTGAACTGCTCAAAAGTTAACAAGTGTTGTCATAGGGTTCAAACTTCACAATGTGAATCCAGTGTGGATATGCGTCATTCATATATGGAATTCCACACAGCTCTGCAAACCCCTTTCAGTTGTTATACCTATATGTAAATCAGATAGCCTTCACATTCTGTGTTACAAGTTGCTAATATTAATTTCATACACAAAAATTCTAACCGCAGTGAGGCAACTAACTTCGTGACCCAACAGTTATTTTACACAATCATAAAAAAAAAACTTTTTGAACTTTCTACCCACCAGTACTGCCTGAAGTAGCTCCTCGTTAAGAGCTGCCAGTATTGTAAAAGCCTGTTATTTATTTCATTCAAAATCCTGTAATATCTTGAATAATAATATCTTGAATAACAGCCTCTTAACCAAGAGTAACTGTCTCTCAACCCAACACACAGAAAATATCGTGGGGAAGGCGAACCAAAGGTTACGTTTCATCGGCAGAACGCTTCGAAGATGCACCAGCTCCACCAAAGAGACTGCCTACATCACACTTGTGCGTCCTCTCCTAGAGTACTGTTGCCCCTTGTGGGACCCTCACCAGGTGGGACTGACGGAAGACATTGAGAAGGTTCAGAGAAGGGCAGCTCGTTTTGTTCTATCACGTTACGGGGGGGAAAGCGTCACGGAAATGTTGCACGAATTGGGGTTGAAATCATTAAAAGAAAGACGTTATTCTTTGCGGCGTGATCTGTTTGCGAAGTTTCAATCACCGACTTTTACTTCTGAATGTGAAATTATTTTGCTAGCACCCACCTACTTAGGGAGACATGACTATCCCAATAAAATAAGAGAAATCAGATCGAAAACGGAACGATTTAGGTGTTCTTTCTTCCCGCGCGCTATTAGAGAATGGAACGGTAGAGAAAAGTTATGAAAGTGGTTAATGAACCCTCTGCCAGGAATTTAAATGTGATTTGCAGAGTATCTATATAGATGTAGATGTAGATGTAGAAGTAGTACAATACAGTATTCGATCTTTTAATTCCTTCCTTAAATTGATTTATGCACATAAACGCTGAGCATTTCTTCACCACCGTGCTTCATGAACACTGCAATAGTCAAACAGTATAGACGTGACTACCAACTGAGTATATATACCGCAGCAGCTATTTAACACGAATTATTTTCAGAAGGATGGAAAAGCAGAAGTTGGGGAAGACCAGTTTGGATTCAGGAGAAATGTAGGATCACGGGAGGCAATCCTCACTTTAAGGCTTATCCTAGAAGATAGATTAAGGAAAGGCAAACCTACATTTCTAGCGTTTGTAGATTTGGAGAAGGCTTTTGACAATGTTGATTGGAATAAACTCTTTCAAGTTCTGAAGCAAGCAGGAGTAAAATATAGGGAGCGTAAGGTTATTTACAACTTGTACAAAAACCAGACAGCGGTTGTCAGAGTTGAAGGGCATGAAAGGGATGCAGTGGTTGGAAAGGGAGTAAGACAGGGTTGTAGCCTTTCCCCAATGTCATTCATTTGTACATTGAGCAAGCTATAAAGGAAATCAAGGGGAAATTTGGAGAAGGAGTTACAGTTCAGTATTAAAAACATTGCTTTTTGCCGATGACATTGTAATTCTGTCAGATACAGCAAAGGACCTGGAACAGCAGTTGAACGGAATGGACAGTATGTAGAAGAGAGCGTATAAAATGAACATTAACAAGAGATAAACAAAGATAATGGAGTGCAGACTTAGAAAATCAGGTGATGCTGAAAGAATTAGTCTATGTAACGAATCAATGAAGGAGGTAGATGAGTTTTGTTACTTGGGCAGTAAAATAACAAATGATGGTCGCAGTACAGAGGATATAAAACGGAGAATGGCAATGGGAAGAAAGAAACATAAATTTGCTGACATCGAATATTGATTTGGGCGTAAGGAAGTCTTTTCTGAAGGCATTTGTGTGGAGTGTTGCCTTGTACGGGAGTGAAACATGGACGATAAACAGTGCGGACAGGAAGAGGATAGAGGCTTTTGAAATGTGGTGCTACAGAAGAATGCTGAAGATTTGGTGGGTAGATCGCATAACTAATGAGGAGGTACTGAACAGAATTGGGGAGAAAAGGAATTTCTGGTATACCTTGACTAAAAGAAGGGATCGATTAGTAGGACACATTCTTAGACATCAAGTAATTGTGAATTTAGCGTTGGAGGGAAGTGTGTGGGGTAAAAATCACAGAGGGAGACCAAGAGACGCATATAGTAAGCAGATTCAAGTGGATGTAGGTTGCCGTTCTTATGAGGAGATGAAAAGGCTTGCTCAGAATAGAGTAGGGTGGAGAGCTGCATCAAACCTGTCTCCGGACTGAAGACGACAACAACAGCGCATGTAACGTCCTCAAATTGGTTGTTTCAAGTTTTTGTTTAAAATAAAATGTCGAAAAACGAAAAAATTTCTCGTTTATTCTATTTAATAATACTAATAATACTTATTACTACAATATTACGAATCACAAATGTGGGTTCTTTCTTTAGCTAATCTGACAATGGTCAGATAAAATAATTAGATTGAGTGAACCAACGCCAGGTTTAACGAGCGCTGTGTCGATATCTTTTCTTTGTGTAGTAAGTTTCATTAACACTGAAATACCGTTTTGCTTTCAAAATCATTGACTTATAAAAATCAAATTTATATTTTATTCCTTATTCATCCGTAAATAGTATGTTAAGTGAAGAAAATAACTTTCATCTTTAGGACAATCGAAAATCATCAGAGAAAAGTACGCTACATTACAAGTAAAGATGTTGTATAGTATCGTTCACAATAAAAGTGGTAAAACCACACGTTATCGAGGCAATTTACACATGAAACGGTATTTCCTTCGAGTTCGCGTCACAATCAGAACGATTCGTACACATAAACATCGCACAAGTCACCATAACAGAGTGAAAACCTACCAAAAACGAGCGACAAGCATACGTAAACAAGGTGAATACCGCAATGTTTTGGTGGGATCAAGATGGCTGCCCTTGGCTTCAAAGCTGAGGTGGAAGTGCGCCACCGTTTATTCTGTTCCTCCATGATATGGATAGTATTTACTTAGCCCTTTCGAATTTTCTGCGATTTCATCGGCCGATGTGCCGGGAAGAATAACATTTCCTTGTTTTCAACTTCTTCCTAGCCTTCTTTCAAGCAGTCAAACCCTCCTTCTGGTTATGCCCACCTATAAGAGAAGAAAACTAGATGCCAATATGGCTTACAGTATACAGAATAACTCCCCTAGTTTTGTACATAATTCTCTTTGTTCTGTGTTAGACTGTTTACTTACGACTCCCATGCCATCTTTAGTGTAATTTAATTTTTTTCTATAATTGATGAATTCTGTATCTGCCATAGTGTTAATAACTTGTCTATATGTATAAAAACGAATGTTTGTCTGTATGTCCCCTATGTGTTCATAAACCATTCATTCGATTGCAATGAAACTTTGGAGAACTGTTCACCGTACGCAATGAAAGTTTCTGACCGAAAAGCAAAAAGAACACGACACAAAGCTCAGGAGATATGACGTTATAAATACCCAGATTTGTGCGTCAATTATTGGAAAATGGGAGTAGTTAGAAGCCTTTTGTAACTGAACCCTATTGAACCCTATCCCCCCCCCCACACCCACACAAAATGATGAAAGAAGTCTACCACTCAAACAGTTTCGCAGTAGATGCCGAAAAACTGTCGCATCAGGTATCAACTTGCATCAAATAAAGTTAGCGTAACACATTTGCATGTTACTGTTTATTTTTCTCTGCAAGTCTCCCTTAATTCTCTTTCATCCAAAATTAAACAATCTGTTTTCTTAATCTCTATCTTTATAAAAGCGAAAGGACACTCACTCACTGACTGACTAAACACGAATTCTCGAAAACTACTTCACCTATGAAGCTGAAATTTGGCAGGAATGTAGTTTATAGGTGGAAAAAAGTCAGCTAAGAAAGTATTTTGCGATAGGTGCATGGTGGAGCATACTTCTTTACAGAATCACGAAATCGACAGTTTCATTCCGATCTTCACGAAATTTAGCACGCCTGTCCTTGAAAACAAGAGGAAGGTCCCGTTCTACCTTACGTTTTATATGGTGCATGAACGAGGGTACTTTGCAACATACACATGGATCCCTAAATACCTTGATCGCGCCATAAATTGAGAACATTTCGACCTATTTCACAGATTCTATTTATTTATTTATTTATTTATTCGTTTTCTTTTTTTTCGGTATTCTCAGATAAAACGAATAGATGGGAACAAAAAAGTACGTTTTTCAATGTGACCCTGCGTTTCTATAGCAAAGAAATCTATAGTTTTGTTCTGGTTTTGATAAAATGTTGCACACTCTACCTTAAAAATAACAGGAACGTCACTGTCTGTATAAAATTTCGTTCGGGGCGTGGTGGAGGGATGTTAATTTACGGAATTTTGCAGAATACATAGCTTTGCTCCAATCTTTATGAATTTTTGTACACATGGCCTTTAAACCATGAGGAGGATGACTTGTTACATAAATGTTTGTATGGTACATGACAGAGGGTACCTTGCAGAAAACTTTGCCGAGAGAGGGAAAGGTGGAAACGAACAGAGAGATGGGAGAGAAAGAGGTGGATGCAGAGAGAGGGGGGAAGGGGATGTGGACTACGAGAGGGTAGGATAAATAAACTCCTGGGCAACGCCTGGTTTACAGCTAGTATTTTTCTCTAATGTGTAGTACTTAGATTCGGTGCAGAATGATTTTGAAGTAAAAGGCATAACATCAGACGAGGCATCAAAGTTAGCATTGAATAGGGGATCGTGGAGGAATTTTATTAGAGGTACTATGCTCCAGACTGAACGCTGAAAGGCATAATCAGTGTCTGATGATGATGATGATGAATTCTATAGTGTTAACTAACGGTGCGTGGATGTAGCTGCGTGCGAGTTCGACGCCGATTTAACCCTTTAATGCTTGACATTTTATTTGAAGCTATCAAAAATACCACGATTAATTCATAGTGCTTACAAACCAAGAAAAATATTGAAAAAAAAATCGTCGAAATTATCACGCACTACTAGCAACAAACCGTTCATAGCTGGTCAGCTATATAGTGCTTCCATGATGTACCCGATGCAGTAAACGTCACTATTATACCTCTTATCTCTCCAGAAAGTAACTCATAATGCAACAGTAGTATGTGATTGACTACTTTTACATGGCAAAGGAAGGATACTATAGTAAACAGACGCACATGTTAGTAGTAACTCAATGCAGCTAATTGTCGAACTGATCAAGCAGCGCTCTGAGATTTCTTATTTCTAGGACAAGCTACTAGCATATGTAACACTACGTATACAAGTAGCTACAAATGAATTTGTGTTAATTTTTATCAGTTTGAAAGATAACAGGGAAAATACGGTATGTAGCTGATCCGCTAAACTGTGTATTAAAGGGTTAAAAGCCACTCGAAGTGGCCGTGTGGTCTAAGGCGTGATGTCCTCCCTCGCAATGTGTGTGTGTGTTTGTACGTCTACATCTACATCTGCATGGGATACTCTGCAAATCACATTTAAGTGCCTGGCAGAGGGTTCATCGAACCACCATTATACTATTTTATCTCCCATTCCATTCTCGAATAGCGCGCGGGAAGAAAGGACACTTGAATCTCTCGGTTCGAGCTTCGATTTCTCGTATTTTATTCTGATGATTATTTCTACCTATGTAAGTCGGAGTCAACGATATATTTTCACATTCGCAGGAGAATGTTGGCGATTGGAGTTTCACAAGTAGTCCACGCCGCAGCGATAAGCGCCGTTGTTGTAATGATTCCCATCCCAGATCCTGTATCATTTCTGTAACGCTGTCTCCCCTGTATCGTGACAATACGAAACGAGCTGCCCTTCTCTGGACTCTTTCGATGTACTCCGTCAAACCCACCTGATAAGGATCTCACACTGGGCAGCAATACTCCAAAAATGGACGTGCAGGAGTAGTGTATGCAGTTTCTTTAGTAGTTCTGTTGCATCTTTTAAGGGTTCTGCCAATAAAACGCAGTCTCTGGTTCGCCTTTCCCACGATATTATCTACGTGTTGTTTCCAATTTAAGTCTGAAGTAATAGTAATTCCTAGGTATTTTGTGGAGTTTACGACCTTCACTTTTGATTTGTTTATCTTGTAACCAAAGTTTAATGGATTTATTTTCGTACTGGTGTGGACGACTTCACACTTCTCATTATTTAGAGTCAATTGTTAATTTTTACACCATAGTGATGTCTTATTTATATCTTTCTGCAGTTGGTTTTGATCTTCAGGTGATTTTACTAGACGGTAAATGACGGCGTCATCTGCAAACAACCTAAGAGAGCTACTTAGATTTTCTCCTAAATCATTTATGTAAATAAGAAACAGCAGAGGACCTCTGTTTTAGTCGTAGGCTTACCATCAATTACTACAAACTTTGTTCTCTCTGACAGGAAATGTCCTATATAGTCGCAAATTTGTGGCGATATACCATAACCACGCAATTTGATTAAAAGCCATTTGTAAGGTACGGTGTCGAAAGCCTACTGGAAATCAAGAAATACGGAATCAATTAGCGAACCCTTGTCGATAGCACCCATCACGTCGTGTGATCAAAGAGCTAGTTGTGTTTCGCATGAACGATATTTTCAAAATCTGTGTTCACCTTGGGTCAATAGATCATTCTGTTAGTGTAATTACTTTGTTAGTCTAAGGGCAAAAAAATTTGTCAAGGGGTTTACGACACCATATACCCATATAACCCCATTAATTGTTTTTCTACAAACGTGGATGAAATTTGTTTTTATTGTAGTAAGTGAATTCGCATAGCACCTTCGCGAATTCAGTAGTTAGTTAGTTTTTTGTCTCTTAGTAACATGCTCGTGGCAGTAGAGTTGAGAGCAGTAGGATACGCTGTTTCTTTGCGCACAGGTAGGCCAGAAAGACATACAGTGTTAACCCTTGAAACAAATATTTCAAGAGGAAGTGTCACATTCTGATTTAACTGTCAATCTGTCTCTTCAGCGCCACGCTTGCATCGTACTGTTCAAAGTCTTATGTACTGATACAGGTGTTTTCTTACCAGAGGTCAAGTTGCATATTCTGTTCACAAAGTTACACTATCAGGATTTGTTTTATTTCGTATTTATTTTATTGTTGCTCAAAGTCATCTTTATTCATTCTGATAATTGTTCAGTCAGATTAGCGTGTTATGATACATCTACATCTACATAGATACTCTGCAAATCACATTCAAGTGCCTGGGAGAGGTTTCATTAACCACTTTCATAACTTATCTCTACCGTTCCATTCTCTAATAGCGCGCGGGAAGAAAGAACACCTAAATCGTTCCGTTTTCGATCTGATTTCTCTTATTTTGATTGGGATGTTCATGTCTCCCTATGTAGATGGGTGCTAGCAAAATATTTTCACATTCAGAACTAAAAGTCGGTGATTGAAACTTCGCAAACAGATCACGCCGCAATGAATAACGTCTTTCTTTTAATGATTTCCACCCCAATTCGTGCAACATTTCCGTGACGCTCCCCCCCCCCCCCCGTAACGTGATAAAACAAAACGAGCTGCCCTTCTCTGAACCTCCTCAATGTCTTCCGTCATTCCCACCTGGTGAGGGTCCCACAAGGGGCAACAGTACTCCAGGAGAGGACGCACAAGTGTGATGTAGGCAGTCTCTTTGGTGGAGCTGGTGCATCTTCAAAGCGTTCTGCCGATGAAACGTAACCTTTGGTACGCCTTCCCCACAATATTTTCTATGTGTTCCCTCCAGTCAAGTGCAGATGAACAATACCAATTACTGATTATAAATTATTTTATGAACAGCTTTCACTTAACAGAATTGTATGTCGTACAAATAACACTGACGCATTCATTGATAATGAGAAACACCCCCTTTTCTATGGGTAACTTTTACGTTTACGACATAAACAAGTTTGCAAACCCCAGCTTTAAAGGAACTGTACACACAAGCACACACACACACACACACACAGAGAGAGAGAGAGAGAGAGAGAGAGAGAGAGAGAGAGCGTGCTTATGGAATATCTCCCCAATTGTGCGATTGGATTCACGATTTCCTATCAGAAAGGACACAGTTCATTGTAATTGACGGTAAGTCATCGAGTAAAACAGAAGTGATATATGGCGTTCCACGGGGAAGCGTTATTGGTCCCCTACTCTTCCTCGTGTTTATAAACGATTTAGGAGACAATCTGAATAGCTCCCTTAGACTGTTCGCGGATGATGCTGTCGTTTATCGGTTAGTGAAGTCAACAGAGGATCAAAAGCAACTGCAAAACGATTTAGACAAAATTTCCACATGGCGCGAAAATTAGCAATTGACACTAAATAAAGAAAAGTGTGAAGTAATACACATGAACACTAAAAGAAATCCGATGAACTTCAATTACGCGATAAATCAGTCAAACCTTAAGGTCGTAAATTCTACCAAATACCTAGGAGTTACAATTACGAACAACTTTGACTGGAGAGAACACACAGAAAATATTGTGGGGAAGGCGAATCAAAGGCTACGTTTCATCGGCAGATGCTTCGAAGATGCACCAGCTCCACCAAAGAGACTGCCTACATCACACTTGTGCGTCCTCTCCTAGAGTACTGTTGCCCCTTGTGGGACCCTCACCAGGTGGGACTGACGGAAGATATTGAGAAGGTTCAGAGAAGGGCAGCTCGTTTTGTTTTATCACGTTACGGGAGGGGAAAGCGTCACGGAAATGTTGCACGAATTGGGGTGGAAATCATTAAAAGAAAGACGTTATTCATTGCGGCGTGATCTGTTTGCGAAGTTTCAGTCACCGACTTTTACTTATGAATGTGAAATATTTTGCTAGCACCCACCTACTTAGGGAGACATGACCATCTCAATGAAATAAGAGAAATCAGATCGAAAGCGGAACGATTTGGGTGTTCTTTCTTCCCGCGCGCTATTAGAGAATGGAACGGTAGAGAAAAGTTATGAAAGTGGTTAATGAACCCTCTGCCAGGCACTTAAATGTGATTTGCAGAGTACCTATGTAGATGTAGAGAGAGAGAGAGAGAGAGAGAATCAAATGTTCAAATGTCTGTAAATCTATCGGACCAAACTGCGTGGTCATCTGTCCGTAGCTTACAAACTACTTAAACCTAGGTAAACTAACCTAACGACAAACACACACACCCATGCCCCAGGGAGGACTCGAACCTCCACGGCGAGGAACCGCGCGCTCCGCAGCGAGGCGCTTTAGACCGCTCAGCTACTCCACTGCGGCAGAGAGAGAGAAAGAGAGAGAGAGAGAGAGAGATTGAGGGGGGGGGGGAGGGAAATGTACGCTCGCACATATACACAAGAGCAAAGGAAGTGGATATAATTGAAACTCGGCTCCAAACTTATATTGGAGGGAGCGAACAGCGTTGTGTGCTGTTCACGCACAGCAACAACATCAACTCTGAGCTTTGAGCAGTGGCAAAGCTTTGCTCGCAGCTGACGTCCCACATAAAACCGGCGGTGTTCGAGAGTCCATTTCAGCAACAAACGTTGGCGTAGACGAGAAACGGGATTTCCAATCTGCATGCGTGCAATCACAAAGCACAGAGGCGTAATATTTTACCCACACCAAACGATTACGTTTAGGGATAAACGGATTTGTTTACTCTTCAGTTAGACTCGTAGAAACGCCATTTATCGCTAGCTCTGCCGACGTATTTTGCGTAGGACTATCGTCGATCCTAAATATCTTTATGTATAAAGCAGAGTGTCCGTATGTTTGTACGTGTTGCATGCAAATCTACAGTTTTGATCTAATCTTTCTCAAATCTTATACAAGTAAGCTTCAATCCGTGAGGACGGTCGCCGTAAGTGTAAGAATCACATACGATATATAGTTAACGAGATATGACGTCACAAACAATGAGATGCGCGAGAAACTGCCGCATTTAGCGACAATGCTGCAAATGTTCTCCTAAACCATTGGACCGATTTCAACCAAATTTGGTACACACATTCGTTACAGTGAGGTGACAATTGCTGCACGGTTAAGAATCGCGCACGACATATGGTTAAGAAGATATGACGTCATAAACAATAGTATTCGCAAAAATCTGTCAGATAATGCGGCGAGACTTTATAAATACTACCAAAATTCATAAATTCCCAGGAATTTATGATTAATTAAACAGATAGCTCAATAAATGGTAATTGGTAGGTTTAAGGCAGTAATTACGTAGGTAAACACAAAAACTGAAGAATATTTTAAGAAAAAATTATAATTCAATAATTATCTTGGGAATTTATAATTTTAAAAACGAAATCGCTCAAATTAATAGGTCAAAGTGGTAATTGTTTTATTGAAACAAACACGAACACTCTTATTGCTGTAAAAAATTTTAAATATATTATAATTGAACAAAAAAAATCATATGCAGTCTTTTTTTTTTTTTTTTTTTTTTTTTTTTTTTACGTCCTCTACTCTCTATCACTTTCAAGATTCCATTAAAACTTCATCTTCTACATTTACAACTCAAAAAAGAAAAAAAGTCATCATCATCGTTACAGTCAATCTCATCATCATCATCTTCGTTCCTCTTCTTCCTATGCTTCAGTCTTCTGGTCTTTTCCGTAAAAGCGCAATTATGTTGTTTTCAAGGGGGAAGGGAAAATTACCTCTTTTGTCTTCTAACAACTAAATCTGCCCATTACATCTCACTGGAAAATTGCCCTTAAGAGCAAAGCTGTGGCTATGATCTTTTTAAAGCAGCTTTTTTCTTATTCTGATACTTTTTTATTTGAGCACTCCTACTTTCTTTTTTAAAACATAAATTAAATATTTGGATAGGTTTAGATTTAAATGGATCCGGACTTAACCTCATTGTTTGAAACAAACACATTTTTCGGTTTTCAATATTTTAATTATCAAAGAATTAGCACTAGAACTACCAAGCATCGGAATTTACGATTCAAAATGTTCAAATGTTTGTATAGTCTATGGGACTTACAAACTACTTATGAACTACTTACGAACTAGGACGGCACAAATATCCCCGAGGGGGGATTCGAACCCCCGACCGTAGTGGGGAATTTACGATTGTTACGTTTCCTAGAACTGCCAACCTCGAAATAATCAGCGTTTAGAAAAACGAATTTATAATATTGATTTGCCATCTCGTGAGTATCTACTAAATACTAAAATACGCAGATAGGTTCGTTTATTCAGTATTTTAAGTTTTCTATCGATGTTAGTAATATTTTAAGCTATAACGTTTAAAATAAACTGGTGCGAAATTTGTAAACATTAATCAATGTATATGGCATTTCCGGAAAAATTATTCAAATAACTTAGCCGAGATATATGATTTACTTGAAAATATGTGTGAATTTTTTAACATAGGTCTAGAACATTGTTAAACATTAAATAAAGATGCTAAAACTAAAATTGATAGCTATATTTTGGAAAATAAATTTCTATAGATCAGAATTCATCGCACGAATTGAGGATTCTTGGAATTCTGAAAGTGAAACACCTGTAGGCATTCGTTTGGAAAGAATAAAAAAAAAAAAACAACAGATGATGGCCGGTTGAGAATTACGCCTCCAGAGATATATTTTGTTAAGTTTAGGTTTCATTCAAAGAAATGTGGGGTTTCGACTTGCCGAAAAATTCTAGCCCTAGGGAATATTTTAATCTATTTTTTCCACCAGAGTAAAATCATGTAGTGCATGGAATTAGCAAGGAAATTAAAGCAGAGAATGACAAATCATGGATTGAAATGTATGAATTTACTTCGTTAAGCTAGTTATAAGGTTCTTAAACTGTTAATAAGTGTTAAAACTTTCAAAATCTAAAAATTTACGTAAATTCCCAATTTTTTTTACAATCTTCCCACGCCAAAGAAATATTCCCGGCAATATTCCCATTTTACAAGTTCCTCACCACATCACTACTTAATACAAATTTCAGAAAAGAGCGGAAAAAGTCAATGAGATAAAGTCGGGTAGTGGACGTGACGATGTTCTCTGTGCTATTTTGAGGAAATGGAGTTTATCATAGACCATGAAACACCAGATTCCTCATTGTCAATAGTTACAGAAGAGACTGCAGAACATGGCATCACGACGATAAGCGGAAATAATTGCTGTACATACATTAGTTCTGATAATTGATAAACAAGACGATCGCAGTACACGCATCAATATTGCGCAATAAATACTGTGCCGTTTGTGGCCTCGCAGTTGCGCGCAGTATATTGACACAATATTTGTGCTCAATAAAAGACTCGAAGGGCATGAAAGGGAAGCATCAGTTGGGAAGGGAGTAAGACAGGGTTGTAGCCTTTCTCCGATGTTATTCAATTTGTACATCGAGTAGGCGGTGAAGGAAAGCAAGGAAAAATTTGGAATAGGGATTAAAGTTCAGGGGGAAGAAATAAAAACGTTGCGTTTTGCTGATGACATTGTAATTCTGTCAGAGACAGCAAAGGACCTGGAAGAGCAGTTGAATGGAATGGACAGCGTGTTGAAGAGAGCGTATAAAATGAGCATTAACAAGAGCAAAACAAAAATAATGGCATGCGGTCTTAGAAAATCAGGCGATGTTAGATTAGGTAACGAAACAATGAAGGTGGTAGATGAGTTTTGTTACTTATAAAATAACATGCGATGGTCGCAGTACAGAGGATATAAAATGCAGAATGGCAATGGGAAGAAAAGAATTTTTGAAAAAGAGAAATTTGCTAACATCGAATATTAATTTAAGTGTAAGAAAGTCTTTTCTGGAGGCATTTGTGTGGAGTGTTGCCTTGTACGGGAGTGAAACATGGACGATAAGCTGTGCGGACAGGAAGAGAATAGAGGCTTTTGAAATGTGGTGCTACAGAAGAATGCTGAAGATTAGGTGGGTAGATCGCATAACTAATGAAGAGGTACTGAACAGAATTGGTGAGAAAAGGAATTTTTGGCATACCCTGACCGAAAGAAGAGATCGCTTGGTAGGACACATTCTTAGACATCGGGGAATCGTAAATTTAGCATTGGAGGGAAGTGTGTGGGGTAAAAATCGCAGAGGAAGACCAAGAGACGCGTATAGTAAGCAGATTCAAGTGGATGAGGGTTGCCGTTGTTATGAGGAGATGAAAAGGCTTGCTCAGGATAGAGTAGGGTGGAGAGCTGCATCAAACCAGTCTCCGGACTGAAGATAAAAACAAACAAAATATTGACCGTGTGAGGGTCCCTTAATATTACAGCCGCCACGGCGGTCAAAATGACCGCTGTAAATTTTCAAATCGTTATTGTGGCTGTAGTTTTTGTAGTATTAATCCGAGCTTCAGTGACTTTACCGGGTTACCAGTCAGAATGATCCATACTAAAAATAATTCTTTCTTGATAATTATATACGTCGTCGTTAAAGAGTATACCTAAAACCTCCAGTGCGATCATACGGACCGCTGTATTGTCTTTAAATGTGTTTTGCGTATCATGTTTCCTAATTTTGTGAGGTTAAATCGGCTATTATTATTCTCTGAACATCAGTAATATGCACACCAATGAAACTCCAATACCTTATTTACGTCAATTGTTTCCCATTGCGCCTCCAGTAGTGTTGTAATTCTTCAGCGTTTAACCCTCCGTGGGGCGCAGTCGGCCTCACAGGCCAGCAAAACCCTTTTTTGATTCCCGTGCTTAACAGTGGTGGCCCAGCGGCCCGCCTCTCCGTTTACTCGCGTAGCTTTGGGAACCTCACACAGTGCCGATCCGCAGGCTGCCGTCGATTTCCACGCGGATCACGGGGAACTCCTTGGGCCTCACAGGCCGTCTGCGCCCGATTACGTTATAGATTTTAAGGTGAGATTTTTCAAGATATTTTTATTTTATTACTTCTTTTCAATCAAAATAAGTCTGTCCTCTGTGATTTTCACCGTTACCTTCGGAAAAAAAGAAGACTTTGACGACCCTGGCCCTTCAGACTGAGTGCGCCTGATCGAGTTCTAATTTCAGTTTTCCTTTCTTTTCCTACGTTATCACATCCATATTTTCTGCTGAAATGTCCAGAAAAGTATATTATGCCTCTAAGCCAATGATCTTGTGGAAATAATGCGCCTCCTCGAGGACGAAACTGCTGAAGATATCCAGCCGCGCTCGAAGATTTAGTCGATGAGAGAGACACCCACTCTCAGGATGAGGTAGGAGAAGGCAAGGAGGACTCAGCAGCTGAACAGGAAGTTTAGGGAACAGCTCGGTATTATGAAGAAGAGAAGAAAATATGTGAGGAGTTTTTATTTTGGAAACGATAAGACGATGAAGTAGTCTAAGTAGATACCTTCTACTATTCATAGTGTGAAGAGTCACGACATTATTACACAACATCCAGTGTAAAAGATATTGCTACAAATTAATGACGCCACCAATTGCAAAACCTTGTGTCATCAACTTCTAACTGGACAATTTAGCCTGTGTATGCTATGAATATATGTGGAATGTCGATTCGGCTGCAAACTCGAATGAAAAATTTTTTACCCCACTAGGAACTGGAAAGTTCTCCCACATTACCTCCCAATGGCTAAAACGTCGACCATGCGTGGCTGAAACAAGAGTTAGGAGGATGAAGAATCACGAATGTTCAGTTTGTCATCAACCAATCTGCTTGAGCGACGTACACGTAATGTGCCATACCTGTGTTTCAGCTGTTGATTTGGGAGCTATAGCATCGGTTTTTGGCTGCAAAAGTGGCGAGAAAAGATGATTCCATGACAGAATAGACTGCCTAATGTCCTTTAAAAATAACCACATTACTTTTATGGATGTCTGTCCGACCACTTTTTAATACTCTTTGTGGGAAATTGGTAATTTTGGTTATTTTAGTTTAAGGTGTATTGTGTTCAATAAATCCATTATTATGCTTTAAGTTGCCTTTAGATCCTCTTCAAGACTAGCCAACACGCATTTTGAATTTGATTTAACATGGCGGAGCTGGTCCACAAAATATGTGGGTGGCCTCTGAGGCCGGGTGCGCCTGATTTTGTTTCATCTGGAGGCGCGCCCGACAGAGGGTTAGTCATGGCTCCCAGACCACCGCCGCTTACAGATCCACAACTGGATAAGAAGTTAAAAAGTAATGGTAGTAGCATTGTTGGGACAATGGGGAAATGATCTGATGGACAGAGTAAGTTGTAATTTGCGGCTGTTTGCTGATGATGCTGTGGTGTATGGGAGGGTGTCGTCTGTAACCGACTGTAATAGCATACAGGTTGACTTAGACAAAATTTCTAGTTGGTGCGAAGAATGGCAGCTAGCTCTCAATGTAGAAAAATGTAAGGTGATGCGCATGAGTAGGAAAAACAATCCCATAATGTTCGAATACAGCATCAGTAGTGAGCTTCTTGATGCTGTCGCGTCGTTCAAATATCTAGGCGTAACATTGCAGAGCGATATGAAATGGAACGAGCATGTAAGGACAGTTGTGAGTAAGGCAGACAGCCGACTTCGGTTTATTGGGAGAATTTTGGGAAGATGTACTTCACCTGTAAAGGAGACCGCGTATAAAACGCTTGTACGACCACGTCTCGAGTATTGCTCAAGTGTTTGGGACATGCAGCAGATCAGTTTAAAGGAAGACATAGAGGCGGTTCAGAGGCGAGCAGCTAGATTTGTTACCGGTAGGTTCGACCAATTCGCGAGTGTCACGGAAATGCTCCGGCAACTCAATTGGGGATCGCTGGAAGAAAGACGACGTTCTTTTCGTGAATTTCTGTTAAGTAAATTTAGAGGGCCGGAATTTGAAGCTGAGTGTAGTACGATCTTGCTGCCGCCTACTTACATTTCGCGTAAAGATCACAAAGACAAGATAAGAGAAATTAGGGCTCGTACGGAGGCATATAGGCATTCTTTTTTTCCTCGTTCAATTTGGGAGTGGAATAGGAAAGGAAATGCCTAGTAGTGGTACAGTGTACCCTCCGCCACGCACCTTACGGTGAATTGCGGTGTATGTATGTAGATGTAGATGTAGAATTAGTCGATCCAGGAGAGAAATTGCTAATGCTTTGAAGACTATGAAAGCTCGTCTTTACGACTTGGCTCTCTTGAAACATAATGGTGGCACTCTTTCGGTGTATCAAGGTAAACGAAACAAGAAGTTGCTTTTATATAGGACTCTGCACTCAGAAGTTGAACTTCAAGCTAGTGGCAAAAGAATTCCCGAAACAATAGACCTCTACAACAATACAAAATATGGTGTTGATGTTGTGGAGCGAATGGGAAGAAAATACAGTTTTTTAGCTGGTACAAAATGTTCAAATGTTTGTACAACTTATGGGACTTAACTACGGGGTCATCAGTCCCTAAGCTTACAAACTACTTATGAACTAGCTAAGACTAAAGACGGCACAAATATCCATGCCCGAGGGGGGATTCGAACCCCCGACCGTAGTGGCCGTGCTGACCGTGACTGGAGCGCCTCAGTCACCTCGGCCACCGCGGCCGGCAGCTGGTACAAGAAGATAGCCAATTCATGCATCCTTGACTTGGAAGCTATCAGTTCCTGGATCATTTTCAAGAAAGTGACAAGGAAGAAGATCACTATATCCTGAAGCTAGCGGAGGGGCTTCGTACGGGATACTTGGACTCAAAATCTAAGGTTACGGGAACAGAAGCAGAATTTGGAGAGCCTGTGGAAGCAAATAAAATGACGAGACAATGCCAAATGATGAAATGCAGGAATAGGACGAGTTATTTATCCAAATAGTGCAGATGTCCAGTAAGTGGTTCCTGCTCAAAGAACATGACAAAGGAAGTGGACTGTAGTTCCTGTTACTAAATGTCAACGTGACGAAATACTCTGAGTAAACAGTAAGTCATTGTTGTACAAATGTGTCCTGGTGCGACGGTTTGGCAAAGTCGCGCATGACAAATTCCACAAAACAAAAGTATTACAGGCATATATTTTATGATAATGTGCACTTATAAAATATGTCACCTTCAGTGGTGAAATAATCTGAACAAAAGATGTTTTTTAAATCGTTGGACAACTTCGTTTCTGAAACAAGTAATCTGTAATCGTAATAAAAACGAAAAATATTTATGAAAAATTATGTAATTTCTTCATTTTAGTGCTAGATCCCTCAGTTAATGTTTTGTAAACTTAGAAATACCGGTACATACACAACTGATTATTAAAATTGCTACACTGAGAAGAAATACACGGGGTGGCCAAGGGGACTAAGGCGCTCCAGTCACGGTCTGCACGGCCACTACGGTCGGGGGTTCGAATCCCCCCTAGGGCATGGATATTTGTGCCGTCCTTAGTATAAGGTTGTTGATAAGTAGTTTGTAAGTTTAGGGACTGATGACCCAGTAGCTCAGTACCAAAACTTTACAAACATTTGAACATTTGAAGAAATACAGATGATAAACTGGTTTTCATTGGATAAATATATTATACTAGAACTGACATGGGATTACATTTTCACGCAGTTTGGGGGCAGAGATCCTGAGAAATGAGTACCCAGAACAACCATCTCTGGCCGTAATAACGGCCTTGATACGCCTGGGCATTGAGTCAAACAGAGCCTAGATGGCCATACAGCTTTAACACGATACCACAGTTCATCAAGAGTAGTGACTGGCGTATTGTGACGAGTCAGTTGCTCGAACACCATTACCCAGACGTTTTCAGTTGGTGAGAGATCTGGAGAATGTGCTGGCCAGGGCAGCAGTCGAACATTTTCCGTATCCAGAGAGGCCTGTACAGGACCTGCAACATGCGGTCGTGCATTATCCTGCTGAAATGTAGGGATTCGCAGGGATCGTATAAAGGGTGGAACCACGGGTGGTAACACACATGAAATGTAACGGCCGCTGTTCAAAGTGCCGTCGATGCGAACAAGAGGTGACCGAGACGTGTAACCAATGGCACCCCATACCATCACGCCGGGTGATACGCCAGTATGGCGATGACGAATACACGCTTCCTATGTGCGTTCAGCGCGATGTCGCCAAACACGGATGCGAGTATCATGATGCTGTAAACAGTCTCACATAAATATAGCACGACAGCAAGTATAATAGTTTTCTACATTCTGATCTTTAAATTTCTAGACAATAACCGTGATGAGAGATAATCTTTCAGTGAGAGAAGTAACGAGCTTTTCCAGCCCATAATCTCTTCCTCAGATAGGATTCAATTTCATTTCTCCATGTGATCTCCACATCTAGACACTTACACGCGTACACTTTTTCAAACAGCATGCCACCAACTCTTAACATTTCCTGATTTCCTACTGTTGGCATTGTAGCAGTAAACAAGCATTTCGCTTTTTTTTTTCTTCACTTCTCCTCATACCTACGTCTTCACTAGCCTTGATCAACGCATTCGCATTGGCTGTTACAGGTTCTATCTTATCGCTAATAATGTTCAGATCACCTGCATACCCTAGTATCTTAATATTTCCATTTAACTCCACATCTCCTGAATTACCTGCTGCCATTCGCACAATATGTTGTAGTATTAAATTAAAGTAGCGGGGACAGGGAATCCCCTTGCTTAAGTCCGTCCTTTATTTCGAATATCTTCTGACTCCATTTTTCCCCACGCATACTCTATCTTCTATCTTTTCCAGACTCGCTTCTATAAGCCTAATATACTTCTTTGGTATTCCAAAATAATTCTGTACAATTTTCTTCGCAAAACTGAATCATTTGCTTTTGTAAAATATATGAAAATATTATGAACCTGTTTATTACATTCCTATTTCTTCAAAAATGTTCAAATGTTTGTAAATCTATCGGACCAAACCGCGTGGTCATCAATCCGTAAGCTTACAAACTACTTACACCTAGGTAAACTAACCTAAGGACAAACACACACACCCATGCCCCAGGGAGGACTCGAACCTCCACGGCGAGCAACCGCGCGCTCCGCAGCGAGGCGTTTTAGAGCGCTCGGCTACTCCAGCGCGGCTCCCATTTCTTCCCCAAAATTTGACGCAAGGTGAGTATTTCCTATATAGTAGATGTGTTTCTCCGAAAGCCGTCTTGGTTGTTGTTGTTGTTGTTGTTGTTGTTGTTGTTGTGGTCTTCAGTCCGCAGACTGGTTTGATGGAGCTCTCCACGTTACCCTGTCCTGTGCAAGTCTCTTCATCTGAGAATACGAACGGCAATCTATATCAATTTGAATTTTCTTACTACATTCATCGTTTTGAATCTCCCTCTACGATTTTTACCCCACACACTTCCTTCTAATGCCAAGTTGACGATTCATTGATGTCCCAGAATGAGTCCCACCAACCTATCCATTCTCTTAGTCAGGATATGACAGAAACTCCTTTTCTCACAAAATCTGTTGAGCACCTTCTCATTGGTTACGTGATCTACCCATTCGTCTGTAGCAACACATTCCGAAATCTTCTATCATCTTTTTGTCTGAACTTCTAATCGTACACGCGTCATTCCGATACAATGCCACACTCCAGACAAATGCTTTCTGAAAGGTCTTTCTGATATTTAAGATAATATTGGATGTCAGTATGTTTCGCTTCTTTAGATACGCTTTTCTTCCCATATTTCTTCTGCATTTTATATCTTCTTTACTTCGGCCATCATGAGTTATCTTGCTACCCAAATAACAAAACTCATCTACTACTTTTATTGTCTCATTACCTAATCTAATTCATTCAACATCGCCTAATTTTCTGACACTACAATTTACCTTCGTTTTACTCTTGTTAATGTTCATCTTATATCTTCCTTTCAAGACACTGTCCATTCCATTTAATTGCTGTTCCAGATCCTTCGCTGTCTCTGATAGAATTACTATGTCATCAGCAAACCGATAGGTTTTTATTCCTTCTCCCTAAACTTTAATTCCCTCTCCAAATTACTCGCCGGCTTTGTAATCCCACACAATTTGATCTTCATTTGGTATAAGGTTCCTTAGCAGAGTATTCAAGAAAATTCTGAATCATACTAGTAACAGCGATATCTATTTATAATTACCGCATACCATTTGGTCCCTCTTCTTGAGCCAACGCTAAATGAAGTAAGAGATGCTATCGACAACAATAAAGCACAGGGAACATAAACAAAAGCAATAAAAATTCTAAAATTGGTTATTGAAAAATCTGGTAATATTAACCGGTATTTACAGTGATTTTCAACCGAAAAATAAATAAATACATAAAATGAAAAGACCAGTGTAACCAAATCCCGTTGATTCCGAGTTAGTAGCCGACGTTATGTCTTGCTTGCTAGTATACAGACCAGGGCTTTCGCTTGTTGGGTATGTTTCCATTTACACCAACTTGTCATGGGGGGTGCCAGACCACAAGGGTCGCTACATATCTGGTATTACAGTGTGTATATTACACTACAGGCCATTAAAACTGCTACACCAAGAACAAATACAGATGATAAACAGGTTATTTATTGGACAAATATATTATACTAGAACTGACATGTGATTACATTTTCACGGAATTTGGGTGCATAGATCCTGAGAAATCAGTACCCAGAACAACCACCTCTGGCCGTAATAACGGCCTTGATACGCCTGGGCATTGAGTCAAACAGAGCTTGGATGGCGTATACAGGTACAGATGCCCATGCAGCTTCAACACGATACCACAGTTCATCAAGAGTAGTGACTGGCGTATTGTGACGAGCCAGTTGCTCGGCCACAATTGACCAGACGTTTTCAATTGGTGAGAGATCTGGAGAATGTGCTGGCCAGGGCAGCAGTCGAACGTTTTCCGTATCCAGAAAGGCCCGTACAGGACCTGCAACAAGCGGTCGTGCATTAGCCTGCTGAAATGTAGGGTTTCCCAGGGATCGAATGAAGGTTAGAGCCACTGGTCGTAACACATCTGAAATGTAACGGCCACTGTTCAAAGTGCCGTCGATGCGAAGAAGAGGTGACTGAGACATGTAACCAATAGCACCCCATAACATCAAGATGGGTGATATGCCAGTATGGCAATGAGAAATACACACTTCCAATTTGCATTGACCGCAATGTCTCCAAACACGGATGCGATCTTCATGATTCAGTAAACGGTACCTGGATTCATCCCAAAAAAATGACGTTTTGCTATTCGCGCACCCATGTTCGTCATTGCGTACACCATCACAGGCGCTCCTGTCTGTGATGCAGCGTCAAGGGTAACTGCAGCCATGGTCTCCGAGCGGATAGTCCACGCTGCTGCAAACGTCGTCGAACTTTTCGAGCAGATGTTTGTTGTCTTGCAAAGGTCCCCATTTGTTGACTCAGGGATCGAGACGTGGCTGCACGATCCGTTACAGCCATGCGGAAAAGATGCCTGTCATCTCGACTGCTAGTGATACGAGGCTGTTGGGATCCAGCACGGCGTTCCGTATTGCCCTCCTGAACCCACCGATTCCATATTTTGCTAGCAGTCATTGGATCGCGACCAACGCGAGCAGCAATGTCGCGATACTATAAGCCGCAATTGCGATAGGCTACAATCTGAACGTTATCTAACTCTGAAAAGTGATGGTACCCATTTCTCCTCCTTGCACGAGGCATCACAACAACGTTTCACCAGGCAACGCCGGTCAACTGCTGTTTGTGTATGAGAAATCGGTTGGAAACTTTTCTCATGTCAGCACGTTGTAGGTGTCGCCACCGGCGCCAAACTTGTGTGAATGGTCTGAAAAGCTAATCATTTGCTAATCATATCACAGCATCGTCTTCCTGTCGGTTAAATTTCGCGTCTGTAGCACGTCATCTTCGTGGTGTAGGAATAGTAATGGCCGGGAGTGATATTGGGCACACCCCGATTATATCTGGCAGATTCACGGGAGTGTGTGCGGGAACCTCAACTACATAACTGCGCTCGCTCAGCCTTTGTAGCTGTTGTTGTTGTTGCTGTTGTTTGTGAGACGACGTATCCAGCAGAGTGCACGTACACCACGAGAGTGTCGGATGAGGAGAGAGTCCACTAACGTGCCGTGGGAACAAAGCGGAGCGAGTGAGTCGACTGAGCTCTCCGGACAGCGGGTAGCGTTTGATCTCGCCGCCACTTTGCTTCCCCCTCCCCCTCCCCCCACCAGGCGTGGTGGTGGGGGGAGCTAGTGCCCCTCACGTGCGCGAGAGGTGCTGTGTGCTCAAAGTGTCGTCGCTGTACTACTCTGGCGTGTGTTTGCCCTTTCTTTAATCACGCAGATATGAGCCTGTTGTGGCGGCCATTACTGCTCCATTAATAACTTGCCGTGCAGGGGGAGCGCGTTGTGCCCACAGGCAGAGGCAAGCAAACACTCACAGAGACTGCCGTGGCCCACTTCATCGCTGACGGTTCGTTCTCCACTTTTGTTCTCGTCCCCTGTACAACACCGGAATGGCGCATTCAACAGCGTCACCTTATAAAGGTTAAGGCCTGCGTGGGCTCCACATTCTAGCGACATCCAGCGACGCGACACTGCTGCTACAAGCGGCCACATTCGGCGACATGGCCGGGTGTCCCACGTGACCACGACAACTTCTCTCTACAAGATGGCCGCTACAACAGATCAGCTGTTTCTAAAGTTTGCCATCCGTAAATAGGGTTGCCAGATCTCCGGGCGCCGCCCGGAGTGCCCGGGTTTTGGAATGAATTCTCCGGGTCTACGAGCCAATGACTCTCATCTCCGGGCTTGAATGAAACCTTCATCTTAACTATTTTTTACGACGCTTTTTAAGTACTATGCTCACGTAGCGACGATCTACATCGAACTTAACGTAAACTAAGGACGAACACAACATCCATGCCCTAGGGGAGCATTCGAACCTCTGGCGGGAGCAGCCTCGCGCACTGTGGCAAGACGCCTCAGTGCGCTCGGCCATTCCCGGCCGGCTCCTCTCCAGTAGTTATGAATAACTTTATATAAATGTCAATTTCTTATTGCAACAAAACGCTACTTTTCTATTCTTCCTCTGAAAACTTTTCATTGTTGCGTCGGTAGTAATCGGCTAGCGCATTATTAAGCAAACACTGTTGCGGCAACGTGTCAACTGGCGACGTCTATTGTTTGTGTTCGTTCGTTCATTGTTTGTTATCAGTTTACCGGCAATTTTTGGAATACTCGGATCGTGTGTGAACAGACAAGCTTACATTAACTCAGATTAGTGAGTAATAACAGTGAAATGAAGAGACGATATCTAAGTTCGTTCCGTGAAGAATGGTTGCAGGAAGAAAGAGTGGCTACAAAAAGGTCGATACTGATGAGTGTATGTGTAAGTGCAGAATATGCAATATCTCATTTACTGTTGAGTAGGACGCAGTGAAAGCTGTGAATAAACACTTACAATCAGAAAGACACAAAGCGAATGTTACCACCCAAAGAAGAATCAGTCGCTTCTTAAATTCTTGCCGAAACAATTTTCTGCAGAAGGCGACAAAGTCAATGAAATGGAATTAACTTTGACTTACCATGGTGTGAAACATCACCATTCTTACAATTCTCAATATTGTGGTAATAAGCTATATCCTTACGTTTTCAGAGATTCCTCAGTGGCAACGAAAGTAAGATGCGGCCGAACAAAAAGCGAGGCATTAGTAAAAAATGTGCTTCTGCCTTATGCTAAAGAGAAGCTACTAAGCAAATTAAAGCAAAATGTCCCGTTTTCATTAGGCATTTTTTTTTTCCTTTTAGAATTCACGTGTAATCCTGGTTGGTGGGGAGCAGTTGGTCGCAGTTGTGGGGGGAGGGGGGGGTGAGTCATTGGCCAAGGGGGAGGGGAGGGGGGTACGTCTGGTCTCCGGGCCTGCCTCGAGTTCAATCTGGCAACCCTATCCGTAAACCGTAGAATAATGATAGCTGTAGAGTAAGGCAATAAAGTTTTATTAACTTTAGGAAATAAGGCGTAAGAGAAATGCTGTGCATTGCATTTACAAAGCGAGGAAAGTTCGTGGAATATTTCATTCCCATTTTGTGTGTGCCTCGGTTGCACAGTTGTAGAGTGTCAGACTACAAATGCAAAGGTCGCGGGTTCGATCCCCGCCAGGTCCTGGGATTTTTATCTGTCACTTTCCACTTCTTTCACCTCTGGCAGTATTACTGATGTGAAAAATACCGAGTAGCACCGTGGTTCGGAACCCACGTTAAACTGTAGGTCCCCCTATAACTGGCTGGGTAAGTCAGTTCGAAGGTCGGAGGAAGGCAACGGCATACCACCTCCAAACAGGACCATGCCTAGTATTTGGTGTTCAAACCAATCTTCGGATTGTTGACTGCTTTACTTTTTTTTATCTTCAAATACAAATTCCTCGAAAGTACATGACGAGTACAGTTACTTTCGCCTACGCTCTCAATGAATTTATGTGACTGTAAACGATCAACAACTGAATAAGTTCGAAATAAGTGTTATTGGAAGATGATAGAAAACCATTAGTTTCGAACGTCCGCCATAGTGGTTGCTGTAGTGAGGGGCAGCAACCTCGACTACCAGGTGGTAATTTTTGCGGTCACTGGTTCGCTTCCCGTTCCATCTTATATTTTCACTCCTGCAACTACAACCCTTTCACCAGTTATTTGTGCAAAGTTTTATGTTTTCTCTTTACAAAGCACCATAATTTTTTTTTTAAGTTTGTACCCCTAGTTCAGCTTCATTGCAAACACACATACCCAACTGTAGACCTAACAAACACATTAAATTCCAATTGAAACATTACATCCTGACATTCTACTCAGAAGCGTAATTTACACGCATCTCGTTTGACATCTCCCAGAGTTATCTATCTCTCTCTCTCAGGAGTAACTTTGTAGTTACTGCAAGTGCATAAAAGCACACAAATGCGAGTAATTCATTTACACCACGATGAACGTGATTTGAAGAAACTATCAATCAGAATAAAAATCCAGAAGACTGATGTATTAGAAGCAATTTAAAAATTTAACTTCAGTCGTCTATAAAATCCAAAAAGAAAAATTACAAGCTAGTTAACCAAAGCAAAATACTTCATTATATATGCAACTTCAATTTTATTTTCCGTTATTTCTCAAAAAGTTGCAGTTTCAGTTGCGAAAAACTTTTCGGGGATGCTGAGCACCCACATAAAATTGAGGTGGAAAATAAAATTGTTTAAATTAAAAATTAAAAAAAAAATCGGGAAAAATCAAAACGTACCTTATGACTCAAGAGGCAATGCAAAACGTGACCATAGCGAGAGACGATATTTCACACGTGAAAGAAATGATCAGTTTTGTACGCGGGTCCCCAAGCAAGTAGCAATGAGTGTCCGTGTTTTAGCCACTGTGCCAGCTTTATTCATCCTGAAGCACGTCCGTCCTTTTGACGTTTCAGGTGTACGTATTCATGAACATTCAATTGTGTTCTTTCAGCTTGAAGAATCTTACATTGATGCTAAAGTTAATCGTTTTTCATTATCTTTGTCACTTCCATTGTTATATTGCCGGCCGCGGTGGCCGAGGGGACTGAGGCGCTTCAGTCACGGTCTGCACGGCCACTACGGTCGGGGGTTCGAATCCCCCCTCGGGCATGAATATTTGTGCCGTCCTTAGTCTTAGTTAGTTCACAAGTAGTTTGTAAGTTTAGGGACTGGTGACCCCGTAGTTAAGTCCCATAGACTACACAAACATTTGAACTTTTTTCCCCCTTGTTATTAAAAATATAGATTCAGTTGCAATTTGTAATGACTTTCTCTCAAGCTTAACAAAAAACCTTGCACTATATTAATACTGTCAGAGATGTCATGAAGTTATCTTGAAGTGATTAAAGTTTTGATGAAGTATACAGCCCTTGCTTGGAACTGACCAAAAAATTTGTTGTCGGACTTCAAAATCTCAAAATATTTCAAAGATTTATTTAAACCTTTGTGAAGGTCTTCTACCGAACACTTTTGTCAGACAGAGTAGCTTTGCACAAAAAAGTGTTAGATTAATGTACATGTGGTGTCGCACAAGTACAAAGTGCGCGCCACCTGCTTTCGCCGCGCGCCGCCATGCACGCACGGCGCGGCGTTCTCACGACGACAGCCACGAGCGCCCTCTGTGACAACGCCGCTCGTGGCCACCACTGAAGGACATCGGTCACTTCGGACTGAGATAGCAACCAGTTAGGACCTTCGTAATCAGATAGGCACCATTGAAGACTTGGCTATCGTACAGACACTAGGCAGGCCTCTAACAACTATGTATCAACATTCTGCAGTACTATGTAAAAGTTAAGTATTGTTACATTCTGTGCAATATATATCTCTTTCTAATTTACTCTAGTGTTTATAGTTTCTGGCTGCTCCCCTCCGTACCTGCACCAGCGTGCTATCTTTGTTCCTGTGTCGGTCTTATCCCACTCGGCCACCGACACCTACGACGAGGCTGGGACACAAAAGCGGCGACGAAGTCGGGACACAAAATTATTTCATTGGTCGTGTAGAAGTTTTGGGGTGTTACTTATATCGAAATATCCGTGTTTTACCCGCTACGCTAGCTTAATTCATCCTGAAGCACGTCGGTCCTTTTGAACTTTCAGGTTGTGATGATACTGCAGGCCCTCCCATCTCAATGTTATCGTACGATACCGTCTGCGTCGAAGCCCGAATCGTGTGGTGTAATAGTGATACATGTTGCGTGTGAAGTTCGTTAAAAACGAATTAGCCAGCCTAGGAATCAGTGTAGGACAGTGTCTCCGTGATACTGTGATCAAAACAAGTGATAGTTTTCATTAATTAAGAGATTTGTATAAGACGTTTCCAGACAGTTCTGTAAACAATAGTTTTGCCATTGTACATTATTTCAAGAACTAGATAGACGAATTTTAGAAACTTTATGTAAATGATAATAAATAGCATAGTATATATGTTAGGCTCTTAAACAAGTTGCGTTGACCAGTGAATTGTTAATTAATGTAATAGTCGAGATTGTATTCTTTGTACATATTGACTGACGTGAGATTTTGAACTTATTTTGAGAATGGCAAAGATATTTAATAGTCCAGTTTATGTTAGGAACATGTATGACGTACTCATTAACAAATTAATTGACATGAAACTTCCTGGCAGATTAAAATTGTGTGCCGGAACCGGGACTCGAACCTGGGACCTTTGCCTTTCGCGGGCAAGCGCACTACCGACAGTGCTATCCCGACGCGACTCACGATGCCGCCTCACAACTTCACTTCCGCCAGTACCTCGCCTCCTACTTTCCAAACTTCACAGAAGCTCTCCTGCGAACCATGCAAGACTAGCACTCCTGGAAGAAAGGATATGGTGGAGACTTGGCTTAGCCACAGCCTAAGGTGTGTTTCCAGAATGAAACTTTGCGAAAGGCAAAGGTCCCAGGTTCGAGTCCCCACACAATTTTAATCTGCCAGGAAGTTTCATATCAGCGCACACTCCGCTGCAGAGTGAAAGTTTCATTCTGGAAACATCCCTTACGCTGTGGCTAAGCCATGTCTCCACCATATCCTTTCTTCCAGGAGTGCTAGTCTTGCATGTTTCGCAGGAGAGCTTCTGTGAAGTTTGGAAAGTAGGAGGCGAGGTACTGGCGGAAGTAAAGTTGTGAGGCGGCATCGTGAGTCGTGTCGGGATAGCACAGTCGGTAGTGCGCTTGCCCGCGAAAGGCAAAGGTCCCAGGTTCGAGTCCCGGTTTCGGCACACAATTATAATCTGCCAGGAAGTTTCATATAAGCGCACACTCCGCTGCAGAGTGAAGTTTCATTCTGGAAATTAATTGACATTTAGCACCGCACTTTGTTGTCAAACAGCAAGATTGGACATTTCAATTCAAAAAGAAATGTCATTTAAAATTATTGTATGTATAGTTATTTTTGTTTACATGAAATATTTTACTGTTGTGTTCGGTAATTGTAAATTAGTGTATTCAATTGTTATGAACAGTGCGTAATGTGAGGTCATTATTGCCGATGTTATATATTTGCCTCACCATCTTGCGTGACGGGAGTTCGAGTTTTAGTCGTTTGTCAAGTGCACTGGAAGCTATGTCAGTCTGTTGTTTTAAAATGGAAGTTCTGTCAGCTACGTTCTGTTGCATTGTATACGTTTTGAATTTGTAATGTTTTGTTGGAGAAGCAGTTTGGTTTCAAATTAAAGAAGAAATGAAAAATTGTACATATCGAGTATTTACTTCTACCACGACGCCCCAGGAGAATAATGTTGCAGCGAGTAGAACCCCCATACATCGTAATGTTAAAAAGCTAAGTATCTTGTTTGGAAGTGGTAGAAAGGAACTGTAATTACTTAAGAATCTATCAGTAAAACATTAAAAGGTGTACGTGTTTATGAACATTCAATTGTGTTCTTTCAGGAATTTAGCTTGAAGAATTTGACGCTGATGCTAAAGTTAATCGTTTCTCATTTACCTTATCACTTACCTTGTTATTAAAATTATAGATTCAGTTGAAATTTGTAATGCTTTTCTCCCAGACTTAAAAAAACCTTCGACTATATTAATACTGTCAGAGATGTCATGAAGTTATCTCGAAGTGATGAAAGTTTCGATGAAGTATACAGCTCTTGCTTGGAACTGACCAAAAAAATTTGATGTCGGACTTCAAAATCTCAAAATATTTCAAAGATTTATTTAAACCTTGGTGACGGTCTTCTACCAAACGCTTTTGTCAGAAAGAATAGCTTCGTACAAAAAGTTTTAGATTAGTGTACAGTGAAAAATTATTTCATTGTTCGTGAAGTTTTGGGGTGTTACTTATATTGAAATATCTACTTCGGCCAATTAGATCGCTTTATTTTAGTGTCCTAATGCAGCCAAGCTTCCTTTTCTTCCTCCTCTTTCTTCCTTCTATCTTTAGAAGGTCAGACAACTGCCTATTTACTTTTATCACTCAAAAATGCCTATTTACTTTTATCATTCAAAAATGCATGAACGTGATTTTCAGAGGGGCTTGGTTTCGAACATTTGTAAACCTTGATATAGAGCACCCACACTGATTTTCAAAACTCGACGCCTCTACTTCGTGACGTCATATTTTTGTAACGCAGCTGGTGAGATCAGGATATACATACCCAATAATTTCCATGGTCCTCATACTTCTATGGTACGAAAAAGGCATGCAAAATTTAAACGAACACAAAATCCCCAGGATTTGCGATCCTACACAGAAGCTCGATATTTACCGAGGTCTTCATTGCTGGACGCTTTCAATAATTTCCAATACTCTTTCCCGAAATTTGAATAAGAACCAAATTCAAATGTTCAAATGTTTGTATAGTCTATGGGACTTAACTACGGGGTCATCAGTCACTAAACTTACAAACTACTTATGTACTACTTACGAACTAGGACGGCACAAATATCCATGCCCGAGGGGGGGGGGATTCGAACCCACGACTGTAGTGGCCGTTCAGACCGTGACTGGAGCGCCTTAGTCCCCTCGGCCACCGCGGCCGGCGAATAAGAACCCGAAGAGGGTTTGGTCATATGTGAAATATACTATTGGCAAAACACAAACAATACCCTCACTACGCGATAGAAATGGCGATCCCGCCGATGATAGCGTTACTGAAGCAGAGTTACTAAACACAGCTTCCAGAAACTAAGAAAAACCCAAAGAAGACGAAACCGATATTCCAGTTTTCGAATTACGAACAGAGTTCAGAATGAGCAATGTAGAAATACCCGCCGACCGCAGTGGCCGAGGGGACTGAGGCGCGCCAGTCACGGTCTGCACGGCCACTACGGTCGGGGGTTCGAATCTCCCCTCGGGCATGGATATTTGTACCGTCCTTAGTATAAGGTAGTTCATAAGTAGTTTGTACGTTTAGGGACTGATGACCCTGTAGTTAAGTTCCAGAAGCTCTACAAACATTTGAACATATTTTAGAAATACCGGGTGATCAAAAAGTCAGTAGAAATTTGTAAACTTCATAAGTCACAGAATAATATAGATAGAGAGGTAAACATTTACACACATGCTTGGAATGACATGGGGTTTTATTAGAACAAAAAAAAAAGTTCAAGAAATGTTCGACAGAAGGCGCTTCATCTGATCAGAAAAGCAATAATTAGGATGACAAATTAAGACAAAGCAAAGCTGATGTTCTTTACAGGAAATGCTCAATACGTTCACCATAATTCCTAAACAACAGCTGTAGTCGAGGAATAATGTTGTGAACAGCACTGTAAAGCATGTCCGGAGTTATGGTGAGGCATTTGCGTCGGATGTTGTCTCTCAGCATCCCTAGAGATGTCGGTCTATCACGATACACTTGCGACTTCAGGTAACCCCAAAGGCAATAATCGCACGGACTGAGGACTGGGGACCTGGGAGGCCAAGCATGACGAAAGTGGCGGCTGAGCACACGATCATCACCAAACGACGCGCACAACAGATCTTTCACGCGTCTAGCAATATGGGGTGGAGCGCCATCCTGCATAAAAATCGTACGTTCCAGCAGGTGTTTATCAGCCAGGCTGGGGATGATGCGATTCTGTAACATATCGGCGTACCTCTCACCCGTCACGGTAGCAGTTACAAAACCAGAATCACGCAGTTCCTCGAAGAAAAAAGGCCCGAAAACGGTAGATGTGGTTCTAATAAAACCCCATGTCCTTCCAAGCATGTGCGTCAGTTTTTACCTCTCTATCTACATTATTCCGTGATTTATTAAGTTTTCAAATTTATACTGACTTTTCGATCACCCGGTACATTATAGCATAGTTTTTTTCAGAACATGTGACACACAGTTATACCATACTCTAGTTATCGGAGAAATGAGAGGTATTATCCACGACGAATGTGACATTTATAACGGTCATACTATTGAAAGACGAGCCAAAGTTTATCGAAACTGATAACAGCACATTACTGCGACTCATTATTAGAAGTGTCGAAGCAGACTGTAGTTTTCGTTAGAACACTCAAATGAATAAAAACAGTGTTATCTACGAGGAACATCACTTTTATAGCAACCAAACTACTGAAAGAACCAGTGGCGAAGTGGCCGAGCGCATTGAGGCGCTATGCTCCAATGCGCGACGCTGTTCCCCGTCAGGGGTTCGAATCCCCCCTCGGGCATGGATGTTTGTGTCGTCCTTAGTATTAGCTAGTTCATAAGTAGTTCGTAAGTTTAGGGACTGACGACCCCGCAGGTAAGTCCCATGGGCTTTACAAACATTTGAACTGAAAGAAAAGTCAGTGTTAAAAGACATTGGTACCAAATTAATAGAAACAGCAAATCAATGCAATTCATTGTGCAACTGTCTGTATCTTCCGTTTGCTGTACCAATAATTACAGGTATATTGAGGACGAATTGACCGGTATGTCGAACATTTACGACAACGTAGGTACAGCAGTTGATCCGTATTTTTACTATTTTTTTGTAATTAGAAACGCGACAGATGACACAATTATAGTATGGAAATACGTCGGCGAGACTTCAGTGACGTGCTATGGCACATATACCATGGAAATACATGCAAAACGTCGAATTTAAATGCCAATTGGATAACAAATAAGAACGTCATTACAAGTAACGCAAGTAAAGTAAAATATGTATTTCGTAATTAAGTTAGGAGAATATATACAGAAAATTATGTAAATTACTTATTGTATTCAGGGAACATCTGTCGCTGTGCAAAGGTCGAAATAAGCCCACTGCGTAGTAATAAAAGCTCATACAGCAGAGAGAGAATTACGTTATATCGTCAGTCATGTAGTTTTGTGAGAAGTCTTTCTTTCTTTGGCCTAGGGTGTGGGCGAATGGTTGAAGGGATGCGTACCGGTAATTTTAGTTATTTATTTGCTGTCGTTTACAATATCCCACCATTTTTCATAGTTTTGTTTTTCACAAAGAATATTTTCTTCTCATACCGAGTTAAGTTTAACAATATACAGCTTAACCAACCGATTTAAATAAAACTGTAAAAAAAACAATTAGGAAAATTGAAATTAAATAATTTAAATCGCTATGTCTTTTTCACAAGAAGAAGAAAACAAAAGAGAGAACAACAGAGACTTTTGGGGCACTTTATGCTGCGGTAGTAACACTAAAAGTGGGTCTTTTGCGATCGTATTTAGACAGCTCGAAATTTAAATGAAAATAACGGCTTAACCATTCATCTGACACGACAAATTGAATAAACGTATTTTTAGAGGAGATAATTGTCTACAACTTTGCTGTCTTATTTTACTTCCATAATTCGCGCCGTTTCAGATATATATGCAAAAATATAACGGCGATTTGACAGTGTCTCGTGAGATTACGTAAACCAATAGAGGAAAGAAAATAGACTTGAAGAACAGGACAAACTACCTCAGCAAGACAGGTGATGATATTTTAACGGTAAAATCGAACTCTCCAGTCCATAGGATGGGTCTAAATTTCTATCTTTATGTGGTTATTATTAAAGATAGAAGTGGGGATCGAATTTAAACATTAACCGTATTTTCACGATTAATCCATAACAAACAGGCCTTCCTATTCCACTATCACTTTTTTGTTAATATTGTCACACTTTTCAAACTATTGAAAGTAGTACCTAAATCGATAACAAGTTGTTCCCTTCGAGCTTAGGATATGAGCAAAACATCACATAAAGAATAATAAGCAGCAAATCCCGATTCTTGCTTCACACTGCTTCCAACATAATAAAAAACGAAACAGTGTCAAAATGTCCCGAGTCACCCCACTGTCAAAAGTCACCCGGTTTTACGGTAATACTTTAACACATGTGGGGAGATTTCGGACACATACAAATTTTTTCCATGAAAGTGCGTTCACCTCACCAAAGAGCTGACTGGGAACACTGAAAATATTTTCCTTTTTTCATTTTAAAAATGTGATACCAATTTAAGTGTGTTTTAAAGTGAAACAATCAAAATTACGATATATTAAAATTAAAACAAATGTTGAAAAGTTAAAAAAGAATCAAAAGATGTTGTTGTTGTTGTGGTCTTCAGTCCGTCCGTTTGACCTATAGCAGTGCCATCTAGCGGGCCAACTATACCACCATCTGTTTTCCTCCTACAAGCTATAAAAGTTTTGTTCTTTGCAGGTGTCCCGTTTGATGCTTATTTCGTGAGATATTTAGCCCAGTCACTATCAATGGAGCACCCTGTATAGGAAACACCGAAAATATGCTGCAAAGCCAAAGTCGGTTTTTAGAAAAATCTCTTTAATATACCTACACCCAACTATAAGTTTCTGTATTTTATGGCATCATTTTCGAGTGCCCATTATTACAAAAATATTACAATGTTTCTCATTCTTCTGTCAGGCTGTGTGTGTGTTGATGCGCCCTTGGTGAAGATTTTATGCGCACAATTGCATTGTGTTTATTCACATATCAATTTTTATAGACATTGCAATGAAAGTTCCGGATAGCTGCTTATCCTGTAACATACAGGCTTTAAATGAGTAATTTTATTTTCTATTAAAAATAAAAATGCCTCGGAAACACCAGGAGACATACCCTTTAACAGAGAGACGTCAATTTCTACGCAGGAACGTTAAGTATTCTTCATTACAATTCCAGTAAAATCGGTGAGGGGGGAACATAGGAAACGTATATAGAAAGCAATAAATACGGTATTTAACGTACCAAATCAACCATCACAGCTGTAGCTGAAGGAAAAAGTCACAGACATGGCAATATAACGATAAAAGCAACCAAACAGTTTTCCAACAAAGAAGAACCCAATTCCACAATTGTTGCTATATCTGAACCACAAACGGCAAGAATAATCAAGACATTGGTTTTTTAAAGCTAAAGTAATTACACTTAAAAGAATATGCACGTATAAGAAAGATGAGTGACGTGTAAAAATGTGAGAATCATTAAGACTCCGTACCGAATTGATACACGTCAAAAACTGGCTGCCATAGTAAGAACAGACCATAATAGAAATTTATTATGCCATTATGTTTATATGCAACTTACTTTCAGCGGAATAAGCCGCAAATATACACATATTCGTAAGTATCTTTTCATGACAGAGTTGTTCTTTATTCCATTGAATCATTTAAATGAGGCTGTCTTATTATTAATTTCCGCATTATGTTTGTCTCTCGATATTTTAATAATGCTTGTAATGCAAAAATTGTAATAAGTATTTCGTTAATTAGGTAGAAGAGCGATTACAAACAAACATCACTACTTCGGCAGCTTGCCCACCGCTAGGAGCGCTAGTGTCGCAGCAGTTGTCAGTTGGTAACAACTTTTACAGCAGTGAGTGTCGCGACTGTATATGTTAGACTGTGATTATATGCCCGTGCTTCGCAACGGTTGTTAAAGAAGGGCCTGTGTAGATCATGGTTTTTAGGGTTTCGGACCTAGGTCAGCAAAAACAGAATCCTTATTGGATCGTTCTGTCAATAAACTCAGTTCTCCTAGCCAAGATGTCAAATTTAAGTAGAAGTAATTGTCAAAAACAATGAATGTTCATAACGTTTTTCATACAAAACGTGAAATTAAGTCCGTACTCCGGAACGATGTAAATTCAATGTTATGTTGTGTTAATAAAATTAACATTGCGGTGTGTAATTCTCTGTTTGAAGTAAACTTCTGAAAACACTTCTATCGTTGAGATGAGAAATAGTAATAATTAAATCACCCACACCAACTAATAGAAGTATGACTGTGACTGTAGTGTAACGCTCTATTATTCATTTCTTAGCCTATCTGCATTTTCAACTTTGTCTCTGTCGATCGTCGGTAAAGTATTGAGGAAAACGCGCCGAGAAGTTTAAAACTTATATATTTGATATTATACGTCGTTATTCTCAATTTTTTTTACACATTGCAACAGCAGCGCCGAAGCGGCTGGCAAATTACATTTCTGAAAACGATATTGGATAAGTGTGAATATTGATTTGTAACAGTTTTCATAAATATCTTCTTGAATAGGAATTTGGAATGAATTGTAAGACTGTGTGAATCATGAGATCTATACAAAAGAGTTTCGCGTGAAAGTGCTGGTCATAATGAGATGTGACAACAACGGATGTATCTGATTCGGTAAAATTTTACTTTCTATCCTGGCGGCCTCGTGTTTTTATGCTGGCAACATCAATAGCACGATATAAAATCGTTGCAAAGATGACCGAACCACATGGAGTGTAGATAAATACTGCTGTTCTTGCTGTATGCTTGATTTCACGACAAAATATTTGCGTGTCACTCGATTGGCTTATGACGATGTCACATGATTCTCGTTATTCAAAATCTGTTGCCAACATTATCACAGGAGGCCGCCGGGATATGAGTAGGACTACGTCGCATAGTTTTTCTTGACCCAGCTGTCAAACGATAACACCTTTCATATCAGATAGTGTCGCGGCATTGATCTCTTTACTCTCTGGATGTTGAACTTCAGTTTTCTTAGCATGTCAGCCATAGATATTCATATTTAGTTTCTTGCCAAATTCAAACATCGCTGCTAAGAAGCATTTAAAGAAAAAGAGAAGGAAATATGTTTCGATTCCGTTCCCATATCAGCCTACAACATCGAATATGGAATTAAATTCCAAATCAAGAGCTAAGCAAGCAATTCTTTGTCACGTAATAACCGATGGAAACTCGTTTGCCAAATTTAAACATGGCGGACACTGCCAAATCGTTTTATTCCATATTTTGCGAATTTTTGCTCGTCACACTCACCCACTGCCACGCACCGCGACCAAACTCCCTTACTAACATCATTAGACCAAGAGCTATCTACCACCACAACCACGAGTGGGTGGCAGTATGTGGTCATGGAGAAAAGTCTGTCAGCACGTACACACACAAGCCTTTTATATATAGATATAGAATAGATTCAATAGTGCTACAGCTGTTTCAACATTTTGTCATTCTCAAGTGCGTCTATGATGTTTGGACGTTATATGCTGACATCTGGCGTAACTGTTGCATAAACTGTATGAAAATATCCACGTATTTAGTTGTTGTATACGGTTTTTAGCCGTCAGGTATTATGCAGCTTTTTACGTTAAAACGTTAAATTAAAGAAAACTTTTTATATTTTGCGTTATTAACAACAGCTCTGCCAAAGATGTTTACATCTAAACATATTACGCCAGTTATGCCATATGTCAGCATATAACGTCCAAACATCGTAGACGCACTTGAGAATGACAAAATGTTGAAACATCTGTAGCACCATTAAATAAAATATAAGCAGCAATCGGGAACTTTCATTGCAATGTCTTTCTACGACATATATGATGCTGCGGGCCCAACAATAAAGAAATTGTTATAGACATCTTTATGTATAAAGCAGTTTGTCCGTGTTTTTGTCTACTTTTTGTGTGTTTGCATTGCATACATACCGTATATTTCCGCAGATAAGACGATGACTGAATAATAAAGAATGGCCCCAAAATTCGAGGTCGTCTTATACGACGGTACAAAATAATTAGATTGAAATTTAGCGTGAAATTGGTAATTTCCCAGACGTGGTGCATTCCGCGGCTACAGGGACACTTCGACCTCCAAACGATATATATCGAAGCGGTTAAGGATCGAAATGATAGATATCGAACAGGCGAATATTGTGATTTCTACGAATATGTCGTGATTTTAAAGGATGAGTTTAGGCAGGAACCTAAGAGTACAGCTTTCTGAGTAATTTACGACAAAGCTTACACTCGAAGCTACAAGCACTCACGTATTATAAAAAAATTGTTTAACCTATATCTAACCTTCTGAAGGCTTCGCTAGAAATTACTTTTTTTAAATTGAAGGTTAGGTATAGGTCAAATAAAACAATTTCTTTTTTTTATTACGGAAAAGCGCGTCGCGCCCGAATCTCCGTTTCAGAAACATTCGCGTATTCCATACACATTGTTTCTAAACGTATCGATTCGATATATATCGTTTGGAGGTCGAAGCCTTGCGACAGCAGCGCTATGTAGTTGTTGTTGTTGTGGTCTTCAGTCCGGAGACTGGTTTGATGCAGCTCTCCACAATACCCTATCCTGAGCAAGCCTCTTCATCTGCACATAAGAGCGACAACCTACATCTGTCTGAATCTGCTTACTGTATCCATCTCTTGGTCTTCCCCTGCGATTTTTACCCCAAACACTTCCCTCCAACGCTAAATTCACAATTCCTTGATGTCTAAGAATGTGTCCTACCAATCTATCCCTTCTTTTAGTCAAGGTATGCCAGAAATTCCTTTTGCCACCAATTCTGTTCAGTACCTCCTCATTAGTTACGCGATCCACCCACCTAATCTTCAGCATTCTTCTGTAGCACCATATTTCAAAAGCCTCAATCCTCTTCCTGTCCGCACTGTTTATCGTCCATGTCTCACTCCCATACAAGGCAACACTCCATACAAATGCCTTCAGAAAGGACTTCCTTAGGCTTAAATCAATATTCGATGTTAACAAATTTCTCTTTTTCAAGAACGCTTTTCTACCCATTGCCATTCTGCATCTTATATCCTCTGTACTGCGACCATCATTTGTTATTTTACTGCCCAAGTAACAAAACTCATCTACCTCCGTTATTGCTTCGTTTCCCAATCTAATTCCTTCAGCATCACCTGATTTTCTTACACTGCACTCCATTACCCTAGTTTTGCTCTTGTTAATGTTCATCTTATATGCACCTTTCAGCACACTGTCCATTCCGTTCAATTGCTCTTCCAGGTCCTTTGCTGTATCTGACAGGATTACTATGTCGTCGGCAAAACGCAATGTTTTTAATTCTTACCCCTGAACTTTAATTCCTTCACCAAATTTCTCCTTGCTTTCCTTTATAGCTTGCTCAATGTACAAATTGAACAACAATGGAGAAAGACTACAACCCTGTCTTACTCCCTTTCCAACCACTGCATCCCTTTCATGCCCTTCAACTCTGACAACCGCTGTCTGGTTTTTGTACAAGTTGTAAATAACCTTACGCTCCCTATATTTTACTCCTGCTTGCTTCAGAACTTTAAAGAGTTTATTCCAATCAATATTGTCAAAAGCCTTCTCCACGTCTATAAACGCTAGAAATGTAGATTTGCCTTTTCTTAATCTATCTTCTAGGATAAGCCGTAAAGTGAGTATTGCCTCCCGTGTTCCTACATTTCTCCTGAACCCAAACTGATCTTCCCCAAGGTCGGCTTCTACCAGCTTCTCCATCCTTCTGTATATAATTCGTGTTAATATTTTGCAACCATGACTTATTAAACTGATGGTTCTGTAGTTTTCACACCTGTCTGCACCTGCTTTCTTAGGGATGGGGATTATAACATTTTTCTTAAAGTCTGAGGGTATTTCACCTGTCTCATACATCTTACACACCAGGTGAAACAATTTTGTCATGGCTGGTTCTCCCAGAGACTTCAGTAGCTCTGAGGGAATATCATCTACTCCAGGGGCCTTGTTTCGACTTAGGTCTTTCAGGGCTCTGTCAAATTCTTCTCTCAGTACAGTATCTCCTATTTCATCTTCATCTACATCCTCTTCCCTTCCTACAATATTGTCTCGTAGTTCATTTACTTTGTAGAGCCCCTCTATATACTCCTTCCACCTTTCAGCTTTCCCTTCTTTGCTGAGAACTGGTTTTCCATCAGTGTCCTTGATATTCATAGAGCTGTTTTTCTTATCTCCAAATGTTTCTATTATTTTCCTGTAGGCTGTATCTATTTTTCCCCTATTTATACATTTTTCTACATCCTTGCATTTGGCTTCTAGCCACTCCTGCTTAGCCATTTTGCACTTCCTGTCAATCTCATTTCTTAGTCGTCTGTACTCCATTTTACCTGTTTCATTTACTGCATTTTTATATTTTCTCCTTTCATCGATTAAATTTAGTATCTCCTGTGATATCCAAGGATTTTCTGTAGGTCTTGCCTTCCTACCTATTTTGTCCTCTGCTGCCTTCACTATTTCGTCTCTCAATGCTATCCATTCCTCCTCTACTGTTTTATTTTCCCCCGTTTCTGTCAATTGTTGCCTAAAGCTCCCTCTGAAATTCTTAAGGACTTCAGGTTCCTTCAATTTATCCAGGTCCCATCTCCTTATTTTCCTACCTTTTTGTAGTTTCTTCAGTTTCAGCCTACAGTTCATAACCAACAAGTTATGGTCAGAGTTTATATCTGCCCCTGGGTAAGTCTTACAGTTTAAAACCTGGTTCCTAAATCTATGTCTTACCATAGTAAAATCTATCTGGTATCTCCCGGTGTCTCCTGGTCTCTTCCACGTATACAACCTTCTTTTGTGATTCTTAAACCAGGTGTTTGTTATAACTAAATTATGTTCTGTGCAAAATTCTACCAGGCGGCTTCCTCTTTCATTCCTTTTGCCCAGACCATATTCACCTACTATCCTCCCTTCCCTTCCTTGTCCTACTACCGAATTCCAGTCTCCCATAACAATTAAGTTTTCCTCTCCCTTAATTGTCTGAATAATTTCCTTTAGCTCCTCATATATTTCTTCGATTTCCTCATCATCGGCAGAGCTAGTTGGCATATAAACCTGTACTACTGTTGTCGGTGTTGGCTTCGTATCTATCTTGACAATGATAATGCGATCACTGTGCTGGTCATAGTAGTTTACCCGCATTCCTATTTTCTTATTCATTATCAATCCTACTCCTGTGATACCCCCAATTGATTTTGTATTTATAATCCTGTACTCACCTGACCAGAAATCCTGTTCATCCTGCCACCGAACTTCACTAATCCCCACTATATCTAACTTCAACCTATCCATTTCCCTTTTTAAATTTTCTAATTTTCCTACCCGATTAAGGGATCTAACATTCCACGCTCCAACCCGTAGAATGCCAGTATTGTCTGTCCTGATGATCACATCCTCCTGAGTAGTCCCCGCCCGGAGATCCGAATGGGGGACTATTTTACCTCCGGAATATTTTACCCGAGAGGATGCCATCATCATATGTTCATACAGTAGAGCTGCATGTCCTCGGGAAAGGTAACGGCTGTAGTTTCCCCTTGCTTTCAGCCGTTCGCAGTAGCTGTGTGGCAAAGCCACATTAGCTGATGTTACAAGGCCAGCTCAGTCAATCATCCAGACCGTTGCCCCTGTAACTACTGAAAAGGCTGCTGCCCCTCTTCAGGAACCACACGTTTGTCTGGCCTCTCCACAGATACCCCTCCGCTGAGGTTGCACCTACGGTACGGCTATCTGCATCCTTGAGGCACGCAAGCCACCCCACCTCGGCAATGTCTGTGGTTCATGGGAGCTATGTTCATGGGAGCTATGTAGTACATCTGCGAAATTACCCTGAAAGTTACATCGTGGAGGAAAGATTTACGAAAATATTTTTTTTTTTTTTTTCAAATATTCGCTTTGGAGCTTTATTAATTTCCTGAGAGGACAAGGGTACTTACAGTAACATATATGTCATAAAGCAGGAATAGAATTAATTTCCAATGCAGCTTGATTTTACAATGTTGCTTGTCAAAAATAATTTCCCAGTATATCAAGAGTCGCAATGAAACGATTAGCGTATGTTTACGTACGGAGGGTTAAAATATTTCGGAGCTATACGCAACAATTGCGGCTTCTTCGAAATCGTTTATCTTCTGTTCTCAGGCAATTTCGTGTGTTTTCACCCGCATAATATGTGTATCGGCGCGATTAAATGTCGACTCGGCGAAAGAAATTACTATTTTGATAAACTTCGCGGAGTTAAAAAAAATGCTTCTTCATGGTCGGATACAATGTAGCCCTACAAACACGAAATTTGAAAAGAAGAGCGTAAAAACTGCAATAAAGGGTGAAATCCATGTGTACAAACACGAAAACTACTTATGGCGGCTTCTAGCGGCATTTTTCGGAACTACTATTCACGAAATTTTATGGCGGCTTCTAAAGGTATTTTTCGAACTTCGTGAAGCTTTGCGTCCGAATCTAAGTCGCAGGCGTATTTTTAGATGTCGAAAACTGATCAAAAGTGTGGCTTGCGTTCGGTTAAATACGGTAACTTGGGGGTCATTTTATAGGTCAGATATATGCTTAAACTATAAAATTTTTATGAAAATTTGTCGTCTTATCTGCGGAAATATACGATCCACAGTTTTGTTACAATCTTTATGAAATTTTGCACACGTAAGCTTCAATCCACGAGGACGGTATAACAATCACGTACAACATATAGTTCACGAGATATGACGTCATAAACAATGGGATGTGCGAAAAACTGCTGCATTACACGACAATGTTGCTCATTTCCTCCTAAACCACTGGACCGATTTCAAACAAATTTGGTAGACACGTTCCTTACCGTGTGGTAAGAATTCCTATAGGGGTAAGAACTACATACGACACATGGTTCAGAAGACACAACGTCATAAACAATATAGTTGCAAGAAACTGCCACATAATGCGACGAGATTTTATTGACACACTGTATGACAATGACAGTACTCAGCGACTTGAGACCAACTTTAAACATAATTTCGAACCTTTATTAAGCTTTTTATAGCTGACAACCATAGCGAAATATTGAAAGGAAAAAAGTTTCTCGCCTACAACTTTTCCGCTGTGCGGTATGTGCGGTATGACGTTACAATTTATAATTTACACCAGTGGCGTAGCTATGATAGGGCTAGGCGGGGCAGTGCCCCGGGGCCCCCGAGCTCCAGGGGCCCCTTGGCCTACGTGAGCGACGTTCGAAAAAAGTTACCGTAGATCTTTGAACACGTTCATGTACCCCACTGCCACTATAATAAGGGAAGATGTCAACTTAGTTATTTTACTTATTACTTTTTCCTGGCCAGACATTAATATATACTTCATGAAACCTGCTGGGGCACGGGTCAAACCAAAGTATTCCATCAAACAGAATCCGGCAACTTTCTATTCTGAAACCATCCTACATGAATATTTCCCCTATTTTCCTTCTTTGATTGGGCTATCAACGAAATTAGGCTGATCGGTACGGAGCAATGACCTCACAGCGAGAAGTTTAGCGACAGTGAGTTGTCGGCACTGACAACAATCCGTCTGCTGTCACCGCGGACTTGACTGTTCCCGGTTTGCTTCGCGGCAGGAGGCCATTTTTTCATGGTTAAGTAATATTTCTTCATTGTTTATTTTTTACTAGCTTGTGCCTGCGACTTCATTCACCTAGTAAGGAGCAACTTCGGAAACTATCCCAAGAGGTCGTTTATCTTTATGTCCTACCCAGGTCCAAATCTATCCCTCTGCAAAATTTCATTGAAATCCGCCCAGTAACTTTTGCGTGAAAGCATAACAAACGAACCAACTTTCAGAGTTATCATTATATTTGAGAGTACAATTAAATATTATCTGCTGCGTGACACATAATAATTTACTTTATAGTTTTTAGGTTTGCCTTATTATGTCTTCCAGTGGGCGGTAAGGAACTGATGATGAAGTAGTTTTACGTAGTTTTAGTTTAAAGAGGGCCCCAATGTCATTTTTGCCCCGGGGCCCTTGGTGAAATAGCTACGCCACTGATTTACACACTACAATTGTAGCCATAGGAAATTTTACAGACAGTATAACCACATATAGCTGAATGTACCTTCTAAATTGTATCACAGTACGACACGTAGTTCATGAGATATGAGCACATAAACAGTAACGTTCATGGAAAACCGTCGCATCATGCAGCAAGTTTTCATCTATAACTTCTTTACTAATAATTGTATTTGTAACACATTTTACCAAAATGCAGCACTTATACAAATGAATGTATACCTAACAAATTTATTCAATTCTACAACATATAATTGCATAAATATGACATCGTATATTCTGCGATGGGTAAAAACCGTTACATGCTGCACCACGTATTAATACATTTACGTATTTGACACTAAGACACCCCTGTATTCCTGTTAGCTTACGGGAATTCCTGAAATCTGACTGCTCTTGAATAGTTTGAACCAGCTTTTAACTTGAATGCAGACGGTTGCAGGTGAAAGCAATAGATTTATATAGAGCTACAAGGAAAGGAAGAGAATGAAACAGTGGCACTGCAACTAATAGGCCCTACCCATTATTTCTCACAGATCTAGCACTTATCTTCCAGAGAGACTTGCATTTTGTATTACGATTAATACATCACAGTGCAGTGTTTTAAATACTGAGGAGTGGATTTTACATTTCTATGTTTCTCTAAGAAGAACTTTATGTCACTTTCTCAGGGGTGGCCTCAACAGAGAAATTATTCATATTATTCTGTGGACAAGTCAAAAGAAATTTGTTTATAATAAAGTTGTGAATTAAATGAGTGTATCAATGTTACCTATCATTTGTTTTTTGATTACTGTCTTTCTTTGTTTGGATACTGCACTTATAATTTTGTACATTACGCAAGACAGCCTTATTGTTTATCAGTGTCGTAGCTATCACAGGGCTAGGCGGGGCAGTGCCCCGGGGCCCCCGAGCTCCAGGGGCCCCTCGGCCTACGTGAGCAACGGTCGAAAAAAGTTACCGTAGATCCTTGAACACTTTCATGTTCCCCAATTACTTCGGATAATCGAAGTTCTATTGTATATAATAATTTAGTTGGATGAAGGTTTTCCGACTTTCAACTTTTTGAACCCTGACCAACAAACCTCAAACGCACGAAGTGAAATCCAAACATTATTCGCACCCCAGAATATAAACATAACAAGGTCCTTTGCTTGTCCGCTAAGACGTGGACACTGCCATTGTCAGCGTATTGTCGGTTGAAGTCGGTTGAATCTTTGCGAAATAACAGTGAATGGTGCTGAATTACTAGCACGGTGTTTGGCCGTAGACAGTGTGACCACATTTGAATATGAAGTCTCTACAATGTATTATTACAGAACGGTATTATAATGGTAACTCAACAGTTTGTGTAGTGAATTCCCCAAGAGTGTGCTCCATAATCATAGATCCCAATGAAGTGCTGTAACCAATTGCACTCTGAAATTCGTGCAAGAACAAGAGAAAATATGGTTAGTATGTCACAATAGTAAATTGTGCATTCAAGACACTGCCCTGTACCCCACTGCCTCTATAATAAGCGAAGATGTCAACTTAGTTATTTTACTTATTACTTTTTCCTGGCCAGACATTAATATATATTTCATGATGCCTGGTAGGGGCACGGCTCAAATCAAAGTATTCCCTCAAACAAAATCCGCCAACTTTCTTTTCTGAAACCATCCTACACGAATATTTCCCCTATTTTCTATCTTTGACTGGGCTATCAACGAAATTAGGCTGGTCGGTATGGAGCAATGACCTAACAGCGAGGAGTTTAGCGACAGTGAGATGTCGCTACTAACAACAGTCTGCCTGCTGTCAGCGCGGACTCGGCTGTTCCCGGTTTGCTTCGCAGCAGGGGGCCATGTTTTCATGGTTAAGTAATACTTCTTCATTGTTTATTTTTACTAGCTTATGCCTGCGACTTCATTCACCTAATATGGAGCAACTTCGGAAACTATCCCAAGAGGTCGTTTATCTTTCGCCCTACCCAGTTCCAAATCTATCCCTCTGCAAAATTTCATTCAAATCCGCCCAGTAACTTTAGCGTGGAAACATAACAACAGACATTCACAATTATATTAGAGAGTATGATTAAAAATATTATCTGCTGCCTGGCACATAATATTTACTTAGTAGTCTTTACATCTACATCTACATAGATACTCTGCAAATCACATTTAAGTGCCTGGCAGAGGGTTCATTAACCACTTTCATAACTTTTCTCTGCCGTTCCATTCTCTAATAGAGCGCGGGAAGAAAGAACACCTAAATCGTTCCGTTTTCGATCTGATTTCTCTTATTTTATTGGGATGGTCATGTCTCCCTAAGTAGGTGGGTGCTAGAAAAATATGTTCACATTCATAAGTAAAAGTCGGTGATTGAAACTTCGCAGACAGATCACGCCGCAATGAATAACGTCTTTCTTTTAATGATTTCCACCCCAATTCGTGCAACATTTCCGTGACGCTTTCCCCCCAGTAACGTGATAAAACAAAACGAGCTGCCCTTCTCTGAACCTTCTCAATATCTTCCGTCAGTCCCACCTGGTGAGGGTCCCACAAGGGGCAACAGTACTCCAGGAGAGGACGCACAAGTGTGATGTAGGCAGCCTCTTTGGTGGAGCTGGTGCATCTACGAAGCGTTCTGCCAATGAAACGTAACCTTTGATTCGCCTTCCCCACAATATTTTCTATGTGTTCTCTCCAGTCAAAGTTGTTCGCAATTGTAACTCGTAGGTATTTGGTAGAATTTACGACCTTGAGGTTTGACTGATTTATCGCGTAGGATTTATGGCGTTAGGTTTGCCTTATTATGTCTTGCAGTGGGCGGTAAGGAGCTGATGATGAAGTAGTTTTGCATCTGTACAGTATAACTGTAAAGAGGGCCCCAATTCATCTTTGCCCCGGGGCCCTTGGTGGCATAGCTACGCCACTGTTGTTTATATATTCTTGATACATGTTGTCGTTGTGGTCTTTAGTCCGGAGACTGGTTTGATGCAGCTCTCCACAATACCTTATCCTGAGCAAGCCTTTTCATCTCCTCATAAGAACGGCAACCCACATCTGTCTGAATCTGCTTACTGTATCCATCACTTGGTCTCCCTCTGCGGTTTTTACCCCACACACTTCCCTCCAACGCTAAATTTACGATTCCTCGATGTCTAAGAATGTGTCCTGCCAATCTATCTTTTCTTTTAGTAAAGATATGCCAGAAATTCCTTTTCTCATCAATCCTGTTCACTACCTCTTCATTAGTTATGCGATCTACCGACGTAAACTTCAGCATTCTTCTGTAACACCACATTTCAAAAGCCTCTATTCTCTTCCTGTCCGCACTGCTTATCGTCCATGTTTCACTCCCATACAAGGCAACACTCCACACAAATGCCTTCAGAAAAGACTTCCTTACACTTAAATTAATATTCGATGTCAGCAAATTTCTCTTTTTCAAAAATGCTTTTCTTCCCATTGCCATTCTGCATTTTATATCCTCTGTACTGTGACCATCATTTCATATTTTACTACCCAAGTAACAAAACTCATCTACCACCTTCATTGTTTCGTTACCTAATCTAATTCCTTCAGCATCGCCTGATTTTCTAAGACCGCATTCCATTATTTTTGTTTTGCTCTTGTTAATGTTCTTTTTATACGCTCTCTTCAACACACTGTCGATTCCGTTCAACTGCTCTTCCAGGTCCTTTGCTGTCTCTGACAGAATTACAATGTCATTAGCAAAACACAATGTTTTTATTTCTTCACCCTGAATTTTAATCCCTATTCCAAATTTTTCCTTGCTTTCCTTCACCGCCTGCTCGATGTACAAATTGAATAGCATCGGAGAAAGGCTACAACCCTGTCTTACTCCCTTCCCAACTGATGCTTCCCTTTCATGCCCTTCGAGTCTAATAACTGTGGTCTGGCTTTTGTACAAGTTGTAAACAACTCTCCCTGTTTTTTACCCCTCTTGACTTCAGAATTTGAAAGAGTTTATTCCCATCAACATTGTCAACAGGTTGCTCCAAATCTACAAAAGCTGAAAATGTAGAATGCTTTGGTGAGGCGAGAGTCAACAGCCGTAATATATTTCATAAAATGCATTTTTATAAAAACCATCAGCTGTTTATTAAAAACCTTATTCATCTACTAGTTTCGGTCATGGACCATCTTCAAGGATAAACTATACAAAAAATACAAAATAAACGTAATTGATGTGCACAAACACAGAGAGGACATAATCGGGGAAATTACATATAGAGAGACAGAAAATAGAGAATTATGTCAATTTAACATATAGTTAAAATACTTACAAGGTGTTAACAGAGAATGGTAAAATACATCAAATAAAATAATACAACTGAGATAAACAGTAGTCAGTACAACTAAAAGTGTATCTTAGATAAAATCTATCAGTAAAACATGACATAAAAGGTGAGAACGGTCTATGAATAAAAATGGAGGGAGTGGCTTGTGCTAATTGCATGAGTCAGAGACGATAAAACATATGTTATCGATATTAGTAGAACCATTCAGGGATGTACACTATCTTTGGATGAACATCTTTGGATACATGTGTAAACAAAGTTACGAAGTTTAGTCATCATCAAATTACGACGAAATTTGTGTATACAAAGGTTAACAATAACAAATAAAGTGTGGTGTAGTAAAATACAGTGTCGCAGCATACAAAACAAAACATAAGAAGTTATTACATCAATATATCGTGCTTTAATGAAGAAAATAAAAGTGATCATCATTATAAACAGGTTACATGTGTCAAGATCGAAGATTATACAAACAGCATTGTACACACAAGTGTGCAGATCAAATCTCAGATGAAAAAGGCAGGGCAAAACGTACTAATATGATAATTTCATATATAGAGTAGAATGCCAAAGTCCTAATCGTTGTGAAGACAGTAGTGATAAATGTGAAGTGGGTTTAGAGTAGCATAATTATAAGCAAGCAGGTTTTGTAACTTTAGTACAGAGTAGGACAACATATGCTTCTTGAATTATATAGTAAGGTAGCATATACCGAGACATGAGGCTGCTTGTCCCTTACACAAGGCTGTTGATCAGGGGGGGGGGGGGGGTTCTATCTTGTGTAGTAAAGGTAACATATAGAAATATGAAATGACAGGTACCATGTAGATAAATAAACCATGATCCTAAAGAAACATATAAATATGGCATAGACCTGAGGCAACATATAATGTGTGTTCATTGTTAATCATGAGCAACCAATATCAACAATACAATATACTTATAATAAGATGAGGTTAAAAGTAAATTACAGTGTTTACAAAAATGTTTACAGGGTTAATGAAAGTGATACAGAGGTAAAAAACCCATTAAAACACACTGTTAAGGTATTAAGAAATACATGTAAATTACTATGTCAATAATCCTGGGTCAACAGTTGTAAGTTTCATGAAAGTGAATTAAACACAAATGGGTAAAACATAATACAAATAAAATTTTTCATTCCAATTTGTAATACAAAATCACAGTACTTGTGACTTAGCAAAATTTATGCTAATTTAAATAAGAAAATTTCACCATACCATAATGCAGTAATGATAAGGAGGAATATATGCATTAATAAAATTGATTAGAAGAAACCATGTATCAGTATGTATAATGGTACAGAGTACCAAGAGATGATTTACCTGAGTTATATAACATGATAATACAAGGAGATAAAAATATTGTGATAAGAAAATGTATTACAACATAGGAGTGAACATAATATCAGGTATAGAAGTGATACTATGTTATAACAACCATAAAGGAATTTTGTGGTAATACTGGGGAGGGGTAAAAGATCATTACATATTGATCAGAATCATTAGTTAAATACAACAAAAATGGTGTAAGTAAAAAGGGTGGTGTTACATACATGAAAATGTAGGTTTGCCTTTCCTTAATCTATCTTCTAAGATAAGTCGTAAAGTGAGTGTTGCCTTCCGCGTTCCTTCGTTCCTCCTGAATCCAAACTGATCTTCCCCGAGGTCAGCTTCTACCAGCTTTTCCATTCTCCTGTAGATAATTCGTGTTAAAATTTTGCAACCATGACTTATCAAACTGATGGTTCTGTAATTTTCACACCTGTCTGCGCCTGATTTCTTTGGAGTGCTGATTAGTACATTTTCTTTAACGTCTGTGGGTATCTTGATACATATTACATGATTTTAGAAAATAGGAGATGGAAAATAGAGAAGTGATAAGACAATTACCTACTAACTGAAGGCAGGAATAAATAAATAAATACCCGGGCAGCGCCGGGTTTATAGCTAGTGGAATATAAATTCCACCCTGTGTGAAACCGTGAACGGTTTTCTATCGTTGTTGTGACACGATGAGCATTGCAGACGGCAGGTGTAGGTGTTGACGTCACCGGTGAGTTTTTACAAGCTCTGGCTGTAACATCTGCTCCACGACACAGAAACATGGTGGCACTGGTCGCATCTTAGAACATCGTTCATGTGAAACTCAGCTTCCCCTTTTCTCACATGACATCTTACAAGTCATGGATGAAGGGCTACAGGCGGATTGTGTTTTTCTCGACTTCAAAAGGGCGTCAGACGCGGTGCCACACTGCAGACTGCTAACGAAGATACGAGCTTATGGAATAGGTTCACAGATTTGTGACTGGCTGGAAGACTTCCTAAGTAATAGAACGCAGTACGTTGTTCTCGACGGCGAGTGTTCATCAGAGACGAGTGTATCGTCAGGCGTGCCCCAGGGGAATGTGATAGGACTGCTATTATTTTCTATCTATATAAATGATCTGATGGACAGAGTAACTTGTAATTTGCTGCTGTTTTCTGATGATGCTGTGGTGTATGGGAGGGTGTCGTCTGTAACTGACTGTAATAGCATACAGGATGACTTAGACAAAATTTCTAGTTGGTGCGAAGAAAGGCAGCTAGCTCTCAATGTAGAAAAATGTAAGGTGATGCGCATGAGTAGGAAACACAATCCTATAATGTTGGAATACAGCATTAGTAGTGAGCTTCTTGATGCTGTCGGGTCGTTCAAATATCTAGGCGTAACATTGCAGAGCGATATGAAATGGAACGAGCATGTAAGGACAGTTGTGAGTAAGGCGGACAGCCGACTTCGGTTTATTGGGAGAATTTTGGGGAGATGTACTTCACCTGTAAAGGAGACCGCGTATAAAACGGTTGTACGACCACGTCTTGAGTATTGCTCAATTATTTGGGACCCGCAGCAGATCAGTTTAAAGGAAATCATAGAGGCAGTTCAGAGGCGAGCAGCTAGGTTTGTTACCGGTAGGTTCGACCAATGCGCGAGTGTCACGGAAATGCTCCGGCAACTCAATTGGGGATCGCTGGAGGAAATACGACGTTCTTTTCGTGAATTTCTGTTGATGAAATTCAGAGGGCCGGAATATGACGCTGAGTGTAGTACGATCTTGCTGCCGCCTACTTACATTTCGCGTAGTGATCACAAAGACAAGATAAGAGAAATTAGGGCTCGTACGGAGGCATATAGGCATTCTTTTTTTCCTCGTTCCATTGGGAGTGGAATAGGAAAGGAAACGCTTAGTAGTGGTACGGTTTACGCTCCGCCACGCACGTTACGGTGAATTGCGGAGTATGTATGTAGATGTAGATGAAGATGTAAAGAGGCAGTGAAGACCAGTAGGCCGATGGGCTGTATGTTGTGTGGGGAAACCCAGACGTCAGGCGAAGTCTCCTTAATTGGGCGTCTGGAGTTCTGCTGACGACTCGGTGGTCCCCGCCACTTGCTTTCTTTCTTTCCTCGTGTGTGGGCGTATGTGTGTGCAGCAGTGAGGATGATATTGCCGGCACACAGAAATAGGCGGTAAACACTCCGCCACACAAGTCAATTAGGGTTTCTTTTCCTCATCCCGGGCAGGAAGTGTTGCCAACCGTAGCGACATGTCTCTACGCATAGGGATTTTAGACTCTTTTTTTTACAAACTATAGGGACTTTCTATTCCTCATACCGGACAGGCAGTGTTGCCAACCGTAGCGACATGTCGCTACGCATAGGGATTTTAGACTCTTCTTTTTTACAAACTGTAGGGACTTTCTTGTCCTCATACCGGACAGGCAGTGTTGCCAACCGTAGCGACATGTCCCTGCGCATAGGGATTTTAGACTCTTTTTTTTACAAACTATAGGGACTTTCTTGTCCTCATACCGGACAGGCAGTGTTGCCAACCGTAGCGACATGTCCCTGCGCATAGGGATTTTAGACTCTTTTTTTTTTACAAACTGTAGGGACTTTCGATTCCTCATACCGGGCAGGCAGTGTTGCCAACCGTAGCGACATGTCCCTACGCATAGGGATTTTAGACTCTTTTTTTTACAAACTATAGGGACTTTCTTTTCCTCATACCGGGCAGGCAGTGTTGCCAACCGTAGCGACATGTCGCTACGCATAGGGATTTTAGACTCTGCTTTTTTACAAACTGTAGGGACTTTCTTGTCCTCATACCGGACAGGCAGTGTTGCCAACCGTAGCGACATGTCCCTGCGCATAGGGATTTTAGACTCTTTTTTTTTTACAAACTGTAGGGACTTTCTATTCCTCATACCGGGCAGGCAGTGTTGCCAACCGTAGCGACATGTCCCTACGCATAGGGATTTTAGACTCTTTTTTTTTACAAACTGTAGGGACTTTCTATTCCTCATACCGGGCAGGCAGTGTTGCCAACCGTAGCGACATGTCCCTGCGCATAGGGATTTTAGACTCTTTTTTTTTTACATACTGTAGGGACTTTCTTATCCTCATACCGGGCAGGCATACGGTGTTGCCAACCGTAGCGACATGTCCCTACGCATAGGGATTTTAGACTCTTTTTTTTTACAAACTGTAGGGACTTTCTTATCCTCATACCGGGCAGGCAGTGTTGCCAACCGTAGCGACATGTCCCTGCGCATAGGGATTTTAGACTCTTTTTTTTTACAAACTGTAGGGACTTTCTTATCCTCATACCGGGCAGGCAGTGTTGCCAACCGTAGCGACATGTCCCTACGCATAGCTCCTTCCCTGTACAGCCTTGGCTTGTTTTAGGCAATGTTTTCTGGTTTCTCGAGCTTGCAACCGGCACCCACTAGCGACTATACCATTTTGAAATAGATGATGTCCATTTTTTTTTCCTTTGATGTAAAGAGACTTTTAATTCGTAAATGTATTGTGAAACTGAGCATCCAAGATGAGCTGTTTTAAGGCGGCCAACTTTTTCAAAACTCAATGCGGGACATTTCGAGGATGTGAACGAGGACTAAGAACCGTAGTCATTGTGCCAGTTATTCTGACACTGGGAAAGAAATTCAGACGAGCAGAACAGGCCTATTCATTTACTTTGAAAGTAACACAAGCTGACAACCCGGCGTTGTCCGGGTATTTATTTATTTATTCCTGCCATTTTTCAGGTATATATTTATTTGTATAAAGGCTTTATGTCTGTACAATCTCTTGGGAATACAATTAGTAGTAAAGAAGAAATGAACTAAAACTTGGTGCGTGATGGGGCGGTTTTCCATGAACGTTACTGTTTATGTGCTCATATCTCATGAACTATGTGTCGCACTGTGATACAACTTAACAGGTACACTCAACTATATGCGTGTATACCGTCTGTAAAATTTCCTGCGGCTACAATTTCTAGAGTACAAATTATAAATAGTAACGTCATACCAAATCCCGTAGTTTTACTCCATAAACAGCGGAAAAGTAGTAAGCGAGAAACTTTTTTTTTCCTTTCATCTTTTTGCTATGGTTGCCAGCGACAAAGCGTTTAACAAAAGTTTGACATTATGTGTAAGGTTTGTTGTAAGTTGCTAAGTATTCTGATTCTCGTACAGCATATTTATAAAGTCTCGCCGCATTATGTGGCAGTTTCTTGCAACTCCTATTGTTTATGACGTCATATCTTCTGAATCATGTGTCGTATATGATTCTTAACACTGCGGCAATTGTTACCTCACGGTAAGGAATGTGTGTACCAAATTTGGTTGAAATCGGTCCAGTGGTTTAGGAGAAAATGAGCAGCAGCCGTTTTCTGCGCATCTCATTGTTTATGACGTCATATCTCGTGAACTACGTATCGTACGTGATTCTTACACTTACGGCGACCGTCCTCGTGGAATGAAGCTTACGTGTACAAAATTTCATAAAGATTGGAACAAAACTGTAGATTTGAATGCAACACGTACACACAAACAAATTCACGGACACACTGCTTTATACATATAAAGAGGACTATATGAGAATGACACTACTTGGGAACTTGCGCCGGCCGCGGTGGCCAAGCGTTCTGCTGCGCGTCAGTCACGGTCTGCACGGCCACTACGGTCGGGGGTTCCAATCCCCCCTCGGGCATGGATATTTGTGCCGTCCTCAGTATTGGCTAGTTCATAAGTAGTTTGTAAGTTTGGGGACTGATGACCCCGTAGTTGAGTCCCATAAGCTTCACAAACATTTGAACATTTTGAACTTGCAACACACATGAAACATAATTTCATACCTTTATTACACTTTTTCTCCCTGACAACCACAATTCATCCTATCACCAAATGTACCACCAGCTTAAAACAGAAAACACTGCCACTGCTAGCGGATTTGTTATTTTGAAACAGTCAGACGATGTGTATCGTTTATTTTTATTTTATTTTATTTTTTTTTTTTTTTTTTGTATTTAATGTAAGTAGACTGTCATTATTCTTAGATGTTGCATTGTGAAGCTGAATTGCAAGCAGTGTGATATTGCGAGCCGTACACAAATAGTTACCGCGGTGGAGTAGCCGAGCGGTCTAAGGCGCCTCGCTGCGGAGCGCGCGGTTGCTCGCTGTCGGAGGTTCGAATCCTCTCTGGGGCATGGGTATGTGTTGTCCTTTAACTAGTTTGTAAGCTACAGACTGATGACCACGCAGTTTGGTCCGATAGATTTACAAACAGACACAAATAGTTTCGGCTTGTGCTCTTAGACTACCAGTTTTAAAATTACTGAAACGCGGGACGCTTTTGTAATTTTTCGGGACATTTTCAGTGATTTTTTATCCCAATGCAGGAACACGATTCCAAATGCGGGACTGTCACGCAAAATCCCGGACGGTTGGCCGACTTACATTACAGGATATAAAGAATCTTGAGATAATAGTGAACGAATAGTAGTAATGGATTTACAATGTGCGACTTAATCTACATCTACACGGGATACTCTGCAAATCACATTTAAGTGCCTGGGAGAGGATTCATCGAACCACATTCACACTATTCATCTCCCACTCCATTCTCGAATAGTGCGCGGGAAGAAAGAACACCTGAATCTCTCCGTTCGAGCTCTGATTTCTCGTATTTTATTCTGATGATCATTTCTACCTATGTAAGTGGGAGTCAACAATATATTTTCGTATTCGGAGGAGAATGTTGGTGATTGGAGTTTCGTAAGTAGACCACGCCGCAGCGATAAGCGCCGTTGTTGTAATGATTCCCATCCCAGATCTTGTATCATTTCCGTAACGCTGTCTCCCCTGTATCGTGACAATACGAAACGAGCTGCCCTTCTTTGGACTCATTCGATGTCCTCCGTCAAAGCCACCTGATAAGGATCTCACACTGGGCAGCAATACTCCAAAAATGGACGGACAAGCGTAGTGTATGCAGTTTCTTCTGTAGTTCTGTTGCATCTTTTAAGGGTTCTGCCAATAAAACGTAGTCTCTGGTTCGCCTTTCCCACTACATTATCTGCGTGTTCTTTCCAGTTTAAGTCTGAAGTAATAGTAATTCCTAGGTATTTTGTGGAGTTTACGGCCTTCACTTTTGATTGATTTATCTTGTAAACAAATTTTAAGGCATTTCTTTTCGTGCTCATGTGGACGACTTCAGACTTCTCATTATTTAGAGTCAATTGCCAATTTTTACACTATTCTGATATCTTATTCAGATCGTTATGCAGTCGGTTTTGATGTTCAGCTGATTTTAGTTGACGGTAAATGACGGCGTCATCTGCAAACAACCTAAGAGAGCTACTTAGATTTTCTCCTAAATCGTTTATGTAAACAGCACAGGATCTATAACACTACCTTGTGGAACGCCCGATATCACCTCTGTTTTAGTCGATGTGTTACCATCGATTAGTTCAAACTGTGTCCTCTCAGATTGGAAATCGCCTATCCAGTCACAAATCTGGGTCGATATATCATAACCACGCAATTTGATTAAAAGCCGTTTGTGAGGTACGGTGTCAAAAGCCTTCTGGAAATCAAGAAATACGGAATCGATTTGCGAACGTTTGTCGATAGCACGCATCACTTCGTGTGAGTAAAGAGCTAGTTGTGTTTCGCATGGACGAGATTTTCTAAATCCGTGTTGACCTTGGGTCAATAGATCATTCTGGCCGGCCGCGGTGGCCGAGGGGACTAAGGCGCTCCAGTCACGGTCTTCATGGCCACTACGGTCGGGGGTTCGAATCCCCCCTCGGGCATGGATATTTGTGCCGTCCTAGTTCGTAAGTAGTTCATAAGTAGTTTGTAAGTTTAGGGACTGATTACCCCGTAGTTAAGTCCCATAGACTGTACAAACATTTGAAGATCATTCTGTTCGAGATAATTCATAGTATTAGAATACAGGATATGTTCCAAAATCCTGCTGCGAATTGACGTCAATGAAATAGGCCTGTAGTTTAGTGGGTTACTCCTACTGCCTTTCTTGAATATAGGTGTGACCTGTGCAACTTTCCAATCTTTAGGTACAGATCCTTCTTTGAGAGAGCGGTTGTATATGACTGATAAGTAAGGAGCTATGGCATCAGGATAATCATATGGAAATGTGAAGAATCGCAATAATCGATTCCTGAAAAAGAGTTGTGCCGCCCAACTGTGGCCCGCAGACACACAGGTGAGTCACGCCTGTCTCCGCTAGAGTTGTGGCGATTCGTCAATGAGTAGTTCATTTGAACGAATACAAATAAAGAATCGGAAGAATCGAATCGTGATTCGGACGAATCGTCATTCAAAAGAATCGTCTGTCTCGTGACGATTCTTAAGTTCCAACGATTCACGATTCGAAGGCGACTGCCGAATCTTCCCGAATCGTGCCGAATGCCGGAGAGAAGAGGGGGACGAATCGTCGTTCAAAAGAATCGCCTGTCTAACGATTCATGATTCGAAACGCAAGTAGCGAATCGCGCCGAATGATTACGAAAGCCAGAAAGCGTGTGAACAAAGGAAGCACAGAACGAAGATCGTGAGCTGTTAATTATTAGCCTATTCACGAATTACACATGACGGAAACGAAACGCATTGAAATACACAGCTGCCAATACATACGAATATACGTCTTTTATAAAGTTTACATATTATGTATTTAAACGATCAATCATTACACATTTATATTTCGCATATCCCGGAAATGGCTGTAACGATTTAGATTACATTTTGTTTTTAGAGAGGTTTAAGCTTTTCGAGTTCATCTACGTAGTTATAGTTTTTGTAAAAAATCGATTTTACAAAAATATTCTTTTTATATAAAAACGCGATTTTAAATGTTTTTAAAGCCATCTCAAAAATCTGTTTTGCCATTTTGGTTTTTACGTTATCAGCTTTCCTGAAAGAAATCGATTTTAGGAAAAAGAAACATTTTAATAAACGTGAATTTCTTGCATCTCGAAAGAAATTTAATATTTGGAACGGATTTTTATTTTTAATGTTTATTTCGTATTTCCTTCAACTAATTGATTTTACATAAGTATTTTATAATGATTAGATACCTATTAATTACCATATATTTAATTATATTTATACGTTCACTAAACCTGCAACGCTGCTAAATGAGCTATGATGACAGCAGAAATAATTGGTAGCGCTAAACTTCAGACTATTTTCTCGAGAATTTTTGAGAGCTGAATCGAATGGCTTTGCTTCATTATTATTTTAAGTCTGAACTTTACGCACCATAAGTATTAAAAAATCCGATACCTATATTGTCACCTTTTCGGCATTTTGTTAGAATCGTGCCGTCGCAGACCAGAAACAATCGTGAACGAATCGTAGGAACAGATCCATAAGGTTAAGATTCCAACATCCATAACACAAACAGGTATTGCCATCTATGAGCAAGATGTAGAAGTAAGAATCGCTCCAATGCAGACTAAAGAATCGCGAAAGAATCGTGAACGAATCGTTGGAATCGATTCACAATGTGGGGTTGAATCGCAAGAATCGATTCATAAAAAAGAATCGTGTTGCCCAACTCTAGTCTCCGCCGACTCGTAATGAACTCTTAATAAACGGCGTTGAGACGCGTGGCGCGGCCACGAGGCGCGTGACGTCACAGCAGGTGCGGAACACCTGCTGCTGGCAGCGCGTCCGGCGTCTAATGGGGCAGCCGCAGGCAGCCGCAGCTACTGTGCTACTGTGCGCTAGCCCCGCCTCCTCTCTCCTCTCCTCAGGGAGCCTGTTCACGAGTGCTGCGTCACCTCTCTGAGGACTCAGCGCTTAGAAACACACCCGCGCTCACTCAGACACAATGACACACTCACACACACAGCTATCTGAGCAGAGACGGACTCACTGACCTGCCGCTGTTTACCTTCCTCCTGCTGTGACGTCAACGGCCGCTCAAAGTTCCCCAGAAGATGCCCGGTCGTTCAGTCAGGCGGTGGATGTGACGGGCTGCTAGCCGCAGGTAAGGACTCTGCCCACACTTACACCAACTTACCCGCGATGCTTGTTGGCCGTTAGAATTCCCGTTACCTACTGGCTACCTTAGCGCTCAGTCAGCACGTACCTACATATTATTAACAGCGCGCTTTAGTTGGGACGGTACGGGGCGGTTCGGCGTACCACCTAGAATTCAAACTCGCTATTACCGTACCAAAATAGTAATCTAAATAATAAAAAATTAATTAATAAGAGTGTCTGAAATCCTATCCGGAAAAAAATGTACGCAGTGGCGCGTTTCGAACCACTGACCTTCAGCGTCACAGTCCAACGCATTGCTCACGACGCTACGGCTAACAAGTAGAAAGTCTGTTCCTTAATCTCATAGTATTAATGGCTGTTGTTAACTGATGCCAATATGGCATTTGTAGACACTAGATTATCATTTATCGTACGAAGAACGACGTGTTTTTGTTAATTCTTCAGTGCGCCATTGCTTTGAAAAGACAACGTGTAAGTTACAATAAGAAAATCGTCAAATACGCATCGCAAGATGGCGTATGCCAGAGACAGTTCTGGGCGAGGAATGTCACGTGACATCTGCGAACGGCTGGTTTTTGTTAATTCAATGGACGGTGTCAAATCTCCGTTATTTTTCCAAATATCTCTTAATCGATACGAGATATGAAAAAAAAAAAAAAAAAAAAAAAAAACATAAGGGACGTAAGTTGTAGAGAATTTTCTCCTCTACTAATTAGCCTATCCAATTTTCGTGTCAGATGAACGGTTCGTTTGCAATTACAATTATATTACAAACGACTTTTTTTGTATTACTGCCGTATTTTTGTCTGAAAAATTTGAAAAAGGGAGGTTCTCGTCTCTGGCGGCCTACAATTATGTCTGTAAAATTTGGTGCTGAGCGGTTGAACGGTTCGTCTTAAAAACAGGGAACACGTTACGGACAGACAGACATCCCAAAATTGCCGTTGTTTTTGTAAATATCTCTGAAACGATATATATATATATATATATATATATATATATATATATATATATATATATATATAACATAAGAGAGCAAAGTTGTAGAGAATTTCCTCGTCTACAAATTCGGTTATTCAATTTTCATGTCAGATGAATGGTTAAGCCGTTATTTTCATTTAAATTCCGAGCTGTGAAAAGACGATCGCAAAGGCCCACTTTTAGTGTTACTACCGTAAACTAAAGTGGCCCAATAGACCCACTGTAAATTGCTGAATAGATTTCGGAAAGAAAAACTGCATAATTTTAGGTTCGTTGGAGTTGCGATCATAACCGTGGAAGTGTTCAAATTGCAGTTTCGCACAATTACAATGGAATCTGACTGGCGGTCAAATGTTCGAATTAGCCAGTTCCGAATGGTCTCAACCGAGACGGAGGAAACGCTTGTTACCGACTACAAACCGTTTAAGAACCTTAGTCCGAAGAGATAAGCCATTACATACGCAAAGTCTTTTGTGTGCTTGCCTATTCGTTGAAGAAAGCAAGTACGAAATTCAGGCAACTCTTTCCAAAATTTAAGGGAGAGTTCATCGCATCGTTTTGACTTAATTTCCATTGATTGCATCATGAAACACTGCACGAGTTACGTATGTTTCCATACTTAGCACTACACTTTTGAGAACGTCTCACTGTCAAGATAAAATATTTACCGTAAATATGATGTTTACTTCACCGTCTTTTTCGCACTGTAGTCAGTTTAAGATTATAAAATAGTGTGTCGTAGCACTAGTAAGAACTAAAATGCTTCTTCAACCAGCCGGATGAGTACATGTTGAACTGTCGGTAACACTGCCAGTTTTGCTTCTTCCGGCGGTAAACGCTTTGTTCCGTCTTTCAAAGTTCCACGCAGTTCCATTGTCAGAATTTTGATATGGTTTTCTTGTGACATATGTCTGATTTTACTTCCAGACAGCAACTCGGTATCTTATTGCCTTCTGGAACGCCACTCCTGATTAGCTGCGATAAGGTGTAGTTGTCGAAAGCCGATGGGTGGTATCCTCATCTACACTAAATCCTAGAATATAATAAAAATGAGTTTCAAATCTCTAAATTATAGCTATACTTTATTGATGTATTCAAATGCCTAAATCTTTACTTTTTTTGCTTTTCTAAAAATGTCGATTTGACTCATTTCATGTGTAATGAGCAGAGTTCCGACTACAATTTTTTTCCAATTACAGCACTTACTATAAACAATATTTCTTGTGACTTGTCAGGCATTCAATATGAATTATGTCTTTGGCTAGTCCAACCCTTAGCAAGCGACGTAAAGTTGTCAGTGTCAGAAACATGGACGTGTAAAATCCACTCCACAGTCTTGATTACATTGCCCTGTGCTTTATTAATCGTAATAGAAGATGCAATTCTCATTTTCACAGTTCAAAGTTCTCAGGAGCACTGAGCTTTTACCAGTCTTATATTAAAAACGAAAATAAAATTCGGAAAAAAATTCATCTTCATGTACTCACGAGAACATCTTGGAAATTATGAAACTCTAAAACAAAGAAATGTACAAAATGTACAAAATTATAAGTGAATTAGTCAAGGAAACTATAGTAATAAAATTCAAATGATGTATAACATTAATGCAGAACGTGACTATAAACAATATTTCTTGTTAACCAAAATATCCTCGGGTGTACTGCCGGTCTATAGTGATCATACATGTCACCATCATCAGGTGAACTGACGGACTGAGCTCCTGGAAACGCGCCGGCACGGAGATCCGCACGCTACGGCTGCTCGAAGGGACCTGGGTTCTAGCCCGGTAGCGGGCCATTTAAACACCCTCGGCACGCGGAGCGACCCCTCCGCGGTCCGCGCAGCGGAACCGATTGCGACGCCGTCTGAGGTGACGTCGGTGTGAGGGCTCTGTCCGCCGTGGTCGTCACTTCGTTACGTTTGCTAGATTTACTCTTAATTAACCCAATCGCTGGTTCCCACGCTTTGCTAAGATTATAGCCACAGTCACGGTTTATGAGGTCGTCACTTGTGCGAATTTCAATGGCCTCTCTAACGACGCAGTCTCAGTATCTCGACGTCTGTACCAGAATCCTAGTGTGTTCATACTCCATGGCGTGATTCTCCGACAAACAATATTCGGCGACCGCCGACTTACTCGGATACATCAATCGTGTGTGCCTCTGCTGTTCAACGCATCGATCCTCGACGGTACGCATCGTCTGTCCAATATATGACTTTCCACACTGACACGGAATCTGGTACACGCCGGCCTTCCTCACACCGAGATAATTTTTGGCGGTCCCCACCAGTGCAGGAATTCCGCCGAATAAAATTCGTGCACTGCTCAATAAAGGTACTGGTGCAGGATCCTTTGACATCCATAACAATGATATATTTAGCATTACAAGATATTTATTGACTGAAATTTACAATACTCAACTTTAGAACATATGTCTGTATCTTCTCTTTTCTCGCTTCTCTTGGCGTCGTCCGTCAGCTGTGCTGAGACCTAGTTACTGGTAAGTTCGTAGCCTCATTCTCACTTCGTATTGTCCTATACCTGACTTCGTAGCTGACTAGTAACTGACGAGTTCTGAGTAGTAACTTTGTAGACTAGTGTCCACTTTGTAGAGGGTTACTCCTACTCCTCCAGGATGCGCGGCGCCTGCTTGCCATTGGCTTTCGGCCGATTGCTGCCTTCTCCGCGATCGTTCTCTTACGTCTGGTGTGTGGCGCTGACTTACGCTACAACAATACCTAGGAATAACAATTACGAGCAAGTTAAATTGGAAAGAGCACATCCAAACTATCCTATGGAAAGCGAACCGAAGACTGCGTTTGGTTGGCAGAACACTTAGAAGATGCAACAGTTATGCTAAAGAAACTGCCTACACTACACATGTGCGTGCTGTTTCGTAATATTGCTGCGCATCATGGGATCCACACCAGGTGGGACTGACGGAAGATTTAGAGGAAATTCAGAGAAGGGCAGCTCGTTTTGTGTTATCGCGATATAGGGGAGGGAGTGCCACGGAAATGATGAACGAGTTGGGGTGAAGATATTTAAAAGAAAGGCGTTATTTGTTGCGGCGAGATCTATTTGCGAAATTTCTTTCAGCAACTTTCTCTTCAGAACGCGAACATATATTGTTATCACCCACCTACAAACGGAGACATGACCATCATAATGAAATAAGAGAAATGAAATCGAAAACACAAAGATTTACATGTTTTTTCTTCCCGCGAGCTATTAGAGAAGTGAACTATAGAGAAATATATATGTAAGTGGATCGATGAACCCTCTCCCATGCACTTCTATGAGACTTGCAGAGTTAGATAATTGTAGACTGGTTTTCACAAAAACTACATGTAAGTATTTCAATGCTCCTTGTGCTTCTTGCCTATTGTTGATGATTATTGCCAAATCATGTGCAAAGCCAAGACATTTAATGATTATTATTATTATTATTATTATTATTATTATTATTATTATTATTGTTGTTGTTAAGAACTCTAGTTTATATGTCGTTATTCCCATTCCTTTGGCAGATAGTTTTTAATTAAACCTGCGTTTTGAGTTCTTTTGGTGCTATTACCACAGATACTTTCACCTACTCACAGATATTTCTTTATAATATGTATATAAAGTTTGCGGTTTGCCGATGACATAGTAATTTTGTCAGAGACTGTAAAAGCTCTTGAAGAGCAACTGAATGGAATGGACAGTGTCTTGAAAGGAAGTTATAAGATGAACATTATAAGAGTAAAACGAGGGTAATGGAATGTAATGTCAAAAAATCAGGTGAAGGAATTATATTAGGTAATGAGACAATAAAAGTAGTAGATGAATTTTGTTATTTGATGGCCGAAGTAAAGAAGATATAAAATGCAGAATGGCTATGTGAAGAAAAGCGTTTCTTAAGAAGTGAAACTTGTAAACATCCAATATTAATTTAAATGTTAGGAACTCCTTTCTGAAAGCATTTGTCTGGAGTGCAGCATTGCATGGAAGTGAAGGGTGGACAATAAGGAGTTCAGACAAAAAGGTGATAGAAGCTTTTGAAATGTGGTGCTACAGACGAATGATGAAAATTAGATGGGTAGATCACGTAACTAATGAGGAGGTGCTTAACCGAATTGGGGAGAAAAGGAGTTTCTGGCATATCCTGACTAAGAGAAAGGATATATTGGTGGGACACAGTCTGAGACATCAAGGAACTGTCAACTTAGCAGTAGAAGGAAGTATGTGGGGTAAAAATCGTAGAGGGAGACCGAGGGACGAATACAGTAAGCAGATTCAAAAGGATGTAGGTTGCCGAATGTATTCTCAGATGAAGAGACTTGCACAGGACAGGGTAGCGTGGAGAGCTGCATCAAACCAGTCTTCGGACTGAAGACCACAACAACAACAATATGTATCTGGTGTCGGTCTATTCGGACATCTGCCTGTTGGAAGGTTCAAATGTCCAAATGTTTATTAAGCTTAAGGGACGTAACTACGGGGTCATCAGTCCCTAAACTTACAAACTACTTATGAACTAGCTAATACTAAGGACGGCACAAATATCCATTCCCGAGGGGGGATTCGAACCGCCGACCGTAGTGGCCGTGCAGACCGTGACTGAAGCGCCTCAGTCCCCTCGGCCACCGCGGCTTGCGGGAATACAGTTACATCCGTGACCAAGAGGAAGTAATTTCTGTTTGGAGCAGTTCAGTTGTTGTGTATGGTAAGTTGAGTATTTGCGTAGGACACGAAGCACAGCTGGATAGTGTAACAAAATACTGAAGGAAGAACATTACGAACAACATAGAATATTCAAGACGCCACGTGCACACCGGAATGATGTGCACGAAGAACAAAATACCGGGTGATCAAACACTCAGTATAAATATGAAAACTTAATAAATATAGGAATAATGTAGATGGAGAGGTAAAAATTGACGCACTTGCTTGCAATGAGATGGGGTTTTAGCAGCGATTCTGGTTTTGTAACTGCCATCGTGACGGGTGAGACGTAAGCCGATATGTTACAGAATTGCATCATCCCCAGCCTGGCTGATAAACACCTTATTAATTTTGACAACATTGCCAGAGATCAGATTCAAAGAACACATGACCGGCATATCAAGTAATAAATCCGTACTTGGTGAACACCTAACCAATGACAAACATTCAGAATGTCCAGAATGAAACTCTCTGCAGCGGAATGAAACACTCTGCAGCGGAGTGTGCGCTGATATGAAACTTCCTGGCAGATTAAAATTGCGTGCCGGAACCGGGACTCGAACCTGGGACCTTTGCCTTTCGCGGGCAAGCGCACTACCGACTGTGCTATCCCGACACGACTCACGATGGCGCCTCACAACTTTACTTCCGCCAGTACCTCGCCTCCTACTTTCCAAACTTCACAGAAGCTCTCCTGCGAACCATGTAAGACTAGCACTCCTGGAAGAAAGGATATGGTGGAGACATGGCTTAGCCACAGCCTAAGAGATGTTTCCAGAATTTTCCAGCGCACACTCCGCTGCAGAGTGAAAAATTTCATTCTGGAAACATCCCTTAGGCTGTGGCTAAGCCATGTCTCCACCATATCTTTTCCTCCAGGAGTGCTAGTCTTGCAAGTTTCGCAGGAGAGCTTCTGTGAAGTTCGGAAAGTAGGAGGCGAGGTACTGGCAGAAGTAAAGTTGTGAGGCGGCATCGTGAGTCGTGTCGGGGTAGCACAGTAGGTAATGCGCTTGCCCGCGAAAGGCAAATGTCCCAGGTTCGAATCCCGGTTCCGGCAGGCAATTTTAATCTGCCAAGAAGTTTCATTCAGAATGTGATTTAGAGCATGACATGAAAATCCTACATATTGCCCTAGAAGGTTATCTCTTAGATACTCTCGAAGAACTGGAGATCTTATTCACCATAAAAAGTATCCATCATGTCTTCTTAATGAAGTCTTATAAATTCCGTGATAAGACATATTTTGAACTGTTTGAAAATATCATTCGAAACCTGGGATACTGTTTCTCCTTTTCTCGAATCCTGGTATTTTCCAGTAGATTTTTCAAAAATTTTCTTTCATACAAACCTTGTCCTGAGAATTACGAGCCGGCCGCGGTGGCCGAGGGGACTGAGGGGCTCCAGTCACGGTCTGCATGGCCACTACGGTCGGGGGTTCGAATCCCCCTTCGGGCATGGATATTTGTGCCGTCCTTATGATAAGCTAGTTCATAAGTAGTTTGTAAGCTTAGGGACTGATGAACCCATAGTTAAGTCCCATAAGCTATACAAACATTTGAACATTTGAGTTGGTTTTGTCTTTTTATACAGATGTTTGTGTTTTATATACTATCCAATATTTTATGACTGATACATTGTAGACATTGTTGTATATTCTTTTACACTTGACTGTGGTTTTATACAAGTATTTTGTGACATGCATTAACCAATATTGCATCACCGCTGCATTGTGACCACTGCTGTATACTTTTTAATCGACAGTCGTTTTATACAGATATTCCTATAGTATGCACAAACCAATACTGTATGACCGCTACATTTTAACTGTGTTCGTTTTAAGTTTATAAATGACTGTCAGTTTATGCACTTTGGTATGCACAAACTTAATTACGCCATCAACGTAGATATTAGTCTATTTTTTTCAAATGACTTCTAATTATTTTTGTAATCTGTACAACACGCTTTTAACCTCATTGTGTTTTAACATTACATTGGTGTGTGCTGACATGTGGCGTCATATATTTTTTTTATCCTTGACTTGTATCATGTATCAGTTTGCTTTTGTGACTCACTGTGATAATTATCTTTTATTATAATGACATAGTGCACCTATGCACTGTAAATTGTTATATAACAACTGTTTGACATTACAAGGTATGTCTCATCTCTAAATATGCCCGATCTTGCTCTTATGGATTTAATTGACGTATCTTCTCGTTTTATTATAATGACTTACATGTTTTAAATTTCCGCCTTTCCTTTTTAACAGATTATGGCCTTGTAAAATATTTTAATTGACCTGATGATGCTGATGTAGTTCATTGAAACCGGTCGTCGTTAATAAAAATTGATGACAAGCGATCTTGGCTATTTTATATCTTTTTACAATATTTGAATATTTGATTTGAGAATTACGAAGAGAACAAAGAAAAGAGCAGCGAAATCGGTGAGCCATTCTCAAGTGATGCGCTTTCATACATGCGGCAATTCAATTTTTATTAATATAGAAGAGACGATGGTGGTCCTGGTAACCAATTACGTTTTGTCACAAGCCATGATCTGAGGATTTGGTTCGATCGTAAGCCAGATGTATGATCCAACTAAACAGGTACCACGCGTCTCGTGTTGACCGTATGTATACGGGAGACATTTATCAACAGAGCTGATGCAGTGTAATGCTGATGCAAGATTATACACGGTTCTCTGTAGCGCCGGTGACGGGATGATGTATAACGGGGGTCTGTATAGTAAGCCACGCTATCAGCAGGGATAAGAGGACGAAATTCAAAATATCCCCCATCCAGTGCCAATCAGAGCTCGGAAAATCTGTATAATAAGAGAAATGCGAAATGAATGGATTTGCGGCTGTTTGGCATTAAATATCAATTTCAGGAAATCTCGCCGCAGATTCGCGGAAAATGGCCGTGTTTCGTCGCAAGCACTGAAGGCATTATAAGAGATTTGTGGATGGCGGTATTCCAGGAACAGTGTGGCATTGTGCAACATAGCGACATGGCCGATACTGCAGAAATGAACCATTTGATTTAGAAATTTGAAGGGGCGGTAACTAAAGACTCATGATTGTGGAAAGTTGGCTGTTTCTGAAATTGTACAGTAAAAGAGAAATCGGAACTAAATAGATTGTGATTTTATTAAGCGTCTCATTGTTTTCATGTATTCACAGAGGTTTTATTCCACTTTCAAATTCTGTGCAAAATTGTATGTTTAAAAGTACGTCACTGGCTGAGTGACAATGATTATTCGCTAACTGCACGTAACTTGGATTACCATTCGTTTACCACTTGTGCGAATTAATGACAGTTACTGTGAAACCAAAAAAAAAAAAAAAAAAAAAAAAAAAAAAACTGACAATTTGCAATGTCCAAACTGTTTCATTTAACGAAACTGGGATTGTGTAATGGTCTTCAGTATGGAGACTGGTTTGATGCAGCTCTCCACAATACCCTATCCTGAGCAAGCCTCTTCATCTCCACATAAGAACGGCAACCTACATCTGTCTGAATCTGCTTACTGTATCCATCTCTTGGTCTTCCTCTGCGGTTTTTACCCCACACACTTCCCTCCAACGCTAAATTCACAATTCCTTGATGTCTAAGAATGTGTCCTACCAATCGATCCCTTCTTTTAGTCAAGTTATGCCAGAAATTCCTTTTCACCTCAATTCTGTTCAGTACTTCCTCATTAGTTATGCGATGCACCCACCTAATCTTCAGCATTCTTCTGTAGCACCACATTTCAAAAGCCTCAATCCTCTTCCTGTTCGAAGTGTTTATCATCCATATTTGACTCCCATATAAGGCAACTCTTCACATGAATGCCTTCAGAAAGGACTTTATTACGCTTAAATTAATATACGATGTTAACAAATTTCCCTTTTTCAAAAACGCTTTTCTTCCCATTGTCATTATACATTTTATATCCTCTGTACTGCGACCATCATTTGTTATTTTACTGCCCAAGTAACAAAACTCATCTACCTCCTTTATTGCTTCGTTTTCCAATCTAATTCCTTCAGCACCACCTGAATTTCTTACACTGCACTCCATTACCCTAGTTTTGCTCTTGTTAATGTTCATCTTATATGCACCTTTCAGCACACTGTCCATTCCGTTCAATTGCCGTTCGAGGCCCTTTGCTGTCTCTGACAGAATTACCATGTCATCGGCCAACCGAAAAGTTTTTATTTCGTCTCCCTGAACTTTAATTCCTTTTCAAAATTTCTCTTTGCTTTCCTTTATAGCTTGCTCAATGTACAAATTGAACAACATTGGAGTAAGTTTACAACCCTGTCTTACTCCCTTCCCAACCTCTGCATCACTTTAATGCCATTCATGTCTGAAAACTGCTGTCTGGTTTTTGTACAAGTTGTAAATAACCGTGCTTTCCTTCTATTTTAGTGCTGCTGACTTTACAATTTGAAAGAGTGTATTCCAATCAACATTGTCAAAAGCATTATCCAAATGTACAGAAACTAGAAATTCAGGGTTGTCTTTCCTTATTCTATCTTCTAAGATAAGCCGTAAAGTGAGTATTTCGTGTTCCTGCAATTCTCCTGAATCCAAACAGATATTCCCCGAGGTAAGTGCAGTACAAAATTAATTTTATTGTCACACTAGCTGTAAACCCGGCGTTGCCCGGGTGTTTGTTTACCCTACACTCTGGGAGTCCACATCCCCTTCCCCCCTCTCTCTGCATCCACCTCTTTCTCTCCCGTCTCTCTGTTCGTTTCCACCTTTCCCTCTCTCGGCAAAGTTTTCTGCAAGGTACCCTCTGTCATGTACCATACAAACATTTATGTACCCAGTGATCTTCCTCTTGGTTTATAAGTCATGTGTGCAAAAATTCATAAAGATTAGAGCAAAACTACGCATTTTGTAAAACTCCGTAAGTTAAGTATCCTCCATCATGTACCGAACGAAATTTTCTACAAACAATGACATTCCTCTTGTTAGAGTGTGCAAAATTTCATCAATATCGGAACAAAACTATACATTCCTATGGAATAGAAATGCAGGTTCACGGTGATAAAGACACGTGTTTCGGTATTTGTTTGACATTCAACCAATAAGGTGGTAAATATAGGATGCAAAAATTTCATTTTCAAAAATATCTTGCTGTTAACTCAAATTTCAAGCTATAACTACGAAACTTACGATATGGACTCTTTATCAGGATTAAAAAGACACGAGTTTCGGTATTTTTGGAAATTTCAAAACTAAGGGGGTAAAAGAAGGGATCAAAAATTCTTTTCCAAAACACTTAGTTGTCAAGACGATTTTGAATCTATAGCTACAAAAATTGGTATTTGTATTGCTCGTTATGATTTAAAATATATGTGTTTCGGTATCTTTCGAAAGACACCCCCTTTCCAATTTAACCCCGTTGATGGTTGAATTTCCAAAAATACCGAAGCACGTATTTTTTAACGTCAGACCAACTATACGAATATCAATTTTTGCAGCTCTAGCTTCGAAATTGTATCAGTAGCAACGTGTTTCCAAAAGTATTTTTGATCCTCTATGAGGATGAATTTCCAAAAATACAAAAAAATCGTGGAGTTTTAATCCTGACCAAGATTGCATATCCGAAGTTTCGTAGTTATAGCTTAAAATTTGTGTTATCAGCAACATATTTTTGAAAATCAATTTTTTGCGTCACCTATTTTACCCCATTATTTGTCGAATTTCAAAAAGTGCCGAAACACGTGTCTTTTAAATTCGGACCCTGAATTAAAATCCGAAATTTTGTAGTTCTAGCTTCAAATTTGCCTAAATAGCTACGTATTTTCAAAAAACGTTTCATCCCCTATTTCACCCCCTTACGGACGGAATATCGAAAAATCGCTTCTTAAGTGACGCCTACAGAGTAAGATCAACACCATTCACAAATTTCAAGCTTCTATCTTCAGTGGTTTGGGCTGGGCGATGATGAGTCAGTCAGTCAGTCAATCGGGACACTTTCTTTTATATATGTAGTACTAGCTGAAAACCCGTCGTTGCCCGGGTGTTTGTTTACCCTACACTCTGGTAGTCCACATCCCCTTCCCCCCTCTCTCTGCATCCACCTCTTTCTCTCCCATCTCTCTGTTCGTTTCCACCTTTCCCTCTCTCGGCAAAGTTTTCTGCAAGGTACCCTCTGTCATGTACCATACGAACATTTATGTACCCAGTGATCTTCCTGTTGGTTTAAAGGTCATGTGTGCAAAAATTCATAAATACTGGTCAAAACTATGCATTTTGCAAAATTCCGTAAATTAACATCCCTCCACCACGCACCGAACGAAATTTTATACAGACAGTGACATTCCTCTTGTTTTAAGGTAGAGGGAACAAAATTTCATCAATATCGGAACAAAACTATAGATTTCTATGCAACGGAAACGCAGGGTCACATTGAAAAACGCACTATGTTGTTCTCAAATATTCCAGTTTTATTTCATACAACACTTGTTCTGAGAATAACGATAGCAACAAAAAAAAAAGAAAGGATCTGTGAAATATGTCGAACTGTTCTCAAGTTATGGTGCGACCAAGGTTTTTAGGGCAACATTTTTAAGTTGCAAAGTACCCTCCGCCATCCACCGTGTGAAAGTTGAGGTAGACGGTGACCTTCCTTTTAGTTTTGAAGGTCAAGCGTGCGAAACTTCGTGAAAATCGGAATGAAACTGTAGATTTATATAGATAGTGATTAAGAAAACAGCTTGCTTAATTTTGGATGCAAGAGAATTAAGGAAGACTTGCATACAAAAATAAATAGTAACATGCAAATCTACAACTTTGATACAAGGTCATGCCTGATGCGTCAATTTTACGGTATCTACAGTGAAACTTTTTTGAGCGGTAGACTTATTTTCATTTCATCAAATTGTGTATTTGTGAGGGGGGGGGGGAGGGGCAATTGCAAATCATATATTTGTGGCAATGCTGGAAAATAAAGAATTCCTTCATTCAGATGTAGTCTCACTCATGCCAGGTTGATAAGTATAGTAAAAATATGGAAAGCAACAATTTTAAGGACCTCGAGCACATCGTACAAATGCTGCATTTTTAAAGTTGCAATGTTTTCTTTGATATATCAACTGGAAGGCAACGTTCATTTACGAACATGAAGATTTATCTTGTATCGCACAGTTTAGTAGCGAATCACTCACACCTACCGTTATTTCCGCCGTCAGCGGTGGCCGAGGGGACTGCCGCCACTACGGTCGGGGGTTCGAATCCCCCCTCGGGCAGGGTATTTTTGGCATCCGTAGTGTTAGCTAGTCCATAAGTAGTTTGTAAGTTTAGGGACTGATGACCCCGTAGTTGAGTCCCATAAGCTCTACAAACATTTGAACCGCTATTTCCGCAGATACGACAATAAAAAAAAGGCCCCAAAATCCGAGGTCGTCTAAAACGAAGGTACAAAAAAAAAAAAAAAAAAAAAAAAAAAAAAAAAAAAAAAAAAAAAAAAAAAAAAAAGACTGAAATTTAGTCTGAAATCGGTAATTTCGCAGATGTCCTGCTTGGCGCGGCTTGGACCTCCGAACGATATATATCGAAACGGTTAAGTATCGAAACGGTACTTATAAACAGACGAATGATATGATATTTATGAATATGTCCTGATTTTAAAACATGTGGTTAGGCAGGAACCTAAGAGTAATTTACAAGAAAGCTTACAGTCGAAGAAGCTCGGCCTGAAATATATTATCGAACGTACAACTGTAAATCGATTTAGTGTTTTTGGAACGTAGATTCGGACGCTACACGTCCTCACACACTACAAAAACTTCTTGTTTAACCTATACCTAACGTTCTTAAGGATACGCTACAGATGTTGTTATGGTCTTCAGTCCGGAGACTGGTTTGATGCAGCTCTCCACCCTACTCTATCCTAAGCAAGCCTTTTCATCTCCTCATAAGAACGGCAACCCACATCCACTTGAATCTGCTTACTATACGCGTCTCTTGGTCTCCCTCTGCGATTTTTACCCCACACACTTCCTTCCAATCCTAAATTTACGATTCCTCGATGTCTAAGAATGTGTCCTATCAAGCGATCCCTTCTTTTAGTCAGGGTATGCCAAAAATTCCTTTTCTCACCAATTCTGTTCAGTACTTCTTCATTGGTTATGCGATCTACCCACCTAATCTTCAGCATTCTTCTGTAGCACCATATTTCAAAAGCCTCTATTCTCTTCCTGTCCGCACTGCTTATCGTCCATGTTTCACTCCCGTACAAGGCAACACTCCACACAAATGCCTTCAGAAAAGACTTCCTTACACTTAAATTAATATTCGATGTTAGCAAATTTCTCTTTTTCAAAAATGCTTTTCTTCCCATTGCCATTCTGCATTTTACATCCTCTGTACGCTACAGATAACTTTCTTAAAACGGAATGTTAGGTTAGGTATAGGACAAACAAGAAAATTCTTTATTACTATGTGAGGGCGCGTAGCCCGCGAATCTCCGGTTCAGAAACATTCGCTTGTTCCATACATATAATTTCGAAACGTATTGATTCGATACACATCGTTTGGAGGTCGAAGCCGCGCTATGCAGCACATCTGCGATGTTACCCTGATGAAATTTACATCGTGGAGGAAAGATTTACGAAAACAAAGTTTTGTGCAGTTTGAGAAAAAAAAAACCTTTTCGAGCTATATTAATTTACTGAGTGGACAGCGGCCGCGGTGGCCGAGGGGACTGAGGCGCTGCAGTAACGGTCTGCACGGCCACTACGGTCGGGGGTTCGAATCCCTCCTCGGGCATGGATATTTGTGCCGTCTTTAGTATAAGGTAGTTCATAAGTAGTTTGTAAGTTTAGGGACTGATGACCCCGTAGTTAAGTCCTATAAGCTTAACAAACATTTGAACATTTTGAACTGAGTGGACAAAGGTACATACGATAACCTATATGGCATAAAGCAGGAATAGAACTAATTATTTACGATGCAGCTTGATTTTACAATGTCGCTTGTCAAAAATAATTTCTGAATATATCCAGAGTCGCAGTGAAACGATTAGAGTATATTTACGTACGGAGCAGTGAAAGGGTTAAATATTTCGGAGCTATACGCAACAATTGCGGCTTCCTTCGAAATCCTTAATATGTGCATCGGCGCGATTAAATGTCGTCTCAGCGAAAGAAATTCCTTTTTTTCTTAAACTTAGGGGTCTAAAAAAAAATTAAAATGCTTCTTCACGATCGGATACAACGTACCACTGCAGGAACGAAAGTTCAATGAAAAAAAAAAAAAAAAAAAAAAAAAAAAAAAAAAAAAAAAAAAAAAAAAAACAGACACTGCAACAAAGGGAGAAATCTAGGTCTTCCAATCACGAAAACTACTTGGGCTTCTAACGGCATTTTTCGGAACTTCCTGAAGCTTTGCTTCCGAATCGAAGTAGCAGGCGTAGTTTTAGATCCCGAAAACTAGGAAAAAAATTGCGGAAGGCATGCATTCGGGTAAATACGGTAACTTGGCGGTCGTCTTATAGGCCAGATATGTGCTTAAACTATAAAATTCTGATGAAAATTTGTTCCTCGTCTTATCTGAAGGTCCTCTTGTTGTTGTTGTGGTCTTCAGTCCGCAGACTGGTTTGATGCGGCTCTCCACGCTACCCTGTCCTCTGCAAGTCTCTTCATCTGAGAATACGTTCGGCAACCTACATCCTTCTGAATCTGCTTACTGTATTCGTCCCTCGGTCTCCCTCTACGATTTTTACCCCTTTCACTTCCTTCCAATGCTAAGTTGACAATTCCTTGATGTCTCGGAATGTGTCCAACCAATCTATCCCTTCTCTTAGTCAGGATATGCCAGAAACTCCTTTTCTCCCCAATTCTGTTGAGCACCTGCTCATTAGTTACGTGATCTACCCATCTAATTTTCACCATTCGTCTGTAGCACCTCATTTCAAAAGCTTCTATCATCTTTTTATCTGAACTCCTTATCGTCCACGTTTCACTCCCATACACTGCTACACTCCAGACAAATGCCTTCAGGAAGGACTTTATAACATACAAACTAATATTCGATGCCAACAAATTTCGCTTCTTGAGAAACGATTTTCTTCCCATAGCCATTCTGCATTTTATATATTCTTTACTTCGGCCATCAGAAGTTATCTTGCTACCCAAATAACAAAACTCGTCTACTTCTTTTATTGCCTCATTACTTAATTTAATTCCTTCAGCATCGCCTGATTTTCTTAAGGTTGTCTTATCTGCGGAAATATATGGTAATCATTTCACCGAAGATTGGAGAATACAGCTGGTGAAGAATAATTGATGGGAGTTTGATGCAAACTGCTGTGTCACTAATTTCATGTACTCGTTCGATCAGGTAGGCATAATTTTGCAGGCGCTTGATGAAATTTTGTACTTGACAGTAGAAATACACGCCACTAGGCTGCACCAATGGAGGGAGGCTTGATGGGATTACTTGCACTGTGCAGGTAGCCAACGCCAGTCGTTTCGAAAAGCTTCATTGTACAACACAGAATCAGTTTTTCCAGTCCAAGAATCAATCAGTAAAAGAAACCTTGTTCTTTCTAACATATGCTCTTGCAACATTAATTAAAAACCTTTATATACCTTAAAAGTCGACCACTGTACGAAACAAGAGCCTTGTTTTATCACAAAAATTAGCAAATGAGCTCCGTGTGAACTACCGGTTACTCCCTGCTACAAAGCCTTGTTCCCTGGCCCAAACTGAGAACTGACTCGTTTCATATTATTTCAATAACATGAAGTTAATACTGCAGTGGTCAATATACATAGCAGCTCACACGGTATTACACACAGACATTAATAAGCAAGCCAGCACAATGGAAGTTATCTTAGAAAGGTGGCTAAAAAAACATTTATGGTGCAACGGAATTTAGTCATAAACAAATTGCATCTGAACTTGTTCTCAGCACTTGTGAAGAACAATATTAAATAAAAGAGGGAAGGTGCTCCAAAACTACAATTTATAGGCAACTTGCGGATTATGCTGAACTTAAACTTGTTTATTCAGATAGAAAACAAGCAGAATGGGTAACCAATTTTGTTAATACAATAAAAATTAATATCTTACATGGATTAATGCGGACGGTGCCCATTCTAAATTATGCATGATTTAACGCTACTGGGGGGAAGGATTCACAAACAACACTCATTCTCTCTCACACACGCAATGCCACAGCGAAACTCACCAAAATCAGCGTGTTGAGACGAGGCGGAAGCAGGCGCCGCTATCGTAGGAGAAATTCAGAAAAGTCGGAGGTAGCACAAAACACAGTATACAAAAACGCTTTGAAGCTGGCTCTGATGTCTGTTTTGAGATGTAGCGTGTGTATAGCCAAGCTAAATTACATCTGAATTGGACCGCGAGCAAACACGCTAAAGGTGACACACGGCTACGTTACATGAACGCACTCCACTGAAGGTGAAGTGGTTGAAAGTCGAATTCATTATACAAAATCACGGTGGATTCTTAAGTTGCAGTCTGTTAGAAATCGAGCAAGGTACTGGTTTTATAAGAGAAGTGGCGTGAATTCAGGCGACTAGCTGCAAATCCCGGAAGTCGAAACTCGGACCCACGTGGTTCCGAAAACCGATAAAGTTGAATAAATTCAGTTTCCGAAAAATAAAGGAAATTAACTACAGCATGCAACCCATAGAAATGCTTAGAATTATATAAGGAAGCAAATGAAATACAGCTACACGCGATAGGGGGCGATTAAAGAGACAGATGAATTCCATTCTCAGAAAAACCAAAAAATTAAAATAATTACGGAGTGGGAAAAATAAAAACAAGAATTACGGCATGCAACCCAAGGAAATGTTTAGAATTACGTGAAGAAGTGAAAGAAATGCAGCTACACGTGAAAGGGAGCGATTACAGATACGGATGAAGTCCAGTCTCCAAAACTCGTAAAAGTGAAATAATTACAAAGTCGAAAAAATGAAATTAAGAACTACAGCATGCAGCCCTATTGATATGTTTAGAATTACATAAGGAAGCTATTGAAGGAGGTTGTACAAGGCTCAGAGACAATTACTGACAAAGACAGAGTACGTACTACCAGTCGGAGAAGAAACAGCAAAATTAAAATAGGCGGGGAGAGAAGATCACGAAATATTAGAAGGATACCCCCATAGTTACTTGCCTGATGGACATGGAACAAACAAGAGTGGAAGCTGAAGGCTTTGTTCTATGAACCAACCACGTGGAACACGTATCACTCACAGAATGAAACGATGAGAAGATGTTTACATGCACTGTACAAAAATGAACATACCACTTATTAGAAATCGGGCCCCACAAAGCTAGAAAGTATTTACACAGATTCATACACCGCCACATGGTAACAAAAGGTTTTAACATAGCAGGCAGTTATGAAACTGCAACTAGAATCACACACACCGCGTTTATCTATTGGGAATCAGTGAATTGAAAAACGAGAACACATTTTGGCAGACGATCGGAGAAATTATTCCAAAAAATGATTCTAAGTTCACGAGTCTAAGTTAAACATGCTAGTGAATGAAACGCTACCATCTCCAGAAACAAGAGCGGGACCAACCTTACCGCACCAGACGAGTAGCACAGAATGACCAGCCCGAGCAGCCACGGGGGCGCGAAAAGCTACCGGGAGCTGGAAAGCCCAAGAAACAGCAATGGTGGGGGCGACGAGATAGTAGACTCACGCTGAGAGAAGGCTCACTGACCAGCCCAGAACCAAAGGGTGTGGAAACGTCTGTGGTAGGACACATTCTTAGACATCGAGGAATCGTAAATTTAGGATTGGAAGGAAGTGTGTGGGGTAAAAATCGCAGAGGGAGACCAAGAGACGCGTATAGTAAGCAGATGAAGAGATGGAGAGGCTTGCTCAGGATAGGGTAGGGTGGAGAGCTGCATCAAACCAGTCTCCGGACTGAAGACTATAACAACAACAACAATAAATTATTAACATAACAAAATAAGAAAAACCTAGCATTAGTAACTAATATTTTAACACATGAAATAAAAGTGCTATTCCTCAAGCCTTGAAAAGAGTGGGTTTCAAGTTTTAAGAAAATGATAATCTAGCGACATCAAATAAATTATAAGTTTACAGAGATGTACACCATATATATGGAAGACGACAGACGGTCATCTTTCAACCTTTGAAGTCAACTTTCCATATTTCGATGATGTGCCCATGACAATTGTGTCAGCTGTTTGGAAAAGCCATTAGTAGCTATGAAGATGACTTTGCAAAAACAGCATTGCAACCTGAACAATGAAAGACAACCGTCTTCAAATAATACTGAAGCCAGTACTACAACAAATGTAACATGTTATGTTTTCTTTTTTAACATTGTGTAACTATTCGAACACAACGAAAAAAATTAAAAATTACGTCGACGCGAGACTCGAACCACCGACCCTACGGTTTCAAAAAAGAGGGCCTCCTACCTCCCCTTCAGCCCTTCCTTACTCACGCCATGAGTGCCTTCTTCGGCTGGCTTTATGGCCATTAGACAAACTGGAAAATCATAAATACTTCTAAACAATTTCTCGTCCGAGCCTGGGTCTCGCGCTAGCACCGCGCCTCATGTGTTTCAAACGTCAGCTTCGCTTCGTAGTTTCCGCTGATGTAATTAACGCATCGCGATGCAACCGACGCCATTCTCTTTGTGATTTTTCATCCTATCGATCGCTTAAGAAATAATATGGGGTATCTATTAAAAAAAAGTAAGTTTGTGTTGAAAATAATATTTCTTCACTTTTTAGAGTGTCTCATAGTAACCACTTTAATAAGTCCCTTCAGTACGTCCATGACCGTGAAAGTGGTTTTTCAATATCTCTTGTAGTTTCAGAGATATCTAGGGTGAAACAGTTGAGTGGGACACCCTATATATTGGTACTTACAACCACTTGCAAAACTTCAAACTGGTTTTTCTCGAGAATTTTTGGGAGTTGCGTCGAGTGGCTTCGGCTGATTGTTATTTTCGTTATGATCTTCAGGAACCATGTTGTTGTTGTGGTCTTCAGTCCGGAGACTGGTTTGATGCAGCTCTCCACAATACCCTATCCTGAGCAAGCCTCTTCATCTCCACATAAGAACGGCAACCTACATCTGTCTGAATCTGCTTGCTGTATCCATCTCTCGGTCTTCCTCTGCGGTTTTTACCCCACACACTTCCCTCCAACGCTAAATTCACAATTACTTGATGTCTAAGAATGTGTCCTACCAATCTATCCCTTCTTTTAGTCAAGGTATGCCAGAAATTCCTTTTCTCCCCAATTCTGTTCAGTACCTCCTCATTAGTTACGCGATCCACCCAGCTAATCTTCAGCATTCTTCTGTAGCACCATATTTCAAAAGCTTCAATCCTCTTCCTGTCCGCACTGTTTATCGTCCATGTGTCACTCCCATACAAGGCAACACTCCATACAAGTGCCTTTAGAAAGGACGTCCTTAGGCTTAAATCAATATTCGATGTTAGCAAATTTCTCTTTTTCATGAACGCTTTTCTACCCATTGCCATTCTGCATTTTATATCCTCTGTACTGCGACCATCATTTGTTATTTTACTGCCCAAGTAACAAAACTCATCTACCTTCTTCATTGCTTCGTTTCCCAATCTAATCCCTTCCGCATCAGCTTATTTTCTTAGACTGCACTCCGTTACCCTAGTTTTGCTCTTGTTAATTTTCATCTTATATGCACCTTTTAGCACACTGTCCATTCCGTTCAACTGTTCTTCCAGCTCCTTTGCTGTCTTTGATGGAATTACTATGTCGTCGGTAAAACGTAATGTTTTTAATTCTTCACGCTGAACTTGAAATTCTTTCACCAAATTTCTCCTTGCTTTCCTTAATAGCTTGCTCTATGTACAAATTGAATAATATTGGAGAAAGGCTACAACCCCGTCTTACCCCCTTCCCAACCACTGCATCACTTTTCATGCCCTTCAACTCTGACAACCGCTGCCTGGTTTTTATACTAGTTGTAAATAACAAAATGTTCAAATGTTTGTATAGCTTATGGGACTTAACTACGGGGTCATCAGTCAAAATGTTCAAATGTTTGTATAGTCTACGCCACTTAACTACGGGGTCATCAGTCCCTAAACTTACAAACTACTTATGAACTAGCTAAGACTAAGGACGGTACAAATATCTATGCCTGAGGGGGGATGCGAACCCGCGACCGTAGTGGCCGTGCAGACCGTGACTGGAGCGCCTCAGTCCCCTCGGCCACCGCGGCCGGCGGGTCATCATGACATTTGTGTAGTTGGTTAGACGTTAAAAAATACGTGTTTCGGTATTTTTGGAAATTCAACCATCAAGGGGGCTAAATTGGAGGGGGGATGTTTTCCGAAAAATGTTGCTATTTAGACTATTTTGAAGGTAGAACTACAAATTTTCGGATTTGGATTCGGGGTTCGAATTTAAAAGACACGTTTTTCGGTATTTTTGTAAATTAGACCAATAAGGGGGTGAAATAGGGGATGCAAAAATTGATTATCAAAGATATGCTTCTGTTGACTCAAATTTCAAGCTATAACTACGAAATTTAATATATGGATTCTTCGTCAGGATTAAAACGAAACAACTGGTGCAGACCAACCAGCCTACGCATGCGAAGCAGCGAAGGTTCAGCTAGTCTAATATATACTACTAGCTGAAAACCCGGCGTTGCCCGGGTATTTATTTATTTATTCGAGCGTTGAGTTAGTACTTTTCCTGTTCACACCCTCTCTGTCCACCTCCTTTTTTCTAAAAACATGTTACATTTATCAGACTATATATAAGAAATCACACGTAAAAATGCACTCGTTTCGAAGAATCCAATCACGAAATTCAACAATAATGATCAGTGGCGTAACTATGGGGGGGATGAGGGGGATATAAAACCCCCCACCCTCCACCCCAAAAAAAAAGGTAAGAGACAGAGAGAGAGAGAGAGAGAGAGAGAGAGAGAGAGAAAGAAATTGTATAATAGAAATCTGGTAAAGATTGGAAACTTGGGGTGTTTTACCACAAGCTTTCATTGGATGGGGGTGAATTAGTTCCTTCAACGGGAGTGTTAGATGGTAGTCTGTCTGGAAACTGGCTAAAATTTAGCTCGTCAAGCAGATCTATGCCCCCCCCCCAAAGCCAAGTCCTAGTTCAAATGTTGAAATGTTTGTATAGGTTATGGGATTTAACTACGGGGTCATCAGTCCCTAAACTTACAAACTACTTATGTACTACTTACGAACTGGGACGGCAGAAATATCCATGCTCGAGGGGGGATTCGAACCCCCGACCGTAGTGGCCGTGCAGACCGTGACTGGAGCGCCTCAGTCCCCTCGGCCATCACGGCCTGCTTGTAAATAACCTTACACTCCGTATATTTTACTCGTGCTTGCTCAAGATCTTGCAAGAGTTTATTCTAATCAACCTTGTGAAAAGCCTTCTCCAAATCTACAAAAGCTAGGTATGTAGGTTTGTCGTTCGTTAATCTGTCTTCTAGGATAAGCCGTATCGTGAGTATTGCCTCCCGTGTTCCTACATTTCTCCTGAACCAAAACTGATCTTCCCCGAGGTCGGCTTCTAGCAGCTTTTCCATCCTTCTGTATATAATTCGTGTTGATATTCTGCAACCATGACTAATTAAACTGATGGTTCTGTAGTTTTCACACCTGTCTGCACCTGATTTCTTTGGAATGGGGATTATAACATTTTTCTTAAAGTCTGAGGGTACTTCACCAGTCTCATACATCTTACACACCAGGTGAAACAATTTTGTCATGGCTGGTTCTCCCAGAGACTTCAGTAGCTCTGAGGGAATATCATCTACTTCAGGGGCCTTATTTCGACTCAGGTCTTTCAGGGCTCTGTCAGATTCTTCTCTTAGTACAGTATCACCTATTTCATCTTCATCTACATCCTCTTCCCTTCCTACAATATTGTCTCGAAGTTCCTTTCCTATGTATAGTCCCTCTATTTACTCTTTCCACCTTTCAGCTTTTCCTTCTTTGCTGAGAACTGGTTTTCCACCAGTGTCCTTGATATTCATAGAGCTGTTTTTCTTATCTCCAAATGTTTCTTTTATTTTCCTGTAGGCTGTATCTATTTTTCCCCCTATTTATACATTCTTCTACATCTTTGCATTTGCCTTATAACCACTCCTGCTTAGCAATTTTGCACTTCCTGTCAATCTCATTTCTTAGTCGTCTGTACTCCATTTTGCCTGTTTCATTTACTGCATTTTTATATTTTTCTCCTTTCATCGATTAAATTTAGTATCTCCTGTGATATCCAAGGATTTTTTGTAGGTCAAGAAATTGTAAAAATTGGACACTCGTGTGGTGTCGTTGTGAAGTGTCGCCTTCTACAGTAGTGGAGGCTGGTCCAGTTGCCGTCTGTCGGCAAACTGCCAGGTCTCAACCGGTGGACGGCAAACATGACCGAGCACACGCACAGTGCTGTGTCAATACGCACAGGCGGCAGACGCAAACGCACTGCACGTGGCTGCGTAGACCAAGGCAGACCGCTGCCGAGGTATACTCTCGGGCGAGTGGTTGCCATTATTACTGCTGGCCTAACGTGTACGCTAGACTTCCTGATACTGCGTTACACGAACCACGACATTGCATCTTCCAAGAAGAGCACATGGTTGTCAGGTTTCAGAATTTTTTTTTCATATTTACGGTACGTGAAATATAGTACTTAAATAACAATCAAAGCCAATCGACGCAACGCTCAAAAATTATCGAGAAAATCGACCTTGAAGAGTAAGGCGTGCACCAGTGGAGTGTGATAGGACCGCTATTATTTTCTATCTATATAAATGATCTGATGGACAGAGTAAGTTGTAATTTGCGGCTGTTTGCTGATGATGCTGTGGTGTATGGGAGGGTGTCGTCTGTAACTGACTGTAATAGCATACAGGATGACTTAGACAAAATTTCTAGTTGGTGCGAAGAATGGCAGCTAGCTCTCAATGTAGAAAAATGTTAAGGTGATGCGCATGAATAGAAAAAGCAATCCCATAATGTTCGAATACAGCATTAGTAGTGAGTTTCTTGATGCTGTCGCGTCGTTCAAATATCTAGACGTAACATTGCAGAGCGATATGAAATGGAACGAACATGTAAGGACAGTTGTGAGTAAGGCGGACAGCCGACTTCGGTTTATTGGGAGAATTTTGGGAAGATGTACTTCACCTGTAAAGGAGACCGCGTATAAAACGCTTGTACGACCACGTCTTGAGTATTGCTCAAGTATTTGGGACCCGCAGCAGATCAGTTTAAAGGAAGACATAGAGGCGGTTCAGAGACGAGCAGCTAGATTTGTTACTGGTAGGTTCGACCAATGCGCGAGTGTCACGGCAATGTTCCGGCAACTCAATTGGGGATCGCTGGAAGAAAGACGACGTTCTTTTCGTGAATTTCTGTTAAGTAAATTTAGAGGTCCGGAATTTGAAGCTGAGTGTAGTACGATCTTGCTGCCGCCTACTTACATTTCGCGTAAAGATCACAAAGACAACATAAGAGAAATTAGGGCTCTTACGGAGGCATATAGGCATTCTTTTATTCCTCGTTCAATTAGGGAGTGGAATAGGAAAGAAAATGCCTATAGTGGTACAGTGTACCCTCCGCCACGCACCTTACGGTGAATTGCAGAGTATGTATGTAGATGTAAATGTAGATGAAGTACTGCATATACATGTAAGTACCAACAACTAAAACAGTTCGTGTAGCACAGGTGGTAGCGTTCTGGACACCCAAACGAAGAATCGCTAGTTCGATTACTGCAAACTGTGATTTATATTTACAATTTTTTTTTTTTTTTTTTTTTTTTTTTTTTTTTTTTTTTTTTTTTTTTTGTTCGAATACCTACATAATTTACATATCTAACAGTAATTTTTATGAAAACTGCATATATTTTTATTTATTCGTAATTTTCTATATATTATAAAAAATAACGTTTTCAATAAAAATAATCGCTCTGACGTGTTTTACGGCCCGTTTTAGATTTGTAGGTTTGCAAGTTTTAGCAAATACTTTGGACCAAAATAATTATCTAAATAATAAGAAATCAATTAATAATAGTGTCTGAAACCCTTTTAGGAAAAAAAATTAAGTAGTGGTGGGTTCCGCACCACCGACCTTTAGCGTCATAGTCCAACGTCTTACCCACTACAATGCGGCTATCAATCGAAAGATGACTCCTTTAATCACATACTATTGATGGCCGTTGTTAACTGATTCTAACATGGCATTTGTAGACACTAGATTATCATTTACGAAGAACGATGTGTTTTTGTTAATTCTTCAGTGCGCCATTGCTTTGAAATGACAACGTGTAAGTTACAATAAGAAAATCATCAAATACGCAACGCAAGATGGCGTATGCCAGAGAGAGTTCTGGGCGAGGAATGTCACGTGACTTCTGCGAACGGCTGCTTTTTGTTAATTCAATCGAGTGTGTCAAAACTCCGTTATTTTTGCAAATATGTCACAAACGATACGAGATATAAAAAAAAACATAAGGGAACAAAGTTGTGGACAATTTTCTCCTCTACCAATTAGGTTATTCAATTTTCATGTCAGATGAACGGTTTGCTTCCAATTACAATTATTTTATAAACGGCATTTTTGGTATTAATACCGTATTTTTTCTCCGAAAAATTTGAATAAGGGAGGTTCTGGTCTTTTGCGGCCTACAATTATGTCTGTAAAATTTGGTGCTGATCGGTCGAACGGTTCGTCTTAAAAACAGGGAACACGTTACGGACAGACAGACAGACATCCCAAAATCGCCGTTAATTTTGCAAATATCTTTAAAACGATACGAGATATGAAAAAAACATAAGAGAGCAAAGTTGTAGAGAAATTTCTCCTCTACAAATTCCGGTATTCAAATTTCATGTCAGATGAATAGTTAATCAGTTATTTTCATTTAAAGTTGGAGCTGTGAAATGACGATCGCAAAGGCACACTTTTAGTGTTACTAACGTAGCCTAAAGTGGGTCTTAATATTCGTTACCTTTTTTACAGTATCGGCTTCGCCATTAGTTGACGACTCTAGTCTTTGACTGTTATGTCTGTGAGGAGCTACGACAGTTTTTGAAAAGTCTTCTCCATAGTGACTAATGGCTTTCGAAACAGCTTCCGTACACAACCATCGTTTTAGGCGACGACAAGGTGTTCAGCCCGTCTACACACACATTAAAACTGAATTAGAGATTCCTAAATGTTTTAGGTAACTGAATTCGAAAACGAAGAAAAAAATAGTTCTTACAAACATAACGAAGACTACGAGCGTCAACTAATGGTGGAGCGGATACTGAAAAAATGTAACGTATGTCTTTTGATTCAAACCATCATTATTCTATAAAATATAGAAAATTACGGATGAACAAAAATACATGCATTTTTCATAAAATTACCGTTAGATATTAAAATTATGTAGCTATTCGAGCACAATGAAAAAAAAACAAAAATCATTTTATGCAGGAATCGAACCACCGACTCTATGATGTCAGCCCAGAATTCTAGCACCTGAGCTAAGCCAACAGATGATGCAAGTGTTTTGGTTATTCCTTCTTACGAGTACTTGCACAAAACTTCAAGGTCGATTTTCTCCATAATTTTTTAGAGTTGCGTCGAAAGGCTCTGACTGATTGTTATTTAAGTACTAAATTTCACGTACGGTAAATATGAAAAAAAAAATCTAAATTCCGACACTCATGTGGTCTCTTTATTAGATCGGGACAATTAAATGTAGCTCTTATGTATCGGTATATACGATATTTACCGGCATTTAGACAAAATTTCTACTTGGTGCGAAAATTGGCAATTGACACTAAATAAAGAAAAGTGTGAAGTAATACACATGACCACTAAAAGAAATCCGCTGAACTTCAGTTACGCGATAAATCAGTCAAACCTTAAGGTCGTAAATTCTACCAAATACCTAGGAGTTATAATTACGAACAACTTTGACTGGAGAGAACACATAGAAAATATTGTGGGGAAGGCGAACCAAAGGTTACGTTTCATTGGCAGAACGCTTAGACGATGCACCAGCTCCACCAAAGAGACTGCCTACATCACACTTGTGCGTCCTTTTCTACCCATTGCCATTCTGCATTTTATATCCTCTGTACTGCGACCATCATTTGTTATTTTACTGCCCAAGTAACAAAACTCATCTACCTCCTTTATTGCTTCGTTTCCCAATCTAATTCCTTCAGCATCGCCTGATTTTATTACACTGCACTCCATTACCCTAGTTTTGCTCTTGTTAATGTTCATCTTATATGCACCTTTCAGCACACTGTCCATTCCGTTAAATTGCTCTTCCAGGTCCTTTGCTGTATCTGACAGAATTACTATGTCATCGGCAAAACGCAATGTTTTTAATTCTTCACCCTGTCAACTATGTTTATATGATATTAATCAGTGATTTCCGCAAACATTTGACAACTGGTCGTCATTTCCCCAAACTAGTACAACAATGCAGAACCTTCACTGTTGGCCCTTCACAAAGAAGTAGTTTTACTACGAATACGGCATCTGAGAGCTAGTGAGGAAGTAGGCATAAAAAAAATTATCATGCGAAGATATCGATCTGCATGGGAAGCCGGAACACAATTTTCTGGTAAGTTAATAATTTTCTACGTATATCACTTGGTTCATAAAACTTTCCATTTTGTGGACAAGCGACCATACGTTGGCATGCATGTAAAAATTTTTGAAAAGTCTTGGTCGCAATTAGCTTTATTTCCTATGACGCATTTCGAGAACATCATCATCAGAAAAAGATTTTTAAAAACGATGGGAAATATAACTATCTTGGTATAGATAGTTGAATTTCCCATCGTTTTTTAAAATCTTTTTCCGATGATGATGTTCTCGAAACGCGTCATATGAAATAAAGCTAATTGCGACCAAGATTTTTCAAAAATTTTTACATGCAATTTTCTACGTGCTTCATCGGATGCATACTAGATTGAAAATATTGTCCTGAAGTAAAGCAACGAAGCTTGAATAAATTACTTTAATTTTGATTTTAGAATTAGTACAGTTACAGCGAAATTAGACAAAATTATTTAATACCTACTTATTGAGATCCTTGAGACACATGATGAAATCTGTAAGACTGGCTTCATTCCTGATTTGCTCTGTGGGTTTTTGCACCATTAATATAAAAAGCATATGCAATAATATTAATATTGTTGCCCTAAAATTAATAATTTTTTTTGCACTATAATTTCTGGTACATACGATAATTTTATGGCCCTGAACATCTAGTTACACGCCTTCAAGTTGCCATTACAGACAATAAATGTTAATTTGAAGAAAAAGGTAGTTTTAATGTATTTGGGGAAAAGTTGCCAAAATAGTGTCATTTTTGGGGAATTTTTTTGTCTGGTATGGGGAAAATTCGAAAACTCAATGTGGAGACACTGCGACATAGACACCTAGGTGGCTCTGCTTGCGACTGCTCCGACCAGACATGGCGCTGAGTATAAGTTCGCGAACTTCGCACGACGAATAAGGGGTTTTCATGTTCAAAACGCATTTTGAGAATTTATTGTGAAGCGCAAATATTTATGTAAGTATTTTTGTGGTGTTCCGTAGACTAACACTAAGGACGAGACAAATATCCATGCCCAAGGGGGGATTACGACGCCCGACCGTAGTGGCCGTGCAGATCGTGACTGGTGCACTGCAGACCACTCGGCCACCACTGCACGATCCGTTACAGCCATGCGGATAAGATGGCTGTCATCGCGACTGCTAGTGATACGAGGCCGTTGGGATCCAGCACGGCTCTCCGTATTGCCCTCCTGAACCCACCGATTCCATATTCTGCTGATCGTCATTGGATCGCGACCAACGTGAGAAGCAATGTCCGGATACGATCAACCACAATCGTGATAGGCTACAATCGGACCTTTATCAAAGTCAGAAACGTGATGGTACGCATTTATCCTCCTTACACGAGGCATCACAACAACGTTTCATCAGGCAACGCCGGTAAACTGCTGTTTGTGTATGAGAAATCGGTTGGAAACTTTCCTCATGTCAGCACGTTGTAGGTGCCGCCACCGGCGCCAACCTTGTGTGAATGCTCTGAAAAGCAAATCATTTGCATTTCTCAGCATTTTATTCCTGTCGGTTAGATTTCGCGTCTGTAGCACATCATCTTATATATATATATATATATATATATATATATATATATATATATATATATATATATATATATATATATATATCCTTTTTATTCTCCACTCCGAGAAGTGGAGCGGGCTGTTTGAGATCCGGCCCATAAAGAGTCGCGGTTCTGTTCAGCCAATGATCAGACAAGCTGATTGTGGGGCAAACGGGGATCCCAATTGGGAATACGTGGGAGGGGCTTACCAGTTCCGGCATACGCCTTACAGCCGAGGAAAACCTCCCGAACACCTTGGTCGGAATCGCGGGATTGGGACCAATTTATCTCCGGGACGTTGCCCCAGACTACAAATAGATTATCGGGAGAGCACGAGTACACTCACGACAATCAAGGATTGGACGCCCGAGTTACTCCATAAACTCGTAGGGATCAGCTCGACCCACAGTGGACAAGCATCCCCCTAAAGAGACCGCACCCGTAAGCTCGGTATCCTCCCCGTCGACGTCATCTTCGCGGTGTAGCAAGTTTAATGGCCAGGAGTGTATTTAACAGATGCGAGTGACAGGAAAGGCACTACCAAGATGGCTGCCAACAGCCACAATGGATAGGAACCAGAAGAAGAAGAAGATATCCCAGACAAAAAAGAGGTGTGGTTAAAACATTGGTTGACAGGGCGCATAAAATTTGTGAACCTACTTATTTAAAAGATGGGTTGGAGCATTTACGATCCACCTTCCAGAAGAACGGTTATTCTACCAAAGAAATAGAGAGAGCCCTTCGTCCCAGGAAGAAAGTTAACATCAACAAGGAACAACAACCGCCCAAGGGGAAAGTTTTTCTTCCGTTCATAAATAAGGTTACAGACCGTATTGGAAAAGTGCTGAACAAGTCTGGGGTAGAAACCATTTTCAGACCTACAAGGAAGATAGAAGAATATTTACGATCTGCTAAAGATGTACGACATCCGCTGAATACACCAGGTGTATATAAAATTCCCTGGTTCAGTCTACATTGGAACTACTAAAAGAAGCGTCAATACTCGTCTGGTCGAACATAAAAGGAATTGCCGCCTTGTGCACACGGAGAAATCGGCCGTAGCGGAACATGTATACCAAGAAGGCAAGCATGAAATTAAATTTAATGAGACTAGTGTCATCTCAAAAACTTCACACTATCATCCGCGCACATATAGAGAAGCAATCGAGATATATAAACATCGCAATAATTTTAACAGGAAAGCGGAAGCTGTTAAATTCGACAGAATTTGGACTACTGCTTTACACCAGCGGAGTGACAATCGATTCTTCTCTGCCAAGAATGTTGGCAACACCAGAGATAGTGTCGTAGCAGACATCACGTGATGTCTTGTGGTGCCCTCTGCATCGCCTATATATACGGCGCTCCCTCAAGTTCTCATCGCAGTTCGCCACCCTACCTCTGAAGATGTCTTCCGCAGCCGAAGAAGCGTCAATACTCGTCTGGTCGAACATAAAAGGAATTGCCGCCTTGTGCACACGGAGAAATCGGCCGTAGCGGAAGATGTATACCAAGAAGGCAACCACGAAATGAAATTTAATGAGACTAGTCTCATCTCAAAAACTTCACACTATCATGCGCACACATATAGAGAAGCAATCGAGATATATAAACATCGCAATAATTTTAAAAGGAAAGCGGAAGCTGTTAAATTCGACAGAATTTGGACTACTGCTTTACACCAGCGGAGTGACAATCGATTCTTCTCTGCCATGAATGTTGGCAATACCAGAGATAGTGTCGTAGCCGACATCACATGATGTCTTGTGGTGCCCTCTACATCGCGTATATATACGGCGCTCCCTCAAGTTCTCATCGCAGTTCGCCACTCTACCTCTGAAGATGTCTTCCGCAGCCGAAGATGAAACGTTAGGCGAAAGTTTTACAAATCGACCACGGCTTATCAGCCCGGAAGTTTTAAAATGAAGTAAATGAAGAAGAAGATATGTTTAGTAATTAATGCTCCACTTGTCATCCGATCACACTGGAGTGTGAACGCTCCATCAGAACACATTGCAGTGTCGAGTGCTGGAGAAGCAGCCTTTTATGACTACCCCCTCGTGAGGAGGCCGTCGTGTCCACACGGCCGCAGGGCCGAGCACTTTGTTCCCGAGTAGTGGCCGGCTGGCCGCTTTCCCACGGGCTGTTTTCGCAGCGGCGCTGGAAAACAACGGCGCAAACAGGCGGTGCAAACAGACCGGCCGCCAGCGGCAGGGGGCCGGCAAACAAGCGGGGAGTGGCGAGTGGAAGGGCGGAAGAAACCTGCGCCGAACCCCATCACGTCTGCATCTGAATGTTCCTGCTGAGAGCCCAGCAGGGGGCCACTGGAGCTGCCTGCACTCAACGGGCCACCCGGCGGCAAACTGTTTACACCGCTCTCTGCCTGCTGCCGTTACTGGCATTACTGCCGGCCAGAAGCCCCACAGGGCAGCTACTAGCTCCGTATCTACATACACGCTGACAAGTACATCTACATCTACATCTACATACATACTCCGCAATTCACCATAAGGTGCGTGGCGGAGTGTACACTGTACCACTACTAGGCATTTCCTTTCCTGTTCCACTCCCAAATCGAACGAGGAAAAACAGAATGCCTATATGCCTCCTTACGAGCCCTAATTTCTCTTATCTTGTCTCTGTGATCACTACGCGAAATGTAAGTAGGCGGCAGCAAGATCGTACTACACTCAGCTTCAAATTCCTGCCCTCTAAATTTCCTCAACAGAATTTCACGAAAAGAACGTCGTCCTTCTTCCAGCGATCCCCAATTGAGTTGCCGGAGCATTTCCGTGACACTCGTGCATTGGTCGAACCTACCGGTAACAAACCTAGCTGCTCGCCTCTGAACCGCCTCTATGTCTTCCTTCAAACCGATCTGCTGCGGGTCCCAAATACTTTAGCAATACTCAAGACGTGGTCGTACAAGCGTTTTATACGCGGTCTCCTTTACAGGTCTCCTTTACAAGGAGGAGTAGGTCGGGTGGCCCCGTACGACAGGTACATATATCTTATGGTATAATGTCAGCTACATATAATACTTTAGTAAGATATACTATTGTCTAGTTAATAAGATAAAAGATATCTCTGTCACAGAGCCAAGTCCAACTCCTTAAACCACTGGACAGCTTCCTGACTGACTATATGGAGTTCGGTCATCCCTCCTGAGAATGATCCTAATGTCCAATTAGTAATTATGTGGGTCATCGTTTGTATGTCTGCCACACAGTCTCATGAATGGTCGTCTGCCTGTTCCCATTTGAATTTCCAATAGTTACACCGTCCAACATGAGTTTGGAAGCGGTTGATCAAAGACCATTCTCTCCTGGGAAGGTCCATTCCTTGGAGCTGCTTAGAGGGATCGTCTATCCAGATGCTGTTTTTTCCATTAAACGAATCCCAAAGTTCTTGCCCAGATGGATTTAGGCGAGAAGCCACTCTCATGTAGTTGCACAGCTGTTTTAAGAGGTGGTTTACGTGATTTCAGCCGGCTTACCGGTGGTGGAAGGTCTTGCAGGATAGGACGCTCAGGAGTGGACAAGATCTTATAATACTCTCTCATTAAGGCTTCCTTCCGTCTTAGATGAGGAGGAACGATGTTGCATAATATTGGGAGCCACTGAAGTGGTGTAGCCATCAGAGTGGCACTGATCAATCTCATTGCTCTATTTAATTGTACATCAATGTCTCTCACATGAGCACTGTTGAGCCAGACAGGAGAACATTATTCAGCTGCAGAGTAAACTAGGGACAAAGCTGTTGTACGCAAAACCTTAGCACTGGCTCCCCAAGATGATCCTGCTAAGTGCTGCAATATGTTATTCCTAGTTTTAACTTTGTCTGCTGTTTTATCAGGGTGGTACTTAAAAGTAAGAGATCTATCCAAGATGACTCCCAGGTATTTTGGATGTTCATTATGTTCAAGTTGAACACCATCAAACGAGATATTAAACTTATAGTCGGCCAGCCTATTACTGAGATGGAAACAAGCTACTTCCGTTTTATTTGGGTTTGTCTTTAGTTTCCACATTGCGAAGTAATTTCTGAGGAGAGCTAGGTCAGATGTTAAAGTAGTTTCCGTCATATGGATGCCTCTGTGTTCTGACGCTATGGCAATATCATCAGCATAAATGAATTTTCTAGATCGCGTAGCTGGAATATCAGCGGTGTAAACATTAAAAAGAATGGGAGCAAGAACCGAACCCTGGGGGAGGCCACCGTGAAGCTGTCTAAACCCACTTTCCGTGTTGCCGAGATAGATCTTGATCAGACGGCCACTTAGCATTGAGTTCACAAGTCGCAATAAAATAGGACAAGGAATGAGATTGTAAAGCTTCACTAGGAGGCCCTTCTTCCAGATGGTATCATAAGCCGCCGAGAGATCCAGGAAAGCAACGGAAGTGGTACACTTCTTTTCGAAACCAGTCTCAATGAAAGATGTCAGTGCTAGGACCTGGTCACAGCAATTACGGCGGGTAACCGCGGACGTTTCAAGTTATAAAAAGCCAAGCTTGTTCCGTTGACAAGACTTTTGTATCCCCGCCTCGTCGCCACTTTTGTGTCCCATCCTGTCCTGGGTGTCGGTGGCGGAGTGGAGAGAGAACGACACAGGAATAAAGGATGCACGCGTGTGCCTTAGAACATTCGGCGACTCCACCATTTCAAATCGTATCGGATAAACTTTACATAATAACTGCTTTAATTGTTGTTTTGAATTAGCCGTTGTAAATTATAAATTTACCAATGAAAGTACCTAAAAAGTGGAACTATCATCATCATCATCATCACCATCATCATTAGAGACTGATTATGCCTTTCAGCGTTCAGTCTGGAACATAGTACCTCTAATAAAATTCCTCCATGATCCCCTATTCAGTGCTAACATTGTTGCCTCGTCTGATGTTATGCCTTTCACTTCAAAATCATTCTGCACTGAATCTAAGCACTTTCTTCTCGGTCTACCTCGACTCCTCTTACCCTCCGCTGCCGAGCTCATGAGTCTCTTAGGTAACCTTGCTTCTCCCATGCGTATGACATGACCCCACCATCTCAGTCTGTTCGCTCTAACTGCTTCATCTATGGTGTTCATTCCCAGCTTTTCTTTGATTTCCTCATTATGGACACCCTCCTGCCATTGTTCCCATCTATTGGTACCTGCAATCATTCTTGCTACTTTCATATCTGTAACCTCTACCTTATGTATAAGGTAACCTGTATCCACCCAACTTTCACTCCCATACAACAAAGTTGGTCGAAATATAGAGCGGTGCACTGCTAACTTAGTCTTGGTACTGACTTCCTTCTTGCAGAAGAGAGTAGATCTTAGCTGAGTACTCACTGAATTAGCTTTGCTGCACCTCGAATCCAGTTCTTTCGCTATGTTGCCATCCTGTGAGAAAATACATCCCAGGTACTTGAAACTGTCTACCTGTTCTGCCCTTGTTCCCCCTATTTGGCACTCAACCTGTTTGTTTTGTGTTCCTGCCTCGTCGCCGCTTTTGTGTCTCGTTTCCGTCGTAGGTGTCGGTGGCCGGGTAGAAAGAGACCGACACAGGAATAAAGGATGCACGCTTGTGCAGGTACGGAGGTGACCAGCCAGTGAGACAGTAGAAACTAGAAACACTAGAGTAAATTAGAACGAGATATATATTTCTTAGAGGCTTCGTAATACTTAACTTTTACATAGTTCTTGACTGCAGAATGCTGATACATAGATTCGATAGAGGCCTGCCTATCTGATTCCCAAGTCTTCACTGGTGCCTATCTGACTCCGAAGTGTTAGCTGGTCCCTATCTCAGTCCCAAGTGAACGATGTCGTTCAGTGGTGGCCACGAGCGGAGTTGCAGCAGAGGGCGCTCGTGGCTGACGTCGTAAGAACGCCGCGCCGTGCGTGCATGGCGGCGCGCGGCGAAAGTAGGTGGCGCACACTTCAGACTTGTGCGACACCACAAAGACAGCATTTGAAATGCGCGCCCTGTGGAGTAAAAACACATTCGAGTCAGTTGTGGCATAGGCACCGAGCGAGCTACTCGCAACGGTGAATTTTGTTCGCGCAAAAATATTTCCTCGTTCTTGTTTAACTTCGTTGGCGGTCTTCACCCATAAGAAGAGTTTTTGAAATTAGAATTTGATCTTGCAGAAGCTCTGAAAATCCCTCAAAGATTTAATAAGGAGAAGGTCATCTCCATATAAAAAAAAGGTTTAGAAGAGAGACAGAAAAGGAAATGCAATAAAAAGGACAAGCCGAAAAAAACAAAAAAACAAAACAAAAACAAAAAAACCGCAAATGCACTAGAGAAACGCTTATGCCGAAGACAAATATTCAGTCTCTCCGAAGAGGATCAAGGAAAAGAGACAGAATGCATCACATGTGGAGAAATCTTCGAAGAAGACTGTGCTCAGTGCTATAACTGCAAGGACTGGTACAATGAAAACTGATTTTATGTAGATGCTTGAGGTATTTATTTACAATTGCATGTTTTCAAGGCCACGAAACAAGTGGAGTACCACTGAATGCTGTGTCCAGGGCTACCCTCCAAATTTTTTACTGCCAATAAACTGATTCAAAAATATATTTAAGATAGTTCATAAAAAATTATTATCTGTGCTTAGTTAGTAAGTGATATGACTAAAGAAGTTACCGTTTTCATTTTACGATGAAAGTTAACACAGAAAAATTGTTTTTTGTTGTTTTATTAGCAATTCATTTTTGTGTCCGTGGCTACCCGACCTTCCCGTACTACTTGACCCATGCGAATAAGTCGCACTCTATCCATCAGTAACAAATAGGTAAGATGGTAATATAGGAAAGGCAGCTGCAATAACATACAGGGTGTTTCACTAAGTGTGTTTGCCTCTGGAACTAATAAAATAACAGGTAACGGGAAATTTTAATGCGGTAGGTCAACACAAGAAATGTTACACTTTCTGCGGAGCTATGAACGTAGTTTAATGTATCATTTTCCAAAGAGTTACACCACAAAGATATTATTTTTTAAATGGAACAATAGTTTCTTCTATCGTGCATTGGATTCGTTGAAACCAGAAGCGTCCAAATCAATTTAAACTACATTTCTATCACTATTAGTTTGGGAGCTACAACCCTTCAAAGTTCCGGGGGCAGATACAACACGCTGTACATAATACATGGCTGAGTGGTGGGTGATGGATGTTATGGCGGTGGGAAGTTGATTTACATGAGATGTTCAAATGTGTGTCCATGCTCCTCAATGCATAACGCAATGCGCCGTCCAAAGGATGTGCGGACGAGATGTAACATCGCCGGTGTGACGGAGCGACATGCGTCCTCGATGCGTCGTTTTAGATCATCTGGGGATGTGGGCTCAGTGACATAAACACAGTACGAACGCAACCTCCAACATGGAGGTCGAGATGTTTTAAGTATTTTAATTGGTTTTAAGCACTGATAATGACCACAGAGTGGTCGAAATCTAGATTTGCGAACAAATAAATAGATATTGTTTACGACTGATTGCTGAAAGAATTACCACAAGTACTAGTTGTTTCATTAATTTCATTTCATTTGGGCCTGCAGCATTATGTGTGTCTTTTAAGGACATATTGTTTATCAAAGTAATGCCAAAATACTGCTTTATAGATGTTAAAAACTGTTTATTATTACATCAATAGGCTTATTTTGGCACTGTGGGCATCATCAAATATTTAAGGTTAAAAGGAGTAAAATAAAATAAAATAAAGATACTTACAATTTTGGTACATTCTTCCTGACATAGTATTCCAGACATACGTCCATATGGCATCGTGGAGATGTAATTTATTACAATAACTGAATATAATTGCAGCCGGGATCTTCCTTGAACAGTCGGTAGACTGCAGCATGCTGCAGGATTCAGTAAAGCCCTGTACAGCCTGTACAGAGAAAGTAGCGACAACCTTTTATGTGTGTGTTGCCGACAATCGCGTCTTACCATTGGTCAGTTGCACGTCACGTGGTACGCGGAAGCCATTCCTGGGCTAACCCGAGCATGTACGTATATTGTAAAAATGTACTGATTGTAAGGTTTAATTCCTTATACGAAGCTTCTGTATTTTGTATCATTCATATATGTATCTGTCTGAGAAGATTTTGTTGTTCTCCAATCATACGGTAATGTAATCATGATTGTTAATAATAATTGAGAAAGTTGAACCGCTTTACCTGATTCACTTTTGTACTTCGGAAGCTAACCCTCTTCCTTTCCTTGAAAGTTATCGGCTATTAAAATCAAAGAATAATATTGACTAAGCTGAGTTTGATTAACATATTTCTTCATTGGTGTGACGTTTAATAATAATAATAGTGATTGTTGTGCAATACTACACAGATGAACAAGATACTAACTTTCTGCAATCAGTCATTTAGCGAAATAAATTCTTGCAGTTGCATTATTAGAAAGTGGTTTGTGTTTTTCCAGATTTCTCTCGCAGTCAAACTTATACTGTAGTCAGTGAGTCAGCCTTATGCAGACTACGTATTGTTCTTGCTGTGTTTAAAGATATTCGTTGCGCTTTCAATTAATTTAAACCCAATCTTTGCTAATTAACTGCGCAGGTATTGATATTAGGGCCATAACTAAACAGAATTATAGTGTTAATGAATATAAAGATCGTTTCGTATTAACTAAAGAACTTACTGAACTATTTTTGTCATGGTATAAATCAAGGCTACATACAATAACGTTTTATTGAAATTACTTTGTCGGACTAAGTGATATCGTTCGTATTTCTGTATCTGTGTAGAATTTTAGTTAAGTCCCGTATATCTAATGTTTCAAATAGCATTTTTAAGCTATCATTTGTATAAGTAATTACTGTGCAATTCTAACATTTAAAAAAAATAATGTGCATACAAAGCAGTTTGGTCATTCCGTACTAGTATTGTGTAAATGGGCCAGTGAACCGTTGGTTGTTGTAGTGTAACGGCTATAGTCATTGATTAAAAAAATATTCAAATGTTTGTTAAGCTTATGGGACTTAACTACGGGGTCATCAGTCCCTAAACTTACAAACTGCTTATGAACCACCTACAACTAAGGACAGCACAAATATGCATGCCCGAGGGGGATTCGAAATCCCGACCGTAGTGGCCGTGCAAACTGTGACTGAAGCGCCTCAGTCCCCTCGGCCACCACGGCCGGCAATTCCTTTTCTCCCCAATTCCCCAATTCTGTTCAGTACCTCCTCATTTAGTTATGCGATCCACCCACCTAATCTTCAGCATTCTTCTGTAGCACCGTATATTAAAAGCCTCTATCCTCTTCGTGTCCGCACTGTTTATTGTCCATGTTTGACTCCCATACAAAGCAACACACCACACAAATGCCTTCAGAAAGGAGTTCCATAAGCTTATATCAATATTCGATGTTAGCAAATTTCTCTTTTTCAAGAACGCTTTTCTAGCCATTGCCATTCTGCATTTTACATCCTCTGTACTGCGACCATCATTTGTTATTTTACTGCCAAAGTAAGGAAACTCATTTACCTCCTTTATTGTTTCGGTACCTAATCTAATTCCTTCAGCGTCGTCTGATATGAACCTTTCAACACACTGTCGATTCCGTTCAATTGCTCTTCCAGATCTACAACTAAGGACGGCACAAATATCCATGCCCGAGGTGGGATTCGAACTCCCGACCGTAGTGGCCGTGCAGACCGTTACTGAAGCGCCTCAGTCCCCTCGGCCACCGCGGCCGGCAGTCATTGATTATAGTACAACGTACTGGCTGGGAGGTTGGGGTCGAGACCCCCTATCTTCAACCTTTTCTCTCTCTCTCTCTCTTTTTTTTTTTTTTTTTTTTTTTTTTTTTTTTTTTTTTTTTTTTTTTTTTTTTTTGTCAGAGGTATTGAGAAATAGTTGTTTCCATTTTATGAGATTATAACAGGAAAATTTGGATTCACTGCCTCTGAGAGACGGTTACTGACTGTTATTACTTTTTCAGGAATAATGCCGAACTGTTGTGCCGTAAACTGCAGTTCAGTGCCAGATCGTAGCTACAAGCTCTTCAAAATCCCACAAGGGGAAATAAATGCGGAACGTTGCAGGATATGGTTACACAGAATAGGGAGACAGGACCAGTTTTCTTACGAATCGCCGGCCGCGGTGGCCGAGGGGACTGAGGCGCGCCAGTCACGGTCTGCACGGCCACTACGGTCGGGGATTCGAATCTCCCCTCGGGCATGGATATTTGTGCCGTCCTTAGGATTAGCTAGTTCATAAGTTTAGGGACTGATGACCCCGTAGTTAAGTCCCATAAGCTACACAAACATTTGAACATTTTTTTTTTTCTTACGAATCAGCGAAGCTGTGCGAGGTCAGAAACCACTCCCAGGCTGCGTGAAACTGTTGAATCCCATCACGGAATGACAACTCTCTTCCATCGAGCTGAATTACAGCTGCCTGCAACAGCAAATCAGGCATTACTGCGCATGCGCGGTACCGATGACGTCATCAGGCTGCAGGACGAGCCGGCCGCGGTGGCCGAGGGGACTGAGGCGCTCCTGTCTCGGTCCGCACGGCCACTACGGTCGGGGGTTCGAATCCCCCCTCGGGCATGGATATTTGTGCCGTCTTTAGTATAAGGTAGTTGATAAGTAGTTTGTAAGTTTAGGGACTGATGACCCCGTAGTTAAGTCCCATAAGCTTAACAAACATTTGAACATTTTGCGCTGCAGAAGGAAATTTTCCCCGCACGTCATGCTGCCATGAAGCTGCAGTCGGGAGCTTGCTTGAACAGTCGGTAGGCTGCAGCATTGCTCTTTGAACACGAATTTCCGTACTGCGCATGTGCTGTAGCAGCCATGCAGCTCTTTGAACGAACCCCCTGTCTTGACAACCAGACCGGGTCGAGTTAACAACAAAAAGGCGATGAGGTCACTACAGTCCGGCTAAGATTCTTTGCACTACTCGCATAATATCGCTCTTGCGATTAGTGCATAGAATCTTAGCCAGATAGAAACAATCCTTACGGAAGGCCTCGCCGTTATAACAAGAAGACCATTTGGGTATCGGATTATATATATATATATATATATATATATATATATATATATATATATATATATATATATATATATAAATATATATATATATATATATATAATATAGGGTGTTTCACTAAGTGTTTTTGCCTCTGTAACTTATAAAATAATAGGTGACGGGAAAATTTAATGCGGTAGGTAAACACAAGAAATGTTACACTTTCTGCGGAGCTATGAACATAGTTTATTCTATCATTTTTCAAACAGTTATACCACAAAGATATAATTTTTTTAAATGGAACAATAGTTTTTTCTATCGTGCATTGGATTCGTTGAAACCAGCTGCGTCCAAATCAATTTCAAGTACATTCCTATCACTGTTAGTTTGGGAGCTACAACCCTTCAAAGTTTAGGGGGCGGAGGCTACGACAGCGTAGCTGACTGGCTGGTGGTCATGAGACAGTGGGCCGTGCCCCAGGGGACAGCCACTCGGCCAGTCAGCTACGCTATCGCAGCCTCCGCCCCCTAAACTCTGAAGGGTTGTAGCTCCCAAACTAACAGTGATAGGAATGTAGTTTAAATTGATTTGGACGCAGCTGGTTTCAACGAATCAAATACACGATAGAAAAACTATTGTTCCATTTAAAAAATTATATCTTTGTGGTATAACTCTTTGGAAAATGATACAATAAACTATGTTCATAGCTCCGCAGGAAGTGTAACATTTCTTGTGTTGACCTATCGCATTAAAATTTCCCGTCACCTATTATTTTATAAATTACAGAGGCAAACACACTTAGTGAAACACCCTATATATATATATATATATATATATATATATATATATATATATATATATATATATGGTACGTGAAGTTCAGAGCTTAAATAACAATCATCCAAAGCCATTTGACGCGATTCTCAAAAATTCTCGAGAAAATCGACTTTGTAATTTCCCAAAGAACACGTAAGTAATTAAAAGTGCTGTAGTGTCTGTCGTTGTAGATCAGGTGGTAGCGGTCCGGTCTGTCAACACTAGGGTCGGTGGTTCGAATTCTGTCGTGAGAGCCTTTTTTTATATATATATATTTTCCGTTGTATTCGAATACTTACTCAGTTTTAATATCTAATGGTAATTTTTACTAACAGTACATGTATTTTTGTTTATTAGTAATCTATGAGAATTTTAATAATGATGGTTCCAATTGAAAAAATATAAGTTGCATTTTTTACATTATTGGGTTCACTATTAGTTGACGACGGCAGTCTTTTATTGTTCAGTTTGTGAATAAGTAACAACAGAGGACCAATAACACTACCCTGTGGAACGCCCGATATCACATCTGTTGTAGTCGATGCCTTACCATCGATTACTACGAACTGAGTCCACTCTGACAGGAAATCCCCTATCGAGTCGCAAATTTGGGGCGATATACCGTAACCACGCAATTTGATTAAAAGCCGTCTGTGACCTACGGTGTCAAAATCGATTTGCGAACTCTTGTCGATAGCACCCATCAGTTCGTAAGAGTAAAGAGCTACTTGTGTTTCATATGAACGATATTTTACAAGTCCATGTTGACCTTGGGTCGATAGATCATTCTGTTCGAGATATTTCACAATATTTGAATACATGGTATCTAGTGACGAACTGTAGGAGAAATTATAGCTGTAAATTATGTCCAAAAGTCAACACAGTTTCAGCCGACCAGTTGCATAGAAATGGTTTACAAACATAAACCTTGACCTAGGTTTCGGCAAAAGGAATTTGCCTTCTTCAGAAGTATTACATAAGGCTCACATTAAAATAGTTGTTAAAATGTGGCTGACACCATGTCAATAGTATGAAAAGTAAAATTTGAAACAAAGTCTACATGGTAAAATTGGGGAGCATGTCCACACATAGGTTGGGTGAGCACTGCGTACTCATACTACTATTTACACTATTATAATGTTTGTTAAGTTTATGGGACTTAACTACGGGGTCATCAGTCCCTAAACTTACAAACTACTTATGAACTACTTACGAACTAGGACGGCACAAATATCCATGCCCGAGGGGAGATTCGAACCCCCGACCGTAGTGGCCGTGCAGACCGTGACTGGAGCGCCTCAGTCTCCTCGGCCACCGCGGCCGGAAAACAGTCATGACTTTAAAATAATTTTGTAAGGTTAAACAAAAACGAAAACTTTCTCATTAACTTGAAGAAGGAGCCAAGTTATCCTGACAATTCTTGACATCCATTTCTTCTTCTCCGGACGTTTAAAGGCGGTAACTTTTGGGTCACAGTCGTAATTTCCTCTACATTTCGGCAAAGAACAGCGGAACGGCATATTGTCAGTAAAAAAGAGATCACACGTTGTTCTCTCACACACACAAATCGTCCAGCGTAGCGACCACACCGTACACAAAGCAATTTATGTAATAAATATTTTGTGTCCCAGCCTCGTCGCCGCTTTTGTGTCTCGTTTACGTAGTAGGTGTCGGTGGCCGAGTAGGAAGACCGACACAGGAATAAAGGATGCACGCTTGTGCAGGTAGGAGGTGACCAGCCAGTGGGACAGCAGAAACTAGAAACACTAGAGTAAATTAGAACGAGATATATATTTCTTAGAGACTTAGTAATACTTAACTTTTACATAGTTCAGTACTGCAGAATGCTGATACATAGTTGAGCTAGAGGCCTGCCTAGTGCCTATCCGATAGTCAAGTCTTCACTGGTGCCTATCTCATTCCGAAGTGTTAGCTGGTTCCTATCTCAGTCCCAAGTGAACGATGTCGTTCAGTGGTGGCCACGAGCGGAGTTGCAGCAGAGGGCGCTCGTGGCTGACGTCGTAAGAACGCCGCGCCGTGCGTGCATGGCGGCGCGCGGCGAAAGTAGGTGGCGCGCACTTCAGACTTGTGCGACACCACAATCACAAAAATAGTTCAGTAAGTTCTTTAGTTAATACGAACCGCTCTTGTACAACACAGAAGCTTCGTATAAGGAAATAAACCTTACAATCAGTACATTTTTACAATATACGTACATGCTCGGGTTAGCCCAGGAATGGCTTCCGCGTACCACGTGACGTGCAACTGACCAATGGTAAGACGCGATTGTCGGCAACTCACACATAAAAGGTTGTCGCTACTTTCTCTGTACCGGCTGTACAGGACTTTACTGAATCCTGCAGCATGCTGCAGTCTACCGACTGTTCAAGGAAGATCCCGGCTGCAATTATATTCAGTTGTTGTAATAAATTATATCTCCACTATACCATATGGACGTAAGTCTGGGATAATATGTAACGAAGAATGTACCAAAATTATAAGTATATTTATTTTATTTTATTTTATTTTACTCATTTTAACCTTAAATATTTGTCCGCAGATAGCCTGATGATGCCCACCGTGCCAAAATAAGCCTATTGATGTAATAATAAACAGTTTTTAACATCTATAAAGCAGTATTTTGGCATTACTTAGATACACAATATGTCCTTAAAAGACACACACATAATGCTGCAGGCCCAAATGAAATGAAATTAATGAAACAACTAGTACTTGTGGTAATTCTTTCAGCAAACAGTCGTAAACAATATCTATTTATTTGTTCGCAAATCTAGATTTCGACCACTCTGTGGTCATTATCAATGCTTAAAACCATTTAAAATACTTAAAACATCTCGACCTCCATGTTGGAGGTTGCGTTCGTAGTGTGTTTATGTCACTCCCAAGTGAACGATGTCGTTCAGTGGTGGCCACGAGCGGAGTTGCAGCAGAGGGCGCTCGTGGCTGTCGTCGTAGGAACGCCGCGCCGTGCGTGCATGGGGGCTCGCGGCGAAAGTACGTGGCGCGCACTTTATACTTGTGCAACACCACAAAATACACTCCTGAGCGAAAGTATGCAGTATAAACGGCGTGCACTGCTAACGTTTACAGTCTTTCAGAGGACTCTAAGCCTCTCACTGCCGCCATGTTGTGACGTCGTGCGCAAGCTTTCTTCTATAGGAGGTGCTGGCTTTTCCCTCCACACACGCGTCTCGCGTGGGTGGGGCCCAGATGCACGCACGCCACAGTACCCTCCGCCACGCACCGCGCCGTTTGAGGTGCGTCCGCGCGGAAGAGGCGCCTCCCAACCCCCGCCTGAGGGGTGGCGACGAGGGCGGGCGCCCACCCCACAGCTAGACCTCCCCACTGACACCCTGCCTGTTCTCTCAAATCTGGTTGTCTTACAGTTCACGAAACACTGTTGTTGTTGTTGTTGTTGTTGTGGTCTTCAGTCCGGAGTCTGGTTTGATGCAGCTCTCCACAATACCCTATCCTGAGCAAGCCTCTTCATCTCCACATAAGAACGGCAACCTACATCTGTCTGAATCTGCTTACTGTATCCACCTCTTGGTCTTCCTCTGCGGTTTTTACCCCACACACTTCCCTCCAACGCTAAATTCACAATTACGTGATGTCTAAGAATGTGTCCTACCAATCTATCACTTCTTTTAGTCAAGGTATGCCAGAAATTCCTTTTCTCCCCAATTCTGTTCAGTACCTCCTCATTAGTTACGCGATCCACCCACCTAATCTTCAGCATTCTTCTGTAGCACCATATTTCAAAAGCCTCAATCCTCTTCCTGTCCGCACTGTTTATCGTCCATGTCTCACTCCCATACAAGGCAACACTCCATACAAATGCCTTCAGAAAGGACTTCGTTAGGCTTAGATCAATATTCGATGTTAACAAATTCCTCTTTTTCAAAAACGCTTTTCTACCCATTGCCATTCTGCATTTTATATCCTCTGTACTGCGACCATCATTTGTTATTTTACTGCCCAAGTAACAAAACTCATCTGCCTCCTTTATTGCTTATTGCAGCAATATCTGTTGGCTATAAGCAGCTTATACGAGGCCGATCGCGACATTACATAAATTAAGAGCAAATAAAAAAAAATAATTAGCAAATTTTTTTTATACCATGAATAGTTTTTGAGATTTCTGTCTTTTATAGAAAGCCCATTCTTGCCAATTACAAAAGTGGTGGGGTAAAGACGAACCCCTACATTTGTGGCTGACTTTGCACAGAAATAGTTCTACGTCAACGTCTTTTTAAAGCAATTAAGTTTTTTTAAATAAATGAAAAAAATTTATCCAAAAACGTAACAATTTTTAGAGTATAAAATGTACTGAAAGTTAAATGTATGTAAATATTAAATGAAAAAAGATGATTTAATTGAAAGGGAAGAATTAATTAATTAATCAAAGTCTGATTGGATATCTAACTAGCTTACTGGCGAACATTTGATTTGGTTTGAACGACTGCTTGTCAGCCAGTTTACGGTTGTTCGGCATCTGTTCCATTATTAGACTTTTTTCGGTAATCTTTTTTGCCGCCTTGGCATGTATTGCTGGCCTTCCTTGTTTGCTTCGCTAACCGGTTTTCCAAAACTGCTCGGCGAATATAGTTTTGATTGCGTTTTGTCTTTATTCGTTTGAAATTTTCTCGAAAATAAACAAATATTTACTTTCTTTACATAACTGAATGATTCCACAAACATAAACGATAAGCATTATGCGGTCGGATTTACCCACCATTCAGTGGAGGGATTTACCCCACCATGCCATTTTTCATTTAACATAAAGAAAACTAATTTTCACGGAATTTCCAACAAAAAATGATACGTGTACTGAATAGTTCACTAAATGTACTACAAAAATCACGTACCGCTTTTTGCGATCGTTTTATTTAATACGGTGAAACCAGTGATGAAATGTGCACGACAATTAAATTGCAAACGTCGAAAACACACGTGTTGTCTTTTGAGTGTCAAATACGGCAAAGCTTTTCGTTATTTGGACAATACTAATACGAAATCGCTCAGAGAGAGTTTTCCCACCTTACCATATATATACAATGTCCCAAATGACTGACTGACTGACTCATCATCGCCCAGCCCAAACCACTGAAGATAGAAACTTGAAATTTGTAGAGGGTGTTGATCTTACTCTGTAGGCGTCATTCAATAAGCGAGTTTCCGATATTCCGTCCGTAAGGGGGTGAAATAGGGGATGAAACGTTTTCTAAAAATACTTGAAGCTAGAACTACAAAATTTCTGATTGTAATTCAGGAATTTAAAAGACAAGCTTTTCGGCATTTTTTGAAATTCAACCAATGTGGGGGTAAAAGAGGGGACGCAAAAAATTATTTTCATAAATATGTTGCTGTTAACTCAAATTTCAAGCTATAACTACGGAACTTAGGATAAGGACTCTTGATCAGGATTAAAAAGACACGAGTTTCGATATGTTTGGAAATTGAAAAACTAAGGGGGTAAAATAGAGGATCGAAAATTCTTTTCGAAAACACATGGTTGTCAAGACAATTTTGTAGCTAGGTCTGCAAAATTGTTACTTGTATTGTTCGTTAGAATTTAAAAAAATCGTGTTTCGGTATTTTTGGAAATTCAATCAAGGGGGTGAAATTGGAGAGCGGATGTTTTTAAAATTCTTTTGCTATTAAGGCAATTTTGAAGGTATAACCACATAAATGTTTTCTTGGTCAGAATTAAAAAGATAAGTGTTTCGATATTTTCAGTAAATTAATCATTTAGGGGGTGAAATAGGGGATAAAACATCTTTTGAAAATACGTTGCTAGTAAGCCAAATTTGAACCTAGAATTACGAAAAATCATATTTTTCATACTTGGTTGGAATTTTTCGAAATTCAAGTATTAAGGGGTGCCGTACGGGGTTATAAGTAGTAAAATGAGATGTTGAAATGTTTGTAAATCTTAAGAGACTTAACTATGGGGTCATCAGTCCGTAAGGCTTAAAAACTGATTAAACTAACTTAGACTAACTTGACTTACTTACGCTAAGGACAACACAAACACCCATGCCCGAAGGGCGAATCGAACCCCTGACGGCGAACAGAAGCGCGCACAGCAGCATGGCGCCTCAATACGCACGGCCATTCTGCCGCGGCTACAAGAAGTACCACAACATTTCATTATGACATTACTTAAGCTATGTCTGTGAAAATTTATATTAAGAGGGAGAAACAGCTGGTGCAGACCAACTAGTCTATATATATATATAGCTTAACGCCCGCTGCTTCGCATGCGTAGGCTGGTTGGTCTGCTAGATGACCCGTGAACTTCGTATCACTTACCTCTGAATATAAACCATATGAATTTAAGTCATATGTATTTTACATCCAGCAGCTTTATAAAGGCTTCATCAGATAGTCTAAGTATCGGCTCGATAGTGGGTGGAAAGAGTGGGCAAATCACGCACACATGTCCAGGATAATGTTCATGTCACATTCGTGGAAGTTCAGGGAAGGTTTAAACGGTGATAAAATATGGAGAAATTGAGAGGAAAATTTAGATTTAAAACATGTAAAATAATGACTTGGTTGTTGTGTTGGGTGCGTTCAGAAATATACTCTGAAAGAGTAAAATTCGCTTTACACGATCTGAACGCGTATGTGAACTGTTAAAGATAAAAATCAATTGCTTGTCGTTAGTGTCGCTAAAACTCGAGAACGGCTGAACTGATTTGGCTACATATCATTACATAAGCTACTGAATCTATTGTGATGAAATCTAGTGTGGAGATAGCTTGAGCTACTGAACAAGATACTTTAGAAAGTGTGTATTTCAAGATATTTTTCGATTTGACGTATATAAAGCAAAATATCCAACAATATTTACTCTCTGGAAAAGCTATTTACTCTATGAATTCTTACCTAATTTTCAGAAGTTACAATTAAGTTTTAAAAATGCATTGTCACTTTTGTAAAAAGCAGAGAGATGAGCAGCACAACAGAAGTACCTATTCTACTTGCACATAAAATTTGTTAAGATGCGACGAATGTTTAACAATAAACGCTGATATCTTAAAGTTATGCATCAAATCTCTTTCTATTTTTTCTGAATTTTCCGGGAAACTTTGCCATATTTTTATTTCATAAGAACGTTACTCTTGGTTTGAACATCAAATATAGAAACTTTTACTGCAATCAGAGTAATGATATTCAAATCCCATTTATAAAGCTCGTTCAGTTTCTCGTGAATTTTCAAATTTTGCGGGTAATTTTCCCAAATTTTTAGTTCATAATAACGTTCATCTTTCGTTGAACGTCAAATGATCAAAATTTTATCGCATTCGGATGAACGGTTCTCAAATTTATAGTGTTGAGTACATTCAGAAACACATTTCAAAAGGAACTTGGTTCGAATTTTGCGACTTTCCTTATTAACTGTCCCTATTTTTTTTTCTTTTTTTTGGCTGGAAATTTCTCCGAGACCATGATCAACAAAACAGAAAAAAAATACCCGTCTCCGTCATGCGAATAGTCAGTTATAGTGCTGAATTCAATCAAAAACATATTCAGAAACGCACTGTCAGTTTTCCTCAAATTTTCCAATTTTCCGGTAGATTTTCCAAAAAAAATTATTTCATACAAACCTTGTCCTGTCAAGTCGTACTCAAGTGATGCTCTTATATACCATGTGGCAATTAATTTTTGTTCACAGAAAAAAAAAATCGCTTCCGATTTTTCCTAACTTTTCCTGCTTTACGAGTGACTTTTCCAAATTTGTATTTGATGCGAACCTTCGTCTTGCTTTCAACATGAAATGTACAAAATTTTATAGCAATTGGACGAACGGTATTGATAGCTTACTGGAAAAAGCTGTTTCAGTTTTTCCCGATTTTCACTGTTTAAACCTTCCCTGGACCTACACGAATATTTCAAGACTAAAATTAGCCGAATCGGTTCAGCCGTTCTCGAGTTTCAGCGAGACTAACGAACAGCAATATATATATATATATATATATATATATATATATATATATATATATATATATATATATAATTTTTTTTAAAATGTTCAAATGTTTGTAAAGCTTATGAGACTTAACTACGGGGTCATCAGTCCCTAAACTGACAAACTACTTACGAACTACTTACGGACTAGGACGGCGCAAATATCCATGCCCGAGTGGGGATTCGAACCCCCCACCGTAGTGGCCGTGCAGACCGTGACTGAAGCGCCTCAGTCCACTCGGCCACCGCGGCCGGCTATATATATATATATATATATATATATATATATATATATATATATATATATATATATGTGTGTGTGTGTGTGTGTGTGTGTGTGTGATTGTGTCTCGTCGTGAATTATTATATCTTCATTTATAAACTTCCCATTCCAATTGGCGATGTGTCAATATTTTGAAAGTTGGAGTACCTCAAAGTACCTTCTGCACAGAGCGCGATATCACTTACGGACAGTATGTGGATGTACGACCAGAGAAATATTGGTGAATGGACGGAAAATGTTAGACAGTAGCGAGCGGTTAGGACCACTGCTTACGCCGTGGCATGTCGGGAGGTGCCTTTCATTTTCCACACTGCCACGCTGCCGGACTATCGACTCCTGCTGTCGACCCCTGCGACTACCGCTTCCCCCCCCCCCCGTTTCTCATTTGTCTCTATCAGTGCCATCTGGCGCCAGTCGAATGTGACGGCGCCGTTTGCATCGCCGGCTCCCAGCAGGACGAACCGCAGAGCTACCAGGCTAGTGCGGGAACACATTTAGGCCCTTCTAGCGGGGACCTGTTCGCCAACAGGGCAGCGGATGTTGTAGCTGCGTTGTTCTCGTGTCAGCAGGAATACACCTGATTAGTAGTAGGCCGTAATGAGTAACGTAGAAGTAGACATCATCGGAGTATTGCAGCAACTAAAATCACTTAACAAGGACAAGGCTTCTGGTCCGGATTGTAACCCATTAGATTTCTATCTGATTATGCTGAAGCGATAGCCCCTTACTTAACAGCCATATACAACCACTCTCTCATAGAAGGATCTGTACCAAAAGATTGGAAAGTTGCACAGGTCACACCTACATCTACATCTACATGGGACACTCTGCAAATCACATATAAGTGCCTGGCAGAGGGTTCATCGAACCACAATTATACTATTTATCTCCCATTCCATTCTCGAATAGCGCGCGGGAAGAAAGAACGCCTGAATCTCTCTGTTCGAGCTCTGATTTCTCGTATTTTCTTCTGATGATCATTTCTATCTATGTAAGTGGGAGTCAACAATATATTTGCGCATTCGGAGGAGAATGTTGGCGATTGGAGTTTCGCAAGTAGCCCACGCCGCAGCGATAAGCGCCGTTGTTGTAATGATTCCCATCCCAGATCCTGTATCATTTCCGTAACGCTGTCTCCCCTGTATCGTGACAATACGAAACGAGCTGCCCTTCTTTGGACTCTTTCTATGTCCTCCGTCAAACCCACCTGATAAGAATCCCACACTGGACTGCAATACTCCAAAAATGGACGAACAAGCGCAGTGTATGCAGTTTCTTTAGTAGTTCTGGTGCATCTTTTAAGAGTTCTTCCAATAAAACACAGTCTCTGGTTCTTATATTCAAGAAAGGCAGTAGGAGTAACCCACTAAACTACAGGCCTATTTCATTGACGTCAACTTGCAGTAGGGTTCTGGAACATATCCTGTATTCAAATATTATGAATTATCTAGAACAGAACGATCTATTGACCCAAGGTCAACACGGATTTAGAAAATATCGTTCATGCGAAACACAACTAGCTCCTTATTCACACGATGTGATGGATGCTATCGACAAGCGTTCGCAAATCGATTCCGTATTCCTTGATTTCCAGAAGGCTTTTGACACCGTACCTCACAAACGGCTTTTAATCAAATTGCGTGGTTATGGTATATCGCCCCAAATTTGCGTTTGGATAGGGGATTTCCAGTCAGAGAGGAGACAGTTCGTAGTAATCGATGGAAAAGCATCGACTAAAACAGAGGTGATATCGGGCGTTCCACAGGGTAGTGTAATTGGTCCTCTGCTGTTCCTTGTTTACATAAACGATATAGGGGAAAATCTAAGTAGCTCTCTTAGGTTGTTTGCAGATGACGCCGTCATTTCCCGTCTAGCAAAATCATCTGAAGATCAAAACCAACTGCAAAACGATCTGAATAAGATATCAGTAAAAATTTTTGTAAAAATTGGCAATTGACTCTAAATAATGAGAAGTGTGAAGCCGTCCACATGAGTACAAAAAGAAATCCGTTAAACTTTGTTTACAAGATAAATCAATCAAAATTGAAGGCCGTAAACTCCACAAAATACCTAGGAATTACTATTACTTCAGACTTAAATTGGAAAGAATACGTAGATAATGTCGTGGGAAAGGCGAACCAGAGACTTCGTTTAATTGGCAGAACCCTTAAAAGATGCAACAGAACTACAAAAGAAACTGCATACACTACGCTTGTCCGTCCATTTTTGGAGTATTGCAGCCCAGTGTGGGATCCTTATCAGGTGGGTTTGACAGAGGACATGAAAAGAGTCCAAAGAAGGGCAGCTCGTTTCGTATTGTCACGATACAGGGGAGACAGCGTTACGGAAATGAGACAGGATCTGGGATGGGAATCATTACAACAACGGCGCTTATCGCTGCGGCGTGGGCTACTTGCGAAACTCCAATCGCCCACATTCTCCTCCGAATACGAAAATATATTGTTGACTCCCACTTACATAGGTAGAAATGATCATCAAAATAAAATGGGAGAAATCAGAGCTCGAACAGATTCAGGTGCTCTTTCTTCCCGCGCGCTATTCGAGAATGGAATGGGAGATAAATAGTATAATGGTGGTTCGATGAACCCTCTGTCAGGCACTTAAATGTGATTTGCAGAGTATCCCATGTAGATATAGATGTAGATTAACGGCTCGCGAACACACAATAGGCCTACTCGGAGAGAAGCAGACAAACAGTTGCTTCAATTAGTAAGTGGATTCAGTACCTGACAGTCATCGTGATTCTTCTATGGTTGCGAAAATATCGTTTTTTCAGCATGTTAGACAGCAGTGATGTTAGTCTTAAGCATGAAATAGTTCGCTTTAGGTTTAACATCACTCCATGAAATTACGTGCTTATGGAATATCTGGCAAATTGTACGATTGGATTCACCATTTCCTATCAGGAAGAACACAGTTCGTTGTAATTGACGGTAAGTCATCGAGTAGAACAGAAGTGATATCTGGCGTTCCACAAGGAAAGCGTTATAGGTCTCCTACTCTTCCTCGTGTTTATAAACGATTTAGGAGACAATCTGAATAGCTCCCTTAGACTGTTCGCGGATGATGCTGTCGTTTATCGGTTAGTGAAGTCAACAGAGGATCAAAAGCAACTGCAAAGCGATTTAGACAAAATTTCTGCATGGTGCGAAAATTGGCAATTGACACTAAATTATGAAAAGTGTGAAGTAATACTAATGACAACTAAAAGAAATCTGCTGAATTTGAATTATGTGATAAATCAGTCAAACCTTAAGGTCGTAAATTCTTCCAAATACCTAGAAGTTACAATTACGAACAACTTTGACTGGAGAGAACACATAGAAAATATTGCGGGGAAAGCGACCCAAAGTTTACGTTTCATTGGATGAACGCTTCGAAGATGCACCAGCTCCACCAAAGAGACTGCCTACATCACACTTGTGCGTCCTCTCCTGGAGTACTGTTGCCCCTTGTGGGACCCTCACCAGCTGGGACTGACGGAAGGTATTGAGAAGGTTCAGAGAAGGGCAGCTCGTTTTGTTCTATCACGTTACGGGTGGGAAAGCGTCACGGAAATGTTGCACGAATTGCGGTGGAAATCATTAAAAGAAAGACGTTATTCATTGCGGCGTGATCTGTTTGTGAAGTTTCAATCGCCGACTTTTAGTTCTGAATGTGCTAGCACCCACGTACTTAGGGAGACATGACCATCCCAATAAAATAAGAGAAATCAGATCGAAAACGGAACGATTTAGGTGTTCTTTCTTCCCGCGTGCTATTAGAGAATGGAACGATAGAGAAAAGTTATGAAAGTGGTTCGACGAACCCTCTGCCAGGCACTTAAATATGATTTGCAGAGTATCTATGTAGATGTAGATGTAGATCCAGAAACACAGTTCGTAAGCAGCACTGCTTACTATTCCTGGCTGGGTGCACATTTTCAGCTTTGCCCATTTGCAGTTAATGTCATATATTCTGTGAATATGAAACTAAAAGATGATCCACCAATTGCCCTTCTCAGTGTCTGCTGTGAACTACTAGAACGGCTCATCTACAATAGGATCTACCGAACAGTTGACAGCAAAGTGCCTTCCTACCGAAGAAAAGTTTAAAAAAAGATATTAAAATGTATAAAAGAAAATACAGCTGTATCTATAGGTCGAAGAAAACTTTGAATAGAAATACAAGAAAAAAGTCAATGTAAGATGATAAATAAATTACATCCTTTAGAATCTGCTTACTGTATTCGTCCCTCGGTCCCCCTCTACGATTTTTACCCCACACGCTTCCTTCTAATCTTAAGTTGACAATTCCTTGATGTCTCAGAATATGCCCCACCAACCTATCCCTTCTCTTAGTCAGGATACTCCAGAAACTCCTTTTCTCCCCAATTCGGTTAAGCACCTCCTCATTAGTCACGTGATCTACCCATCTAATTTTCATCATTCGTCTGTAGCACCACATTTCAAAAGCTTCTATCATCTTTTCATCTGAACTCCTTATCGTCCACGTTTCACTCCCATACAATGCTACACTCCAGACAAATACTTTCAGGAAGGACTTCCTAACGTTTAAATTAATATTGGATGTCAACAAGTTTCGCTTCTTCAGAAACGATTTTCTTCCCATAGCCATTCTGCATTTTATAATTTCTCTACTTCGGCCGTCAGAAGTTATTTTGCTACCCAATTAACAAAACTCACCTAGACTAATTGTCTCATTACCCAATCTAATTCAGTAACGCCTGATTTTTTTACATTACATTCCATTACCTTCGTTTTACTCTTGTTAATGTTCATCTTATATCTTCCTTTCAAGACACTGTCCATCCCATTCAATTGCTCTTCCAGATCTTTTTCGGTCTCTGACAGAATTACTATGTCATCGGCAAACCGCAATCTTTTTATTTCTTCTCCCTGCACTTTAATGCCCTCTCCAAATTTCTCCTTCCATTCCTTCACTGCCTGCTCAATGTACAGATTGAACAACATTGGGGAAAGGCTACAACCCTGTCTTACTCCCTTCCCAACCTCTGCGTCCCTTTCTTGCCCGTCGACTCTAATAACCGCTGTGTGCTTTTTGTATAGGTTGAATATAACTCTTCACTCCCTATATTTTACCCCTGATACCTTCAGAATTTGAAAGAGTGTATTCCAGTCGACAATGTCAAAAGCTTTCTCCAAATCTACTAACGCCAAAAACGTAGGTTTGACTTCCCTTAAACAATCTTCTAAGATAATTCGTAATGTGAGTATTGCCTCCAGTGTTTCTACATTTCTCTTAAATCCAAATTTATCCTCCCTGAGGTAGCTTTCCACAAGTTTTTCCATTCCTCTATAAATAATTCGTGTTAGTATTTTTCAACCATGACTTATCAAACCGACATTTCTTTAATTTTCACACTTGTCTTCACTTGGTTTCTTTGTAATTGGAATTACAATATTCTTCTTGAAGTCGGATGGTATTTCACCTGTCTCATACATCTTGCATACCAAGTGGAACAATTTTTTCGTGACTGGCTCTCCTAACGACGTCAGCAGTTCAGACGGAATATCATCTACTCCAGGGGCCTTGTTTCGACTCAAGTCCTTCAGCGCTCTGTCAAAGAAGATTCAATATTGTATAAATAGATACAAGGGTAGAGGGGCGTCGTGCTTAAAATTTAAACGGAAAAATTTAAATATTTCGTGAAAATAAAGATAATGTATAATGTTTTTCATAAAAGACTTAACTAAACTAACTACACATTATACTGTTGGAAAGTTGAAACAAAAACTTCATCAAAGAAATAATTTTTAGAAAATTACAGTCGCCTGATTTACGCTCACTTTTGCAAATTTTTTGGCTAAAATAATAATAATAAATAATATATGATCGAATATATCATTATTATTGTTGCTATTACATAATTTATTTTGTATTATATTGTAAAATATACATTACATTATGTTTGTGTATTGAATTTTATTTACTTGAATTTTTAATATTTCTCTTGTCCGAAATAATTGCCAAAATCAGGAAATTGTAGAAAAATCTAAAGTGGGCTGTAAAACGTCCAGAGAGAACAAGCTGAAAGCAACGATACCGCTAGCCTAGACATTCCTGTGATCTAAGAAATCGTAAGCTAATTAGACAAATTTAAATAAAAATGCTCGGGGGGCATACTTTTCTAACAGTACTCTGAGAACATTGAAAAGTCTAGATCGAAGATCACTGTGCCATGACTTGTCTTTAATGATTCAAGTAATTGTCAGCTCTAAACAACAGCTTATAAGTGGAATACTCTCCGATATAATAGCGGGTACATCATTGTCTAGCATTGCAGGCGATAATCATGAGAGTGCCAAGTCTTTCGCTTACTCGTACGGTCAGCAGAGGATCAGATAAGTCTGTTGCTTACGTCAATGGCTGCCTTATCTACTGACGAGTGGAGAGCAGTCGTGATATCAGATGAGGGCCTCTACTTTCACACGAGATCTGTATCGCTTTCAGCATGATCTGTGAAGCTTCTAAATGCCAGGATAAATCAATTATTATCCGCAAGTAGTTATACACTACTGACCATTAAAATTGGTACAACAAGAAGCAATGCAGATAATAAACGGGTACTCATTGGATAAATATATTATACTAGAAATGACATGTGATTACATTTTCACGCAATTTGGGTGCATAGATCCTGAGAAATCAGTACACAGAACAACCATCTCTGGGCGTAATAACGGCCTTGATAGCCTGGGCATTGAGTCAAACAGAGCTTGTATGGCGTGTACAGGTACAGATGCCCATGCAGCTTCAACATGATACCACAGTTCAAGAGTAGTGACTGGCGTATTGTGACGAGCCAGTTGCTCGGCCACCATTGACCAGACGTTCTCAATTGGCGAGAGATCTGGAGAATGTGCTGGCCAGGGCAGCAGTCGAACATTTTCCGTATCCAGAAAGGCCCGTACAGGACCTGAAACATGCGGTCGTGCATTATCCTGCTGATATGTAGGGTACGCAGGGATCGAATGAAGGGTAGAGCCACGGTTCGTAACACATCTGAAATGTAAGGGCCACTGTTCAAAGTGCTGTCGATGCGAACAAGAGGTGACCGAGACGTGTAACCAATGGCACCCCATACCATCACGCCGGGTGACACGCCAGTATGGCGATGACGAATACATGCTTGTAATGTGCGTTCACCGCGATGTCGCCAAACACGGATGCGACCATCATGATGCTGTAAACACAACCTGGAATCATCAGAAAAAATGACTTTTTGCCATTAATGCATCCAGGTTCGTCGTTGCGTACACCATCGCAGGCGCTCCTGTCTGTGATGCAGCATCAAGGGTAACCGCAGCCACGGTCTCCGAGCTGATAGTCCATGCTGCTGCAAACGTCGTCGGTCTGTTCGAGCAGATGGTTGTTGTCTTGCTAACGTCCCCATCTGTTGACTCAGTGGTCGAGACGTGGCTGCACGATCCGTTACAGCCGTGCGGATAAGATGCCTGTCATCTCGACTGCTAGTGATACGAGGCCGTTGGGATCCAGCACGGCGTTCCGAAATGCCCTCCTGAATCCACCGATTTGATATTCTGCTAAGATTCATTGTATCGCGACCAACGCGAGCAGCAATGTCGCTATTCGATAAACGGCAATCGCGATAGGCTACAATTCGCCCTTATTGAAGTCGGAAACGTGATGGTAAGAATTTCTCCTCCTTACACGAGGCATCACAACAACGTTTCACCAGGCAAAGCCGGTCAACTGCTGTTTGTGTATGAGAAATCGGTTGGAAACTTTCCTCATGTCAGCACGTTGTAGGTGTCGCCACCGGCGCAAACCTTGTGTGAATGTTCTGAAAAGCTAATCATTTGCATATTACAGCATCTTCTTCCTATCGTTTAAATTTCGCGTCAAAATGTTCAAATGATAGTATAGCTTATGGGACTTAACTATGGGATCATCAGTCCCTAAATTTACGAACTACTTAAGAACTAGCTGATACTATAGACGGCTTAAACATCCATGCCCGAGGAGGGTTTCGAACCCCCGACCGCAGCGGCCGTGCAGACCGTGACTGACACGCCGCAGACCGCTCGGCCACCTCACCCGGCATATTTCGTGTCTGTAGCACGTCACTTACGTGGTGTAGCAGTTTTAAGGCCAGGAGTGTATACATCGTTTTTCGAAAGTGTTAGCAGCTTTATTTTAAGTACAGTACGCCAGACAATCAGAAACATTTGCAACGAAACGATATGTCATGCAAGTTTAAGACCAATATAAGTTTATTATCGTACGCCTTTTGTGACAGAAAAAATTTAGAAGAATGGTAGACGTTTCGGAGACTAACTTCCTACAGTACGTTCACGTCAATTTCAATTCATGTATCGTCAGAAGCAAAAAGTATTGAATGGAGCATCTAAATACAATCCCACACTGAAGCGTTATACTTAATACACCCAGTCAGTAGAAATTTGTTGTTTGTCCTAAGTTTATTGAAATAGGAGTCAATATTATGTTTGTCTTTCTTATGGATCAGATTGCGGTACTCTGAATCAAAAAATATGGAAACTGCCATTAGCGAATGACCTTATTGGGATTTTACCTTGCAGTTTCAGCTTTTATGACGAAAATCTCGTTAGATATATTTAGCCTTGAAACTTCCTGGCAGATTAAAATTGTGTGCCGAAACCGGGACTCGAACCTGGGACCTTTGCCTTTCGCGGACAAGCGCACTACCGACTGTGCTATCCCGACACGACTCACGATGCCGCCTCACAACTTTACTTCCGCCAGTACCTCGCCTCCTACTTTCCAAACTTGCCCGCGAAAGGCAAAGGTCCCATGTTCGAGTCCCGGTTCCGGCACACAATTTTAATCTGCCAGGAAGTTTCATATCAGCGCACACCCCGCTGCAGAGTGGAAGTTTCATATTTAGCCTTACTTCATTCACGTCTTACATAAACTTTGTTTCAAGATTTGTAGGACAAATACGAGTGCCTGATGTAGACACCAATAATTCTCTCTTCTCACTGGAGCAATCCATTTCTTCGTCAGAACCTTGTTTTGAACGCAAACTTTGGATATAGTAATAAATGATGTTAACCACAACACTCAAATGCCCAGAAATATCATGATATTTTATACAGTAGAACTACTCTTCTGAAAAAACACACATTCGCACTATTTTTGCTTCTGTTGACACAGTAATTCGTTACACATACATTAGGCATCATTTCCAAAAGAACAGCTTATCTCAATTGTTAGCACGCGTACTATCTCTATTTCAGAAAGACACTGCCTGACTTCTGATTATATGACCGACTCGTGTAACCCTACATAGACCGATAAATTTCAGGAGTGTTACGACCCATGGATTTACTCTTCATTTGAGCCCTGCGAAACCCTATATTTCAGCAGGATAATGCACGGCTGCAAGTTGTATGTCCTTAAGGGCCTTTCTGGATCGGAAAACGTTCGACTGCTGCCCTGGGCAGCACATTCTCCAGATCTTTCACCAACTGAAAACGTCTGGTCAATGGTGGCCGAGCAACTGGCTCGTCACAATACGCCAGTCACTACTCTTGATGAACTGTGGTATCGTGTTGAAGCTGCATGGGCATCTGTACCTGTACACGCCATCCAAGCTCTGTTTGGCTCCATGCCCAGGCGTATCAAGGCCGTTATTACGGCCAGAGGTGGTTGTTCTGGGTACTGATTTCTCAGGATCTATGTACCCAAATTGCGAGAAAATGTAATCACATGTCAGTTCTAGTATAATATATTTGTCCAATGAATACCCGTTTATCATCTGCATTTCTTCTTGGTGTGTCCATTTTAATGACCAGTAGTGTACATTACATTATGTTTATGTATTACATTTTATATTACTTGAATTTTTAATACATTTTGTCCGAAATATTTGCAAAAATCACAAAATTGTAGGAAAATCTAAAGTGGGCTGTAAAACATCCAGAGAGAAGAGGTTGAAAGAAACGATACCGCTAGCCTAGACATTCCTGTGGTCTAAGGAATCGTAGACTAACTATGCAAATGTAAGTAAAACTGCTCTAGGGGCATACTTTACTGACAGCACTCTGAGAACATTGGAAAGTTCAGTTCGAAGATTACTGTGCCTTGACTTGTCTTTAATGATTCAAATAATCGCCATCTAGAACCACAGCTTGTAAGTGGATTACCCTCCGATATAATTCCAGGTTATATCATGGTCCCGACTTGCAGGCGATAATCATGAGAGTGCCAAGTCTTTCGCTTACTCGTACGGTCAGCAGAGGATCAGATAAGCCTGTTGCTTACGTCAATGGCTGCCTTATCTACTGACGAGTGGAGAGCATGGTGATATCAAATGAGAGCCTCTACTTTCACACGAGATCTGTATCGCTTTCAGCATGATCTGTGAAGCTTCTAAATACCAGGATAAATCAATTATTATCCGCAAGTAGTTATACACTACTGACCATTAAAATTGCTACACCAAGAAGCAATGCAGATAATAAACGGGTACTCATTGGACAAATATACTAGAACTGACATTTTCTCGCAATTTGGGTGCATGAGAAATCAGTGCCCAGAACAACCACCTCTGGCCGTAATAACGGCCTTGATACGCCTGGGTATTGAGTCAAACAGAGCTTGTATGGCGTGTACAGGTACAGATGCCCATGCAGCTTCAACACGATACCACAGTTCATCAAGAGTAGTGACTGGCGTATTGTGACGAGCCAGTTGCTCGGCCACCATTGACCAGAGGTTTTCAATTGGTGAGAGATCTGGAGAATGTGCTGACCAGGGCAGCAGTCGAACATTTTCCGTGTCCAGACAGGCCCGTACAGGACCTGCAACATGCGGTCGTGCATTATCCTGCTGAAATTTATGGTTTCGCAGAGAGCGAATGAAGGGTGGAGCCACGGGTCGTAACACATCTGAAATGTAACGGCCACTGTTCAAAGTGCCGTCGATGCGAACAAGAGGTGACCGAGATGTGTAACCAATGTCACCCCATACTTTCATGCCGGGTGATACGCCAGTATGGCGAGGATGAATACACGCTTCCAATGTGCGTTCACCGCGATGTCGCCAAACACAGATGCCACCATCGTGATGCTCTAAACAGAACCTGGATTCATCCGAAAAAATGACGTTTTACCTTTCGTGCACCCAGGTTCGTCGTTGCGTGCACCATCGCAGGCGCTCCTGTCTATGATGCAGCGTCAAGGGTAACCGCAACCATGGTCTCCGAGCTGATAGTCCATGTTGCTGGAAACGTCGTCGAACTGTTCCTGAAGATGTTTGTCGTCTTGCAAACGTCCCCGTCTGTTGACTCAGGGATCGAGACGTGGCTGCACGATCCGTTACAGCCATGAGGATAAGATGCCTGTCATCTCGACTGCTAGTGATACGAGGCGTTGGGATCCAGCACGGCGTTCCGTATTGCCCTCCTGAACCCACCGGTTCCATATTCTGCTATGAGTCATTGTATCGCGACCAACGCGAGCAGCAATGTCGCGATACGATAAACGGCAATCGCGATAGGCTACAAGCCGACCTTTATCAAAGTCGAAAACGTGATGGTACGCATTTCTCCCCCTTTCACGATGCATCACAACAACGTTTCACTAAGCAACGCCGGTCAACTGCTGTTTGTGTATGAGAAATCGGTTGGAAACTTTCCTCATGTGATAATTTTCTCATGCCAGCACGTTGTAGGTGTCGCCACCGGCGCCAACCTTGTATGAATGCTCTGAAAAGCTTATCATTTGCATATCACAGCATCTTCCTCCTGTCGTTTAAATTTCGCGTCTGTAGCACGTCATCTTCGTGGTGTAGCAATTTAAATGGCCAGGATTGTAAAATGCCATTGTAATCAAATAGGAAAGTTATAGGAACATCATTTTTCGACAGTCTTCTTGCGTTTCCAAGAACGTGATGTATTGTCGTAGAAGATTCCTTATGGCCTCATAACAGAAGGTTCTCGGTTGAGCTGCGAGAGAATGCACCGCTTCCTTCACTGCTTCGTCCGAGTCAAATCGACGGCCCCTTAATGCCTGTTTGAGTGGACCAAACAAGTGATTGTCAGAAGGGGCAAGTTCGGGACTATGTGGAGGATGATCCAGTACTTCGAATTTGAGTTTCTGGGGCGTTTCAGCAGTGTGGACAGCAGTATGCGGACGGGCATTGTCGTGCAACAACACAACACCTTCTGACAGCAATCCTCGGCGTTTGCTTCGAATTGCAGGCTTTAGCCTGTCAGTAAGTATCTCACTGTAACGTACACTGTTTATTGTTGTGCCCCTTTCACCAGTACAAGACCTCGTGCATCCCAAAAAACCGTAAGCATCAGTTTTCCTGCAGACAGTTGGGTCTCGAACTTTTTCTTTCACGGTGAATTCGGATGTTTCCATTCCACACTCTGCCGTTTACTCTCCGGCTCGTAATGATGGATCCATGTTTCGTCACCAGTAATGATTCTGTCTAAGAAGTTGTCCCCTTCGTTATCACAGCTAACTAAATTTATTTATTTATTTATTTATTTTGTAGATGTCGAATGTCCAGGCGAATTTGTTTATGCAAGGGTGTGAGTTGTTTCGGGACCCATTGTAATGATACTTTCCTTTTTGTCTTGGTATTGCCGTTGAGGTTAAGGTTAGTACCGCTATTAAAATTGAACTGGTCTTGAAATATTACGGAGAAAAATAATGTCGAAAAAGTGATCTACTCAACAAAACGTGAAAGATTCCGCACTCAATGTTTAGCGGTCGTAATAGTTTGAGCAAAGACAACGCCAGGAAGCATCACTACAAAAGAAATTGGCGGAACCCGTACTTTACCTGGTAAAAGTAATCTGCTACTTTTGCAGTCATTTCTCCGCAGTTGATCTACATCTACATCTACATCTACATGGGAGACTCTGCAAATCACATTTAAGTGCCTGGCAGAGGGTTCATCGAACCACCATTATACTATTTATCTCCCATTCCATTCTCGAATAGCGCGCGGGAAGAAAGAACATCTGAATCTCTCTGTTCGAGCTCTGATTTCTCTTATTTTATTCTGATGATCATTTCTACCTATGTAAGTGGGAGTCAACAATATATTTTCGCATTCGGAGGAGAATGTTGGCGATTGGAGTTTCGCAAGTAACCCACGCCTCAGCGATAAGCGCCGTTGTTGTAATGATTCCCATCCCAGATCCTGTCTCATTTCCGTAACGCTGTCTACCCTGTATCGTGACAATACGAAACGAGCTGCCCTTCTTTGGACTCTTTCGATGTCCTCCGTCAAACCCACCTGATAAGGATCCCACACTGGGCTGCAATACTCCAAAAATGGACGGACAAGCGCAATGTATGCAGTTTCTTTAGTAGTTCTGTTGCATCTTTTAAGGTTTTGCCAATAAAACGCAGTCTCTGGTTCGCCTTTCCCACGATATTATCTACGTGTTCTTTCCAGTTTAAGTCTGAAGTAATAGTGATTCCTAGGTATTTTGTGGAGTTTACGGCGTTCACATTTGATTGATTTATGTTGTAAACAAAGTTTAACGGATGCAATAATTTATTATATATTGTAAAGGGATGCTTAGTTTTCTAATCTGTAGATGCAAATGTTTTATGACCGTGGTGAGTTGAAATTAATATCATTGTTAAAATTTACTAAAAAAAATAATCATCGGACTTCGTTTACTGACAGAAGATTTCTTGTAGGCATTGAAATGAGATGATTTAACACTATGAAAAAATTAAAACTGCATCCAAACATTTCTATCACAATCACGTAATAATTTTCAACAATGGCCCAAACATCATTTTTAACAAATGTCTGATATTGCTGGAAAACAAAATGACAAAATTAGTGAAAATAAGAAAAATGGAAGAAATACTTCAATTTACTTAGTCATTATTTCCGAATAAAACATCTAAAGCTCACACTTACAATTTTAATGCAGTCCGATCAGTACTACAGTAACGACAAAAAAAAAAAAAACAAAAAAAAAAAAAAAAAAAAAAAAAAAAAACACGAGCAACTCTGCTTTCTTTTCAGCCCGGATGAAAAAAGTTAAATATAAGGGACAAAAAATAGTCGAAAATATTTGTAAGGAATGTTACTTTGTACGGCAGAGAAAATTGGACGATAAACTGTTTAGACAGGAAGAGGCTCTTGAAATCTGATACACAAGAATGCTGAAGGTTAGGTGGGTAGATCGCGTAAATAATGAAAAGGTACTGAACAAAATTGGGGAGGAAAGGAATTTTTTGCATGTTGTTGTTGCGGTCTTCAGACTGGTTTGATGCAGTTCTCCACCCTACTATATCCTGAGCAAGCCTCTTCATCTCCTCATAAGGACGGCAACCTACATCCATTTGAATCTGCTTACTGTATTCATCTATTGGTTTCCCTTTGCGATTTTTCCCTCACACACTTCCCTCCAATTCTAAATTCCTTGATGTCTAAGAATCTTTTAGTCGAGGTATTGCCAGAAATTCATTTTCTCCTCAACTCTGCTCAGTAGTTTCTCATTAGTTATCGCGATCCACCCATATTGACATATCTTGTCTAAAAGAAGGGATCGATTGGTAGGACACATTCCTAGACATCGAGGAATCGTCAATTTAGTTTTGAAGGGAAGTGTGTGGGGTAAGAATCGCAGAGGGAGACCAAGAGATCAATATAGTAAGCAGATTCAAAAGGATGTAGGTTGACTTTCTTATGAGGAGATGAAGAGTCTTGCTCAGGATAGAGTAGGGTGGAGAACTGCATCAAACCAGTCTCCGGACTGAAGACCACAACAACAACAACAACACATGGCTATACCAGGTACTTTTGGTCTTCACTGTCGATGCAGAGTCTAGTCTGAATCTGGTGCCGCATCTACAGATCCATACGGTTCAGTGTTGAGTACCGCACCTTGAATGGTGTGTACCCTCCTAGTAGGTGACAATGATCTATTGGCCCAAGGTCAACACGGATTTAGAAAATATCGTTCAAGCGAAACACAACTAGCTCTTTATTCACACGAAGTGATGTGTGCTATCGACAAGGGTTCGCAAATCGATTCCGTATTCCTTGATTTCCAGAAGGCTTTTGACACCGTACCTCACAAACGGCTTTTAATCAAATTGCGTGGTTATGGTATATCGCCCCAAATTTGTGATTGGATAGGGGATTTCCTGTCAGAGAGGACACAGTTCGTAGTAATCGATGGTAAGACATCGACTAAAACAGAGGTGATATCGGGCGTTCCACAGGGTAGTGTTTTTGGTCCTCTGCTGTTCCTTACATACATAAACGATTTAGGGGAAAATCTAAGTACCTCTCCTTGGTTGTTTGCAGATGACGCCGTCATTTACCGACTATTTAAATCCTCTGAAAATCAAAAACAACTGCAGAACGATTTGAATGAGATAGCTGTATGGTGTAAGAATTGGCAATTGACTCTAAATAATGAGAAGTTTTTTTATGCTTATGGGACTTAACTACGGGGTCATCAGTCCCTAAACTTACAAACTACTTATGAACTACTTACGAACTAGGACGGCACAAATATCCATGCCCGAGGGGGGATTCGAACCCCCGACCGTAGTGGCCGTGCAGACCGTGACTCGAGCGCCTCAGTCCCCTCGGCCACCGCGGCCGGCTAATGAGAAGTGTGATGTCGTCCACATGAGTACTAAAAGAAATCCGTTAAACTTTGTTTACACGATAAATCAATCAAATGTAAAGGCCGTAAACTCCACAAAATACTTAGGAATTACAATTACTTCTGACTTAAATTGGAAAGAACACTTAGATAGTGTCGTGGAAAAGGCGAACCAGAGACTGCGTTTTATTGGCAGAATCCTTAAAAGATACAACAGAACTACTAAAGAGACTGCATACACTATGCTTGTCCGTCCATTATTGGAGTATTGCAGCCCAGTGTGGGATCCTTATCAGGTGGGTTTGACGGAGGACATCGAAAGAGTCCGAAGAAGGGCAGCTCGTTTCGTATTGTCACCATACAGGGGAGACAGCGTTACGGAAATGATACAGGATCTGGGATGGGAATCATTACAACAACGGCGCTTATCGCTGCGACGTGGGCTACTTTATGAAACTCCAATCGCCAACATTCTCCCCCGAATGCGAAAACATATTATTGACTGCCACTTACATAGGTAGGAATGATCATCAGAATAAAATACGAGAAATCAGACCTCGAACGGAGAGATTCAGGTGTTCAGTCTTCCCGCGCGCTATTCGAGAATGGAATGGAAGATGAATAGTATAATGGTGGTTCGATGAACCCTCTGCCAGGCACTTGAATGTGATTTGCAGAGTATCGCATGTAGAAGTAGATGTAGACACTTGCTTTCCACGTGATGGCCAGCTCGTACGACTGCCCCTAGTTTTGAAGAGCGTCGGGCATTGCTTTATCAGGTCGAGATAATCTGTCTGCAGCAGCTGTTGTACTGCTCTGACGCAAACACACCGCTACTGATCCCCTTCTTGTCGTTCTACAGACGTCCAGCCGTCCACCTTATCAAAACGACATAAATTACACAGAAGAGTTGTCTTTCGCTACACACTGCACCGAGTTTGTCTGCCGGGCAAAGTCACGAAGACCGCTAGACCTCACACCATCTACCACCAGGTAGGGATCTTCTCAACGACTGTGATGTTTTATGCTACTAAACTTTATTATACTGCAGCTAAAATGTCAGTTTATACACACATCAAAACAATTACGGGTCATATTAAATAAACAGACGATGCTGAAGGTATTAGATTAGGTAATGAAACACTGAAGGTCTTAGATCAGTTTTCTTACTTAGATTAGATTAGATTCATACTTGTTCCATAGATCATGAAAACGACACTTCGTAATGATGTGGAACGTGTCAGATAAATGAAATGTGTCAATACATAATATTACATGACACTCAATTTTTGAATATTTTATTTTATTTTATTTTTATTTTTTTCTATTCTTTTTTTTATTATTCTTTTTTTTCCCTAAAGTACTAACTTTTATCTAGAAATTCACCTAACGTGTAGAAGTAATTGCCATTCAGAAATTCTCTTATTTTATTTTTAAATGCTAGTTGGCTATCTGTCAGAATTTTTATGCTCCTTGGTAAGTGACCGAAGACTTTTGTGGCAGAATAATTAACCCCTTTCTGTGACAGAGCTACATTTAACCTTGAATAGTGTAGGTCACCCTTTCTTCTAGTGTTGTAGCTATACACACAGCTGTTACATTTGAATTCAGTTGGATTGTTAATAACAAATTTCATAAGTGAATATATATATTGTGAAGCTACAGTGAAGATCCCTAGATCCCTAAATAAATGTCTGCAGGATGATCTTGGGTGGGCTCCAGCAATTATTCTGATGACCCGCTTTTGGGCAATGAATACTTACTTACTAAATGATGAATTACCCTAGAATATGATGCTGTAAGAAAGCAATTGGCAATTGGGTAATAAAATAACATATGACGGTCGTAGTACAGAGGATATAAAATGCAGAATGGAAATGGGAAGAAAAGCAGTTTTGAAAAAGAGAAATTTGCTAATATCGAATATTAATTTAAGTGTAAGGAGGTCTTTTCTGAAGGCATTTGTGTGGAGTGTTGCCTTGTATGGGAGTGAAACATGGACGATAAACAGTGCGGACAGGAAGAGAATAGAGGCTTTTGAAATGTGGTGCTATAGAAGAATGCTGAAGATTAGGTGGGTAGCATCGCAGAACTAATAAAGAGGTACTGAACAGAATTGGGGAGGAAAGGAATTTTTGGCATACCCTGACTAAAAGAAGGGATCGCTTGGTAGGACACATTCTTAGACATCGAGGAATCGTAAATTTAGCATTGGAGGGAAGTGTGTGGGGTAAAAACCGCAGAGGGAGACCAAGAGACACGTATAGTAAGCAGATTCAAGTGGATGTGGGTTGCCGTTCTTATGAGGAGATGAAAAGGGTTGCTCAGGATAGAGTAGGGTGGAGAGCTGCATCAAACCAGTCTCCGGACTGAAGACCATAACAACATTAAAAACTGTATACACAATGTATTCGTCCCACAATAATGTTTATTTAAGTTGTGAACTAGCTTTCGGCTCTTTAGGCTATCCTCAGACGACTTAATATTGCAGACTATCCTCATCACACCAGCTGCTATCTTTCGAATACAACCATTTTACAAAGATAACTGTCATTCATGGACTATGTAGCATTTACGTATTTTATAAACAGAGACGTCCAAACAATTAAAACAAAACTGTAACTAAGGCCAAAAAGGCACATTAATTTTCAACAAATTGGTTGAAACAAACAATGTTTCAGTGGATACTAGTGAGTACAGTTGCATATTAAATTAAGTTATACAGGGTGTTACAAAAAGGTACGGCCAAACATTCAGGAAAGATTCCTCATACACAAAGAAAGAAAATATGTTATGTGGACATGTGTCCAGAAACGTTTAATTTCCGTGTTAGAGCTCATATTAGTATTTGTCTTTAAATGTAAATTGAAATAATTCGTGCAGACAATTGTCAAAATACCCAATTGTTCCGTTAGTATGTACTGTACTTCCTCGATTCACGTCATCAACGCAGATTTTCTGTGAACGTTTGGGCAGGAATTGTTGGTGATGTCTTGATTGGGCCTCATGTTCTTCCACCTACGCTCACTGGAGCACGTTATCATGATCTCATACAGGATACTCTACCTGTGCTGCTAGAACATGTGCCTTTACAAGTACGACAGAACATGTGGTTCATGCACGATGGAGATCCCGCACATTTCAGTCGACGTGTTCGTACGCTTCTCAACAACAGATTCGGTGACCGATGGATTGGTAGAGGCGGACCAATTCCGTGGCCTCCACGCTCTCCTGACCTCAACCCTCTTGACTTTCATTTATGGGGGCATTTGAAAGCTCTTGTCTACGCAACCCCGGTACCAAATGTAGAGACTCTTCGTGCTCGTATTGTGGACGGCTGTGATACAAGACGCCATTCTCCAGGGCTGCATCAGCGCATCAGGGATTCCGTGCGACGGAGGGTGGATGCATGTATCCTCGCTAACGGAGGACATTTTGAACATTTCCTGTAACAAAGTGTTTGAAGTCACGCTGGTACGTTCTGTTGCTGTGTGTTTCCATTCCATGATTAAGGTGATTTGAAGAGAAGTAATAAAATGAGCTCTAACGTGGGAATTAAGCGTTTCCGGGCACATGTTCAAATAGCATTTTTTCTTTCTGTGTGTGTGTGGGGAATGTTTCCTGAAAGTTTGGCCGTACCTTTTTGTAACACACTGTATAGTGATTGAGGTGGTGGTGTCTATATTTCACTCTGCAGCCAAAACTACACATCGCAAGCGAATAGTGTTTGTGTGTGGTGGTAGGTATCAGTCTCCCATTGTGCGCTATGGTGGTAGAGGGTTGATAACGATAAGGGGGTGGGAGATTATGGGAGTTGAAAGTTACCGACTTATATAAAACTCTACGTGTGGGTGTCAATGTTTTGGAGACGCTCTCTCTGTGTTGTTGTAGTACAAAGTCTCCCGTTGAACACCATAGCAGTTCCGTCTCGATAGCTCTAAGGGTGGAAGATGCAGTGGTTGAAAGTCGTCAGCTTATATAAAATTCTGACTGAAGACCAGTGACGACTTTTCGCACTATAATAACAAATAGGTTGTGCACATTCTTCAGTTCTTTCTCTGCAACAAGCGTACGAATAAAGAGAAGTATTCATATTCACGGAATGTATGACAACAACTGCGAATGGATAAAGTTCCTTGAAACGAAAAAGCTTCTTTCTGTGAATCAGCACGGGTTTAGGAAACATCGTTCATGTGAACTTAGCTTGCCCTTTTCTCACATGACATCTTGCGAGTCATAGTTGAAGGGCAACAGGCGGATTGTGTTTTTCTCTGCTTCAAAAAGGTGTTCGACGCGGTGCCACACTGCAGACTGCTAACGAAGATACGAGCTTATGGAATAGGTTCACAGATTTGTGACTGGCTGGAAGACTTCCTAAGTAATAGAACGCAGTACGTTGTTCTCGGCGGCGAGTGTTCATCACAGACGAGTGTATCGTCAGGCGTGCCCCAGGGGACTGTGATAGGACCGCTATTATTTTCTATCTATATAAATGATCTGATGGACAGAGTAACTTGTAATTTGCGGCTTTTTGCTGATGATGCTGTGGTGTATGGGAGGGTGTCGTCTTTAACTGACTGTAATAGCATACAGGTTGACTTAGACAAAATTTCCAGTTGGTGCGAAGAATGGCAGCTAGCTCTCAATGTAGAAAAATGTAAGGTGATGCGCATGAGTAAGAAAAACAATCCTATAATGTTCCAATAAAGGATTAGTAGTGAGCTTCTTGATGCTGTCGCGTCGTTCAAATATCTAGGCGTAACATTGCAGAGCGATATGAAATGGAACGAACTTGTAAGGACAATTGTGAGTAAGGCGGACAGCCGACTTCGGTTTATTGGGAGAATTTTGGGAAGATGTACTTCACCTGTAAAGGAGACCGCGTATAAAACGCTTGTACGACCACGTCTTGAATATTGCTGAAGTCTTTGGGACCCGCAGCAGATCAGTTTAAAGGAAGACATAGAGGCGGTTCAGAGGCGAGCAGCTAGATTTGTTACCGGTAGGTTCGACCAATGCGCGAGTGTCACGGAAATGCTCGGGAAACTCAATTGGGGATCGCAGGTGGAAATACTACGTTCGTTTCGTGAGTTTCTGTTGAGGAAATTTAGAGGGCCGGAATTTGAAGCTTGTTGCCGCCTACTTACATTTCGCGTGAAGATCACAAGACAAGATAAGAGAAATTAGGGCTCGTACGGTGGCATATAGGCATTCTTCTATCCGTTCTATTTGGGACTGAAATAGAAAGGGAAATGCCTAGTAGTAGTGCAGTGTACCCTCCGCCACGCACCTTACGGTGGATTGCGGAGTATGTATGTAGATGTAGATCTACATCTACATAGATACTCTGCAAATCACATTAAAGTGCCTGGCAGAGGGTTCATTAACCACTTTCAAAACTTTTCTCTACCGTTCCATTCTCTAATAGCGCGCGGGAAGAAAGAACACCTAAATCGTTCTGTTTTCCATCTGAATTCTCTTATTTTATTATGATGGTCATGTCTCCCTAAGTAGGTGGGGGCTAGCAATATATTTTCACGTTCAGAAGTAAAAGACGGTGATTGAAACTTCGCAAACAGATCACGCCGCAATGAATAACGTCTTTCTTTTAATGATTTCCACCCCAATTCGTGCAACATTTCCGTGACGCTCCCCCCCCCCGTAACGTGATAAAACAAAACGAGCTGCCCTCCTCTGAACCTCGTCAATATCTTCCGTCAGTCCCACCTGGTGAGGGTCCCACAAGGGGCAACAGTACTCCAGGAGAGGACGCACGAGTGTGATGTAGGCAGTCTCTTTGGTGGAGCTGGTGCATCTTCGAAGCGTTCTGCCAACGAAACGTAACCTATGGTTCGCCTTCCCCAGAATATTTTCTATGTCTTCTCTCTAGTGTAAGTTGTTCATAATTCTGACTCCTAGGTATTTGGTAGAATTTACGACCTTAAGGTTTGACTGATTTATCGCGTAATTGAAGATCAGTGGTTCAGTGAAGTTTTAGTGGTCATGTATATTACTTCACACTTTTCTTTATTTAGTGTCAATTGCCACTATTCGCACCATGTAGAAATTTTGTCTCAATCACTTTGCAGTTGCTTTTGATGCTTTGTTGACTTCACTGACTGATAAACGACAGCGTCATCCGCGAACAGTTCAAATGTTCAAACGTTTGTATAGCTTATGGGACTTAACTACGGGGTCATGAGTCCCTAAACTTACATACTACTTATGAACTAATTCTATCGACGACACAAGTATCCATGACAGAGGGGGGATTCGAACCTCCGACCGTAGTGGACGTGCAGACCGTGACTGGAGCGCCTCAGTCCCCTCGGCCACCACTGCCGGCCCGCGGACAGTCTAAGGGAGCTATTCAAGATTGTCAGATGTGAGTAAGTTAGTGTCCTTTTGCTTTTATATACAGATAGATGGAACGTTCATGCAAAATTTGTTCGAAATCACATATCACATATCAGTCATCTCAGTGTTAGTGATGTGTACTGTGTAGATCTGTACGTTTTGTGGGGAGACAAATGTATAGATTCGTTTCCTGCTCGCTCTCATCTACTGCCTGTGCAGCCTATTGATTTGCATAACTTAGTTTGCGTGGCGGTGTCGGTTCTGTATTTGTGTGACTGCCCTTTCTGCTCGCAGGTGCGTGCGGCGGCTATCGGCTCAGCGGTGTGTGCTTATCTCGCCAGGCGTCATCTCTCTGACAGTCGGCGATACCGCAGAATACACCCGGTGGCCGATCTGTCAGCGCAGAGTCTGTGGATAGCTCATCGGGAGAGGACGTCGTAAAGTCGGCGCAGTCGTACCAACAGCCGCCGTAAAATTCACCGTCGTTCCGATCTTGGAAACTCTGCCGAGCTGTTCCGTGAAAAGCCCTTTGTTAACCGAACGTAAGCACTTGGTTGCTGAGGGTGGAGCGCGGTTGGCAACACTGTGAACACCTGCAGGAGGGGGGAAATACCCACCCCGAGAGCGGCCAAGGACACCTCTCCACTGCGGAAGATCTCTACCGTTGCCTGAACATCTTCAGCGAGGTAATCGCGTTCGTCAACAGTGCCGAAGTACACCTTGAAATACCTGCTGCGACTTCTGACAGCGCTACACGAGTACGCTTCACGTCGCTAACTTCGGTCCTCCTAAAGCCCTTCTGCCTTGGATCTCCAATCGGAACGTCAAACACCCTCCAGTGTCTCTCCTCAAACCACTGAACCTAGTGCTGAACAAGTGTTGCAGGGATTTTATAGTAGCGTGTGTGGACTTTTAAACAAGCTGTGTGATATCTTTCGGCAGAAGTCAGAGCTCTAAATACTTCTCCATCCAGAGTCAGACCTCCTGTGGAGCGGTCCTAAAGCAGTGTTTCGTGAGGCTCGCAGTAAGAAGAAACAGACCGTGTCAACAGGCACTTGTTAGATTTTTTTCACCAGTTGGCAGCACTGTAAAAACCTGCAGGAGGGGGAAAATACCACACCCAGAGCGGCCACGAACATCTCTCCACTGCGGAAGGTCTCTACCGTTGCCTAATCCTCTTCAACAAGGTAATCCCATTTGTCAACAGTGCCGAAGGACACTTTGCAGTACCTGTCGCAACGTCAACCAGCGCTACCCCACGTCGCTAACTTAGGACCTCCTAAAGCCCACTGGCCTTGGATCGCCAAGTGGAGTGTCTAAAACCTCAAGTGTCTCTCGCCAAACCACTACAGCTAGTGCCGAACAAGTGTTCCGGGGATTTTATAGTAGCGTGTGGACTCGTAAACAAACTGTGTGGTATCTTTCGGCAGGAGTGAGAGCTCTAAATACTGCCCATCCAAAGTCAGACCTCCTGTGGAACGGTCCTAGAGCAGTTTTTCCTGAGGCTCACAGTAAGAAGAATCAGACCGTGTCAAAGGCACTAGTAAGATTTTTTCACCGGTTGGCAGCACTGTGAAAACCTGCAGGAGGGGGAAAATACCACACTGAGAGCGGCCACGGACACCTCTCCACTGCAGAAGATCTCTGCCGTTGCCTGAACCTCTTCAGCGAGGTTATCGCGTTTGTCAACAGTGCCGATGGACACTTTGAAGTACCTGTCGTGAAGTCTGTCAGCACTACCCAAGTACGCCTCACGTCGCTAACTTCGGTCTTCCTAAAGCCCTCTGGCCTTGGATCTCCAAGCGGAGTGTCGAACACCCTCAAGTGTCTCTCGTCAAAACCCTGCAGCTAGTGACGAACAAGTGTTCTGGGGATTTTATAGTAGCGTGTGTGGACTTGTAAACAAACTGTGTGGTATCTTTCGGCAGAAGTGAGAGCTCTAAATACTGCCCATCCAAAGTCAGACCTCCTGTGGAACGGTCCTAGAGCAGTTTTTCCTGAGGCTCACAGTAAGAAGAATCAGACCGTGTCAACAGGCACTAGTCATTTTTTTTTCACCGGTTGGCAGCACTGTAAAAACCTGCAGGAGGGGGGGAAAATTACCATACCGACAGCGGCCACGGACACCTCTCCACTGCGAAAGATCTCTGCCGTTGCATGAATCTCTTCAGTGAGGTTATCGCGTTTGTCAACAGTGCCGAAGGACACTTTGAAATACCTGCACGACTTCTGCCAGTGCTACACAAGTACGCCTCACGCCGCTAACGTCGGTCCTCTAAAGCCCTCCGGCCTTGGATCTCCAATCGAAGTGTCAAACACCCTCAAGTGTCTCTCGTCAAACCACTGAAGCTAGTCCCGAACAAGTGTTCCGGGGATTTTATAGTAGCGTGTGGACTCGTAAACAAACTGTGTGGTATCTTTCAGCAGGAGTGAGAGCTCTAAATACTGCCCATCCAAAGTCAGACCTCCTGTGGAACGGTCCTAGAGCAGTTTTTCCTGAGGCTCTTCAAACCCCTGTAGCTAGTGCTGAACAAGTGTTCCGGGGATTTTATAGTAGCGTGTGTGGACTTGTAAAGAAACTGTGTGGTATCTTTCGGCAGAAGTGAGAGCTCTAAATACTGCCCATCCAAAGTCAGACCTCCTGTGGAACGGTCCTAGAGCAGTTTTTCCTGAGGCTCACAGTAAGAAGAATCAGACCGTGTCAAAGGCACTAGTAAGATTTTTTCACCGGTTGGCAGCACTGTGAAAACCTGCAGGAGGGGGAAAATACCACACTGAGAGCGGCCACGGACACCTCTCCACTGCAGAAGACCTCTGCCGTTGCCTGAACCTCTTCAGCGAGGTTATTGCGTTTGTCAACAGTGCCGATGGACACTTTGAAGTACCTGTCGTGAAGTCTGCCAACGCTCCACAAGTACGCCTCACGTCGCTAACTTCAGTCCTCCTAAAGCTCTCTGCCTTGTATCTCCAAGCGGAGTGTCGAACACTCTCAAGTGTCTCTCGTCGAACCCCTGCAGCTAGTACCAACAAGTGTTCGGGGATTTTATAGTAGTGTGTGGACTTGTAAATAAACTATGCAGCATCTTTCGGCAGAAATCTTTCGGCAGAAGTGAGAGCTCTAAATACTATCCATACAAAGTCAGATCTACTGTGGAACGGTCCTAGAGCATTGTTTCGTGAGGCTCACAGTAAGAAGAAACAGACCGTGTCAACAGGCACTAGTCAGATTTTTTCATCGGTTGGCAGCACTGTAAAAACCTGCAGCAGGGCAAAAATACTACCCCGAGAGCAGCCAAGGACACCTATCCACTGCGAAAGATCTCTGCCGTTGCCTGAACCTCTTCAGCGAGGAAATCGCGTTTGTGAACAGTACCAAAGGACACCTTGAAATATCTGCTGCGACTTCTGCCAGCGCTACCCAAGTACGCCGCACGTCGCTAACTTCGGACCTCCTAAAGCCCTCTGGCCTTGGATCTCCAAGCGCACTGTCAAACACCTTCAAGTGTCTTTCTTCAAACCCCTGTAGCTAGTGCTGAACAAGTGTTCCGGAGATTTTATAGTAGCGTGTGGAATTGTAAACAAACTGTGTGGTATCTTTCGGCAGGAGTGAGAGCTCTAAATACTGCCCATCCAAAGTCAGACCTCCTGTGGAACGGTCCTAGAGCAGTTTTTTCTGAGGCTCACAGTAAGAAGAAACAGACCGTATCAACAGGCACTAGTCACTTTTTTTTCACCCCGTCGGTTCGGTGACTGAAGTGGAGTGGTATCACCTATACTGGAGATTGCCTCGTCGTGCTCGGACAGTTTATCAGCGGCATCCCTTTAACTACAGTGAGGTGCTGACCAACACAAGAGTAACACACTATTTTACTTGCTTGACGTGGCAGAAGTCTCAAGAGGCAACGGATCAAGAAGTGAAGAGGACGAAGTGGTGTTGCCTGGAAGTTGGATCAGGCGACCATGGAGCTGAAAGCCAGTATGTGCGAGCGCTGGTTGGTGGTTGTGGTTGCGGTGGCGCTCCTGTCCGCGCGGTCTTGCAACCACCTGCCCGACAACCTCAACCTCGACGATGATCCGTCAGACGATGGGTGAGTAGCCAAGCTTCAATCTTCTCGTCCGTCTTCTTCTCGTGACTGCGCAGCAGTTTCCGTCAGAGCTTCGAGTCCTCCCTCGGGCACGTGTGTGTGTTGTCCATAGTAGTGGGCCGTGATATGCATCCCAAGACCAAGCGCCGTTACTTTATATTTCTGATGTGACCGCAATTAGTGCTGTTTAATACTTATTCGCTGTGAGATTTCACTACTAACTGAAAGAACAATAACCCGTCTTTGGTACAAAAAGTTGAGAAACATTCATAAATAAATATATTTTAAGAACATGTAAAATTTAGGTTCCATTTTGTCAGTTAAGACATATGGCACTTGGACTAGTGATGATGCCGGCCGTGGTGGCCGAGGAGACTGAGGCGCTCCAGTCACGGTCTGCACGGCCACTAGGGTCGGGGGTTCGAATCCCCCCTCGGGCATGGATATTTGTGCCGTCCTTACTCTTAGCTAGTTCATAAGTAGTTTGTAAGCTTAGGGACTGATGACCTCGTAGTCAAGTCCCATAAGTTCTACAAACATTTGAACATTTTTTTTTTTTTTTTTTTTTTTTTTTTTTTTTTTTTTACTAGTGATGCATAACACCGTCCAAGTTACTTTAAGCAGTTTTCAAGTCTAGGTACCGATCACGTTAGCAATCTGGTCCCTTAGGATCACAATCATTTCAACACTTCACCTCACTCCACTTTCATTTCTGAATTCTATTAAAAAAAAATGTTCAAATGTTTGTTAAGCTTATGGGACTTAACTACGGGGTCATCAGTCCCTAAACTTACAAACTACTTACGAACTAGGACGGCACAAATATCCATGCCCGAGGGGGGATTCGAACCCCCGACCGTAGTGGCCGTGCTGACCGTGACTGGAGCGCCTCAGTCACCTCGGCCACCGCGGCCGGCGCTATTAAAATAATAAACTGCTGTCTAGAGACATATTTTGTAGACTTGCGCATAATAGTTCGCGATCGGGAGCGCTCACTTTAGTTCGCGGCTCTAGTTCGTTCTTTTAGTTCGTCCGCTCCCAGTGACGGCTGAGCGGCGTGGTCTGTGCGTGCAAGTGGAGGGGGAAGTTCCCCCACCTAGCTGCATCATGCGCTTGCTGCTTGAGCCGCTAACGATATCACGCAGACCAAAAGAAACAGTTTGTGGATAATTCCTCGCGTTTTACTTTAGAGTTATCTCTACATCTTGGCATTATGGAATTTATTAGTCAGATATTGCAAAGTACATAATACTTCAAACCAGAAATTTTGTAGCACTGATCTATATAATCTAGCAGGCAGACGCTAACCTCGAAATGGCTCTCATCAGCAGAAGGCAAACACGTGGTTTTTAATTCTGTTCGCGACCTATCGCGCATCTTTTAGTTCGCGACCTATCGGGCATATTTCAGTTCGCGACCTAACGCGCATATTTTAGCTCGCGACCTAGCAGGCATATTTTAGTTCGCGACCTATCACGCATATTTTAGTTCGCGACCTATCGCGCATATTTTAGTTCCCGACCTATAGCGCATCTTTTAGTTCGCGACCTATCACGCATTTTTCAGTTCGCGACCTATCGCGCATATTTTAGTTCCCGACCTATCGCGCATCTTTTAGTTCGCGACCTATCGCGCATATTTCAGTTCGCGACCTAACGCGCATATTTTAGGTCGCGACCTATCAGGCATATTTTAGTTCGCGACCTATCACGCATATTTCAGTTCGCGACCTATCGCGCATATTTTAGTTCCCGACCTATCGCGCATCTTTTAGTTCGCGACCTATCGCGCATCTTTTAGTTCGCGACCTATCGCGCATATTTCAGTTCGCGACCTAACGTGAATATTTTAGGTCGCGACCTATCACGCATATTTTAGTTCGCGACCTATCACGCATATTTTACTTCGCGACCTATGGCGCATATATAAGTTCGCGACCTATCACGCATATTTTAGTTCGCGTCCGGTAGCTCTCCTTTTAGTTCGCAGCTCGGCCGCGAAGTAGGTCGCTCTTTTTAGTTCGTCCGCTCGTTTCGGCTTTTGCTACCACTACTAAAACTACAGCTGAGCAGCATCTCAGCTCGAAATGACGGCAACTGGCAGAAGGGAATCACGCGATTCTGCGCGCTCTCGCGTCCTCTCGCTGTTACCCGTCAGTCTTCGGAAAAGGAGCGGACGAACTAAGAGGCGAGGGATCTGCGAACTAGTTCGCATAGTTCGCCTGTGGGAGCGCCCTTCCGAACTAGTTCGTTCCCGAAGTACACAAGAGTAATATTTTGTCTCAATGTGTATCACAGATATCAAACTGAAGTATAGCCACTGAATTAAAATTTTTGGCCAATGCCGGGATGCGAACCCGGTACCTCCTGCATATTAGGCAGCCACTATACCACAGAGCCACAACCACTTAAGGAATGGGGCTATTGTAAGGACTGTCTTATGGAGGGAGACGTGCCTTAAACCGTCCGTACCGTCGCCATATTTATTAAGTCATGCTATAGCGACTGCCTAGTTAGCAAGAGGTCCTGGGTTCGGGTCCCGTCCATAGAAAAAAATTTTAATTCAGTCCCTTTCTACAGTTTAATATATCTGATATACAGTATGACAAAATATGTGTCTGGACAGCGGTTTATTATTTGAAAGAATTAAGAAATGAATGTGGAATGCGGTTAAATGTTGAAATGATAGTGATCCTAAAGGGCCAAATTGCTAAGGTGATCGGTCCCTAGACTTAAAAAACTACTTAAACTAACCAACACTATGGACAACACACACGCACTTGTGCCCGAGGGAGGAGTCGAACCTCCGACGAAAACGGCGGAGTAATTTTAATTCAATCCTTTGTTGTTCTTCCCTTTTCGTCCAACATTTATTCATTACCAGCTGTAAACCCGGCGTTTCCCGGGTATTTATTTATTTATTCGGGCACTGAGTTAGTACTTTTCCTATCCACTCTCTGTTTGTCCATCTCCTGTTTTCTAAAACCACCTTACATTTATCAGATAATATAGAAGAAATGAGAAATCACACGTAAAAATGCACTCGTTACGAAGAATCTAATCACGAAATTCAACAATAATGATTGTAATATCACTGATCGATCACTTGATGTAATGCACGAAACAAATGTTTGTTTGTATAGTCTATGGGACTTAACTACGGGGTCATCAGTCCCCAAACTTACAAACTACTCATGAACTGCTTACGAACTAGGACGGCACAAATATTCATGCCCGAGGTAGGATTCGAACCCCCGACCGTAGTGGCCGTGCAGACCGTGACTGGAGTGCCTCAGTCCCCTCGGCCACCGCGGCCGGCATGCAAGAAACGTCAAATCCATTTTTTTAAAGATATGTATTAAAAGAAGTTTCTTTTTTACTGCTTTATTTATTTATTCTTATATTTCCTTATTCGTATGCTTATCCTTACAGAGAAAGAGCTGAAGACATTGAAGCACGCATAGACCAAAGATATGGCCTGTGGCATCACGTTTCGCTTTCGCTGTGTGTAACCTCCTTGCTATAGATAACCGATAACTTTCCATCCCTATATACTCCACCCTTTTATCATTATCAACCCTCAAGCAACAATGCCACCAATAAAACCATTTTCAAAGAGTAAATATAATTTTCAAAGAGTAATTATTGTTCCGCATTTCGTGTTATATTCTTCAAATTACTAAATATCTATCAGATCGCTATAAAACCGTGCCTAAAACCTTCCTCAGGTATAAATTAGTAACTGTACAAATATTTAAGTCTCTGCGTCTTGTGGTTCAGACGTGATAAACATACACCGAACAGACATTCACATTAATATATATATATATATATATATATATATATATATATATATATATATATATATATATATATATATATCCGATCGCCATAAAACCGTGCCTGAAGCCTTCCTCGGGTAGACATTAGTAGACATTAGCTCTTTATGTCTTGTGGTTCAGACGTGATAAGCGTACACCGAACAGACATTCACATTTATAGATATCGATTTCACTAAGTCTCTTTTCCCTGTCTTCATAGCACTTTGCACCGGTTTTCCTTACCTCCTTCCCCTTGAATCCCTGAAGTTTTAAAACTTTTTCCTTATTATTCTCTCTTTACAGTTCTTCTTTTCGTCTCATGTAGTTCTTTTCCAAGTCTTTTGTAGCCTGTGATTTGCCAGGATTGTAGCTGCTTGTGATGAGATTCCAAACATACCAACAACATTTGTCAGGGTGCGTTAGAATCTTGTTCGCTGATGTCATGCTTGATTTGTGGATGTTGTCCGTAAATCTCTCTATATTTTGTAAAATACAGACTAGAAGTTACGTTCATTGTGTCAAGGAAATAATGAGGAACTGTAGCTAATCATTATATAAACACACTAACACGAAACTGAGGGTACAGATTTTTGATAGTAATCACACAAGAAAGCAAAAGAAACGTTCTCGTAGCATTCACTTGAAACCTAAATTTTTGTAGTGCTTAATAAATTCCAATTACATTTTTTTCTTCATTTTCATGGCTTTGCATTTCGATCACAAGCAGTAGTTGTGTAAACAGAAAGACACACGGCAATGTCACTGTTTTCCTGTCATCTTCATGAGCTTGCTTGCTGGACCCGACGTTCTTAACCTCAAATTTTTCGCTGCCGCATTCTCTATGCTGCTCTCAGCTACGGTGCGCGCAGCCGTTCCACGTCGGAGGTTCAAGTCGTCCCTCGAACATGGGTGTTTGTGTTGTTCTTAGGATAAGTTAGTTTAATTAGATTGTAAGTTTATGGACCGATGTCCACTGTAGTTAGATCCCATAACTTTACAAACATTTGAACATTTTCAGCATCCACTATGCCCCGTTGAACATTTGGACCTTCTTACAGAACATCTCGTTGCAAATTTACATCGCATGACATGTTGTATTTCCAGCAACTAGCAAATTGTACACTGCGGTACCCAGGAAACTGGTACAGCCGGCCGCGGTGACCGAGGGGACTGAGGCGCTCCAGTCACGGTCTGCACGGCCACTACGGTCGGGGGTTCGAATCCCCCACGCGGGCATGGATATTTGTGCCGTCCTTAGTATTAGCTAGTTCATAAGTAGTTTGTAAGTTTAGGGACTGATGACCTCGTAGTTAAGTCCCATAGACTCTACAAACATTTGAACATTGGTTTTGAAACTGGTACACGAGTGCTTGAGCAAATACAGAGGTATGCAAACACAGTTTTCCACATGAGTACGAAAAGAAATCATTTAAACTTTGTTTCAAGATAAATCAATCAAAAGTGAAGGCCGTAAACTAGACTAAATACCTAGTAATTGCTATTGCTTCAGACTTAAACTGGAAAGAAAATGTCGTGGGAAAGGCGAACCAGAGACTGCGTTTTATTGGAAGAGCCCTTAAAAGATGCAACAGAACTACAAAAGGAACTGCATACACTACTCTTGTCCGTACTCATTTGGAACATTGATGCCCAGTGTGGGATCCTTATCAGGTGGGTTTGACGGAGGACATCGAAAGTGTCCAAAGAAGGGCAGCTCGTTTCGTATTGTCACAATACAGGGGAGACAGCGTTACGGAAATGATACAGGATCCGGGATGGGAATCATTACAACAACGGCGCTTATCGCTGCGGCATGGGCTACTTACGAAACTACAATCGCCAACATTGTCCTCCGAATGCGAAAATATATTGTTGACTCCCACTTACATAGGTAGAAATGATCATCAGAATAAAATACGAGAAAACAGAGCTGGAACGGAGAGATTCAGGTGTTCTTTCTTCCCGCGCGCTATTCGAGAATGGAATGTCAGATAAATAGTGTACAGATGCTTCGATGAACCATCTGCCAGGCAGTTAAATGTGATTTGCAGAGTATCCCATGTAGATGTAGATCATCGATGTGTCGTTTGTGAAACATCGCCGGCCGCGGTGGCCGAGGGGACTGAGGCGCTCCAGTCACGGTCTGCACGGCCACTACGGTCAGGGGTTCGAATCCCCCCTCGGGCATGGATATTTGTGCCGTCCTAGTTCGTAAGTAGTTTGTAAGTTTAGGGACTGATGACCCCGTAGTTAAGTCCCATAATCTATACAAACATTTGAACATTTGAATTTTGTGAAACATCAGGCCAGTCCACGACACGGCGTATCGCGACACTTATGCTTGATTCAGGGGTCCCTGCGCGAAATTAGCCAGCTCTACCGGTTTCTTTGTCTCTTCCGTGTAAAACGGGGAAACTAAAAGAACCGCCTTCGATAACAATAACTTCCACGACGTGGCCACACGTACTGATGTCGATTACCTTTTGTCGGGGGTTGCTTTTCGCTGGCAGAGGGTTGCAGCAGGTGGGGGAATGAGCACAGAACTGACGGGCGGCGTGATTAAAGAAACAAAAGTGGATCAGATGCGGCGATAAGCCAGCACAGTACTGGAATCGCGTGCGTCCATTGTTCCGGCGACATCCGAGCGGCAGTGGGAAAAAAAAGTAAACAAAAAACGCGACGTGGTGGGTGCTGTCCCCGCCGGTATAAAAACTTTCAATCAGTGGTGGACAAAGCGCCCATTACAAGTCGCTTCCGAATTATTCCACCGGGCAAAGTCGCCCCCACCATCCACCGTACAGTAGCCGCTCCACACACATAGAGTCTAGCGGGTGTGCGACTAGGGATGCAACATCGATGTTCAGAGACCGATGTTCCTGCGGAAAAATATCGATGTTAAAGAAACATCGCTCTGAAAAACGATACATCGATGTTTCCATACGTTTAAGAAATATTAGGAAAAAACACACTGAAATGAAGCTGTGTTGCCAGAAAGCATCTGCCTTATTTATGTTCTTTCACTAGGCTACGAATACGCAGCTGTGGAACAACCCATCCACTCTGCTGCGCCCTTGCAAGTTATGTTCTCGGTTTAATACCTCTCTACGTTCTATTTCCTTCCCCCCCCCCCTCTCTCTCTCTCTTTCTCTATCTCTCCATTTTCCTCGGACGGGGATGGGGGAGCGTATAAGCTGATACCTGGGATGGGCAAAATTATATCAACATTCCATATAGACACAATATTTACTCACCAGTAGGCAGTTGGCCATCTAGATTCAAAAAATAAAAAATAAAATAACTCTAAACAATAAAAACAACAAAATAACATGACTGACAACAACAAAATCATAAGTACAAAAAACACATAAAAAAATAAAGTAAATTAGAATGATAAGAAAAAAATGAATTGTTCTTCTTGCAGTAAATATTAAAGAACAAATCCTAAAAACTTAATAAAATTAATCGAAAACGATAATAGTCGACTCTAAAATAATAACCAACTATACTCACAATAAGAATCTATTCAAATCATAAATACATCAAAGAGTGAACCAATCATCAACAATCAATTAATAAATAAATAGGGATAAAAGTAATTCTAAATAAATGCTTTAACATAAACATAAAAGGAAGTAATTAAAATAATCATTACTAAGAGAACGAGTTATTGAAACTAAGCCGGCCGCGGTTGCTGAGGGGACTGAGGCGCTCCAGTCACGGTCTGCACGGCCACTACGGTCGGGGATTCGAATCCCCCCTCGGGCATGGATATTTGTGCCGACCTTAGGATTAGCTAGTTCATAAGTAGTTTGTAAGTTTAATGACTGATGACCCCGTAGTTAAGTCCCATAGACCATACAAACATTTGAACATTTCTCTCTCTCTCTCTCTCTCTCTCTCTCTCTCTCTCTCTCTATATATATATATATATATATATATATATATATATATATATATATATATATATATATCCGTGGTACGGAACCCAAGTTAAACTGTAGCACCCCCCTATAACTGGCTGGGTAAGTCAGTTCGAAGGTCGGAGGAAGGCAACGGCATACCATCTCCAAACAGGACCATGCCTAGTAAAGCACTGTGGTGTTCAAACCAATCTACGGGTTGTTGACTGCTTTACCTTACCTTTCACTAAGTGTGTTTGCCTCTGTAACTTATAAAATAATAGGTGACGGGAAATTTTAATGCGGTAGGTCAACACAAGAAATGTTACACTTTCTGCGGAGCTATGAACATAGGATATTGTCTCATTTTCCAAAGAGTTACACCACAAAGATATAATTTTTTTAAATGGAACAATAGTTTTTTTCTATCGTGCATTGGATTCGTGGAAACCGGCTCCGTCCAAATCAATTTCAACTACATTCCTATCATTGTTAGTTTGGGAGCTACAACCCTTCAAAGTTCCGGGGGCGGAGGCTACGACAGCGTAGCTGACTGGCTGGTGGTCATGAGACAGTAGGCCGTGCCCCAGGGGATAGCCACTCGGCCAGTCAGCTACGCTGTCGTAGCCTCCGCCCCCTAAACTTTGAAGGGTTGTAGCTCCCAAACTAACAGTGATAGGAATGTACTTTAAATTGATTTGGACGCAGCTGGTTTAAACGAATGCAATAAACGATAGGAAAGAAAACTATTGTTCCATATAAAAAATTATATCTTTGTGGTGTAACTCTTTGGAAAATGATACAATAAACTATGTTCATAGCTCCGCAGAAAGTGTAACATTTCTTGTGTTGACCTACCACATTAAAATTTCCCGTCACCTATTATTTTATAAGTTACAGAGTCAAACACACTTAGTGAAACACCATATATATATATATATATATATATATATATATATATATATATATATATATATAAAACCATTTTCTTTGGGAGGTACAAAAATATGCACTGGCGTGTTTTACGGCCCACTTTAGATTTGTAGTGTTATAAGATTTGCAAACATTTTGGACCATAATAATAATGTAAATAATAAAAAAAATAATTTATAAGAGAGTCTGAAACCCTTTTAGAAAAAGAAAAGAAAAAAAAATTTGTCGGCTTCCGAACCAATGACTTTCAGCGTCACAGTCCAACACATTCCCCACTACGCTACGGCTAACAGTCAGAAGTTCCGTTCATTAATCTCATACTATTGATGGCAGTTGTTAACTGATGCTACTATGGCATTTGTAGACACTAGATTATCATTTATCGTACGAAGAACGACGTGTTTTTGTTAATTCTTTGAAATGACAACGTGTACGTTACAATAAGAAAATCATCAAATACGCAACGCAAGATGGCGTACGCCAGAGAAAGTTCTGGGCGAGGAATGTCACGTGACATCTGCGAACGGCTGGTTTTCGTTAATTCAATAGAGGGTGTCAAAACTCCGTTATTTTTGCAAATATCTCTCAAACGATACGAGATATGAAAAAAAAAAAAAAAAAACATAAGGGAACAAAGTTGTAGAGAATTTTCTCCTCTACAAATTCGGTTATTCAATTTTCGCGTCAGATGAACGGTTAATTTGCAATTAAAATTACGTTACAAACGGCTCTTTTGTATTACTAACGAATTCTTGTCCGAAATATTTGAAAAAGCGAGGTTCTGGTCTCTGGTAGTCAACAACTATATGTGTAAAATTTGGGGCCGGTCGCGGTGGCCGAGGGGACTGAGGCGCTCCAGTCTGCACGGCCACTACGGTCGGGGGTTGGAATCCCCCCTCGGGCATGGATATTTGTGCCGTCCTTAGTTGTAAGTAGTTCATAAGTAGTTTGTAAGTTTAGGGACTGATGACCCCGTAGTTAAGACCCATACCTTATGAAACATTTGAACATTTTTGTAAAATTTGATCGGTTGAACGGTTCGACCTAAAAAGTGGGAACACGTTACTGCCAGACAGACATCGTCAAATCGCCGATATTTTTGCAAATATCTCTGCAGCGATCCAAGATACGAAAAAAACATAATACAGCCAAGTTGGAGAGAATTTTCACCTCTACCATTTAGGTTATTCAATTTTCGTGTCAGATGAACGGATCGTTTGCAATTACAGTTATATTACAAACGCCTTTTTTTATTACTACCGTATTTTTTGTCGGAAGAATTTGAAAAATGGAGGTTCTGGTCTCTGGCGGCCTAAAATTACGTCTTTAAAATTTGGTGCTGATCAGTTGAACGGTTCGTCTTAAAAACAGGGAACACGATACGGACAGACAGACAGACATCCCACAATCGCCGTTATTTTTGCAAATATCTTTGATACGATACGAGATATGAAAGAGACATAACAGAGCAAAGTTGTAGAGAATTGTCTCCTCTACAAATTAGGTTATTCAATTTTCGAGTCAGATGAATAGTTAAGCAGTTATTGTCATTTAAATTTCGAGCTGTCAAAAGACGATCGCTATGGCCCACTCTTAGTGTTACTACCGTAACCTAAAGTGGGCGAGTCATATAAAACAGCTCATTACAAAAAATCAAACTTTTTACATGTTATCCATCTTTTTCCGAAATGACCCCCCTTCTGATAATTCACAACAAATTCTTCCACTCCACCTCCAGGCCTCTAATAATTTCGTTTTTATTCATCTATTATTGTTTCACTACCACCGTGTATCGTTTCACAGGATTCATTCCCCCACGTCACAAACATCTGTGATACTACTAAGCTACCGCTTGGCAATCCGCTCATTCTCTCAGACTGTTAACTCTGCCCATACCGCTCTGTTTAACGGTCGCGTTATTTTATGTTCCGCATTTATTAAGAATACTACCAGTTGTAAACGTGGACCTGCCGCGACAGCGACTCCTCTGCTGCTAGGGTGAGGTTTATCACATAAATAGCGTTCTATTAATTTGCATACCACACGCCTTTAGTGAGTGCGCCTCGGTTGCACAGTGGCAGCAGAGTCGAACGTAAGAGTCACGAAACTCCCGGTGAATTTCTGCAACTTCGCGACTGCAGCGCTGCCAAGCGGCCGGGTCGTAAAAACACACCGCGAAGCGATTCAGTAATGAATGTGTATTTGGACTGAAGCAGCACTTTCAGAATAACTTGGTATTTATAGCTTTTGTAACAACTGTCTGAAATATATACATGTGACGTCTGTTCGGAAAGAATAGACGTCACTTCTGATCCTGCAGCTGTTATTATCTAATATTCATAGAATATATGACATCAACTGCGATTGGGCAAAGCTGAAAATGTGTACCCAGCCGGGATTCGAACCCGGGTCTCCTGCTTTCTAGGCAGTTGCGCTGACCCCTACACCACTGGGGACACAGTGATCACCGCACCTGCAAGGACTACCCATGCACGCCTCCCATCAGATACAAATTCCCAGCTTCGCTCTGCCCATAGTACTCAAACTCGTAGTTTAACTAATTCCCGTAAGAGTAAGGGCTTCAAACTTGCGAAGCTGGGAATTTGTATGTGATGGGAGGCGTGCATGGGTAGTCCTTGCAGGTGCGGTGATCACTGCGTCCCCAGTGGTGTAGGGGTCAGCGCAACTGCCTAGAAAGCAGGAGACCCGGGTTCGAATCCCGGCTGGGTACACATTTTCAGCTTTGCCCAATCGCAGTTGATGTCATATATTCTATGAATATTGTCTGAAATATAATTCGTAAACCTCTCATTTGCAAAGGATGCTAAGAAGTAACATAAGCCGGCCGCGGTGGCCGAGGGAACTGAGGCGCTTCAGTCACGGTCTGCACGGCCACTACGGTCGGGGGTTCTAATCCCCCCTCGGGCATGGATATTTGTGCCGTCCTTAGTTGTAGCTAGTTCATAAGTAGTTTGTAAGCTTAGGGACTGATGACCCTGTAGCTAAGTCCCATAAGCTTTACAAACATTTAAACATTTTGAAGTAACAGAATACTGTTACGAATAACAGGTGTTCGTTTAGTGTGGTTAGTTATACTTTTAGGCGTAGAAGTAAATCTTTAACAATTCATTCACGTCCAAAGTTCTGCTGTTAATGAGAATCGCAAATACGTGACCACTATTTCATAATATTACTGCTGAATAAAAGTAATGTATGAATGACTGCTTAGGTTCGTACCTCAGCTTCACAAAAATGATAACTCTATATACTAACATGTTTTTCGGTTACGTAATAGTTTGATAAAGTGAATACGTATCTACAAATAACTAATATGTCCATATATAAGCTGTTAATGTTTGCACGTCACATTCTTGGAGATATTCAGTTTCCAACCTGCCAAGTAGCTAAAAATTGTGATAGGTACACGAAAGGCACAGAAGCAAGGACGAGGTGAAAGAATGGTTTCAACGACAATGTAGGATCTAGTCCCCTACAACGTAAAAGTAGTGTGTACGTTTGAAAACATGACGATGTCCGAAATTCGCTAAAACAAAACTCATGCAATATGTCAGTACGCTCCGAGAACATAATCATAATCAGTTCCTTTTATATACTTCATCACATCAGGTTGCATTTCATTTCTGCTTTCACAAGGTTTCAGACGATATTAATATGCCTCGGGTACTGTGCACTGTATGAAATACACTGCACTTACAGTTTGTTGAATTATAGACTGCCATTAACAGAAGCAGTTATATTACATTAATGATGTTTTCGTATGTGTATTAGAAAGTTCACAGCAACGTTCAGTGACCAGGAAATATGAAAGTAACAGCATTAAATACGGCAACTTCTCAGTCTGCATCATGCCATTCCACTGTTACTCCCTACTGTCCGCTTGGAGCGCTAGTATAGCTTCAGCTGCAATTTTTTTTTTCCTAGAGACTTTCGCGACTGTCTGTGATAGACTGTGGTGGTAGAGTGCCAGACTTCAATTCCAAAATTCCCGGGTTCGATCCCCGCCAGGTCCTAGGATTTTTATCTGTCACTTTCCACTTCTTTCACCTCTGGTAGTATTGCTCATGTGAAAAATACCGAGTAGCACTGTGGTTCGGAACCCACGTTAAGCTGTAGGTCCCCCTATAACTGGCTGGGTAAGTCAGTTCGAAGGTCGGAGGAAGGCAACGGCATACCACCTCCAAACAGGACCATGCCTAGTAAAGCACTGTGGCGTTCAAACCAATCTACGGATTGTTGACTGCTTTACCTTACCTTTCACTAAGTGTGTTTGCCTCTGTAACTTATAAAATAATAGGTGACGGGAAATTTTAATGCGGTAGGTCAACACAAGAAATGTTACACTTTCTGCGGAGCTATGAACATAGGATATTGTCTCATTTTCCAAAGAGTTACACCACAAAGATATAATTTTTTTAAATGGAACAATAGTTTTTTTGTATCGTGCATTGGATTCGTGGAAACCGGCTCCGTCCAAATCAATTTCAACTACATTCCTATCATTGTTAGTTTGGGAGCTACAACCTCCGGGGGCGGAGGCTACGACAGCGTAGCTGACTGGCTGGTGGTCATGAGACAGTGGGCTGTGCCCCAGGGGATAGCCACTCGGTCAGTCAGCTACGCTATCGCAGCCTCAGCCCCCGGAACTTTGAAGGGTTGTAGCTCCCAAACTAACAGTGATAGGAATGTAGCTGAAATTGATTTGGACGGAGCCGGTTTCCACGAATCCAATGCACGATAGAAAAAAAAACTATTGTTCCATTTAAAAAAATTATATCTTTGTGGTGTAACTCTTTGGAAAATGAGACAATATCCTATGTTCATAGCTCCGCAGAAAGTGTAACATTTCTTGTGTTGACCTACCGCATTAAAATTTCCCGTCACCTATTATTTTATAAGTTACAGAGTCAAACACACTTAGTGAAACACCATATATATATATATATATATATATATATATATATATATATATATATATATATATATATATATATATAACCATTTTCTTTGGGAGGTACAAAAATATGCACTGGCGTGTTTTACGGCCCACTTTAGATTTGTAGTGTTATAAGATTTGCAAACATTTTGGACCATAATAATAATGTAAATAATAAAAAAAATAATTTATAAGAGAGTCTGAAACCCTTTTAGAAAAAGAAAAGAAAAAAAATTGTCGGCTTCCGAACCAATGACTTTCAGCGTTACAGTCCAACACATTCCCCACTACGCTACGGCTAACAGTCAGAAGTTCCGTTCATGAATCTCATACTATTGATGGCAGTTGTTGACTGACGCTACTATGGCATTTGTAGACACTAGATTATCATTTATCGTACGAAGAACGTCGTGTTTTTTATTAATTCTTGTGTGCGCCATTGCTTTGAAATGACAACGTGTAAGTTACAATAGGAAAATCATAAAATACGCAACGCAAGATGGCGTATGCACTGTGGTGTTCAGACCAATCTTCGGGTTGTTGACTTTTTTTTACCCCTTTAGTCCCTAGTTATTCTACTTCAAATAGCCCTTATGTACTTTGTATGTTTACCTCTTTGCTGGGGACCAATGACAGAACACAAATTGTTAAGCTACCTCCACCACAGCTATAGATCTGTGGCTCCATCTCCGCCCAAGTAAGTTCTGACTTTTCAAAATTTTCTCACCTTAGCCACATTAGATTCGCTGCCCGCCAGGTACACGGACTGTAACAAAACATTTGTCTTTTTCTAGTCTGACGATGCGCTAACAGCGCGAAACGCGTGATTGGAGAATAAAAAAAATATTGCAACACAGACTGAGAATTATTTAATTATCCTAATATTGCTTGAAATGATGCATCCAAGACAGCTGTTGATTGGCATAGCAACCGTTTTTAATTTATTTGTTATTAATCCATGTGCTTTGAGATGATCATTTCAGGTGGTCAGTATGTCCTGAACTTCTTTCTCTCTTTATTGCCCCAGGTTGCAACATCATCTGCAAATTCAAATGCCTTGATGTCTTTGTTGTCGTTCTGGTTCATTCCTTTAACACGTATCTGGTACATCAGGGTCCCAGGGACACGAAAGAAATGTCTGTTTTCGAGAGCTGTGATGTGTGTCGTAGCACTGACTCGCCTCTCCTTGTACTCTCCTAACGTTCAGTTGGCCACCAGGCCACAACACTGTAGCAGGCGCGTTGCGAGAGGAAAGCGCAATGAGATTTGAGACAGAAAGACAAACGAACCAAAACTGCAGCACAACTGCACAATAAAGTCTCGTCTTCGAAAACTGCACATGTGAACACATAAACAAACTGCTGTACTGTCTGCAATTTAGCCTAGCGGTATGATGTGCACAGTTCCTGCCTTTTCCCTGCATAAACAACAAATAAATAAAATATTCAAGCACAAGTTTTCAACTTTTCCATTCGATTTGTCTCAGTGGCTATAAACATTACTTTTTCCCTGGTTGTATTTGGGAGTGGAATAGGAAAGGAAATGCCTAGTAGTGGTCCAGTGTACCCTCCGCCACGCACCTTACGGTGGCTTGCGGAGTATGGATGTACATAAGTAGATGTAGAAAAGAACAGAACACGTGTAACACCGCTGCATGTCATTGAAATGAATTCAGTGTGGATGTCGAAAATTTGCTGCGAGCAGTGGGAAGGGGGCAACGCAAACATAGTGAGCTAGAATGAAACTTCACTCTGCAGCGGAGTGTGCGCTGATATGAAACTTCCTGGCTGATTAAAATTGTGCGACGGAACCGGGACTCGAACCTGGGACCTTTGCCTTTCGCGGGCAAGCGCACTACCGACTGTCCTATCCCGACACGACTCACGATGCCGCCTCACAACTTTACTTCCGCCAGTACCTCGCCTCCTACTTTCCAAACTTCACAGAAGCTCTCTTGCGAACCATGCAAGACTAGCACTCCTGGAAGAAACGGTATGGTGGAGACATGGCTTACCCACAGCCTAAGGGATGTTTCCAGAATGAAACTTACACTCTGCAGCGGAGTGTGCGCCGATATGAAACTTCCTGGCAGATTAAAATTGCGTGCCGGAACCGGGACTCGAACCTGGGTCCTCTGCCTTTCGCGTTCAAGCGCACTACCGACTGTGCTATCCCGACACGACTCACGATGCCGCCTCTCAACTTTACTTCCGCCAGTGCCTCGCCACCTACTTTCCAAACTTCACAGAAGCTCTCTTGCGAACCATGCAAGACTAGCACTCCTGGAAGAAACGGTATGGTGGAGACATGGCTTACCCACAGCCTAAGGGATGTTTCCAGAATGAAACTTTCACTCTGCAGCGGAGTGTGCGCCGATATGAAACTTCCTGGCAGATTAAAATTGCGTGCCGGAACCGGGACTCGAACCTGGGTCCTCTGCCTTTCGCGTTCAAGCGCACTACCGACTGTGCTATCCCGACACGACTCACGATGCCGCCTCTCAACTTTACTTCCGCCAGTGCCTCGCCACCTACTTTCCAAACTTCACAGAAGCTCTCTTGCGAACCATGCAAGACTAGCACTCCTGGAAGAAACGGTATGGTGGAGACATGGCTTACCCACAGCCTAAGGGATGTTTCCAGAATGAAACTTTCACTCTGCAGCGGAGTGTGCGGTGTTATGAAACTTCCTGGCAGATTAAAATTGTGTGACGGAATCGGGACTCGAACCTGGGTCCTCTGCCTTTCGCGTTCAAGCGCACTACCGACTGTGCTATCCCGACACGACTCACGATGCCGCCTCACAACTTTACTTCCGCCAGTACCTCGCCTCCTACTTTCCAAACTTCACAGAAGCTCTCCTGCGAACCATGCAAGACTAGCACTCCTGGAAGAAAGGATATGATGGAGACATGGTTTACCCACAGCCTAAGGGATGTTTCCAGAATGAAACTTTCACTCTGCAGCGGAGTGTGCGCTGATATGAAACTTCCTGGCAGATTAAAATTGTGTGACGGAACCGGGACTCGATCCTGGGTCCTCTGCCTTTCGCGTTCAAGCGCACTACCGACTGTGCTATCCCGACACGACTCACGATGCCGCCTCACAAATTTACTTCCGCCAGTAGTGCTAGTCTTGCATGGTTCGCAGGAGAACATCTGTGAAGTTTGGGAAGTAGGAGGCGAGGTACTGGCGGAAGTAAAGTTGCGAGGCGGCATCGTGAGTCGTGTCGGGATAGCTCAGTCGGTAGTGCGCTTGCCCGCGAAAGGCAAAGGTCCCAGGTTCGAGTCCCGGTTCCGGCACACAATTTTAATCTGCCAGGAAGTTTCATAGTGAGCTAGGACTCCAGATTGTTCACGTCGGGACGTCTGCGTGGATATACCAACTGGCTGAGGCGACCCGAAGCAGGAGGTCGGGGTTGGAATCCCCGTGCAGTACAAATTTACAAGTTTTACATTCAGTTGATCTCAGTGGGCAGTAACAGTGGAGATGTTTGGATTCCGTTCTCCTGGACCCTCCCTTGACTCGTCGCTCCTCCGGTGTTCCAGGGACGGCAGCTTCTGGAGCCAGCGCTCGTACGGCGGCTACGTCGACGACTTCCTCGTCAAGCTTCGTCACGCGGTCGTCGACGACGGTCTGGACCCACTGGAGCCTCCAGACGAGGTCCAGGACATCGACGAGGTGAGCGGAAGGCTTCTCCTACCTCTCCAGACCCCAAACCAGTTTCCTCCAACTCTCCGCGAAAACAAACTCCGACAATAAATTAACTTCCGTGGGAAAATATCAGGGCGGCAGATTTGGCAAGGCATTGGGTCTGTGAGGAAATGCTCATTGCTTTTTTGGTCAATGCTGTAAATTTTCAAATGTTTGTAAACCTATTGGACCAAACTGCTATGGTTATTAGTCCATAGGCTTGAAAACTACTTAAACCAACTTACACTACAGACAAAATACATACACACACACACACACACACACACACACACACACACACACACACAAGCGCGCGCGTGCGCCAGACAGAGGACTCGAACGTCCGACGGGAACTGCCACCCAGTCCTCAGCATGATGCCTTACATCACATGGCGGGCAATACTGCCAACTAGAGTTGTTTCGACTCAGTGAATCGAGTCAGCGAACTGTTCGACTGAGTCGAAATTTGACTCGGCACTGTTTCGTAACATCGATTCTTGTGATTCACGTATCGGACGCTAGGTACCGTTAACATGCGTTTTGCTGTAGAGCCCTGTATTGGGAGAGTAGCGCCAACCGACAACCGCCGGCTGCTATTGGTCAGTTGAGCGCGGGTGGGGCACGGCCGCCATTTTGGGCCTAAGCAGTCCATCAGCGTAAATGGCATATTTCACTTAACTAGCTGTTATTTTAGCATTTAGAGGTGTTGGAAATGTGTAGACTCATTGTGTATTAAATTAAGAGCTTAACATAGCATATTCCACTTTTATATATGGCGAAGAATGCCGCAGTGTTGTGCAGTGAATTGCTACACTAAGACAGTCCGAGGTTTCCGCATTCCACAGGGCGAAAGAGATGCGAGAAGACGCGAATTGCGGGTACATCGCATTGGAAGAAAAGATGCATTTCCATACGAGAATGCAAAATTGTGTGAAGTAAACAAATTTGTATTGAAATATCGAGTAAATTTCTATGGCCGGCCGCGGAGGCCGAGGTGACTGAGGCGCTCCAGTCACGGTCAGCACGGCCACTACGGTCAGGGGTTCGAATCCCCCCTCGGGCTTGGATATTTGTGCCGTCCTAGTTCGTAAGTAGTTCATAAGTAGTTTGTAAGTTTAGGAACGGATGACCCCGTAGTTAAGTCCCATAAGCTTTACAAACATTTGAACATTTGAAATATGTTAACTCTAGCGACTTAAAGTTTCTTATCATTACTACAAAAGCAAGGAAAAATTTGAAATAGGGATTAAACTACAGGGTGAAGAAATAAAAACATTGCGTTTTGTTGATGACATTGTAGTTCTGTCAGAGACAGCAAAGAACCTGGAAGAGCAGTTGAATGGAATGGACAGCGTGTTGAAGAGAACATATAAAATGAAGATTAACAAGAGCAAAACAAAAATAATGGAATGCGGTCTTAGAAAATCAGGCGATGCTGAAGGAATTAGATTAGGTAACGAAACAATGAAGTTGGTAGATGAGTTTTGTTACTTGGGTAGTAAAATAACATGCGATGGTCGCAGTACAGATGATATAAAATGCAGAATGGCAATGGGAAGAAAAGCATTTTTGAAAAAGAGAAATTTGCTAACATCGAATATTAATTTAAGGGTAAGGAAGAAGCTACAGAAGAATGCTGAAGATTAGGTGGGTAGATCGCATAACTAATGAAGAGGTACTGAACAGAATTTTGTGAGAAAAGGAATTTTTGGCATACCCTGACTAAAAGAAGGGATCGCTTGGTAGGACACATTCTTAGACATCGAGGAATCGTAAATTTAGCATCGGAGGGAAGTGTGTGGGGTAAAAATCGCAGAGGGAGTCCAAGAGATGCGTATAGTAAGCAGATCCAAGTGGATGTGGGTTGCCGTTCTTATGAGGAGATGAAGAGGCTTGCTCAGGATAGAGTAGGGTGGAGAGCTGCATCAAACCAGTCTCCGGACTGAAGACCACAACAACAACTACAATTGAAAGACTTGCACCAGGCCAATGAGCCACACGAAATTAATTATCATTACTACATATATTACTTTTGACAAAACTTTGCACGGAACAATTTTACAACTAGTTTTCTCAAAAATAAAAGGTCTTGATCTCAGACTGCGATTTTTTCCTTAATATTCGCTGTAGACGTGATGAAACGATTAAAAACTTTTGTTCATCGCTTACTTAACGTACTGTCATACCACGTCGATGTACAGACTGGTTCCCTTCATCGTAAATGTTAATTTAACAGCTCCGTGCATAGCGCTGCTACTGCCAGATATAACAGGCCTACAATGGCGGCGCTCGCCCGGTTGGCGGTACTCTCCCAATACACGGCTCTAAAGGCGGGAGATTCAAAAAAAAAAAGTTCATATGTGTGTTGAGCTTATGGGACTTTTACTACGGGGTCATCAGTCCCTAAACTTACAAACTACTTATGAACTACTTACAAACTAGGACAGCACAAATATCGATGCCCGAGGGGGGATTCGAACCCCCGACCGTAGTGGCCGTGCAGACCGTGACTGGAGCGCCTCAGTCCCCTCGACCACATCAGTAGGAAAGAGAGGTGTGCTGAACTACCAGGCCTCATCAAATTGGGAACTAATAACATCTGGGGTCCCCCAAGGCTCTATCTTAAGCTGTGGTCGAGGAATAATGTTGTGAACAGCACTGTAAAGCCACCTCTCCATACCTAATACTACACTACTGGTCTTTAAAATTGCCACACCAACAACAAATACAGATGACATATGGGTATTCATTGGACAAATATATTACACTAGAACTGACATGTGATTACTTCTTCACGCAATTTGGGTGCATAGATCCTGAGAAATCAGTACCCAGGACAACCACCTGTGGCCGTAATAACAGCCTTGATACGCTTGGGCATTGAGTCAAACAGAGCTTGGATGGCATGTACAGGTACAGATGCCCACGCAGCTTCAACACGATACCACAGTTCATCAAGAGTAGTGACTGGCGTATGGTGACGAGCCAGTTGCTCGGCCACCATTGACCAGACGTTTTCAGTTGGTGATAGATCTGCAGAATGTGCTGGCCAGGGCAGCAGTCGAACATTTTCCGTATCCAGAAAGGCCCGTACAGGACCTGCAACATGTGGTCGTGCATTATCCTGCTGAAATGTAGGGTTTCGCACGGATCGAATCAAGACTACAGCCACGGTTCGTAACACATCTAAATTCAAAGGCCACTGTTCATACTACTGTCGATGACGTGACCAAGACGTGTAACCAATGGCACCCCATACCATCACACCGGGTGATATGCGAGTATGGCGATGAAGAATACACGCTTCCAATGTGCGTTCTACGCGAAGTAGCCAAACACGGATGAGACCATCATGATCGTGTCAACAGAACTTGGATTCATCCGAAAAAATGACGTTTTACCATTGGTGCACCCAGGTTCGTCGTTGCGTACACCATCACAGGCGCTCCTGTCTGTGATGCAGCGTCAAGGGTAACCGCAGCCATGGTCTCCGAGCTGATAGTCCATGCTGTTGCAAACGTCGTCGAACTGTTCGTGCAGATGGTTGTTGTCTTGCAAACGTCCCCATCTGTTGACTCAGCGATCGAGATGTGGCTGCACGATCCGTTACAGCCATGCGGATAAGATGCCTGTCATCTCGACTGCTAGTGATACGAGGCCGTTGGGATCCAGCACGGCGTTCCGTATTGCCCTCCTGAACCCACCGATTCCATATTCTGCTAACAGTCATTGGATCGCGACCAACGCGAGCAGCAATGTCGCGATACGATAAACCGCAATCGCGATAGGCTACAATCCGACCTTTATCAAAGTCAGGAACGTGATGGTACGCATTTCTCCTCCTTACACGAGGCATCACAACGTTTCACCAGGCAACGCCGGTCAACTGCTGTTTGTGTATGAGAAATCGGTTGGAAACTTTCCTCGTGTCAGCACGCTGTAGGTGTCGCCACCTTGTGTGAATGCTCTGAAAAGCTAATCATTTGCATATCACAGCACCTTCTTCCTGTCGGTTAAATTTCGCGCATATAGCACGTCATCTTCGTGGTGTTGCAATTTTAATGGCCAGCAGTGTATATTACTAAGGTTACACTGATCAAATACCAGTCACTAACCATATGACTGTTCCTCTAAAACTGTGAGCAATATGTTTATGAATATTACATCGCCGTCTATCACAAAGCTGAAAAAGTGTTCCAAATAAAACATTCATATTTAGGTGCGTACTAAACGTATATGTAATTAAAAATGGGGGTACCTATTTCAAAAATGCAGTTGATATCCATTTGGTATCTGTTTTCCCTCCTCAAACTCGAAAAGTTTTGTTCTTTGTAGTTTTTTCGTTTGATGCCTATTTCCTGAGGTATTTATGTCGGTTACTATAAATATACCACCTTCTATAAAGCTGGATTATTTTCATGTGGTCTCAGACGGAACTATACCATACTATATGACAAAGCCCTGAAATACCTAAGTCGAAACAAGGCCCCTGGAGTAGATGACATTCCCTCAGAGCTACTGAAGTCTCTGGCAGAACCAGCCATGACAAACCTGTTTCACCTGCTGTGTAAGATGTATGAGACAGGCGAAGTTCCCTCAAACTTTAAGAAAAATGTTATAATCCCCATCCCAAAGAAAGCAGGTGCAGACAGGTGTGAAAACTACAGAACCATCAGTTTAATAAGTCATGGTTGCAAAATATTAACACGAATTATATACAGAAGGATGGAAAAGCTGGTAGAAGCCGACCTCGAGGAAGATCAGTTTGGGTTCAGGAGAAATGTAGGAACACCGGAGGCAATACTCACTTTACGGCTTATCCTAGAAGATAGATTAAGAAAAGGCAAACCTACATTTCTAGCGTTTGTAGATTTGGAGAAGGCTTTTGACAATGTTGATTGGAATAAACTCTTTCAAGTTCTGAAGCAAGCAGGAGTAAAATATAGGGAGCGTAAGGTTATTTACAACTTGTACAAAAACCAGACAGCGGTTGTCAGAGTTGAAGGGCATGAAAGGGATGCAGTGGTTGGAAAGGGAGTAAGACAGGGTTGTAGTCTTTCTCCATTGTTATTCAATTTGTACATTGAGCAAGCTATAAAGGAAAGCAAGGAGAAATTTGGAGAAGGAATTAAAGTTCAGGGTGAATAATTAAAAACATTGCGTTTCGCGGACGACATAGTAATTCTGTCAGATACAGCAAAGGACCTGGAAGAGCAATTGAACGGAATGGACAGTGTGCTGAAAGATGCATATAGGATGAACATTAACAAGAGTAAAACTAGGGTAATGGAGTACAGTGTAAGAAAATCAGGTGATGCTGAAGGAATTAGATTGGGAAACGAAGCAATAAAGGAGGTAGATGAGTTTTGTTACTTGGGCAGTAAAATAACAAATGATGGTCGCAGTACAGAAGATATAAAATGCAGAATGGCAATGGGTAGAAAAGCGTTCTTGAAAAAGAGAAATTTGTTAACATCGAATATTGATTTAAGCCTAAGGAAGTCCTTTTTGAAGGCATTTGTATGGAGTGTTGCCTTATATGGGAGTGAGACATGGACGATAAACAGTGCGGACAGGAAGAGGATTGAGGCTTTTGAAATATGGTGCTACAGAAGAATGCTAAAGATTAGGTGGGTGGATCGCGTAACTAATGAGGAGGTACTGAACATAATTGGGGACAAAAGAAATTTCTGGCATGCCTTGACTAAAAGAAGGGATAGATTGGTAGGACACATTCTTAGACATCAAGGAATCGTGAATTTAGCGTTGGAGGGAAGTGTGTGGGGTAAAAATCGCAGAGGAAGACCAAGAGATGGATACAGTAAGCAGATTCAGACAGATGTAGGTTGCCGTTCTTATGTGGAGTTGAAGAGGCTTGCTCAGGATAGGGTATTGTGGAGAGCTGCATCAAACCAGTCTCCGGACTGAAGACCACAACAACAACAGGTCACTGCCCATGCTATAACGACTTTATCACATGTATTGCGCTGCAGTTTACTTACAGTAATACAAGAAATATGTCTAGAAAGCTGCTCCACTTGTATAAGCACAGATCTCTCATTCGTACACACATATTTTATTTATTTACTAGCTGAACCCCCGCTGCTTCGCATGCGTAGGCTCTTTGGTCTGCACCAGTTGTTTCTTTTTAATCCGGATGAAGAATCCATATCTTAAGTTTCGTAGTTATAGCTTGATATTTGAGTTAACAGCACCATAGTTTTGAAAATCAATTTTTGCATCTCGTATTTCACCCACTTATTGGTCGAATTTCCAAAAATACCGAAACACGTGTCTTTTAAATTCGACCCCCGAATCCATATCCGAAAATCTGTAATTTTAACTTCAAAAATGCCTAATTAGCAACAGATTTTCGAAAAACATCCCCTTTCCAATTTAACCCCGTTGATGGTTGAATTTCCAAAATTACAGAAACACGTATTTTTTTAAATCGTAACGAACAATACAAATACCAATTTTTGTAGCTACAGCTTCAAAATTGTCTAGACAACAATGTGTTTTGAAAAGAATTTTGATCCCCTCTTTTACCCCTTAGTTTTTGAATTTCCAAAAATACCAAAACTCGTGTCTTTTTTAATTCTGATTAAAAGTCCATATCCTAAGTTACGTAGTTATAGCTTGAAATTTGTGTTAACAGCAACATGTTTTTCAAAATCAAGTTTTTGCGTCCTCTATTTTACTGCCTTATTGGTTGAATTTCAAGAAATGCCGAAACACGTGTCTTTTAAATTCGAACCCCGAATCCAAATCCGAAAATTTGTAGTTCTAACTTCAATATTGCTTAAATAGCAACAGATTTTCGAAAAACATCCCCTCTCCAATTTAACCCCGTTGATGGCTGAATTTCCAAAAATACCGAAACATGTATTTTTTAACGTCTAACAAACTATACAAATATCAATTTTTGTAGCTCTAGCTTCAAAATTGTATCAATAGCAACGTGTTTTCAAAAAGAACTTTTCATCCTCCATTTAACCCTCTTACTTGTTGAATTTCCAAAGATAATAAAAATCATGGACTTTTAATCCTGACCAAGATTCCATATCCGAAGTTTCGTAGTTGTAGCATAAAATTTGAGTTAATAGCAACATATTTTTGAAAATCAATTTTTTGCGTCACCTATTTTACCCCCTCATTTGTCGAATTTCCAAAAATGCCGAAACACCTGTCTTTCAAATTCGAACCCTTAATTAAAATCCGAAATTTTGTAGTTCTAGCTTCAAAATTGCCTAAATAGCTACGTATTTTTTTTTAAAAAAAACGTTTCATCCCCTATTTCACCCCCTTACGGAATATCGAAAAATCGCTTCTTAAATGACGCCTACAGAGTAAGATCAACACCCTCCACAAATTTCAAGTTTCTATCTTCAGTGGTTTGGGCTGGGCGATGATGAGTCAGTCAGTCAGTCAATCGGGACACTTCCTTTTATATATAGAGATTGCGGCCAGCTATCTGTTTATAGACCTTCTTAAGCTGTACTTAGTTAATTACTAGATGTTTGGTATGCTGTGATAGATACTTTATTGAGTCGGCTTTCTGCTACTAACTTTCCTACTTGTATGTTTGCTGTTAATACCAAAATATTTAGTTCTATGATACCATTGATATTATCGTCCTTTACTTCATACAGTAAGATATGAGTCTGCTAGACGGTTAGTAGTTAGGTTTATGACTCTGATGGGCAGATAGTATACTGTATTTGCGTACTCCAGAGTACTATATTATATGACCCTTGCATCCTATAATTTTATTCCTCTTTACAGTTTATGCCCAGTACATGGTTTATCCAAAGATGTCCATATTAACAACTTGGTTTACGAGTTCTAGCATAATCTTTGCATTTGATGTTCATTGTTAATACCCAATGATCTGAGTAAGTCTATATGCCACAATTAATGTAAGTAACTCAAAATGTTTCGTTTATCTGAACTTAATACTTTGTATACTTCCTTATTGTTTCAATATGCAGCAGACATTTTGACACTTTTCGAGAAAGCTTTATACACAGTGTAGGCTACTTCTTGCCCCTTTAATTCTGTGATTGTACTGCGAATTTTATGTAATATTTCTACTTGTATATTATTCTTAAGTGTTTCGTGTACAGACACCTGAATAAGGGCAATAAATGCTCGAAACCGGTTGTGAATAAAATTGCTGATTGTTCGAGAATCTAGAGAATGATTGGAGCTGGAGGCGTACTTTAAGTTTTTCTCAAATTCCGATATTTTCCGACAGATTTCCCAAAAATTTTGTTTCATACAAACCTTGTCCTGAGAATTAGAAACAGAACAAAGAAAAGATCAGCGATATCGGTGGAGCTATTCCCAAGTGATGCGCTACCATACATGTGCCAATTCATTTTTATTAATACAGACTTGTAATTGTATATGATGTTAAACAGTTTCCTGTACAGATACCTGAAGAAGGACAATAATTGCTCGAAACCGGTTCTTTTCTAATCTATAAAACACAGTTGCTACACTGGATAAAACATTTAAAGTACAACTCTGAGACCAATAACCATGCACCAGGAGATCAAAACGTGAGTATAAATTTGAAAATTTAGTAAATCACGGAATAATGTAGATAGAGAGATAAAAATTGACACGCATTCTTGGAATGACATGGGGTTTTATAAGGCAAAAAAAAAAAAAAATGAGTTCAAAAAATGTACAACAGATGGCACTACATCTGATCAGAAAAGTAATAATTAGTATAACAAATTAAGACAAAGCAAAGATGATGTTGTTTACAGGAAGCCGGCCGCGGTGGCCGAGGGGACTGAGGCGCTGCAGTCACGGTCTGCACGGCCACTACGGTCGGGGGTTCGAATCCCCCCTCGGGCATGGATATTTGTGTCGTCCTTAGGATTAGCTTGTTCATACGTAGTTTGTAAGTTCAGGGACTGATGACCCCATAGTTAACTCCCATAAGCTATACAAACATTTGAACATTTTTTAGAAATACCGGGTGATCTAAAAGTCAGTATAAATTTGTAAACTTAATAAGTCACAGAATGATGTAGATAGAGAAGTAAAAATTTACACACATGTTTGGAATGACATGGGGTTTTATTAGAACAAAAAAACAAAAGTTCAAAGAATGTTCGACAGATGGCGCTTTATCTAATCAGAAAAGCAATAATTAGCGTAACAAATTAAGACAAAGCAAAGATAATGTTCTTTACAGGAAATGCTCAATATGTTCACCATCATTCCTCAACAATAGCAGCAGTCGAGGAATAATGTTGTGGACAGCACTGTTAAGCATGTCCGGAGTTATGGCGAGGCATTGGCGTCGGATGTTGTCTTTCAGCATCCCTAGAGATGTCGGTCGATCACGATACACTCGCGACTTCAGGCAACCCCAAAGCCAATAATCGCACGGACTGAGGACTGGGGACCTGGGAGGCCAAGCATGACGAAAGTGGCGGCTGAGCACACGATCATCACCAAACGACGCGCGCAACAGATCTTTTTTTGACCTTTTTTATTTTTGTTTTTATTTCATTTTCTGCTCCCAATAAAACCCCATTTTATTCCAAGCATGTGTGTAAATTTTTACCTCTCTATCTACATTATTCCGTGATTTATTAAATTTTCAAAATTATACTGACTTTTTGATCACCCTTTAGTTTGGTCCCTTAGGTTTACAAACATTTGAACATTTGATTTTTGACGTCATCATGTTCATATACGCGAATAACAACACGAGATAAAACACCTCTACTATCTGGCTACTGTTTATTTGTTGTTGTTGTTGTTGTTGTTGTTGTTGTGGTCTTCAGTCCGCAGACTGGTTTGATGCAGCTCTCCACGCTACCCTGTCCTGTGCAAGTCTCTTCATTTGAGAATACCTTCGCCAACCTACATCCTTTTGAATCTGCTTACTGTATTCGTCCCTCGGTCTCCCTCTACGATTTTTACCCCACACGCTTCCTTCTAATGCCAAGTTGACAATTCCTTGATGTCTCAGAATGTGCCCCACCAATCTATCCCTTCTCTTAGTCAGGATATGCCAGAAACTCTTTTTCTCCCCGATTCTGTTAAGCACCTCCTCATTAGTTACGTGATCTACCCATCTAATTTTCATCATTCGTCTGTAGCACCACAATTCAAAAGCTTCTATCATCTTTTACTCTGAACTCCTTATCGTCCACGTTTCACTCCCATACAATGCTACACTCCAGACAAATGCTTTCAGAAAGGACTTCCTAACATTTAAATTAATATTGGACGTTAACAAGTTTCGCTTCTTTAGAACCACTTTTCTTGCCATAGCCACTCTACATTTTATATCTTCTTTACTTCGGCCATCAGAAGTTATCTCTCTACTGAAATAACAAATTGCTACCCAAATAATAAAATCCATCTACTACTTTTAATGCCGGCCGCGGTGGCCGAGGGGACTGAGGCGCTCCAGTCACGGTCTGCACGGCCACTAAGGTCGGGGGTTCCAGTCCCCCCTCGGGCATGAATATTTGTGCCGTCCTTAGTGTTAGCTAGTTGATAAGTAGTTTGTAAGTTTATGGACTGACGATCCCGTAGTTAAGTTCCATAAGCTATACAAACATTTGAACATTTGATTTTACTACTTTTATTGTCTCATTACCTAATCTAATTCCTTAAGCATCGGCTGATTTTCTGACATTGCATTCCATTACCTTCGTTTTACTCTTGTTAACCTTCATCTTATATCTTCCTTTCAATTGCTCTTCCAGATCTTTTGTGGTCTCTGACAGAATTACTATTTAAGATCATGCTATAATTATTTTGTTTTTAAGTCATAGGCTCTTAAGAAGGTATAAACAAGTTATAAAAAGTATTGCCATTCTGTTTGCAGCGAGAAAAACTTGTTAAGCTGTGCTGTAAAACTGTGCGTTTTTTTTTTTTTTTTTTTTTTTTTTTTTTTTTTTTTTTTTTTTTTTTTTTTTTTTTTCCTTTAGCACCACAATTCAAAAGCTTCTATCATCTTCTTATCTGAACTCCTTATCGTCCACGTTTCACTCCCATACAATGCTACATTCCAGACAAATGCTTTCAGATAGGACTACCTAACATTTAAATTAATATTGGATGTTAACAAGTTTCGCTCCTTTAGAAACACTTTTCTTCCCATAGCCATTTTGCAAGCAAAGAAGGGAAAGCTGGAAGGTGGAAAGAGTACATAGAGCAGCTTTACAAAGGAAATGAACTTAGAGACAATGTTGTAGAAAGGGAAGAGGAAGTAGATCAAGATGAAATAGGAGATACTATACTGAGAGATGAATTTGACAGAGCCCTGAAAGACCTAAGTCGAAACAAGGCCCCTGGAGTAGATGATATTCCCTCAGAGCTACTTCAGTCTCTGGGAGAACCAGCCATGACAAAATTGTTTCACCTGGTGTGTCAGATGTATGAGACAGGTGAAGTACCCTCAGACTTTAAGAAAAATGTTATAATCCCCATTCCAAAGAAATCAGGTGCAGACAGGTGTGAAAACTACAGAACCATCAGTTTAATAAGTCATGGTTGCAAAGTATTAACACGAATTATTTACAGAAGGATGGAAAAGTTGGTAGAAGCCGACCTCGGGGAAGATCAGTTTGGGTTCAGGAGAAATGTAGGAACAAGGGAGGCAATACTCACTTTACGTCTAATCCTAGAAGATAGACTAAGAAAAGGCAAACCTACATTTCTAGCTTTTGTAGATTTGGAGAAGGCTTTTGACAATGTTGATTGGAATAAACTCTTTAAAGTTCTGAAGCAAGCAGGAGTAAAATATAGGGAGCGTAAGGTTATTTACAACTTGTATAGAAAGCAGACAACGGTTGTCAGAGTTGAAGGGCATGAAAGGGATGCAGTAGTTGGAAAGGGAGTGAGACAGGGTTGTAGCCTTTCTCCAATGTTATTCAGTTTGTACATTGAGCAAGCTATAAAGGAAAGCAAGGAGAAATTTGGTGAAGGAATTAAAGTTCAGGGTGAAGAATTAAAAACATTGCGTTTTGCCGACGACATAGTAATTCTGGCAGAGACAGCAAAGGATCTGGAAGAGCAATTGAACGGAATGGACAGTGTGCTGAAAGTTGCATATAAGATGAACATTAACAAGAGCAAAACTAGGGTAATGGAGTGCAGTGTAAGAAAATCAGGTGATGCTGAAGGAATTAGATTAGGTAACGAAGCAATAAAGGAGGTAGATGAGTTTTGTTACTTGGGCAGTAAAATAACAAATGAAGGTCGCAGTACAGAGGATATAAAATGCAGAATGGCAATGGGTAGAAAAACATTCTTGAAAAAGAGAAATTTTTTAACATCGAATATTGATTTAAGCCTAAGAAAGTCCTTTCTGAAGGCATTTGTATGGAGTGTTGTCTTGTATGGGAGTGAGACATGGACGATAAACAGTGCGGACAGGAAGAGGATTGAGGCTTTTGAAATATGGTGCTACAGAAGAATGCTGAAGATTAGGTGGGTGGATCGCGTAACTAATGAGGAGGTACTGAACAGAATTGGGGAGAAAAGGAATTTCTGGCATATCTTGACTAAAAGAAGGGATCGATTGGTAGTGCACATTCTTAGACATCAAGGAATTGTGAATTTAGCGTTGGAGGGAAGTGTGTGGGGTAAAAACCGCAGAGGAAGACCAAGAGATGGATACAGTAAGCAGATTCAGACAGATGTAGGTTGCCGTTCTTATGTGGAGATGAAGAGGCTTGCTCAGAATAGGGTATTGTGGAGAGCTGCATCGAACCAGTCTCCGGACTGAAGACCACAACAACAACAACAACCCGAATAACAGAATTCATCTACTAGGGTAATTTTACTACACGTCGCATAAAATACGTTCCACAGCAGTCACTGCCGTTTCTCACGAAGGCAGGAATTCATTACCATTGTCCTCAGAAAGAAGGCGCGCTCGATGCAAAGAGTTCTCGACGATTTCTTCCCCTTCGCGGGTCCTCTTATATCTCGAGGATCCGATAAAGTGCAGTCCACGACGATTGTCGTCTATTCACGAACCAGGGCAGCGGAGCGGAAATCGAATAGTACTCGACCGCAGGAGAAAAAAAAATGAGGAAAATGGAGAGGAATAAAATTAAAAAAATAAAATAAAAATGGAGGCCAGGAGTGGAGTCCCTCTGTAGCTCAGGGGGAAGGGGAGGGGGGAGCATAACAGGTGGTGTTCAGCCGCTCGTGATTAATGTTGGCAGCCCTGCGAGACGGTGGTTCAACGCGGACGGCGTTCATTTGTCTTAATACTCCGCTGCAGAATGGAACGCGGTGAGTGCGAAGTGTGGCAACGCTGTCACACCGTATGGTCGCTTCTGGGAGCAACAGAGAGAGAGAGAGAGAGAGAGAGAAAGAAGTAAATTAATTGCTTCGCAGTTATCTGGTCTCTGTTGGCAGCAGTGGTGCATATAACACTTTATCTAACGGTCGCCGGACGATGTTGCGCCGATAGCAGCGAAAGTGGAAAAGCGGAACGAATATCGGTGTCGAGTTTTTCGTCCAGATTAGGCGCGGAACGATAATCTGCTATCGGTCGTTTGTACTGTTTTATCGATCAGATTTAATCAGGCTTGAGATCAGGAAATAAAGAAATATATGTACGTTGCTTGGATTGCCCATTGGAGCAGCAGCTGAATAATACGTATTTTCACTGTAGAGTTGTTAAAGAAAACGCCTTTTTTTGCGACTGCAAATGAAGGGTTTTTATTTTTATAGTTCACCCATACGCGATTCGCCTTTGTCACAAGGCATCGTTCGTGGGTGTCCTGAAATATTTACCGCCGACCGCGGTGGCCGAGGGGACTGAGGCGCTCCAGTCACGGTCTGCACGGCCACTACGGTCGGGGGTTCGAACCCCCCTCGGGCATGGATATTTGTGCTGTCCTTAGTAGTAGCTAGTTCATAAGTAGTTTGTACGTTTAGGGACTGATGACCCCATAGTTAAGTCCCATAAGTTCTACAAACATTCGAACATTTGAAATATTTACATCTACATCTACATCTACATGGGATACTCTGCAAATCACATTTAAGTGCCTGGCAGAGAGTTCATCGAACCACAATTATACTATTTACCTCCCATTCCATTCTCGAATAGCGCGCGGGAAGAAAGAACACCTGAATCTCTCTGTTCGAGCTCTGATTTCTCTTATTTTATTCTGATGATCATTTCTACCTATGTAAGTGGGAGTCAACAATATATTTTTGCATTCGGAGGAGGATGTTGGCAAATGGACATTCGCAAGTAGCCCACGCCGCAGCGATAAGCGCCGTTGTTGTAATGATTCCCATCCCAGATCCTGTATCATTTCCGTAACGCTGTCTCCCCTGTATCGTGACAATACAAAACGAGCTGCCCTTCTTTGGTCTCTTTCGATGTCCTCCGTCAAACCCACCTGATAAGGATCCCACACTGGGCAGCAATACTCCAAAAATGAATGGACAAGCGTAGCGTATGCAGTTTCTTTAGTAGTTCTGTTGCATCTTTTAAGGGTTCTGCCAATGAAACGCAGTCTCTGGTTCGCCTTTCCCACGATATTATCTACGTGTTCTTTCCAGTTTAAGTCTGAAGTAATAGTGATTCCTAGGTATTTTGTGGAGTTTACGGCCTTCACATTTGATTGATTTATGTTGTAAACAAAGTTTAACGGATTTCTTTTCGTACTCATGTGGACGACTTCACACTTCTCATTATTTAGAGTCAATTGCCAATTTTTACACCATACTGATATCTTATTCAGATCGTTCTGCAGTTGGTTTTGATCTTCAGATGATTTTACTAGACGGTAAATGACGGCGTCATCTGCAAACAACCTAAGAGAGCTACTTAGATTTTCCCCTAAATCGTTTATGTAAATAAGGAATAGCAGAGGACCAATAACACTACCTTGTGGAACGCCCGATATCACGTCTGTTTTAGTCGAGGCCTTACCATCGATTACTACGAACTGTGTCCTCTCTGACAAGAAATCCCCTATCCAATCGCAAATTTGTGGCGATATACCATAACCACGCAATTTGATTAAAAGCCGTTTGTGAGATACGGTGTCAAAAGCTTTCTGGAAATCAAGAAATACGGAATCGATTTGCGAACCTTTGTCGATAGCACCCATCACTTCGTGTGAGTAAAGAGCTGGTTGTGTTTCGCATGAACGATATTTACCTGTTTCTCTTTATACAAAAAGGTTAGGTTTCTTACATATGTACAAACCATTTCGTTTCAGATTCAAAACAGCTCTTGTTTATGTGAGTGTGTGCGTGTGTGCGTGTGTGAATGTGTGTCATTACTATTACTATTATTATTATTTCCCCCCCCTGTGTATCTGTGTGTGGCTGGGGCGGGGTGATTGTTGGTTTGCGATTATGTATTGGGATTTGTGTCTATCATATGGTCAATCAGTGAAAACAGTGGTTGATTGGTCAGGTTTATTTGCTCATTTAGTAGCAACTTTTTCTCAGCTTTTGTTTTATATACATGATAATTTTCTTGTAATGTTAAGAGGTGATTTACATTATTTATTCTAAACACACAAACAGATTTACAGGAAATAATCACACTGACGTGTTTTACGGCCCACTTTAGATTTGTAGTTGTACAAGTTTTTGCATACATTTTGGACCAAAATAATAGTCTAAATAATGAAAAATTAATTAACAAGAGTGTCTGAAACACTTGTAGGAAAAAAAAAAATTAGGTACTGGCGGGTTCCGAACCTCTGATCTTCAGCGTCAAGGAGGTTAGAATAAAGGGCGACGGAATTATCTATGCCGAGCACATACGTCATTTGAAGCCTGTCCGCCATCTTGGTCAGTTTTGGAATGCTATTTCTCCGTTAAAACTATTCGTCAAGTCGACCCTCTGGGAAGTATGTACTTTCAAACACTATACTTTCTTTAATAAATAGTAATAAATACACAACACAATATATTTGAAAACTTACTTTTTACCGACAATTTGCACTCTTCTAACACGTTGTACTGCACGGAAAAACCGTCGGACGTTTTATTCCTGTTTTAAGTGACATGAAACCAGTGGCGTAGCTATCATAGGGCTAGGCGGGGCAGTGCCCCGGGGCCCCCGAGATCAAGGGGCCCCTCGGCCTCCGTGAGCAAAGTTCGGAAAAAATTACAGTACAGCGTCGGTTTTTTATTTTTATTTATTTATTTACCTTCCCACCCTACCGGCCATCAATTCCCCCTCCCGTCAAACTAAGCTTCCTGGGCCAGAGGGTGACGGAACATTGCTTCTAGAGGGGCCTGCTGACAAGCCAAGCCGACAGTCGCTTGAGTACAATAATCGGCACACACTAGTCGGCAGAAGGAGCTGCAGTATCGAAGCTGCTTACAGCAACAGCTGCGCCTTCCAAGTGTTGAGGCGTGCCGCTCGGCGCAATGTGAAGGATCGCGTTCCTCCAAGTACTGTATAAATACATTCAAAACGTTCAAACGTTTGTAGAGCTTATGGGACTTAACTACGGGGTCATAAGTCCCTAAACTTACAAACTACTTATGAACTAGCTACTACTAAGGACGGCACAATTACCCATGCCCGAGGGGGGATTCGAACCCCCGACCGTAGTGACCGTGCAGACCGCGACTGGAGCGCCTCAGTCCCCTCGGCCACCGCGGCCGGCATAAATACATTTACTGTGCAGTACTTCTTATTGGCAAGTACAAGTGTACAGTTCAATTATACGAATAATGGTTTTTCCGAACATCTATGTCCCCCAATTACACTTCGGATAATCGACGTTCTACTGTATATAATATTTTAGCTGAATGAAGGAATATCGACTTGTAACTTTTTGAACACTGCCAACAAACTTCAAACGCACGAAGTGAATTCCAAAAATTATTCCCATCTCAGAATATAAACATAAAAAAGGTATTGCTTGCCCGCTAAGGCGTGCACCCTGCCACCTGTTGAATTACTAGCAGTGTGTGACAATAGTGTTCATGGTTTGATTCGCGGCAGGTGGCCATCTTTTCGTGGTTGACTAAAACTTCATTGTTGATTTTTACTAGTTCCTGCCTGCGACTTCATTCATCTAGTATGGAGCAACTTCGAAAACTATTCCATGGTAGTTTTATCTGTATCTCCTACCCAGGTCCAACTCTATCCCTCTCCAAAATTTCATCCAAATCCACCCAGTAGTTTCTGCTTGAAAACATAATTAACTTTCACAGTTATAATTATATTAGAGAGTACGATTAAATATTATCTGCTGCGTGACACACTGTAATTTACTTAAGAGTATTTAGGTTTGCCTTATTATGTCTTCCAGTAAGAGGTAAGGACCTAAATAGTCCTAATGTTAATGGAATGCTGCTTGTACGTTCAATATCGTAAACTGAAGGCGGTAACCTTTAATTGTTGTATTAAATAACTAGAAATGAGGTGGGTTTGGTACGATACGATGAAAATGTGTATACTACTAATTTAACGTTTATGTATTCTCTTAAAAGTCAATTGTCTTCACGGAATCGTGTTAGTTTTAAGTCGTGACATTTTAATCCTGTTTACTGAATTGGTGTGTGATGTAGCAATAGGTTATAAACCTATTGGTATCGGCAGACATGGTATGACAGCAGAAGTGGTTATGGACTATTTTCGTAATACTGTATAGAAAATAAATCTGTAGAAGAAAAAAGTCAGGAAGACCATCCGATGTTAGGTTTTGCGATAATGAACACAGTATTCACAATACAGGCACATCATCATCATATCAGATGATATGCATGTCTCAGAAGACGAAAACTCTGAAAATGATTTCTGTACTTACTACAACGGAAAAAAGCAGGTTCAAATGGTCGCAAAAGCCGCCCAGTAGTTCTGAAACGTGAAATTGAAATTAATGGCTGTTAATTACTTTACTGTATGTTAAAAAATTACTTTTCTCCTTTCAGAGATCAAAATAGCCCTAAATTAACACCAGATGAAGCAAAAAAGAAGAAATACTACGAAAATAAAACGAAATTATTACTTTACCTCTGTACCTGGAATTGGAAAATTATAATAAAGATTGTTTTTCCTTAGAAACACCTGTCGGGGGGGGGGGCTGCATGCCGGCGACCACCTCCCCCCTGTTGGAAACGCCTTTCACAAGTCGGCGTCTGTGGTATGGTTTTAGTTTAGAGAGGGCCCCAACGTCATTTTTGCCCCGGGGCCCTAGGTGTAGTAGCTACGCCACTGCATGAAACATAAGCTCTACAATACGAAAGGTTCTCCAAAACTTAGCAGTATGGGAAGTAGGCTTCACTTTTTCAGCGTAAGGTCGTCCCCCTGTATTCTAACCTCCTTGTTCAGCGTCAGAGTCCAACGCATTGCCCACGACGCTACAGCTAACAGTTAGGAATTGCGTTCTTTAACCTCATACTATTGATGGCCGTTGTTAACTAATGCTAATATGGCATTTGTAGACACTAGATTATCATTTATCGTACGAAGAACGACGTGTTTTTGCTAATTCTTCAGTGCGCCATTGCTTTGAAATGACAACGTGTAAGTTACAATAAGAAAATCATCAAATACGCAAGGCAAGATGGCGGATGCCAGAGACAGTTCTGGGCGAGGAATGTCACGTGACATCTGCGAACGGCTGGTTTTCGTTAATTCAATGGAGGGTGTCAAAACTCCGTTATTTTTGCAAATATCTCTCAAACAATACGAGATATTGAAAAAAAACATAAGGGAACAAAGTTGTAGAGAATTTTCTCCTCTACAAATTCGGTTATTCAATTTTCGCGTCAGATGAACGGTTTATTTGCAATTAAAATTACGTTACAAACGGCTGCCGGCCGCGGTGGCCGAGGGGACTAAGGCGCTCCAGTCACGGTCTTCACGGCCACTACGGTCGGGGGTTCGAATCCCCCCTCGGGCATGGATATTTGTGACGTCCTAGTTCGTAAGTAGTTCATAAGTAGTTTGTAAGTTTAGGGACTGATGACCCCGTAGTCAATTCCCATAAGCTTAACAAACATTTGAACACTACAAACGGCTCTTTTGTATTACTAACGAATTCTTGTCCGAAATATTTGAAAAAGCGAGGTTCTGGTCTCTGGTAGTCAACAATTATGTCTGTAAAATTTGAACGGATCGACCTAAAAATTCGTAACAAGTTACAGGCAGACAGACATCGTCAAATCGAAACTTTTTTTTTAATTATTTATATTACTACCGTATTTTTTGTCCGAAAAAATTGAAAAAGGGAGGTTCTGGTCTCTGGTGGCCTACAATCATGTCTGTAAAATTTGGTGCTGATCGGTTGAACGGTTCGTCTTAAAAACAGGGAACACGTTACGGACAGACAAACAGACATCCCAAAATCGCCGTTATTTTTGCAAATATCTCTCAAACGATACTAGAGATGAAAAAAAGATACGAGAGCAAAGTTGTAGAGAATTTTGTCCTCTACAAATTAGGTTATTCCATTTTCGTGTCAGATAAATGGTTAAGCCGTTATTTTCATTTAAATTTCGAGCTGTCAAAAGACGATCCCAAAGGCCCACTTTTAGTGTTACTACCGTAACCTAAAGTGGGCCAATTCGAGACATGGGCATAACCCACTGATCATGCCCGTGCCTTTAATTTTCGTTTATGACTAATGATGTTTACCATCGTGTGTTTTACTAAGGAATGCAATCTTGCTGTCCGTTAGTATCCTGATAACGCAGCAAAAAGCGCGAAACGCGTTAATAAACAGTATTATTTTGAAACAGAGACTGTTATTATTACAAAAATGGATTTACTATTGCTGCACCAGGCCAATCAAGAGTGGAGTAGCAAATATATGTTCGTTTCTTGTAGTGGCAATTTGAGCAGCAGCTGAATAATATGAATTTCACTGTAGTGTTTTTAAAGAAAACACCTTTTTGCTACTGCAAATGGTTTTGATTTTTTATAATTCACCCATACGCGATTCGCCTTTGTCACAACGCACCATCGGTGGGTGTCCTGAAATATTTACATTTCTGTTTACACATAAAGGCTAGGATTTTTATATATGTACAAAACATTATTTATTTATTTAGCCTGATCAGATTAGGGCCATCAGGCCCTCTCTTACATCGGGCCAGGGTTTTACACAGTGGCGGCTCGTACAAAATTTCACCAGTGTGCTACAATATTACAAAAATAAACAGGAAACAAAATATACTAAAATAAAAAGCGTGACTGACAATGGAAATAACGGAGCTTAGCAATATCCCCACCACGTCATCTGCGTTCTACACAAGCGACCAATGAAACTGCTTGGTTGAAAAGCGCAGTTTCACTCGCATGTTGGCTGTACATTACTAATGTTGTTTGTGACTGAAGTTTTATGTACAGAAATTAAAAATTTGGACTCAGAGGTATTCGAGTACGAGCCTCACACAGGTAGGTTTGAGAGACAACGCGCCGGCCGCGGTGGCCGAGGTGACTGAGGCGCTCCAGTCACGGTCAGCACGGCCACTACGGTCGGGGGTTCGAATCCTCCCTAGGGCATGGATATTTGTGCCGTCCTAGTTCGTAAGTAGTTCATAAGTAGTTTGTAAGTTTAGGGACTGATGACCCCGTAGTTAAGTCCCATAAGCTTAACAAACATTTGAACATTTTTTTTTGAGAGACAACGCGCAAGACGCCTGAGCCAGCGCGCTATTTGACTCTGTATGCCGCAGTATTCGTCATACACTATTCTTCCGCAGCCGTCACACGCAGCGCGGAGAGAAATATTGGTCCGGTGCTGCAGTCGGTCTCAGCACACACGAGCCGCCAGGCCTGACGTCACGTCGGCGCATGCGCACTAGCGAGCAGACGACTGCGCCGCCCCTCTGCGCACGTACCAGCGCGGCTGAATCCCACTTCAGCACACGGAGCTGGTGTCCAGCTATCGCGGCGAGAGCGCTCCACAATGCGTTTTCATCCTTATTACTAGCGTTCTAACACGCATTGGAAGGGAACTGGCATAATTTTATTCTGATATCTGGCTCGTATTCCAAGAGAAAGGAAGTAATTTACAGCGATTTCTCGCTTGATTTCGAAGAGAAATGGCATAATTTTAGTAATACATTTACAATGTGCTGCAGCACATTAGCACATTATCACCAGCCACCAGTGGTTTTACACAGACAGTATTTCTTTACACGTTAGTTTCCTATAACATAACAATGATTTTTACAGGTAAAACAATTCAAAAAATCTTCAACCTATCGGACCAAACTGCGTGGTCATCAGTCCGTAGCTCACAAACTACTTAAACGTAAGTAAACTAACCTAAGGACAAACACACACACACCCATGCCCCAGGGAGGACTCGAACCTCCACGGCGAGCAACCGCGCGCTCCGCAGCGAGACGCTTTACACCGCTCGGCTACTCCACCGCGGCGATAAACAATTAATAACATGATTTATACAAGTTGATTACATGTAAAAGGATGTAAATAAAAGGTATTGACTTAACTCTAATAGGATTAATACTAGTAGTACCACTAAGACACCTTCTGCTGCTGTTGGTGTATAATAGAAGTAACAACATTGATATTAGCAGATACAAGATGTACTTTTGAATATATCGAGACTGGTTAAGGCATGGCGAATTCTGACAGAAGGAAGTTAAGAAAGCTGTACCTGGCGAGAGCAATGGCAGTAGGAGAATATCTGGGAGGAGGAATGGATGTGACGTATCTGGACCGTAGGGTATTACACTTCTGATTCAAACAAGTTCGTCGTTTGCTATAAAACGATGTACTTACAGAACTTGCTACTCCATATCAGTCTCTTTCCGGCAACCAGCTTGAAAATTTCCACTATTTTCTGCAAAACGTCGCATTTTTCTGGTTCCACTGTCATATGCTGCCGTAGCTGTGTCCACTGTAGTTTGTTTTGTAGTGTTGCCAACTTCGCAGCTTATTTGTAATTCAACTATTTCATTGAAAGTGTGTTGAAGGTATCTTTGTGTGTATGTGTGTGTGTGTGTGTGTGTGTCTGTGTGTGTGCATGTGTGAGTGTGTGTTATTACTATTATTATTTTTCCCCTGTGTATTTATGTGTGTGGGTGGGGCGGGGTGATTGTGGGTTTGTGATTATGTGTTGGGATTTGTGTCTCTCATATGGCCAATCACTGAAAACAGTGATTGATTCGATAAGTTTATTTGGTCGTTTAGTAGCAACTGTTTCTCGGCTTTTGTTTTATATGGACGGTGTTATGCGTAACTAGTCCAAGCGCCGTATGTTATAACTGACATAATGGAACCTAAATTTTACATGTTCTTTAAATATATTCATTTATGAATGTTTCTCAACTTTCTGTACCAAAGAAGGGTTAGTGTACTGTCACTTAGTAGTGAAATCTCACATACTGTACATAACTACTAAACAGCACTAACTGCTCTCGTATGTGAAATATAAAGTAATGGCGCTTGGTTTTGTGATGCATAACACGGTCCTTATATATGATAAAATGTTCAAATGTTTGTAAATCTATCGGACCAAACTGCGTGGTCATCAGTCCGTAGCTTACAAACTACTTAAACCTAGGTAAACTAACCTACGGACAAACACACAGACCCATGCCCCAGGGAGGACTCGAACCTCCAACGGCGATCAAAAGCGCGCTCCGCAGCGAGACGCCTTAGACCGCTCGGCTACTCCACCGCAGCTATATATATATGATAATTTTCTTGTAATGTTAAGAGGTGATTTTCATTGTTTATTCTAAACACACAAACAGATACACAGGGAAAAAAAATAACACACACACACTCACACATGCATGAGCGCACGCACACACACACACACACACACACACACACACACACACACTCACACAAAGATACCTTCAAAAAATGTTCAAATGTTTGTTAAGCTTATGGGACTTAACTACGGGGTCATCAGTCCCTAAACTTACAAACTACTTATCAACCAGCTTATACTAAGGACGGCACAAATATCCATGCCCGAGGAGGGATTCGAACCCCCGACCCTAGTGGCCGTGCAGACCGTGACTGAAGCGTCTCAGTCCCCTCGGCCACCGCAGCCGGCAAAGATACCTTCAACACACTTGCAATGAAGTAGTTGAATTTCAAATAAGCTGAGAAGGTTGGCAACTCTACGAAACAAACTACGGTGGAAACCTGCGGCAGAAGATGACAGTGGAACTCGAAAAATGTGAAGTATTTCAGAAAACGGTGGAACATTTCGACCTGGTTGCCGCAAAGAGTCTGATATGGAGTAGCAAGTGCTGTAAGTACACCATTTAATAGCAAACAACGAACTATTAGTTTCTCCATGACTGGATGCTTGCTGTTGCCGCAACTGTGGTTCAAATTTTAATGAAAGTCCAGCTCGAGTTGCATTTAGTGGTGCTTTACTTAAGCCCACACTATCGGTTTCGGCCTCTATGTTAGGCCATTTTCAAGTGACAGACCTGCATATAATGTGTAGCAATACGTTTACAAAATTACATGGTACAAGACAGAATGTTACATATATAAAAACATACTACATCTACATGGGATACTCTGCAAATCACATTTAAGAGCCTGGAAGAGGATTCATCGAACCACCGTTATACTATTTATCTCCCATTCCATTCCCGAATAGCGCGCGGGAAGAAAGGACACCTGAATCTCTCTGTTCGAACTATGATTTCTCGTATTTTATTCTGATGATCATTTCTACCTATGTAAGTGGCAGTCAACAATATATTTTGGCATTCGGAGGAGAATGTTGGCGATTTTAGTTTCGTAAGTAGCCCACGCCGCAGCGATAAGCGCCGTTGTTGTAATGATTCCCATCCCAGATCCTGTATCATTTCCGTAACGCTGTCTCCCCTGTATCGTGACAATACGAAACGAGCTGCCCTTCTTTGGACTCTTTCGATGTCCTCCGTCGAACCCACCTGATAAGGATCCCTCACTGGGAAGCAATACTCCAAAATGGACGGACAAGCGTATTGTATGCAGTTTCTTTAGTAGTTCTGTTGCATCTTTTAAGGGTTCTGCCAATAAAACGCAGTCTCTGGTTCGCCTTTCCCACGACACTATCTACCTGTTCTTTCCAGTTTAAGTCTGAAGTAATAGTAATTCCTAGGTATTTTGTGGAGTTTACGGTCTTCATATTTGATTGATTTATGTTGTAAACAAAGTTTAACGGATTTCTTTTCGTACTCATGCGGACGACTTCACACTTCTTATTATACTGAACAGGAGAAGAAGGAAACTTACGTTATGCCGTAGAGAAAGCAACGTCAATTAATTAAAACAATAGAACTCAAAGGATTTAAAACTTTTGGTGCCAAAAGTTCTATTGCTCTATTGTTTTAATTACTTGACGTTGCTTTCTCTACAGCATAACGTTTGTCAAACTTGAAAATGGCCTAACACAGAAGCCGAAACCGTTACTGTGGGCTTAAATAAAGCACCAATAAATGCAACTGCAGCTGGACTTTCATTAAAACAACGAAGTGTTTTAAATCAGAAACGAAATGGTTTGTACACATGTAAAAAACCTAACATTTATGTATAATCAGCTGCTGTACAAGTTCTGTCGGGTGCTAATCGTCTTTTTCTGAACTTCAAAAAGGCGTTCGACGCGGTGCCACACTGCAGACTGCTAACGAAGATACGAGCTTATGGAATAGGTTCACAGATTTGTGACTGGCTGGAAGACTTCCTAAGTAATAGAACGCAGTACGTTGTTCTCGACGGCGAGTGTTCATCAGAGACGAGTGTATCGTCAGGCGTGCCCCAGGGGAGTGTGATAGGACCGCTATTATTTTCTATCTATATAAATGATCCGATGGACAGAGTAAGTTGTAATTTGCGGCTGTTTGCTGATGATGCTGTGGTGTATGGGAGGGTGTCGTCTGTAACTAACTGTAATAGCATACAAGATGACTTAGACAAAATTCTAGTTGGTACGAGGAATGGTATCTAGCTCTCAACGTAGAAAAATGTAAGGTGATGCGCATGGGTAGGAAAAACAATCCCGTAATATTCGAATACAGCATTACCAGTGAGCTTCTTGATGCTGTCGCGTCGTTCAAATATCTAGGCGTAACATTGCAGATGGCCGAGGTGACTGAGGCGCTCCAGTCTCGGTCAGCACGGCCACTACGGTCGGGGGTTCGAATCCCCCCTGGGGCATGGATATTTGTGCCGTGCTAGTTCGTAAGTAGTTCATAAGTAGTTTGTAAGTTTAGGGACTGATGACCCCGTAGTTAAGTCCCGTAAGCTTAACAAACATTTGAACATTTTTTGAACATTGCAGAGCGATATGAAATGGAACGAGCATGTAAGGACAATTGTCGGTAAGGCGGACAGCCGACTTCGGTTTATTGGGAGAATTTTGGGAAGATGTACTTCACCTGTAAAGGAGACCGCGTATAAAATGCTTGTACGACCACGTCTTGAGTATTGCTCAAGTGTTTGGTACCCGCAGCAGATCAGTTTAAAGGAAGACATAGAAGCAGTTCAGAGACGAGTAGCTAGATTTGTTACCGGTAGGTTCGACCAATGCGCGAGTGTCACGGAAATGCTCCGGCAACTCAATTGGGGATCGCTGGAAGAAAGACGACGTTCTTTTCGTGAATTTCTGTTGAGGAAATTTAGGGGGCCGGAATTTGAAGCCGATTGTAGTACGTTTTTGCTGCCGCCTACTTACATTTCGCGTAAAGATCACAAAGACAAGATAAGAGAAGTTAGGGGTCGTACAAAGGCATATAGGTCTTCTTTTTTTCCTCGTTCTATTTGGGACTGGAATAGGAAAATGAATCACCTAGTAGGGATGGCGCTTATCGCTGAAACAACCGGTTTTCAGTTATACCGGTTCTTTTCATCTCCAGTTTAACCGAACTGTAAAAACTGCTCGAGATAACCTGTTTCTTAAATAACCGGTTTTCGGGTTTTTATTGCTATTATTTCCAGTAGAGTTCGACCGAAACATATTTTGCGGCCGAAACAGAATCCGTAATCGAATTTTCGGTTCTCCTAGTTTCGGCCGAATCCGAAACTTACGAAATTTAGTTAAAATGTAGGTACATTTACGTTATACGACCAATCACTAGTCTTTCCATATTTCGCAAGATCCCCTTCCAATACTACGCCTTCTTGAGTGTGTGTAAGCCTAGCCAGGAGTCCGTAGAAGACGATATACGAAGCATACAGATTTACTGGCCTAGTATTTCCATCCGGCAGTTGCGAATACTGAGCCAACCACTCCGTAAGTTGGACTTGTGAGCCAGCGCATACGAATATCTCGTTATACACACAACATTATATATATATATAAGTTACAGTCAGTAAATGAACTTCAATCAGCTTGCAGAAGTATTTAGAAAAATAAAGTCACAGTTGAGACTAACAGTATGATTGTCAGTGTAAATTTACGCCAATTGTAGGAAAGCTGTGTACCACATGATCAAAAAATGTTCAAATGGGCGTGAGTTCTTATGAGACCTAACTGCTTACTTCATCGGTCCCCAGACTTAATCTAACTTAAACTAACTTACGCTAAGGACAACAATCACACCCATGACCGAGGGAGGAGGGAGGACTCGAACCTCCGACTGGAGCAGCCACACAGTCCGTGACATGGAGCCTCAGACCGCACGGCTACCTCGCGAGGCACCACATGATCAATGTTACCTAAACCCATATTGGTTATTAATAAAGCCCCTCTCTTCGAGGAATAAAATTAATAAAACTTGTTAGCATAAGAATATGATAATACATTAAATGTTATTATTCCAATCTTACGTAATAGGTGTATGAATCGAATTTACCTTCTCTTCCAAGCAACATTTTGGATGCTTTCTCCTTAAATGACACAGCATGTTTTTAGTACCTCCAACCGTTTTCAGCTTTTTTAAGCAAATGGAGCATTGTACCTCACTGCTGCCGTACTTCGTGAAGTACTTCCACACTCGGGATGGTGCCATTTAAGACGCAACCGATGTCTGGCGACGACAGCAAGGAACTGCCGCATGACCAGACGGAGGCAAGTCTCGTACACTGCCGGTGCACGCGCGTCGTCTAATAGGCCACGCCACACGGCAACAGCTGCGTCGATGCCTCAGTAGCTGCACCAGTCCTTAAGTTCTTATGCCACGCGTTTCTGACTGCCGGGATTGTTCTTAAATTATCACTGATCGCTTTTCTTAGTTACTGCGATGACCAAATATTTCACAGCAGTGGAAATTTTAGGAATAGCCCTAAATAGGGTCTACTAATATGCCTCCATTACAACTTTGGGTCAAGATGGAGGCAGCGGCTGGTGCATACAGACTCAAATCTGGCAACAACTGAAACTCTTTGGAATATCCAGAATCACACACTGCAATAATGAGTGAGGTAAATATAGGAAATGTTAGGGAAATGCCAGCCAACTATATTATAATACTGTTTCAACAAGCCTTTCAATATAACAATTGGAAGTAGGGAGCAGTGGGAGAAAATAATTCGACACCGTACGGGGGATATAGTCTGGTTCACTGATGGGTCAAAATCAGACCAAGGTGTTGGGGCCGTGGTATACGGGGTGCAGCCAAGACTGGAGGGCGTCATCTCTCTAGGGAAACTGGCCTCAGTATTCCAGGCCGAAATCACTGCCATCAGGGCGTGTGTGGAGGAGAATTTGCGTAGGTGCTACAAAGACCGTAGCATCTATATCTATTCAGACAGCCAGGCAGCCCTGAGATCACTGGCAGCTACTGCAACAAGGTCTGAAAAGGAGAGAGATTAGACTCATGGTTGGATTGCTGACAGGCCATGGGAATTTCAAAAAATGCATACATACAATGAGAATAACAGAACAGGACCCTAAATGTAGGATCTGTGATGACGGTGATGAAACTGCATCACATCTAATCTTTGAATGAATTGCATTGGAGAATAAGAGGCACAGAATATATGGGACAACCAGACCCGAACAAATTGTGTGTAAAAAAGAACTGGTAAAGGGACTCTTTCCACTGTTCAAGGGCATTGGTTGGCTTTACTAGATATACCGGGACCAATACCGCACAATAAACTTAGTTTCGGTGCGGGCAGTGGCGGGTTGGATCAAGACTGTTTTGGCTTTCCTGGAAAAATCAATCAATCAAGGGTCTACTAGTGTTAACTTTTTTAAATTATTCACAAATAACACATTTCGAACCACTACTATAGGAAGTAGTCGTACCGATCTTTTCCCAATTCTTGGCAATAACTAAAAAAAAAAATTACCTGACACCAAATAAATACCTAAAAAACCGGTTATTGAAAACTAAAATACCGGTATCAGCTTTAGCCGGTCGGTTTTTCCCATCCCTAGCGCCTAGTAGTGGTGCAGTGTACCCTCCACCACCCACCTTATGGTGGATTGTGGAGTATGTATGTAGATGTAGAAGTGTGCTTCCGTGTGTTGTCAGAGGTCGGGATTGTCGACGTGGCACGCGGATGCCAGGCTGGAGCCGAGGGATCTGCGGGCACTGAGGAAGGACAGTGCCGCCTTCGAGGCCTGCCGGCGGCACGTGCAGCAGCTGCAGGAGGACCAGGAGCTCGGCGACGTGCTGGTGAGTCCGCCGCGCAAACACCTGCTGTGCTGTGGCCCAGGCGGGAAAATAAGCCGTGCCCCTTAGGGTAGGCAACCACTGGGCAGCCCTGTTAAGCAGGTTTGCCTGCCTTAAAGGGGCACAGCATGATATTTTCTGGGAAGATTTCATTTTCCCTGCCCCTCCCCCCTTTATATATAGTGTCATTTCTTGGGCCGAATCAGGTTAGTGCCCAGGTGTGGCCGAGGCGGGCGTGCGGAGCGGGACTGACCCGGAAAAATAAGCCGTACCCCTAGGGGTAGGCAACCGTGCTGGCAGCCATGTTAAGCTGGTTTGCCTGCCTTAAAGGGGCACAGCATGGGGTTTGTAATTTTTTTTTTTTTTTTTTCTGGGATGATTTTCCCTGCGCCTCCCGCTTTATGTATAGTGTCATTTCTTGGGCCACTTCAGGTTAGTGGGCCATTTCTACAGCTACATGGGATTAAAAAAATGTAAAATGTTTGTAAATATATCGGATCAAACTGCATGGTCATCAGTCCATAGCTTACAAACTTCTTAAACCTAGGTAAACTAACCTAAGGACAACACACACACACTCTCGTGCCCCAGGGAGGACTCGAACCTCCACAGTGAACAACCGCGCGCTCCACAGAGAGACACTTTAGACCGCTCGGCCGCTCCACCGCGGCTATATGGGATACTCTGCAAATCACATTTAAGTGTCTGGCAGAGAGTCCAATGGACTGTCAGAATTTCTAGTAGACAGAGTGGTAGCATCCCATGCAGGGGACAGAAGTTCGATTCCCATTCAGGTCAGCAGGTCAGAGATTTTCTCTGCCCGGGCGCCGGGTGCTGTGTCGTCCTCATCATCATTTCATCACCCTGCACAGGCAAGTTGCTGAAATAGCGTCAGGGACTAAGACTGGCAGCAGGTAGGGTCAAAACTATTCGCTGGCCGCAGTGGCGGTCCAGTCACGGTCTGCATGGATATTTGTGCCATCCTTAGTATTAAGCAGTTTTTAAGTTGAGGAACTGATGACCCCGTAGTTAAGTTCCATAAGCTATACTAACATTTGAAACATTTTTCAAAACTATTCCAACTGGGGTACGAAACGGTGATGAAAGTAGAAGTACTGGTTACTTGATTAGCTATTCCACGCCCATATAGGACGAGGGGAAGACGAATGCTTGTATGAATCCGTACAAGCCCTAATCTCTCTGATCCTATCCTTGTGGTCTTTATGCGAAATCTATGTTAGCGGCAGTTGAATATTTCTAGAGCCCGCCTCAAAACCCAGCCCTCTAAATTTCTTCAACAGTGTTTCTCGGAAAAGAACGTTGCCCTCCCTTGAGAGACTCCCATTTAAGTTATCGAAACATTTCAGTAACATAAGCGCATTGACCGAACGTACCAGTTAGAAACAGTCTCTGAATTGCTCCTATGTCTTCATTTAAACTGGTGTGGTGGGGATGCCCAACTCTTGAGCAATACTCGAGACGGGGATGTGCAATTATTTATATGCAGTCTCCTATACACACGAATCACACCTTCCCAAAATTCTCCCAATAAACCGAAGCCGACGATTCCCCTTACGACAGTTCTTATTATATGCTTGTTCCATTTCATACCACTATGCAGTGTTACACCTAGCTATTTAATTGACATGACCCTCTCAAGCAGTAAAGTAGTAATACTGTACTCTGACATTAAGGGATTGTTTCTCCTACTCCTCTGCATTACACATTTCCTGCCACTAACTAGAAATTTTATCTAACATCCCTCAATCCTGCTTTAGTTGTTCTCGCCGTACACCACAACATCATCAGCAGACAGGTTCAGATTATAGCTCAGCCTCTCTGATACATGATTCATGTAGACAGAAACTACACTACTGTACATAACAATTGCTACACGAAGATGAAATGCAAATGATAAACGGACATTCATTGGACAAATATATTATACTACAACTGACGTCATCACATTTTCACGAAAATAAGGTGCATAGATCCTGAGGAATCAGTACCCAGAACAACCACCTCTGGCCGTAATAACGGCCTTGATACGCCTGGGAATTGAGTCAAACAGAGCTTGTATGGCGTGTACAGGTACAGATGCCCATGCAGCTTCAACACGATACCACAGTTCATCAAGAGTAGTGACTTGCGTATTGTGACGAGCCAGTTGCTCGGCCACCATTGACCAGACGTTTTCAGTTGGCGAGAGATCTGGAGAATGTGCTGGCCAGGGCAGCAGTCGAACATTTTCCGTATCCAGAAAGGCCCGTACAGGACCTGCAACATGCGGTCGTGCATTATCGAGCTGAAATGTAGGGTTTCGCAGGGATGGAATGAAGGGTAAAGCCACTAGTGGTAACACATCTGAAATGTAACGGCCATTGTTCAAAGTGCCGTCGATGCAAACAAGAGGTGACAGAGACGTGTAACCAATGGCACCCCATACCATCACGCTGGCTGATACGCCAGTATGGCGATGACGAATACATGCTTGTAATGTGCGTTCACCGCAATGTCGCCAAACACGGATGCGACCATCATGATGCTGTAAACACAACCTGGAATCATCAGAAAACATGACGTTTTGCCATTAATGCATCCAGGTTCGTCGTTGCGTACACCATCGCAGGCGCTCCTGTCTGTGATGCAGCGTCAAGGGTAACCGCAGCCACGGTCTCCGAGCTGATAGTCCATGCTGCTGCAAACGTCGAATAACTGTTCGTGCAGATTGTTGTTATCTTGCAAACGTCCCCATCTGTTGACTCAGGGATCGAGACGTGGCTGCACGATCCGTTACAGCCATGCGGATAAGATGCCTGCCATCTCGACTGCTAGTGATACGAGGCCGTTGGGATCCAGCACGGCGTTCCGTATTGCCCTCCTGAACCCACCGATTCCATATTCTGCTAACAGTCATTGGATCGCTACCAACGCGAGAAGCAGTGTCGCGATACGATACAAATCGCAATAGCGATAGGCTACAATGCGACCTTTATCAAACTCGGAAACGTGATGGTACGCATGTCTCCTCCTTACACGAGGCATCACAACAACGTTTCACCAGGCAACGCCGGTCAACTGCTGTTTGTGTATGAGAAATCGGTTGGAAACTTTCCTCATGTCAGCAAGTTATAGGTGTCGCCACCGGCACCAGCCTTGTGTGAATGCTCTGAAAAGCTAATCATTGGCATATCACAGCATCTTCTTCCTGTCGGTTAAATTTGCCGTCTGCAGCACGTCATCTTCGTGGTGTAGCAGTTTTAATCGTCGGGAGTGTATTAAAAGTCAGATAACCACAGGAATTTAGTATTTTAAACACCGGAGGTATACCCATCTTAAAATGAGAAATGGTCATTTGATGCCACCGGTCGTTCCAGTGTATTTTGTAAGTATATGGAGTGATGAGCAGCTTTGTTAAGTTGCATAGTTTTACAGATATTTGAACAGTTGATTTGAGACTCGTTGATTGGACTGATGTCCAGCTTTGTTATGCCGCATAGTTTTACAAACATTGGAACATTTGATTTGAGACGTTTTGTACGCCTTTGTCACATTGTACTAGTGAGGATTTATATTGACGATTGCTTCATCCTCACGATACGAGAACGTCAGTCATAAATAACACAGAACCATCTTCACTAGTGAACTTTTCACTTGAATCTTTAGTAGTTTGATATTTGGCAACAAACGGCAATGATTTCTGGTTTCAGAACTTAACACATTTCTGATAAGCAACCGATAAGGTGCTACATGACACATGTCCTCCCTCCCTATTCTGTGGAAACGCAGCATTTTTGCACTACACAACGTGCTACATTTTTCAAGCAATTTACTCTGCTGAGCACTTAAAAATACTGACCAAAGAATGCTAGTTTTGTTATTTTCTTAATATTGTTAATTATGTCATTTTATCCAATTTGTTTTATTTAATAATCCATCTTTGTAAAGAGTGCAATTATTTGTAAAAACTTTACCTGGTCCACGCTGTATGGAGAGTTGTTCTTTTATTGTATCCATAACAGAAAATGATAGAGCCAATATGTTTCATTTAATTATGTCAATTTATTCATATTGTAACTTTTCTTTTTTATATACATATAAACATTGTAAACTTTTTGAGGCAATAACAATGGTGCTAATGACGTCCACATAGAGCCCACCTGTGTAAGCAGCTGGCTCAGTTTGGCTTTGTATGACACCAGATAGTATCACATGTATGTGCTAACTATGTCAATGGATTTGTTAGACGTAAATGTTACTATACATTTTACTGATATGCTGTTTTGAACTTGGTATGTATTAAGTATTCTCAATCCTTGTGCCTATTGGAGAGTTTGTAATTTGATTTTAGCTTATTGATTTTGAATATTTGTTTTTGGACCAGCTGACAGCACTTGCGAGGTGTCCGCACGACAGTTATTTTATAAACTTGTTGTTGTAGTTCCCGTGCCGGTCGCACAGCCTCACAACAGATGGAAATTTAACAACTTTTTCCAAATTCCATCTAGATAGGCATACTGATCTTAAATACCAATTTAAAATCTTCAGAACTGTATTTATTATAATTTATTTTACAATCTGTTACATATATGTAGGCTATATGTTATCGGTTCTGTGACCTCCTATCAACTAAAACAAAATCCTTTCCTTTTCTGTTCTTTCTTTCCTTATTTATTCTTTCTCTTCAACTCCTCAGTGCTCCTAGACTCCGTACGGCATTGCAGTGTCCTCACCACTCTGTGTGACGTCACATAACCGCGCGGTCGCACGAAGCCAAAGGAACACCTCGGAGAAGGAAAATACAAAAGAAAAAAAAGAACAGAAAATATACAATAAAATTACTTACACTAAAATTAAAAGGAAACAAAAATATATTATAAATTCCTCCCACCTAACACCTATTTGACTCGTACTTGTTTGTTTGGTGGTCCTAACGTAAGGTTCCATTTTTTTTTTTTTTAAAGACAAAAAAATGTTAAAATATGTCTGTACCCTTACACACTGAAGATGGTTTCTTGGAAAACCGATATCGATTTGCATAAATAAAACAAAAGATTTTACGGCTAATGCTGCTCCTTTCATTATTGATAAAATATTTGATTTGAGACTCGGTGATTGGACAGGTGATCTATCAGTTTCAGCACCGTGTACCTTACTCTTCCTGCCTCTGTTCGCAGCTGAGCTACATGTTCCTGGGGCGGGTACTGCGCGTGGCGCCCTCCGGAGACATCTTCGGGCAGCGAGAGGAGCTGAGGACGAGCATCCGCCGGTGGGTGGAAACGTCGCCACTGCTGGTGGGCCACGGCCCCTGGCCAGGAGAACAGCGCACGCGGTTCAAGCACCAGGGGTGAGTCTCCTAGTCCACGTCACATAGGAAGGCGGCCTAGTTTTCAGCCGTTCTGTGCACCCCCTCCACTACCCCACTGTCTGCCAGTAGCGTTCCCCGTGTTGACCGCGTAGCTGCCTGCGGGTTATGCAGTGTTTCTCCACTGTTGTCGCTCGGCCGTAGCTTCTCCCCTCCCCTCCTCTCCACGCTTCCCCTATCGCTCCGCCTCTATGCGCGGAAGCGCCTTCCTACGTGACGCTGGCTATAGTCGGCGTATTTTGCCCCACCACTGCTGACGACGGCGGTTCCAGGGTTGGGAAATGAAGTCTGGTGTGTGGCAGCGCATGTTTTCCATACTACCCTGTTGTTATTGTTGTGGTCTTCAGTCCGGAGACTGGTTTGATGCTGCTCTCCACAATACCCTATCCTGAGCAAGCCTCTTCATCTCCTCATAAGAACGGCAACCTACATCTGTCTGAATCTGCTTACTGTATCCATCTCTTGGTCTTCCTCTGCGGTTTTTACCCCACACGCTTCCCTCCAACGCTAAATTCACAATTCCTTGATGTCTAAGAATATGTCCTACCAATCTATCCCTTCTTTTAGTCAAGGTATGCCAGAAATTTCTTTTCTCCCCAATTCGGTTCAGTACCTCCTCATTAGTTACGCGATCCACCCACCTAATCTTCAGCATTCTTCTATAGCACCACATTTCAAAAGCCTCTACCCTCTTCCTGTCCGCACTGTTTATCGTCCATGTCTCACTCTCATACAAGGCAACACTCCATACAAATGCCTTCAGAAAGGACTTCCTTAGGCTTAAATCAATATTCGATGTTAACAAATTTATCTTTTTCAAAAACGCTTTTCTACCCATTGCCATTCTGCATTTTATATCCTCTGTACTGCGACCATCATTTGTTATTTTACTGCCCAAGTAACAAAAGTCATCTACCTCCTTTATTGCTTCGTTTCCTAATCTAATTCCTTCACCATCACCTGATTTTCTTACACTGCACTCCATTACCCTAGTTTTGCTCTTGTTAATGTTCATCTTATATGCACCTTTCAGCACACTGTCCATTCCGTTCAATTACTATTCTTGGTCCTTTGCTGTATCTGACAGAATTACTATGTCGTCGGCAAAACGCAATGTTTTTAATTCTTCACCCTGAACTTTAATTCCTTCTCCAAATTTCTCCTTGCTTTCCTTTATAGCTTGCTCAATGTACAAATTGAATAACAATGGAGAAAGGCTACAACCCTGTCTTACTCCCTTTCCAACCACTGCATCCCTTTCATGCCCTTCAACTCTGACAACCGCTGTCTGGTTTCTGTACAAGTTGTAAATAACCTTACGCTCCCTATATTTTACTCCTGCTTGCTTCAGAACTTTAAAGAGTTTATTCCAATCAACATTGTCAAAAGCCTTCTCCAAATCTACAAAAGCTATAGGGCCTTAATTAGTAATTCTGACATTTTGAACCCAGATTTGAAAAAAAAAAAGCTGCAGCCCCTTTCTTTTCCTTGTGTGTCCCCCAATTTTTGTGAGGAATCAAATGTGTTCAGTTTTTTCTAACACTGTCTCCTTAAACTGAAAACGTTAGTATTTGTGCCATTTCTTGTGATAAATTCTGGATCGGCCGTTAAACCAGTTATTATTGCCACTGTTTCTCGAGTTGCTGTACGTGAACATTTATGACAGGTGCGTAAGTCTAGTTATTGGCGATTAAGATGGTGTCTTACTAATTTGCCTGAAGTATGCTATTATACCGAAAGACAAAAGTACCAGTTCTTTGAACTGAAATGAAAAAAATACTTTTCTCGAAAACAGTCCATTTTAAAAGTTATATGCCGTATAGACGACTAAGAAATGAGATTGATAGGAAGTGCAAAATGGCTAAGCAGGAGTGGCTAGAAGTCAAATGCAAATCTGTAGAAGAATGTATAATAAGGGGAAAAGTAGATACCGCCTACAGGAAAATCAGAGAGACATTTGGGGACAAGAAAAGCAATTCTACAAATATCAAGAACTCAGATGGGAAACCAGTTCTCAGCAAAGAAGGAAAGGCTGAAAGGTGGAAAGAGTACATAGAGCAGCTCTACAAAGGAAATGAACTTAGAGACGATGTTGTAGGAAGGGAAGGGGAAGTAGATCAAGATGAAATAGGAGACACTATACTCAGAGATGAATTTGACAGAGCCTTGAAAGACCTAGGCCGGAACAAGGCCCCAGGAGTAGATGACATACCCTCAGAGCTACTAAAGTCTCTGGGAGAGCCAGCCATGACAATACTATTTGAACTGGTGTGTAGGATGTATGAAACAGGCGAAATACCCTCAGACTTTAAGAAAAATGTAATAATCCCCATTCCAAAGAAATCAGGCGTAGACAGGTGTGAAAATTACAGAACCATCAGTTTGATAAGTCATGGTTGCAAAATATTAACACAAATTATTTACAGGAGAATGGAAATGCTGGTAGAAGCTGACCTTGGGGAAGATCAGTTTGGATTCAGGAGGAATGTAGGAACCCAGGAGGCAATACTTACCTTACGTCTTATCTTAGAAGATAGATTAAGGAAAGGCAAACCTACATTTTTAGCCTTTGTAGATTTGGAGAAAGCGTTTGACAATGTTGACTGGACTACACTCTTTCAAATTCTGAAGTCAGCAGGGGTAAAATACAGGGAAAGGAGAGTTATCTACAACTTGTACAAAAGCCAGACCGCAGTTATTAGACTCGAAGGGCATGAAAGGGAAGCATCAGTTGGGAAAGGAGTAAGACAGGGTTGTAGCCTTTCTCCAATGTTATTCAATTTGTACATTGAGCAGGCGATGAAGGAAAGCAAGGAAAATTTTGGAATAGGGATTAAAGTTCAGGGGGAAGAAATAAAAACATTGCGTTTTGCTGATGACATTGTAATTCTGTCAGAGACAGCGAACGACCTGGAAGAGCAGTTGAATGGAACGGACAGTGTGTTGAAGAGAGCGTACAAAATGAACATTAACAAGAGCAAAACAAAAATAATGGAATGCGGTCTTAGAAAATCAGGCGATGCTGAAGGAATTAGATTAGGTAACGAAACAATGAAGGTGGTAGATGAGTTTTGTTACTTAGGTAGTAAAATAACATGCGATGGTCGCAGTACAGAGGATATAAAATGCAGAATGGCAATGGGAAGAAAAGCATTTTTGAAAAAGAGAAATTTGCTAACATCGAATATTAATTTAAGTGTAAGGAAGTCTTTTCTGAAGGCATTTGTGTGGAGTGTTGCCTTGTATGGGAGTGAAACATGGACGATAAGCAGTGCGGACAGGAAGAGAATAGAGGCTTTTGAAATGTGGTGCTACAGAAGAATGCTGAAGATTAGGTGGGTAGATCGCATAACTAATGAAGAGGTACTGAACAGAATTGGCGAGAAAAGGAATTTTTGGCATACCCTAACTAAAAGAAGGGATCGCTTGGTAGGACACATTCTTAGACATCGAGGAATCGTAAATTTAGCATTGGAGGGAAGCGTGTGGGGTAAAAATCGCAGAGGGAGGCCAAGAGACGCGTATAGTAAGCAGATTCAAGTGGATGTGGGTTGCCGTTCTTATGAGGAGATGAAAAGGCTTGCTCAGGATAGAGTAGGGTGGAGAGCTGCATCAAACCAGTCTCCGGACTGAAGACCATAACAACATGCCATATTTACGAATAACATGGTGGAAACTGGCATGTAGTCAGTTAGTCAATCATAATGTGACTTCTGTTGTTACTGTATAAACAATTGCGAAAATCAATGACATCTCCATTAACTAATAATAGGACCATTCATTATCAACTCATAAAATATTCCTACCTCGGTGACATGAAACAGCCACTTAAAAATATAAAATAATGCCACCATAAAATGGTTTACTAAGTTCCAGTCATGGAATCAGACCGTTCACATTTAGGATCACGTAGCTTTAAAGAGAAAGCACCATGGGTGAGTCTTGTAATCCACATAGGAAGGCGGCCCAGTTCTCAGTCGTCCTGCGCACCCCCTCCACTACTCCACTGTCTGCCAATAGCGTTCCCTCTGTAGACTAGGGATGGCGGTTATCGTTGAAACAGCCGGTTTTCGGTTATACCGGTTCTTTTCATCTCCAGATGAAGATGTACTTCATCTGTAAAGGAGACTGTGTATAAAACACTTGTACGACCACATCTTGAGTATTGCTCAAGTGTTTGGGACCTGCAGCAGATCAGTTTAAAGGAAGACATAGAGGCGGTTCAGAGGCGAGCAGCTAGGTTTGTTACCGGAAGGTTCGACCAATGCGCGAGTGTCACGGAATTGCTCCGGCAACTCAATTGGGGATCGCTGGAAGGAAAGACGATGTTCTTTTCGTGAATTTCTGTTGAGGAAATTTAGAGGGCTGGAATTTGAAGCTGAGTGTAGTGCGATCTTGCTGCCGGCTACTTACATTTCGCGTAAAGATCACAAAGACAAGATAAGAGAAATTAGGGCTCGTACGGAGGCATACAGGCATTCTTTTTTTCCTCGTTCTATTTGGGAGTGGAATAGGTAAGGAACCGCCTAGTAGGGATGGCGCTTATCGCTGAAACAACCGGTTTTCGGTTATACCGGTGCTTTTCATCTCCAGTTTAACCGCTCCGTAAAAATTGCTCAAGATAACCGTTTTTTTAAATAACCGGTTTCCGATTTTTATTTCTATTATTTCCAGTAGAGTTCGAACGAAACATATTTTGCGGCCGAATCAGAAACCGTAATCGTCGGTTCTTCTATTTTCGCCCGAAAATTACGAAATTTCGTCAAAATTTAGGTAAATGTATGTACGTTATACGACAAATCACTAGTCTTTCCATATTTTGCAAGATCCGCTCCCAATACCACGCCACAGAATAAGCAGTATACAGAAAGGAAACTCCCGCTGCAGTCTGTCGTCCAAAATTTAGTGCGCATGCGCGGAATCGGCCATCTTGAAAAGCAGTAAACGCGTGGTCACTCCCTACTCTGTAGAGTGGTAATGCGCCGTCTTTGTTTGTGAATTCTGTATTTTAACTGCCTGAATCGCATAAAAGTAAACAAGTATTTGGTACAGTGCAGTGAAGAGAAAGAACTGTGTGTCAGTAGTTGGAGCTGTTCAGTTTTTATTAGGAGCAGCAATAAAAGAAAAGGCGGCCGATGGTGGTCAGCACCTAATTGCCGCGATAATTCGAATACAAATAAAGATATAAGTTTCTTCACCTTCCCAAAAGATGCTGAGCAGTAAGTGAACGTCGCTATATGTGTAGTCAAAGTTAAATATTATCAGTTTCGAATGAGAGCAATGTGTGCACAATTATTAAAAGTAGCCTCGCTTCTTCTCTTGACGATAACTCTCGCTGTTGCTGTTGCTGCAGCAGTTCGACAGCATCTAAATGTTGAAGTTCATTTATATTTTATAAGTTTATCGTTGTAGGGAATAATTTAAAATGAAAGGCAGGTAAAATTTTACTTACGGCATTGGAGGCATAGTGTGCTAATGTTGGCAACGAATGCTCTTCGGATACTCAAACAAATAGACTAAGGGGAATAATTATTTTATGCTGTTCCTGCTCTGTGGTTGACAGATTCCTCTATATGCCCTTCTCCGATCAGTAAATTAATGATACTCCTAAAGCAAATACAACTTTTATATATGCCCAGACGTCATTAGTTATGTGTAATCACAATCTACTGCTAAGCCTGACTCAATATTTTGTGCGAATTTATTCGTGTCAAATAAAACCTGGCAGTTGTAAAGTCACTTTCTTGTTTATAACTAATTTCCCAAACATAACTCCGCTTTATTTGGGATTTTTCTAGAGATAAGCACCAAATAAAACGATAATCGATTGCACCGTACATTTTCGTAGTCGTATTAAAATTAGGCCTATTTTTCTCGCTGGATTACAATTAGGTGCGAGAAGAAGGCGCAAAATAGATGAGAGCATAATGAGAAGCCGTTTCCTTTCGTAAAAGTCGGTGAGATTAGCTGCAGTTCGTAAAAAGTCAATTTCCAGCCAAAGTACTAAGTGGCTATAGTTCAGCGTTTACTGCTTTTCAATATGGCGTCGAGCGCAACGCTTGGTAACATACAGATCAAAGGCGCCGCCCCCAGCTTTCCCTTCTGTATGCTCCCTATTCTGTGACCACGCCTTCTTGAGTATGTGTAAGCCTAGCCAGGAGGCCGTAGAAGACGATATACGAAGCATACAGATTTACTGGCCTAGTATTTCCACCCGGTTGTTGAGAATACTGAGCCAACCTCTCCTACAGTTGGACTTCTGAGCCAGCGCATACGAATATCTCGTTATGTACACTATACTACGTTACAGTCAGTAAATGAACTTCAGTCAGTGCTCCTGAAATATTTCGAAAAATTGTCACAGATCCAACTAACAGAATGGTTGTTTCAGTGTAAATTTACGCAAATTGAACTAGGAAAGCTCTGGACCACATGATCAAAGAATGTTCAAATGGGTGTGAGTTCTTATGAGACCTAAATACTTAGGTCATCGGTCTCTACACTTAAAAACTACTTCATCTAACTTACGCTAAGGACAACATATACATCCATGACTGAGGGAGGAGGGAGGACTCGAACCTCCGACTGGAGCAGCCGCGCAGTCCGTGACATGGAGCCTCAGACCGCACGGCTACCTCGCGACGCACCACATGATCAATGTTACCTAAACCCATATTGGTTATTAAAAAAGCCCCTCGCTTTCAAGAAATCACATTAATAAAACTTGTTAGCATAATAATATGGTAATACATTAAAAGTTAGTATTCCAAGCTTAGAGTACATCACTTACATAATAGGTATATGGATCGAATTGACCTTCTCTTCCAAAGTACATTTTGGATGCTTTCTCCTTAAATGACATTTCAGAGCAGTGGAAATTTTAGGATTAGCCCTAAATTATTTACAAAAAAAGAATAATAATAATGTGAACCACTATTACAGGAAGTAGTCGAGGGGAGATCGGGGCACATTTTCCATAGGGGCAAGTTATCCAAATCCGTTTATTTTCGAAATAAACCGCTAGACGTTACCACCGGCGATGCTGTAGGAAGTAGCAACAAAGCACGCTTCATTTACGAAAGTTTCAGTGTCGTACCAGCAGTCACAACGTCGGCAGGGCTGTTTTCGTCATTTTTGTAAATGTTAGTAAACTTTCGCGTTTTTATTGAAACTTAAAATAAACATTCTAGCGTTAAACTTATTATTTTGACATTGCACACACTAAAAGTGGGTTTCTTTCTTCACGTAACTGTGCATTTGTTTTGTAAATAGCTTACACTGTTGCTCATGGACGTAGTGTTATAGTTCAGAATATGGCGACGGGGCACGTTTTCCGAGCGCATATGGGGCATATATTTCTTATTGATTTGAGTCTTACGCCAAGTCTAAAGCAAATGACAAGTGTACAGTGTACAGTGTACGAAATGGGCGAATGGATACTGTACGAAAGGGAATGTTCCATTTTTTGTTTGCTTACATTGTGATTCAGACAATCAGTATAAGTATTGTTAAAATGTCTGTATTTGTAAAATATTTAAGTCACATATTTTGTAAAACCATTAAAAAGCATTTGTTTTTATTGAATATGGCTATTTTTACTATCCTCTTTTATAATGTATTGTAAATTCATGATAAAAATACGTATTCAGTGAAATCAAGATAATTATCTCTGTTTTAACATTGAAAGTAGAATTGGAGTATTTGCCCCTGTACATTTTAAGTAAGCTGGAAAACTTACCCCGCATACGGGGCAAATTTTCCAACGCAACATGGTCAGACGTAACCATTTGCTACCAAGAATATTTACTATTTTCAAAAATACCTGTACAAGACTGTAAATAAAAGTGTAGGAAATATAATGATCCGCTGTTTACCGCAAAATCGATAAAAATAAGAAGTACAAAAATAAAAATGTAAAATGGTGTAGCCGGCCGCGGTGGCCGAGGTGACTGAGGCGCTCCAGTCACGGTCAGCACGGCCACTACGGTCGGGGGTTCGAATCCCCCCTCGGGCATGGATATTTGTGCCGTCCTTAGTATAAGGTAGTTGATAAGTAGTTTGTAAGTTTAGGGACTGATGACCCCGTAGTTAAGTCCCATAAGCTTAACAAACATTTGAACATTTAAAATGGTGGAAAACGTGCCCCGGGCTCCCCTACCAGTTCTTTTACCCGGTTCTTGGCAATAACTAGAATAAACCGGTTACAACCGACACCAAATAAATACCGGAAAAAACCGGTTATTCAAAACTAAAATACCGGTATCGGTTTTAACAGGTCGGTTTTTCCCAACCCTACTGTACACCGCGTGGCTGGCCGCGAGTTTCGCAGTTGTTTCTCCTATATGTTGTTGTTGTTATGGTCTTCAGTCCGGAGACTGGTTTGATGCAGCTCTCCATACTACTCTATCCTGAGCAAGTCTTTTCATCTCCTCATAAGAACGGCAACCCACATCCACTTGAATCTGCTTACTATACGCGTCTCTTGGCCTCCCTCTGCGATTTTTACCCCACACACTTCCCTCCAATGCTAAATTTACGATTCCTCGATGTCTAAGAATGTGTCCTACCAAGCGATCCCTCCTTTTAGCCAGGGTATGCCAAAAATTCCTTTTCTCACCAATTCTGTTCAGTACTTCTTCATTGGTTATGCGATCTACCCACCTAATCTTCAGCATTCTTCTGTAGCACCACATTTCAAAAGCCTCTATTCTCTTCCTGTCCGCACTGCTTATCGTCCATGTTTCACTCCCGTACAAGGCAACACTCCACACAAATGCCTTCAGAAAAGACTTCCTTACACTTAAATTAATGTTCGATGTTAGCAAATTTCTCTTTTTCAAAAATGCTTTTCTTCCCATTGCCATTCTGCATTTTATATCCTCTGTACTACGACCATCACATGTTATTTTACTACCCAAGTAACAAAACTCATCTACCACCTTCATTGTTTCGTTACCTAATCTAATTCCTTCCGCATCGCCCGATTTTCTAAGACCGCATTCCATTATTTTTGTTTTGCTCTTGTTAATGTTCATTTTATACGCTCTCTTCAACACACTGTCCATTCCATTCAACTGCTCTTCCAGGTCCTTTGCTGTCTCTGACATAATTACAATGTCATCAGCAAAACGCAATGTTTTTATTTCTTCCCCCTGAACTTTAATCCCTATTCCAAATTTTTCCTTGCTTTCCTTCACCGCCTGCTCGATGTACAAATTGAATAACATCGGAGAAAGGCTACAACCCTGTCTTACTCCCTTCCCAACTGATGCTTCCCTTTCATGCCCTTCGAGTCTAATAACTGCGGTCTGGCTTTTGTACAAGTTGTAAATAACTCTCCTTTCCCTATATTTTACCCCTGCTGACTTCAGAATTTGAAAGAGTGTATTACAGTCAACATTGTCAAATGCTTTCTCCAAATCTACAAAAGCTAAAAATGTAGGTTTGTCTTTCCTTAATCTATCTTCTAAGATAAGACGTAAAGTGAGTATTGCCTCCCGGGTTCCTACGTTCCTCCTGAATCCAAACTGATCTTCCCCAAGGTCAGCTTCTACCAGCTTTTCCATTCTCCTGTAGATAATTCGTGTTAAAATTTTGCAACCATGACTTATCAAACTAATGGTTCTGTAATTTTTACACCTGGCTGCGCCTGATTTCTTTGGAATGGGGATTATTACATTTTTCTTAAAGTCTGAGGGTATTTCGCCTGTCTCATACATCCTACACACCAGTTCAAATAGTCTTGTCATGGCTGGCTCTCCCAGAGACTTTAGTAGCTCTGAGGGTATGTCATCTACTCTGGGGCCTTGTTCCGACCTAGGTCTTTCAGGGCTCTGTCAAATTCATCTCTCAGTATAGCATCTCCTATTTCATCTTGATCTATACTTCCCTTCCTACCACATTGTCTGTAAGTTCATTTACTTTGTAGAGCTGCTCTATGTACTCTTTCCACCTTTCAGCTTTCCCTTCTTTGCTGAGAACCGGCTTCCCATCTGAGTTCTTGATATTCGTAGAGTTGCTTTTCTTGTCCCCAAATGTCTCTTTTATTTTCCTGTAGGCGGTATCTACTTTTCCCCTTCTTATATATTCTTCTACAGATTTGCCACTCCTGCTTAGCCATTTTGCACTTCCTGTCAATCTCATTTTTTAATCGTCTTTACTCCATTTTGCCTGTTTCATTTACTGCATTTTTATATTTTCTCCTTTCATCGATTAAATCTAGTATTTCCTGTGATATCCAAGGATTTTTTGTAGGTCTTGCCTTTCTACCTATTTTGTCCTCTGCTGCCTTCACTATTTCATCTCTCAGTGCTACCCATTCCTCTTCTACAGTTTTATTTCCCCCTGTTTCTGTCAATTGTTGCCTAAATCTCCCTCTGAAATTCTCCAGAACTTCACTTTCCTTCAATTTATCTAAGTTCCATCTCTGTATTTTCCTACGTTTCTGCAATTTTTTCAGTTTCAGCCTACAGTTCATGACTAACAAGTTATGGTCAGAGTCTCTATCTGCCCCTGGGTACGTCTTGCAGTTTATAACCTGGTTCCGGAATCTATGTCTTACCATTATAAAATCTATCTGATACCTTCCGGTGTCTCCTGGTCTCTTCCATGTATACAACCTTCTTTTGTGATTCTTAAACCAGGTGTTTGTTACGATTAAATCATGTTCCGTGCAAAATTCTACCAGGCGACTTCCTCTTTCATTTCTCCTGCCCAGTCCATATTCACCTACTATTTTTCCTTCTCTTCCTTTTCCTACAACCGAATTCCAGTCTCCCATCACAATTACGTTTCCCTCTCCCTTAACTGTCTGAATAATTTCCTTTAGCTCCTCATATATTTCTTCGATCTCCTCATCATCAGCAGAGCTAGTTGGCATATAAACCTGTACTACTGTTGTCGGTGTTGGCTTCGTATCTATCTTGACAATGATAATGCAATCACTGTGCTGCTCATAGTAGTTTACCCGCATTCGGCTCCTATAAACCCGAGCTGAACTGTCCGCCGAGGGCTGAACTTATGTCCGATACCATACGTCCGTTTTGCAGCAGTTCCATAACAATAATTTCGGCAGCCGAAACGCTTCGAGTGTTGGCAAATGTGTTAAAGAGATGTCAGGCCGCTCTTTCCATAGAGGGGCATCGTTTTGAACATCTACTGTAAATAAAGGTGGGCTTAGGTTACTCAGATGGCAGTGTTTTTTTAGTCGGTGCATGCGGTGGCGGCGGCCGGGAGTCGAACCGAACACAGCGATCCAAGGTCGCCTGGTAGGCGGATTTCCTGAGACACCTTGTATATATACATATATATATATATATTCATAGAATATATGACATCAACTGCGATTGGGCAAAGCTGAAAATGTGCACCCAGCCAGGATTCGAACCCGGGTCTCCTGCTTTCTAGGCAGTTGCGCTGACCCCTACACCACTGGGGACACAGTGATCACCGCACCTGCAAGGACTACCTAAGCACGCCTCCCCTCAGATACAAATTCCCAGCTTCGCCCTGCCCACAGTACTCAAACTCGTAGTTAACTGAAACTAATTCCCGTAAGAGTAAGGGCTTCAAACTTGCCCACCCCTCCCCACTAACGATAGGTCACCGGCATATTATATATATATATATATATATATATATATATATATATATATATATATATATATATATATATATATATACATGTGGCGTCTGTTCCGAAAGATCAGACGTCACTTCTGATCCCTCAGGTGTTATTATTTAATATTCGTATTGCTCAATCGCAGTTGATGTCATATATTCTATGAATATTAAATAATAACAGCTGCAGGATCAGAAGTGACGTCTGATCTTTCGGAACAGACGCCACATATATATGTGTGTGGCGTCTATATATATATTAACAAGCCGCCCAAAGAGTGTGTCTTCTTTTATAATTATTTCTGTACTTATTTAACGAAACAGTTAGTATAATTTTTGCGTTTTAGTCATTAGTAAATTATCAAGAGACATATACAATATGGAAATTTTAATTGATTCAGTGGTATAAAGAACAACTTCGTCATGTACAACTACTTACTAATATATGTATACTAGCTGAACCCCCGCTGCTTCGCATGCGTAGGCTGGTTGGTCTGCACCAGTTGTTTCTTTTTAATCCTGATGAAGAATCCATATCTTAAGTTTCGTAGTAATAGCTCGAAATTTAACAGCACCATATTTTTCAAAACCAATTTTTGCATCTCATATTTCACCCCCTTATTGGTCGAATTTGCAAAAATACCGAAACACGTGTCTTTTAAATTCAAACCCGGAACCCAAATCCGAAAATTTGTAGTTGTAACTTCAAAATTGCCTAAATAGCAACAGATTTTGGAAAAACACCCCCCTCCAATTTAACCCCCTTGATGGTTGAATTTCCAAAAATACCGAAATACTTATTTTTTAACTCATAAAGGACAATACAAATACCAATTTTTGCAGCTATAGCTTCAAAATTGTCTTGACAACAATGTGTTTTCGAAAAGAATTTTTGATCCCCTCTTTTACCCCCTTAGTTGTTGAATTTCCAAAAATACCGAAACACGTGTCTTTTTAACCATGATCAAGAGTCCAAATCCTAAGTTTCGTAGTTATAGCTTGAAATTTGAGTTAACAGCAACATATTTTTGAAAATCAATTTTTTGCGTCTACTATTTTACCCCCTTATTGGTTGAATTTCAAAAAATACCGATACACGTGTCTTTTAAATTCGAACCCCGAATCCAAATCCGAACATTTGTAGTTCTAACTTCAAAATTGCCTAAGCAGCAACATATTTTCGAAAAACAACCCCTCTCCAATTCAACCCCGTTGATGGTTGAATTTCCAAAAATACCGAAACACGTATTTTATAACGTCTAACTAACTATACAAATATCAATTTTTGCAGCTCTAGCTTCAAAATTGTATCAATAGCAACGTGTTTTCAGAAAGAATTTTTGATCCTCTATTTAACCGTCTTACTTGTTGAATTTCCAAAAATCGTGGATTTTTAATCTTGACTAAGATACCATTTCCGAAGTTTCGTAGTTGTAGATTAAAACTTGAGTTAACAGCAACATATTTTTGAAAATCAATTTTTTGCGTCCGCTATTTTACCCCCTTATTGGTTGAATTTCAAAAAATGCCGAAACACCTGTCTTTTAAATTCGAACCCTGAATTGAAATCCGAAATTTTGTAGTTCTAGCTTCAAAATTGCCTAAATAGCTACGTATTTTCAAAAAAGTTTCATCCCCTATTTCACCCCCTTACGGACGGAATATCGAAAAATCGCTTCTTAAATGACGCCTACAGAGTAAGATCAACACCCTCCACAAATTTCAAGTTTCTATCTTCAGTGGTTTGGGCTGGGCGATGATGAGTCAGTCAGTCAGTCAATCGGGACACTTCCTTTTATATATAGAGATTAGCAGTTTATTCCGTTGAGAGTAAGTAGAATATAAACATAAGACAGTCGTAAATTTCTAACATTTTCTGTTGTAACTATGACAGGTAGACTTACCTATTCGGTGTGGAATTTAATGATTTGAATGTTTTTATATCTCCACTAGTCTTTCTTATACGCCCATATTCTTTTCAGTGTAATCGCTTTAGCTTAAGAGGCCATTGTTTTAATGATTTTTGCCGTTTCCGATTCAGCTGAAGGAACAATTGTGGAAATGGGCTCTTGTTTGTTGGAAACCAGTTTGACTGCTTTTGCCTTTTCATTGCCACATCTGTGTCGTTTTTTCCTTCAACTATAGCTGTGATGGTAGATTTGGTACGTTATCTACTGTAGTTATTTCATTCTATATTCGTTTTCTACGTTCCGCCTCCAACGATTCTTCTGGAATTGTAGTGAAGAAACCTTAACGTTCCTGAATAGAAAAGCGACGTCTCTCTGCCAAAAGGAAGGTCCTCCTGTTTCCTAACCATTTTTAATTTTTAATTGAGAATGAAATTATTCAGTGAAAGCTTGTATGTTAAAGGGTTCATTGTAAATAAACTGTCCTGTAATACAGTTGTCACGGATCCTAGGAAACTCAGAAAGACAAACGTGGAGCATATTTTTAAATTATTTGCTATTGCTATTGCACTAAAAACGTTCCTTAATGTATAAAGTACGTTAAAATCAATGTAAGCGATAGTATTCGTTCTCAACCAATACCGTATTCAGTAATGTAGCTTGCCACCGCTCGCAGCGCTCCTGTCGCAGTGTATAACAAAAGTCAGTGGGTGTGTCCTGACTATATATGTCAGACTGTGACTCTACTATTGTGATTAAGGCTCCTATAAACCCGAGCTGAACTGTCCGCCATTTTTCCCCAAGCTGTAGGAGTCGCCACGTTCCGGACGAAGCTCACGCGTTACCTCGCGTTTCATTCAACTCGCTCACACTCGCAAACTACTCACTGTATCAACGTGGAACTTTCATCAGTGTCTTCGTTAAGAAGTACATTACATTTTCATTTTAGTCCTATTTATGGCAATAATTTATAATCAGCATATACTGATATTTTACGACCATGCACTTTCTGACGACGTTACGGAATTTTCGACATGCGAGGAACTTTTTTTCTGTTGACGTTAGGTGGACACTTAAAGCGAATGAAATGTTCAAAATACATCAAATTTTCATCTTCTCCAAACAGAAAGTCTGTGAGAAACGTATAACTTGAGATAATGTCAGTTAAATATGACGCACTGGGATCCGCCCGCCCGTCTAGCAGTAACACGTCTTCCATATTAGAGCTCCTAATAATTAGTCACATGTTGTTACTGCATAACACCCATACTTGAAGATACTGGTGCTGACTTCTTTTAACCCATTAAATTTAATAGTTGCACACTATTAAAGTGCTGTCTCTCTATGTAATTTGCAATTTCAGTTTTTCAGTTATATGAAAAGGATATTCTAAATATCTCAATACAGAGAGGTTTATTATGTGAGGAAATGAGAACAAGTCAGTTCGTTAGCTAGTGAAAAGATCCTAGAAATCTGTCATTTTCAAGTATTCTCACATAAAATCCTCATTAGATCTAGTAACTTCCGTTCTGTTACTGCTAGGCGATAAACTGAAGGAAATGTAAGTGTTATTAGGTTTTGGAAACGAAGCTCTGAAACACATTGGACAAGAAGCAAAGAAATAAACATTTGTGAGTGACGAAGGAATATCTGCAAATCGAATAATAAATCACTAACTTTACTCTTTTTCATTCTACAACTATGTATTTCCTTGAATAACGCGACAGTTAATGGAGTTTTGCGTAGTAACCATGTGGCAAAATACTCCCCTCCTTGCATGTTATCATTTGTTACAATATCATTTTGATACCTCTAACCGTGTATGAGATACGGAATGATTTATTCTGGCCTTATCGCCATCGGAAATAAGTGCCCTAAATAAAATAAAGTTTAGCGGTATGAGTGAAAGGTAAAGATCTCCTCCTAAGTCGAAAATAAAATTCTATCCATTAGTAAAGTTTCATCCGCAGCAACATGTGGTGCAACAAGCACCAAACGGAATATCGGAATATCACAGCAGCCTCTATTTTGTTTACTGCAAACTTTTCGTAACATGGCGCAGTCTCTTATTTCGAAGCCAATATCTTATTAACGATGACTATTAACGAAATGACGAGCATTTAGTCACAATGATGACGTATAAAGATTTAAGTAGCGGAAAAATTGAATATTTCTACCAAGAAGTTTTTGCGAAATCGTTTTGTGAAAGATGGCAGGGCATGCGCCTCTACGCTGTTAGTGCAGCGCGATTCCAACCATGTTGGGGGAAACATGGCGGACGATTCAACCTGGGTATTTAGGAGCTCTAGTCGAGAATTGCACGGCCTACGAAGGATACTATAGTCGTTCTCACGTAGGAAGTAGCGTTTCCTCTGTAGACCGCGTGGCTGGTTGCGAGTTACGCAAGGTTCGTTTAAGCAGCTGCCAGAAAGATACTTTCAAGCGCGAGCAAGTAGGCGGTACTGCGCATGCGCAACTGCGTTGACGTATTTGGAGCTTGCACAGCTTGAACGCTTTTCGTCCCAATTCTGGTAGGATTCTCATGCGTATTCATAAACAGGGTGTTACAAAAAGGTACGGCCAAACTTTCAGCAAACATTGCTCACACACAAAGAAAGAATAAAGTTATGTGGACATATGTGCGGAAACACTTAATTTCTATTTTAGAGTCCATTTTAGTATTTACGGATGAGGCTTCATTCCAACGTGATCAAATTGTAAATTTTCACACACAAAAAATGTTCAAATGTTTGTAAATCTATCGGACCAAACTACGTGGTCATCAGTCCGTAGCTTACAAACTACTTAAACCTAGGTAAACTAACCTAAGGACAACACACACACCCATGCCCCAGGGAGGACTCGAACCTCCTCGGCGAGCAACCGCGCGCTCTGTAGCGAGACGCTTTAGATCGCTCGGCAATTTTTACAGTCAGTATGTGTGGACTGACAAGAATCCGCACGCAACTGTGCAATCATGTCATCAAAACAGATTCTCTGTGAACGTTTGGCCAGGAATTGTTGGTGATGTCTTGATTGGGCCTCATGTTCTTCCACCTACGCTCACTGGAGCACGTTATCATGATTTCATACGGGATACTCTACCTGTGCTGCTAGAACATGTGCCTTTACAAGTACGACACAACATGTGGTTCATGCACGATGGAGCTCCTGCACATTTCAGTCGACGTGTTCGTATGCTTCTCAACAACAGATTCGGTGACCGATGGATTGGTAGAGGCGGACCAATTCCATGTCCTCCACGCTCTCCTGAAATCAACCCTCTTGACTTTCATTTATGGGGACATTTGAAAGCTCTCGTCTACGCAACCCCGGTACCAAATGTAGAGACTCTTCGTGCTCGTATTGTGGACGGCTGTGATACAATACGCCATTCTCCAGGGCTGCATCAGCGCATCAGGGATTCCATGCAAATGAGGGTGGATGCATGTATCCTCGCTAACGGAGGACATTTTGAACATTTCCTGTAACAAAGTGTTTGAAGTCACGCTGGTACGTTCTGTTGCTGTGTGTTTCCATTCCATGATTAAGGTGATTTGAAGAGAAGTAATAAAATGAGCTCTAACGTGGGAATTAAGCGTTTCTGAACACATGTCCACATAACACATTTTCTTTCTTTGTGTGTGAGGAATGTTTCCTGAAAGTTTGGCCGTACCTTCTGGTAACACCCTCTATAATGCCGAGCAATTATGCAGAACAACAATGGTTTTTTTCTCGGTTTTATTAGTGCGACCTAATGAAACCATGACAACGGTATTAAAACTTTTCACGTAATACATCATACACACAAAGTAACGAAAATGTATACAGTGAACGATTTGTTGGCAGTGTGTTTCACAAATTTGCCAAGGAATGTCAGTCTACAAATTGAAAACGTAAAAAACACGAATTAAGACACAAATTGAAGCCTACAGAATGTACCAGAGATATATGAAACATTGTTTCGTGGATAGTGGGTGCCTGAAAGAAAACAGTTTTTTCTTATTAAGCTGTCAATATAGGTATTTATTTTATTCTCAATTACTGATTAAATCGCCTGTGTATTAACCTTCAAGTAAACATATACTAATATCCGTACGTGCAGCATTAAGAGATCCTACATTCTTTCATGAAGCAAACAACACATCCGAGGATAAGCCAAGAGTATCAATTTCGTAACCTTACTCGAACCACTATTTGCCTGTAAGAGTATATCAACATGACCATTGACCAGACTAACGTATGTGTGCCTGATATTAATGTTTTCTTTGTGGTTTTCAAAATACCAATTTTCTTTAAGTATACCCTCTTGTTTAGTTCTTTATTATAGCACAATACGAAATCTGTTAACAGTATATGCATTATAAAATAAAACGCGAGCTCTTTAAAACACAGCGAACAGTTTAAACTAGGCAACAGTCTCGAATATTGTTTCTTTTAAATAAATTGAGGCCTCTGTGGCAAAGAACAATTTATTGTAGTTGACTAAAAAAAGCCAAATATAGGTTACATGTTCTTCAAGTCGAATAATTCTTGATCTTGTATGAACACTCGATAATAAGTTGGGTGTCCAAATAACTACAATATAACAACAATAATAGACATGTTCCCTTGTGTTTTCTAACTGTATTGCTTTACAATCACTTTGAAATAAGGCCTGGAAAAAAAATTTCCCTAAACGTATAATTTTATGGTGTAAATTTTCATAATTGTAACTCCCTGATTTTTAACTACTACAGTTAATGGTACTAAAGTAGAGTTTGAACATCATCTTAGTATGTACGTAACGTTGTAAATAATTCACTAATGTAGATTCAGATGTTTCTGAGAAAAATTTCACTTTGATAAAACTGCGTTTAAGGAGAAACTTTTACTATGCATCCATCTGATATATATATATATAGCCGAGTGGCTATCCCCTGGGGCATGCCCCACTGTTTCATGACTACCAGCCAGTCAGCTACGCTGTCGTAGCCTCCGCCCCCGGAACTTTGAAGGGTTGTAGCTCCCAAACTAACAGTGATAGGAATGTAGTATAAATTGATTTGGACGCAGCTGGTTTAAACGAATCCAATTGACGATATAAAAAACTATTGTTCCATTTAAAAAATTATATCTTTGTGCTGTGACTCTTTGGAAAATGATACAATAAACTATTTTCATAGCTCCGCAGAAAGTGTAACATTTCTTGTGTTGACCTACCGCATTAAAATTTTCCGTCACCTATTATTTTATAAGTTACAGAGGCAAACACACTTAGTGAAACACCCTACATATATCAAAGGTCTACTACCATTAATCGTTGCCTCCTGAGAATGATACGTTAATGGAATAGGATGAGGCTATATTAGTGGCATAGAAAGTACCCTCCGCCACACACCGTAAGGTGGCTCATGGACTATTAGTATAGATGTAGAAACCATTCCCGCATATTTTTGAAACATCCCGTACAGACAGGAACTGGTTAAAATGTAGCTTCACTGCTTCACAAGTACAGAAAAATTAAGGCTGTTCAGTGTAACGTATGGACTGGCTGTATAGGTTTGTTCGTTCTTCTGCCCACAGGAACCGCCTGTGGACCAGGGGCATATCGTTGATGACACCTGCGACGAGAAGCCACCGACAGTGCACATCCTTCTGGAAGAGGTGATGGTCTGGCTGGGGAACACCGCTGTGTCATCAGTACATCACGAGGACATGCCACTACCATGGGAGGGCCACCAAATCCTGACACCGTCTGGAGGGAAGGTCTGACCTGAGGCCAATAGGAAATACATGCCGCAGCGAGTACATCACGACACGTCATTAGAGAAGGTTGGAGAAAATGCATCTGCTAGCTGACTGCCTGGCCGCTGGGACACAGCCCACTGCCTCACAGCAGCCAGCCAGTAAGCTGGCGGTCACATTGTTTTAGCCTTCTCTGATGATGTACGTGCCATGACCTGTCTTTCTCACTGGCCTCGCTTGAGCTCAGCTATGTGACATCACAAAAGTAGGCCGCGACCTCAGGCTGACTGTCTGGTCGCCATTGGAGAGTAGGCTGTGCCCCAGTGGCCAGCCAGTAAGCCACAAACTCATGGCTTACTCTTGTGATGTCACATGGCTGCACTCAGGCGATGTCAACAGGAAAGATAGGCCATGGCGTGTACATCACATCAGAGAAGGCTAGAGACAATATGACCACTAGCTTACTGCCTGGCCACTGGGACACAGCAGTGAACAGCAAATAAGCTAGCGATTGTGCTTTCTCCGGCCTTCTGTGATGAAGTGACGAACATGGCACGGCCCATCTTTCTGATTGGCCTCACCTGAGTGCTGTTATGCGATGTTACAAAAGTAGGCCGTGACTGAAAGCTGACTGTCTGGTCGCCATAGGACAGTGGGCTGTGCCCCAGCGGCCAGCCAGTCAGCCACACGCTTGTGGCCTACTCTTGTGATGTCACAGGGCTGCACTCAGATGAGGCAAAAGAGAAAGACGGTTCATGGCACATATGTCACGACACGTCATCAGAGAAGGCTTGAGACAATGTGATCGCCAGCTGTCTGGCTGGCCACTGGGACACAGTCTACTGTCTCACAGTGGACAGCGAATTAGCTAGCGATCGTGCTTTCTCCAGCCCTCACTGATGAAGCGACGTACGTGGTAGTTCTCATTGACCTTGTCTGAGCGCAGCCGTGTGATGACACAAGAGTAAGGCGCGACCTCAGGCTGACTGGCTGGTCACCATTGGACAGTGGGCTGTGCCCCAGTGGCCAGCCAGTCAGCCATACACTCATGGCCTACTCTTGTGATGTCACACGGCTGTACTCAGATGAGGTCAACAAGAAAGATAGGCCATGGGACACACCTCACATCATCAGAGAAGGCTAGATACAATGTGACCACTAGCTTACTGGCTGGCCACTGGGACACAGCGCACTGTCTCACAGTGGATAACAAGTAAGCTACCGATCGTGCTTTCTCCAGCCTTCTCTGATGAAGTGACGTTCGTGTCATGGCCCATCTTTCTCTTTCGCCTCGCCTGAGTGCTGCTACGTGATGTCACAAAAGTAGGCTGCGACCTCAAGCTGACTGCCTGGTCGCCATTGGACAGTGGGCTGTGCCCCAGCGTCCAGCCAGTCAGCCACACACCCATGGCCTACTCTCATGTCATCACATGCCTGCACTCAGATGAGGCAAAAGAGAAAGACAGTCCATGGCACATATCTCACGACACGTCATCAGAGAAGGCTTGAGACAATGCCACTGGCTGGCCACTGGGGCACAGCCTACTGTCGCACAGCGGACAGCGAGTAAGCTAGCGACCGTGCTTTCTCCAGCCTTCTCTGATGAAGTGACGAACATGGCACGGCCCATTTTCTCTTTGGTTTCACCTGAGCGCTGCTACGTGATGTCACAAAAGTAGGCCGCGACCTCAAGCTGACTGTCTGGTCGCCATTGCACAGTGGGCTGTGCGCCAGTGGCCAGCCAGTCAGCCACGCAGTCGTGGCCTACTCAGTATGGCGTCAAACAGCTGTGCTCAGTCCTTGCTCTCCAGACGTTGTTGGTCTTTCCTCTCGCCACGCTCGTGCAGTGAGCGTCCCACTGGACAATCAACTCCTCCTTTCCACATATCCCCCACTCCAGAGTGGACTTGCAGTACCCCAGTTCCAGGTACCAGCTGGAGCGACGTGACTGCAAGCTAACGCTGTCTCTTATAGAGACGACACAGTGTGTTACTACTACTTGGAACATGGACAGAGCCATGTCAACGGTCACCTATAAGGTTACACATCTATATTAGACTCAAATAAAAAAGTCCAGAGACAAATTTTGGTTCCATATATATTAGAGATATTAAACTGGAGAAGAGGCATTACATTAAAAAAAATATTTCATGTCGGGGATTCGAACCCAGAACCTCCTGGTTACTAGACAGAGATAAATTTTAATTTACTCTGCCTAGTAAGTATAAGTTCCCGTGTTCGAATCCCAGTTGCGACAAAAAATTTTATTTATTATATTCCACATATATAGTGGTTAAGCCACGTCACACAAATTGAATTTTAGTTTACAAAACGTAACTAGTTTCAATGAACTCTGTCATCATTATCAAACGTAAGCAAAAATTGCATTAAACACAAACTGAGAAAATAATTAAACTATGAAAAGGTGTAGTAAATGTAGCCAGGCCATCTAGGGGTGTGACAGTGACTCCCAACTGTCTGCCATACCTTGTGTGACTATGGCTGTGTGACTATTATCTTCTCAGTTTGTGTTTAATGCAATTTTTGGTTACGTTTGTTAATGATGACACAGTTCATTGAAACTAGTTACGTTTTGTAAATTAAAATTCAATTTGTGTGACGTGGCTTAACCACTATATATGTGGAATATAATAAATAATTAATCAGTCACACACTCCTTACTACAATGTCATATAATATAACATAAATTTTAATTTAATGCTTCTACTTCAGATTAATATCTTTATTTTAGACTCGTTCCAGAACAAGAGAAATTTTTTAATGAAATTTAATTCCTAACACACTGACCGTACAAACGAACATCAGGGAACAAATTATTTTTACAACCATGGCGTTCCCATTATTTCGTCCGGCCTTCCAGATCCCTGTAGTAGGCACACTTTGATGACAGTATTATTCCAAACAGAACTGTCCTACTTGAAATGAAAGCGTGTTTATTATAAATATTACGGTGTTATTTATTTATTTGTGTACATTTCACAAACTATCTGTTGTTATATGCAATTAATGTGGACTTCCAATTGTAAAATAAATTATTTAGGTATATATGGAATATATTCTATGTATAATAAATTATTAAATATTAATTAACTAATTGCTTTGTTTCATAAATCCATGGCACTTGGCTGTCCAGATAATTTCATTTTCCGACAAATGTCGACTTCAAACCTCATCATGGCTGTAATTTTTTTTTAGGTCGATGACTTATGATACATTTCAGCTTCGTGAAATACCGCAGTACTCTATCTGATATGAATAATTTAAACCATAATGGAAAAATTGTAAAAACAAACAAGAGTGAAGTCAGACCATGAGGGAGCTCTGTGACATTTTACACAGAAGATATCTATGATATGCGATTATTCTTTTTTTTTTTTTTTTTTTTTTTTTTTTTTTCAGGCAAGATATTGGTCGTATTGTAAAATTATCCGGACAGGCAAGTGTCATACTTCATATGTATATTAATGATGTCGAAGATCACCAAACCAAAATCCACAATTACTTTATTCTTCTAAATACCTCTCCTGAAGGTGATTATCTACATCTACATCTACATACATACTCCGCAATTCACCCTAAGGCGCGTGGCGGAGGGTACACCGTACCACTACTAGGCATTTCCTTTCCTATTCCACTTCCAAACTGAACGAGGAAAAAAAGAATGCCTATATGCCTCCGTACGAGCCAAAATTTCTCATATCTTGTCTTTCTGATCACTACGCGAAATGTAAGTAGGCAGCAGTAAGATCGTACTACACTCAGCTTCAAATTCCGGCCCTCTAAATTTACTTAACAGAAATTCACGAAAAGAACGTCGTCTTTCTTCCAGCGATCCCCAATTGACTTGCCGGAGCATTTCCGTGACACTCGCGCATTGGTCGAACCTACCGGTAACAAATCTAGCTGCTCGCCTCTGAACCGCCTCTATGTCTTCCTTCAAACTGATCTGCTGCGGGTCCCAAACACTTGAGCGATACTCAAGACGTGGTCGTACAAGCGTTTTATACGCGGTGTCCTTTACAGGTGAAGTACATCTTCCCAAAATTCTCCCAATAAACCGAAGTCGGCTGTCCACCTTACTCACAACTGTCCTTACATGTTCGTTCCATTTCATATCGCTCTGCAATGTTACGCCTAGTTTTTTGAACGACACGACAGTATCAAGAAAAGTATTCGAAAATTATGGGATTGTTTTTCCTACTCATGCGCATCACCTTACATTTTTCTACATTGAGAGCTAGTTGCCAATCTTCGCACCAACTAGAAATGTTGTCTAAGTCATCCTGTGTGCTATTACAGTCAGTTACAGACGACACCCTCCCATACACCGTAGGGGATATCCATGCCCCAGGGGGGATTCGAACCCCCGACCGTAGTGGCTGTGCTGACCGAGACTGGAGCGCCTCACAACTGTCCTTACATGCTCGTTCCATTTCATATGGATCTGCAATGTTACGCCTAGATATTTGAACGACGCGACAGCATCAAGAAGCTCACTACTAATGCTGTATTCGAATATTACGGGATTGTTTTTCCTACCCATGCGCATCACCTTACATTTTTCTACATTGAGAGCTAGATACCATTCCTCGTACCAACTAGAATTTTGTCTAAGTCATCCTGTATGCTATTACAATTAGTTAAAGACGACACCCTCCCATACACCACAGCATCATCAACAAACAGCGGCAAATTGCAAGTTACTCTGTCCATCAGATCATTTATATAGATAGAAAATAATAGCGGTCCTATCACACTCCCCTGGGGCACGCCTGACGATACACTCGTCTCTGATGAACACTCGCCGTCGAGAACAACGTACTGCGTTCTATTACTTAGGAAGTCTTCCAGCCAGTCACAAATCTGTGAACCTATTCCATAAGCTCGTATCTTCGTTAGCAGTCTGCAGTGTGGCACCGCGTCGAACGCCTTTTTTGAAGTCGAGAAAAACACAATCCGCCTGTTGCCCTTCATCCATGGCTCGCAAGTTGTCATCTTTTAAATATGATCTGTACTCATTAGACGTGATGGCTACAGGCACTCCTTGGTACTTTTGAGAAATGCGTTTCATTATTAACGTTTTTCTATTTGTGACCAGCGTAGCGAAAATAAACTGAAGGTAGGTAGACATTTTTAGTTTCTTGCAGTTAAAGGAGAGATCGTCTAGGAGAAGAGGACAAGTGGGAGGTAAGGAGGAAGAGATGAAAGAATGGAAGGACGGATTGAAAAGATATTTGCAGGAAAAGTAACTGTGTATTACGTCACCACTTGTATCAGCATGAGGGGAGAAGTCGGACAGACGCCGGACGCAAGAGTAGTGTTGTGAGTGTGTGGGTGACGTCACGTACGTAGTCTTCACTCTTACACTCTCGCTGTCGACCTTTCTTAGACCAGGAATCACTTAGATTTCTATCTGGTGAGCAAGGACCACACGGTACACGACAAAATTGTGTCAGTCTTAAAATAATTGTCAATCGAGACTTTTAACATATTCGTTAAAGTCAAAAATAACATGTATTTAGGCTAGGATTATAAAAGACACTTTTAATACAAAACTAGTCGACCCGTCAATGCTTCGCAATTGCTAATATCTATGTACTCTTTCTCTGAACGTCAAATGTGCAAACTTTTATCGCAATCGTACGAATAAAGTTGATATCGCAAAAAATAAAAATAATTATAATAAAAAAAAGCTATTTCAGTTTTCCACAAATTTTCGTATTTTCTGGCCAACTATTCCAAACTTCTACTTCAGTCAAACCTTACTCTCGCTCCAAGCGTCGAATGTGCAAAATTTTATAGCAACCAGATAAATAGTTTTGATATTTCATAGAAAAAACTCTTTCTATTTTTTCTGCATTTTCCAATTTTCCGAGAAACTTTTCCAAATTTTTATCTCATAAGAACGTTACTCTTGCTTTGAACGTCAAATATGCTAAAATTTCACCGCAATCAGACGAATGATATTGATATCCAATTGAAAAAAGCTTCTTCAGTTTCTCGCGAATTTTCACATTTTCCGGGTAACTTTCCCCAATTTTTAGTTCATAAGAACGTTCATCTTTCGTTAAACGTCAAATGATCAAAATTTTATAGCAATTGGATGAACGTTTCTCAACTTATAGTCTTAGTGCATTTAGAAGCACATTGAAAAATGAACTTGGTTCAAATTTTGTGATTTTCCTTTTTAACTGTCCCTGTTCTTCTTCTACTTTTTTTTTTACTCAAAACTTTTGAAAGACCATAAGGAACCAAACAAAAAAAGAATTTCCCCTCTCCGTCGTGCAAATAGTCAGTTATAGTCCTGAATTCTATAAGAACACATTGAACAACGCACTTACAAATTTTCTCAATTTCCGGTAGATTTCGCAAAATATTCATTTCGTACACACCTTGTCCTGTCAAGCCGTACTCAAGTGATGCTGTTACAACCATGTAGCAATTGATTTTTATTCGTAAAAATATCGCTTTCGGTTTTTCCTAAATTTTCCTACTTTCCGGGCGACTTTTCCAAATTTTTATTTGATGCGAACCCTCCTCTTGCTTTCAACATGAAATGTACAAAATTTTATCGCAGTTGGACGAACGGTATTGATAGATCACTGGAAAAAGCTGTTTTGGTTTTTCCCGATTTTCCTGTTTTCCGGACAACTTTTCCATATTTATCACCGTTTAAACCTTCCCTGAACTTCCACGAGTATTTCAATACTATAATTAGCCAAATCGTTCTGGAGTTTTAGCGAGACTAAAGAATATATGTAGCAGCATGGGGTTCTCGCCTGAGTCTCAAGACGAGCGCTAGCCGCGCATTTCGCGTATTTCAAGCGTCAACTTCGCGTCGCAATATCTCGGGATGTAATCGGAATATTGCGATGTAATCAACGCCATTGTTTATGTGGTTTTTCATGCTATGTATTGCTGAAGAAAAAATATAGGGTGTCTATTTAAAAAAAACATACGTTTGTGTAAAGAAACACATTTGCTTCCGTTTTAGAATGTTTCCAAATATGTACATTCATGGACCCCAGCCGTACATTGATTACCGGTGAAAGTCGTTTTCCAATAGCTGTTATTGTTCTAGAGATATTTTGGGTGCACAAGATTGCTGGGACACCCTGTTTATATATAAATACAGAAGTATATAAAATGTGATGGTAATCTGTCAAACCAAATACGTTCCTGTTGTCAGTTCGGACATCACGAGCGTACGAAAAAATAGATTTTTGTACTTTGTTCAAATTTAACTTTTGCAGCAATCTTACGACTTAAAAGAAAGGTGAAGGAAAGAAAAACCTACATTTCTAGCTTTTGTAGACTTGTATAATTTTTTGGCAATGTTGACTGGAATACACAGTTACAAATTCTGAAGGCAGTAGAGGTAAAATATAGAGAACGAATTTCTCCATTTTTATTCAGTTTGCACGTTTGGCAAGCTGCGAAGGAAAGCAGCGAGAAATTTGAGGAACTAATTACAGTTCAGGGTAAAGAAGTAAAAACTTTACGACTTGCCGATGAGATAGTAAGTCCGTTAGTGACAGCAAAGAACTTTGAAGAGCAATGGAACAGAATGGATAGTGTGTTGAAAGGAGCATATAAGATGAACATTAACAAGAGCAAAACAAGGATAATGGAATGTAGTGTAATAAAGTCATGGAATGTTGTAGGAATTAGATTAGGTACGAAATAATAAAGAACGAGTTTTGTTAATTGGGTAGTAAAATAACAGATCACAGTCGTCGTACAGAGGATCCAAGACACACAATGGCAAGCGTTTTTTAAAAAGAGAAATTTTGATTATATCGAATATTAACGTAAGTGTAAGGAATTTATTTCTCACGGCATTTGTGTCGAATGTTGCCTTGTACTGACGATAAACAATTCAGACAGGAAGAGGATAGAGGCTTTCGCACTGTGGTACTATGCTAGGTAAGTAGATCGCGTAACTAATGAGGCGATTCTGAACAGAAATGTTGGGAGAAAGGAATTTATGGCATACCTCGTTCAAAACGATGGACCAATTGGTAGCACACATTATTGGACAGCAAGGAATCGTAAATTTAGCATTGGAGGGAAGTGTGTGGGGTAAAAATCGTTGAGGAAGACCAAGAGACGCGTATAGTAAGCAGATTCAAGTGGATGTGAGTTGCCGTTCTTATGAGGAGATGAAGAGGCTTGCTCAGGATAGGGTATTGTGGAGAGCTGCATCAAACCAGTCTCCGGACTGAAGACCACAACAACAACGAGACTTTAGAGTTCTCATCTCATTTTCAAATTCGCTAATCCCAGGGATAATGCTTTTGCTCAAAGCTATATGCATGTCGTCACTTCCTTTAAATCTATTCCTGGGTTTGTTTTCTAGCAGCTATTTCTTTTTCGCTTAAATCCATGGTGGAGAAGTTGGTAAGGTAAAGGAAGGTAATTTCCGGAATATTATTGCATGATTTTTGCCTTTTTCCAACAAAACTGGCGAAGAGGATGCGTTCTAACAGTTTCTGTCATTTTGTAATTTAATAATCAGTTGACAATTCAAATGTGTATTAATACAAAATGAATAAAAGTTTGACATGTTACATCCATGTTTTAGCAATTTCAGTAAGATGTGATATGTATTACAAGCAAGTAAATACTGAACTTTCCATTCTCAATGTACTGGATTGATTCAGTTCGTTTACTACATCTACATAGATACTCTGCAAATCACATTAAAGTGCCTGGCAGAGGGTTCATTAACCACTTTCATAACTTTTCTCTACCGTTCCATTCTCTAATAGCGCGACCGAGCGAGGTGGCGCAATGGTAACGCACTGGACTCGCATTCGGGAGGACGGTGGTTCAAATCCACCTCCGGCCATACAGATTTAGGTTTTCCGTGATTTCCCTAAATCACTCCAGGCAAATGCCGGGATGGTTCCTTTCAAAGGGTACGGCCGATTTCCTTCCTCATCCTAACCCAAAAACTACGAGCGTTAGCTCCGTCTTTAAAGGCCAAGCTGTCGACGGGACGTTAAACCCTAAAGCATCCATCCATCCATCTAATAGCGCGCGGGAAGAAAGAACACCTAAATCGTTCCGTTTTCGAACTGATTTATTTTATTGGGATGGTCATGTCTCCCTAAGTATGTGGGTGCTAGCAAAATATTTTCACATTCAGAAATAAAAGTCGGTGATTGAAACTTCGCAAACAGATCACAATAACATTAACTTGTTGTTGTGGTCTTCAGTCCGCAGACTGGTTTGATGCAGCTCTCCACGCTACCCTGTCCTGTGCAAGTCTCTTAATCTGAGAATACGTTCGGCAACTTACATCCGTTTGAATATGCTTACTATATTCGTCCTTCGGTCTCCCTCTACGATTTTTACCCCACACGCTTCCTTCTAATGCTAAGTTGGCAATTCCTTCATGTCTCAGAATGTGTCACACCAATCTATCCCTTCTCTTAGTCAGTATATGCCAGAAACTCGTTTTCTCCCCAATTCGGTTAAGCACCTCCTCATTAGTTACGCTATCCAACCATCTAATCTTCAGCATTCTTCTGTAGCATCACAATTCAAAAGCCTGTATCCTCTTCCTGTCTGAAATATATATCGCCAATGTTTCATTGACAAACGAAGCGACACTCGACACAAAGGTCCTCTGAAAAGACTTCTAAGCATTTACTTTATTAGTCGATGTCCACATTTCCTCTTTTTCAGAAACACTTTTCTTCACATTGCCAATTTGCGTCTTACATCTTCTTTAATTCGAGCATTTATTTTGCTACCAAAGCAACAGAAGTCATCTATGTTCTTTTGTTACTTAAACTGATTCCTTCAGTATCGCCTGATTTTCTTCCACTAGATTCAATTACTGTTGTTTTTCTCTTTTTCAAAAAAATTCAAATGTTTGTATAGATTATGGGACTTAACTACGGGGTCATCAGTCCCTAAACTTACAAACTACTTACGAACTAGCTACTACTAAGGACAACACAAATATCCATGCCCGAGGGGGGGGGGCATTCGAACCCCAGACCGTAGTGGCCGTGCAGACCGTGACTGGCGCGCCTCAGTCCCCTTGGCCACCGCGGCCGGCTTTCTCTTTGTAATGTTCATCTTATATGCACCTTTCAAGATACTGTCTATTCAATTCGACTGCTCTACCAGGTCCTTTGCTGTCTCTGACAAAATTGCAACGTCTTCAGCAGAACGCAATGTTTTTATTACTTCACCCTGAACTTTAAATCCTTCTCGAAATTTCTCCTTGCTTTCCTTCACAACTTTCTGAATGTAAGACTGAATAACATCGTGGAAATGCTATAAACCTGTCTTACTCGTTTGTAAGCCAATGCTGGCATGCTCATCGACTGGCTATTTTTTTTTGTACAAGTTGTAAATAACTTTCCTTCACTGAATTTTACCACTTCTTACTTGATGAATTAAAATAGTGTGTTCTAATCAACACTGTTAAAAGCTTTTTCCAAATATACAAAAGGCTGGAAATGTAGTTTTGCCTTTCCTTAGCCTGTGTTCTAAGATAAGTTGCAAGGTGAGTATTGCCTCAACTGTCCTTACATTTCTGCATTTATTTATTTATTTATTTATTCCATATCGGCGAGTGAATTTCTTCGAGCGGCAGTGACGATCCGGACTTCTGGATGAAAGGTGGGTAGTTGCTGTCTGTGTATGTGCTGTTTCTGCTTTGCGTTCGACAGGGTTCAGTGTGTACCCTTCTCCAGCCTGTAAAATTACGTATCCTTGTAAAGCGAACAGGTGGAGTAGCCGAGCGGTCTAAGGCACCTCGCTGTGAAGCGCACGGATGCTCGCCGTCGGAGGTTCAGTCCTCCCTGGGGCATGTGTGTGTGTGTGTGTGTGTGTGTGTGTGTGTGTGTGTGTGTGTGTGTGTGTGTGTTCGTCCTAAGGTTAGTTTACCTAGGCTTAAGTAGTTTGTAAGCTAGGGACTGATGACTACGCAGTTTAGTCCGATGTATTTACGAACATTTGAACAATTATTAAAGCGAACAGTTGGTAATTGAGCACTTCCGCAGCAGTAATCTACATTACTTGATGGACCAACACAGATATTTCCAGTTACCCTTGGTCATCACGGTTTATGAGAATGTGGGAGGTAGAAAAGTAAAAGCACGGTTTAATTTTGTGTCGATATGCAGTTACATTGCGTGAAATTATGAAATTCAAAGAAATACATCGATATGCAATAATATTAAGTGCAACTTTTTACAGACCAACAAATATAACCCCGGAGGTGCAATGACGTAATATGTGACGTCTTTGGTCAAAGCCGACGGATGGTATCGGACACTACAGTTCAGCCTTCAGCGTTCAGTCGGATCTTATTCGTGTGTACCTAGTACAAGTGGCTTCAAGTTATTATTGGAGCTTCGAATAATGATCCGTACATATCGGCGACTAGCGAAAAGAGCGGTGCTACCAGCAAACTGTGCTATCTGGACTGCTGCCGCTGTTGTAATGTCATTGACATACACGTTAAAAAGTGAAGGTGATAAAAACTGAGCCCTGGAGAAATGCCACCTACGCTATTCTTCTGTCAGAAGTTTATCCGTTTACAGAAACTCATTTTCGTACCGTTTAGGAAACTCGACACCAGTTCTCGACATAGCTTACCAGAGATTTTTTTTTATTTAATTTTTTAATTTTTTATTATTTATTTATTTATTTATTTATTTATTTTTTCGACAAGTACAGCCGCTGCAGCCCTAGACAAGTTGAGTTTCTGGGAAACGTGTTCTGCAAAGCGGAGGAGTTGTAATTCCACTAGAATCTGTACTGTTCAGCACGATGTGTATCATCAACAATATGTAGTTTATGGGAGTGTTAAGGTCTCTCTTAAGTCTTGCTCATACTGCTGCAAAGACTTGGGTCTATAGTTTGTGGCCACTATTACATCTTTCCGGGATTTTGGGATGGGTACAACCTTAATAATTTTCCAAGCAGTTTGAAAGTAGAATGAAACTTTCACTCTGCAGCAGAGTGTGCGCTGATGTGAAACTTCCTGGCAGATTAAAATTGTGTGCCGGAACCGGGACTCGAACCTGGGACCTTTGCCTGTCGCGGCAAGCGCTCTACCGACTGAGCTATCCCGACACGACTCACGATGCCGCCTCACAACTTTACTTCCGCCAGTACCTCGCCTCCTACTTTCCAAACTTCACAGAAGCTCTCCTGAAAACACGCAAGACTAGCACTCCTGGAAGAAAGGATATGGTGGAGACATGGCTTAGCCACAGCCTAAGGGATGTTTCCAGAATGAAACTTTCACTCTGCAGCGGAGTGTGTGCTGATATGAAGTTGTGGGGCGGCATCGTGAGTCGTGTCGGGGTAGCTCAGTTGGTAGTGCGCTTGCCCGCGAAAGGCAAAGGTCCCAGTTCGAATCCCGGTTCTGGCACACAATTTTCAACTGCCAGGAAGTTTCAGTTTGAAAGTACTTTGTTAGCTGACAACCATCGTACATCGGGGTCAGGATGACTAAAGATTTACGTTGTATGTTCTTGCGATGATATGTGGACGCCTGGAGATTAGTTGACATTGACCGTCTTCATAATGCTGAAATACGTCTGCATGTCTTTGATACAGTTATAATTCAGGTGGTAGTATGTTGCTACTACGAGCCAGAAATATACAGAGGTGCAATAATATCATTGGTTCGTCTCGCTGAGGTGACTGTTTGGCCGCAGACGAAGACTCCAGTTCTGGCTTTAGTAGAGAGCGGCCTTCTGATCCGCAGAAACGGCAGGCACCGATTGATTTTATCTGTTCCAGCTAAAAAAATAAGGTAAAAGAACTCTTTTGTAATGTCGTAGTAAGTTTTCGCAGTGAAAGAATCACTTACCGAGTACATGTTGTTGTAATAGTAAAAAGGTATTTTGTGTAAGGAATTTTGGATTGACAGTGTAAAGAGATTTGACAAGAATTGTCAGTTATGTAGAATATTATAGAACATTGCTCTCATTTTTGAATACTTAATGAAGTAGTTCAATAACCTTGAGTCTTATTTTGTAGACTGCTAACGAAGATACGAGCTTATGGAATAGGTTGACAGATTTGTGACTGGCTGGAAGACTTCCTAAGTAACAGAACGCAGTACGTTGTTCTCGACGGCGAGTCTTCATCAGAGACGAGTGTATCGTCAGGCGTGCCCCAGGGGAGTGTGATAGGACCGCTATTATTTTCTATCTATATAAATGATCTGATGGACAGAGTAAGTTGTAATTTGCGGCTGTTTGCTGATGATGCTGTGGTGTATGGGAGGGTGTCGTGTTTAACTGACTGTAATAGCATACAGGATGACTTAGGCAAAATTTCTAGTTGGTGCAAAGAATGGCAGCTAGCTCTCAATGTAGAAAAATGTAAGGTGATGCGCATGAGTAGAAAAAACAATCCCATGATGTTCGAATACAGCATTAGTAGTGAGCTTCTTGATGCTGTCGCGTTGTTCAAATATCTAGGCGTAACATTGCACAGCGATATGAAATGGAACGAGCATGTAAGGACAGTTGTGAGTAAGGCGGACAGCCGACTTCGGTTTATTGGGAGAATTTTGGGAAGATGTACTTCACCTGTAAAGGAGACCGCGTATAAAACGATTGTACGACCATGTCTTGAGTATTGCTCAAGTGTTTGGGACCCGCAGCAGATCAGTTTAAAGGAAGAAATGGAAGCAGTTCAGAGGCGAGCAGCTAGGTTTGTTACCGGTAGGTTCGACCAATGCGCGAGTGTCACGGAAATGCTCCGGCAACTCAATTGGGGATCGCTGGAGGAAAGACGACGTTCTTTTCGTGAATTTCTGTTAAGTAAATTTAGAGGGCCGGAATTTGAAGTTTAGTGTAGTACGATCTTGCTGCCGCCTACTTACATTTCGCGTAAAGATCAGAAAGACAAGATAAGAGAAATTAGGGCTCGTACGGAGGCATATAGGCATTCTTTTTTTTTTTTCCTCGTTCTATTTTGGAGTGGAATAGGAAAGGAAATGCCTAGTAGTGGTACAGTGTACCCTCCGCCACGCACCCCACGGTGGATTATGGAGTATGTAGGTAGATGTAGGCTCCATGGAAGGAGGGGGGTTTCTCGTACATCCTTAACTGATGAATAAATCTAGATCTCATGAGAGGAATTAAGCGATAGGCGTCATTTCGCGAAGGAGCCCTGTAACGCTTCGTCTGTTGCACAAACCAGCTTAGCGGGATAGCTCGACCAGTGTGACGCCGACTGTATGGGAGGCAGAGGTTGTCAACAGTCGCCATACACGCTCGGTCAGACGGACGTGGCCGCTGGCGTTCAGTACGCGGCCGCGCCACCAGATGGCAGGCCAACGCTCGGACCGCCTATTAAAATGGCGGACGGCGTCGCTAGTGGGTCGGATAATTGACAACGCGTCAATTAGGTCGACCGGCCTGCGAGGCAGCGACGGAAATCGGAAGAGCGCGAAAATATTCCGCCGAGTTCATTAAAACGTCAGACGTCAGCTGCAAATCGCTGTCACGCTGATTCTCGCGACGCGTCGCCCAAGCTTTTTTTTTTTTTTTTTTTTTTTTTTTTTTTTTTTTTTTTTTTTAAATATGTTCTTCCTTGTAACACTACATCGCAATCACAGCACAAACTAGCCATTTTTCATCCAGATACAATTCTAATAATTTGTAAGAGGCAGAATTTTTTTTACGTATTTTCAATGGCGGCTGGTGATAATGTGCTGCAGCACACTGTAAATATATTACTAAAATTATGCCATTTCCCTTCGAAAGCAAGCGAGTAATCGCTGTAAAATTACACCCTTTCTATTGGTATGCGGTCCAGATATCATAATAAAATTATGCCAGTTCCTTTCCAATGCGTATTAGAATGCTAGTAATAAGGATGAAAACGCATTGTGGAGCGCTCTCGCCGCGATAGCTGGAAGCCAGCTCCGTGTGCTGAAGTGGGATTCAGCCGCGCTGGTACGTGCGCAGAGAGGCGGCGCAGTCGTCTGTTCGCTAGTGCGCATGCGCAGACGTGACGTCAGGCCTGGCGGCTCGTGTGTGCCGAGACCGACTGCAGCGCCAGACCAATATTTCTCTTCGCGCTGCGTGTGACGGCTGCGGAAGAATAGTATATGACGAATACTGCGGCATACAGAGTCAAATTTTTAATTTCTGTAAATAAAACTTCAATCACAAACATGTATAGCCAACATGCGAGTGAAACTGCGCTTTTCAGCCAAGCAGTTTCATTGGTCGCTGGTGTAGAACGCAGATGACGTGGTGGGGATGTTGCTAAGCTCAGTTATTTCCATTGTCAGTCACGCTTTTTATTTTAGTTTATTTTGTTTTCTGCTTATTTTTGTAATATTGTAGCCCACTGATCAAATTTTGTACGAGCCGCCACTGCGTATTTGTCAAAATTTCAGTAACAGTCAATATATCTTTGAAGTGTCGAAACAGTACAGTCTCAGAGTAACCGCGTCTAAACACTGTACACCAGAGTAATCTTTAGTCGCAATAGTAGTATAGGGTAAGGTGGTACAATTTCGATCATTTCGGACAAATGTTATTATAACTGGAAATAAATTGAGAAAAGGAATAATTTTAACTACGGCACTTGTTCTTGGATGTTTAATGAATATGTAACACAAATATTATACAGGTGCAAATGTTGGTATAAACACAAAAAAAGGTTATGGAATTGAGAAAAATCGATCGAAAATGTACCACACTAGGTACAATTGTGATCACTTCCTCGTACAATTTTGATGACGGGCGTCTTCCACATAAAAAGCACTTTTTTTCTGTCACGCACCAACGCATACTTCGTGGTACCAAACATTGCATTTTTGGCAGCGAATCCAGCCACCCTTAAGTAGATGATTTTAAGAGCGCGTTGTACTAAGTAGCTTCACTTACCTCTTTAAAAGGAAAAATTTATCTCTCCTTACCGCAAAGCGGTGTATTCTTGGAAAAGACACGAGGAGCTGTAGAAACCTGATACTCTACAACGCGACACAACAAGACACTACGAGACAGAAAAATGGCGCGAAAACTTATGTTGATCGGAATTGTACCTCTATCGAATTTGTACCACCTTACCCTATATAGTTCCGCAGTATAGCCAATCGCTCTCTCAGTTCCTCGATGTATTAACATTTCTTAGTTAACTTTCGGACTTAGATTTTGTGGTCGTATTTGAAATAGATAGTCCGGTGCAAAAATATTCTGGATTTTTCGTTTAACTGATTGATTTTTCTTTTCAGGGAAGCCCGCACCGAAACTAAGTTTATTGTGCGGTATCGCTCCCTGTATATCTAGTAAAGCCAACCAATGCCCTTGAACAGTGCAAGGAGTCCCTTTACCAGTTCTTTATTAGACACAATTTCTTCGGGTCTGGTTGTCCCAAATGTGCTGTGCCTTTTACTCTCCAATGCAATGCATTCGAAGATTAGATGTGATGCAGTTTCATCACCGTCATCACAGATCCTACATTTAGGGTCCTCTTCTGTTATTTCCATTGTATGTAGGTGTTTTTTCAAAATTCCCATGGCCTGTCAGCAATCCAACCATGAGTCTAATCTCTCTCCTGTTCAGACCCAACATTGCAGAGCTTCTTTTAAAACAAGGCTTTGGCATCATTACCTTGCCATGTTTTTGTTGGTAGACTTTGGTCCAATATTCTACGTCCTGTCTTCTGAGCCAGTTGCGTAGCTCCAATTTGATCATTGCCTCGATGATTGTCAGGACAGATTCCGGTCCAATAAATGGAGTCTCTGCCCCCATCCTGGCTAATCTATCGGCATGTTCGTTGCCACTGATCCCCGAGTGGCCAGGGACCAACAATGGGTTTACTCTATTGCTTTCTCCTAGCTCCACCAGAACCCTGTGACATTCTGCAACAATTTTAGACCTTGTTGCAGGAGCTGCAAGTGATCTCAGGGCTGCCTGGCTGTCTGAATAGATATAGATGCTACGATCCTTGTAGCACCTAAGCAAATTCTCCTAGTTCGGTATAAATCTAAACCTTAGCACCTGTGGATCGTCATCATTTTCGCTCACACGTTTCCTTGCACGTACCGACAAATAAGTTATAACACCTGATCCCTTTCCCTATGATCTGCTAGAATAAATGAGAGAAAATAAAGGGGGGGGAAATGCTGATGGAAGGGATGGCACATACAAAGAAAAAAAATCATAGAGTTAACATTTAAATGTATATATAATACGCAGCTGAAGAACTAACGTATTTGAGAGATATACGCGTACTTACTTCTCAAGCCAAAAGCAATCACTGGTCCAGTTAAAATTTCTTGTGTCAGAATGCCGCTATGTTTAAGTGAATGCGTGAAACTTCAGCATCACTAACCACGCTTCAAGCACTTTAACGTAACTAGGAGGATTGTAACGCGAATCTTCTATATATAAAAGGCTTGTGTGTGTACATGCTGACAGACTTTTCTCCATGACCACTTACTGCCACCCACTCGTGGTTGTGCTGGTAGATAGCCCTTGGTCTAATGATGTTAGTAAGGGAGTTTGGTCGCGGTGCGTGGCAGTGGGTGAGTGTGACTAGCAAAAATTCGCAAAATATGCAATAAATACTCTTAGGAAAAGCTATATACTCTGTGACTTACGAACTTTACGGTACGAGTCAAAATCTGTTTATTCTTTCAATCGTCAGACAATGCGGTCCTTTCTGACTTTAATAACGACGAGGAATATCAAATACGCATTTTTTTTAAATAGATCACATGTTTCCGTCAACCACACATTACCGTCTATGAACAGAGACACAAAACAAAGATAAAAAATCCAGATAGACTCAAAGGTAAAAATACTCGTGGAACATTGATCACTGTCGTGGAAGCTAGGTGGAAACTAATGATATAACCGCGACACTCTCTGCTGTGAAACTATGCGACGTAGTCCTACTCATATCCCGGCGGCCTCCTGTGATAATGTTGGCAACAGATGTTGAATAACGAGAATCATGTGACATCGTCATAAGCCAATCGCGTGACACGCATATATTTTGTCGTGAAATCAAGCATTAAGTAGGAACAGCAGTATTTATCTACAATCTATGTGGTTCGGTCATCTTTGCAACGATTTTATATCGTGTTATTCATGTTGCCAACATAAAAACGCGAGGCCGCCAGGATAGAAAGTAAAATTTTACCGAATCAGATACATCCGTTGTTGTCACATCTCATTATGACCAGCTCTTTCACGCGAAACTCTTTTGTATTCATTCCAAATTAATTTGCCAGCCGCTTTCGGCGCTGCTGTTGCAATGTGTAGCTTTATGAACACAACCTAACATTGAATTTACATTGTTCCGAAGCACGGACTTATATTAATTTCACTCTTAGTATGAAAAACTTTATGAACATTCATCGTTTCCGACAATGACTTCTACTGAAATTTGACATCTTGGCTAGGAGAACTGAGTTCATTGACAGATAGATCCAACAAGGATTGTGTTTTTGCTGACCTATGTCCGGAACCCAAAGAACCATGATATACACAGGATGTTCTTTAACAACCGTTGCGAAGCACGGGCATATAAGCTAGTATATAATAAAGAGCGAACTTCAACAATCATATCATTGATCCCGACAACGGCACTGCATTGTCGCTCACCGATCGGTAGATGTTGACAGTCACTGAGATTATTAAATCGACGAGCTGTATCACTAGGGTTACCAGACGTCCTCTTTTACCCGGACATATGCCCTTTTTTGGACCCTAAAAATGGTCCGGCCGGGTTTTTGACAAAATGGGTACATGTCCTCCTTTTGGCGTTGTGCAACTGCTTCAACTTGAAGGTGCGTAAATATTACTCTCTGAAATGTCACAATAACTGACTTTGGATAATTTAAGCTTTCTTGAAACAATGTGAGTATTGAATTTTCTCGTTTCTGTGCCGCCGCTGCTCTGAGGTCCAGCTACTTCGGAACAATTGAAATAATTGGCGCGACAATGGTCGCGGAATACGAGCTTCGAGGCGGCCAGTTAAAAACGTACGTCTGCAACAATGCTAGACAGTGCAATACACATACAGTAGTATAACATGAAACTGTTCTCTCCTTTCTCTGATCGGAGTGTTGTGTGACACCCAAAAACAAGACGTTCAGTCTGTCGTTCTGGGACTCGGCTGTTCTGTGTGATGTCCGTCAACCACACTTATGACTTTAAGATCAAAACCTAGTGCAATGTTCGTTATACATAAGTTTAAACCTTGTTCAAAACTTCGTACAAATAAGGTCAGATGCCACAGTGACCATTGCCGTTTCACCATTCGCCTGTTTAGGGCGAAAGAGACGCAACTACATAAACATCGATATGAACCTTTGGTCTAAAATCTGAGTAGTTTTTAATAATTAATTAGGAGCCTTTGTACGGTAAATAAACTTTTTATTTTATTAATTGATTTTTTTTCACCTAAGCCTTACATATTGCAGTCACTCACTAGAACCTAGATGGTGATCAAGTACACAATCACGTCGGTGTGCTCCGAAATGGGATCATAGCTGTATCAAGGAACTCTGACATAATTTTTTACAGTTACTTTATTCGTCGCGATTTTACAGTCAACAGTACTATGGTTTCCGTAAATAATTAATCGTTAAAAAGTTCAGGACAAACAGGCGTGATCGGCAAGGTATCTTGGGAAAAAAAAAATGTTCAGCACTTAAGCCGATAATTACAGGTGGTGAAGTGATGAAATATTAGGGCTTCACTGCTATGTCGTCATGTAATTAGGGTTGCCAGATCTCCGGGCGCCGCCCGGAGTGCCCGGGTTTGGGATGAACTCTCCGGGTCTACGGGACAATCACTCTCATCTCCGGGCTTGAATGTAAACTTCATCATAATTTTTTTTTCGATGCTTTTTAAGTGCTATGCTCATGTAGCGACGATCTACATCGAACTTAACGTAACTTAAACTAAGGACGATCACAATGTCCATGCCCTAGGGGGGATTCGAACCTCTGGCGGGAGCAGCCTCGCGCACCGTGGCAAGACGCCTCAGTGCTCTCGGCCATTCCCGGCCGGCTCTTCTCTAGTAATTATAAATAACTTTATATAAATGTCAATTTCTTATTGCAACAAAACGCTACTTTTCTGTTCTTCCTGTGAAAACTTTTCATTGTTGCGTCGGTAGTAATCGGCTAGCGCATTATTAAGCAAATACTGTTGCGGCAACGTGTCAACTGGCGACGTCTATTATTTGTGTTCGTTCGTGTATTGTTTGTTATCAGTTTACCGGCAATTTTTGGAATACTCGGATCGCGTGTGAACAGACAAGCTTACATTAACTCAGATTAGTGAGAAATAACAGTGAAATGAAGAGACGATATCTAAGTTCGTTCCGTGAAGAATGGTTGCAGGAAGAAAATTATAAAGAGAGGCTACAAAAAGTCGATAATGTGTAAGTGCAGAATATGCAATATATCATTTACTTGCTGGGAGGGAGGAGATGATTAGGGCTGCTTCTCTCTCTCTCTCTCTCTCTCTCTCTTTTTTTTTTTTTTTTTTAATTCACGTTTAATCCTGGTTGGGGGGGGGCGGGAATTCGTCGCAGTTGGGGGGGGGGGGGTGAGTCATTGGCTAAGGGGGAGGGGGCACGTCTGGTCTCCGGGCCTGCCTAGAGTTCAATCTGGCAACCCTAGATGTAATTCGTTCTACAGCTTTCAGCATTTTATAGTTCTTAATTTGTAAGAAGATGAAAAAATGTCGTATGATGCGTAAGATGTATTACAAACAAGACTGCGATAACACAGTAGAGACATCACCAGTACTTGAATTGTCAATACCAGAGAGAGAGAGAGAGAGCTAGCGAGAGCTTTTATGAACTAGAAATGTCCTCTTTTCTGAAGACGGACATCTGGTAACCCTATGTATTACGGAAGTAGCCCTTCATAGCTACTGAGATGATTAAAGCGACAAGTTTAATTACGAAAGTAATTAAAAAAAAAACCTAATCATCTCTTCCCTCCCATATTCTGCACTTACTCATACACTCATCAGTATCGACTTTTTGTAGCCACTCTTTATAATTTTCTTCCTGCAAGCATTCATCACGGAACGAACTTAGATATCGTCTCTTCATTTCACTGTTATTACTCACTAATCTGAGTTAATGTAAGATTGTCTGTTCACACACGATCAGGGTATTCCAAAAATTGCCGGTAAACTGATAACAAACAATGAACGAACGAAAACAAACAATAGACGTCGCCAATTGACACGTTGCCGCAACAGTGTTTGCTTAATAATGCGCTAGCCGATTACTACCGACGCAACAATGAAAAGTTTTTACAGGAAGAACAGAAAAGTAGCGTTTTGTTGCAATAAGAAATTGACATTTATATAAAGTAATTCATAATTACTAGAGAGGAGCCGGCCGGGAATGGCCGAGCGTACTGAGGCGTCTTGCCACGGTGCGCGAGGCAGCTCCCGCCAGAGGTTCGAATCCCCCCCCTAGGGTATGGATGTTGTGTTCGTCCTTAGTTTAAGTTACGTTAAGTTCGATGTAGATCGTCGCTATATGAGCATAGTGCTTAAAAAAAAAAAAAAAAAAAAAAAAAAAAAAACGTTAAGATGAAGGTTACATTCAAGCCCAGAGATGAGAGTGATTGGCCCGTAGACCCGGAGAATTCATTCCAAACCCGGGCACTCCGGGCTGCGCCCGGAGATCTGGCAACCCTAAGTAGGAGTGGGAGAAAAATCTTTGAAGAGACAATGTACTGTTACATTTTATTACGTTCGAAATTATCGTACATCTGCGTACGATAGTAACGTTCTTTCGTACATCGTACGCGGGCACGAAGTTATCGTACACGTACGACAATTATCGTACGGCTGTGAACACTGACACGGTCCTGGCTTACCCCTCCACCTCGCCTCCCCTCCCCCACTCGACCCCTACCCCTACAACTCACCCCCTGTACTCGCCTCCAGGCAGCACGACCCATCCACACAGGGGTTGGCTGTGTGTGTCTCTGTCTCTGTCTCGCTGTCGACGGCTTCGACCCGCAGTGTTTAGTGTTTAGTGTTTTGTGTGTTGTGCCGCGCGATTGTTTCGCGACATTAATTCCCGAGTGGCCGGTTTGTCTCTGCTAATTGCGGTGTCGTTAAAATGGAAATGAGCCCCCACTCTGCGTGTGTGTAGAGCTGTGAAAAGGCCGCCGTGTACACAGCAGTAGAGATGGGAAAACTGAAACATCTGACGGTTTCGAAACGAATGAAACCGTACCACCTGTGGTTTCGAAACACTGTTTCGAAACCATGAATCCGTGAAGCAATGTATGTTTTGTCATGAAATCTTCGTTCTAGGAGGGCAATATTTTTCACTGTGTGGACAAGGGTACATACAAGAACCTGTCAACCATTAGAGTATATATTTACTTCTTTGGTCTGCACGAAACATGTTGATAAAGATTTTCTACCGTGTTGTTGTTGATGTTGCCAACATAGTCACATGAGGCCGCCGGTATGGTAGGTAAAAGTTTACCCTGTTAGGAACTCACAAACTGCAATGCGGTACGCATATTACATGTTTTATGTTTGTATAGCTTATGGGACTTAACTACGGGGTCATCAGTCTTACAAACTACTTACGAACTAACTAATACTAAGGACGGCACAAATATCCATGCCCGACGGGGGATTCGAACGCATATTACAGTGATGGATCATAAATGCTACTTTGTATACATACTAAATAAATTATAGGGAATAAAGGGCACACTAAATAATCACAAATAATGCTATGGAATTACAAAAATAATAAAGTAAGAGGCAAGTTCACCACTTCTACGTCTTGACCGTTACACCACCGCCGCAATTCTTTTAACACGAGTGTCGAAAAATTATAACGACAGTAGGTAACTTCGTTTTCGCTCGTAAGAAACTAACCCTTTAACACGAGATTAAATATGCGATCTACTCTTGTTAGTATAAAAAATGTCATTTCAGGCTTCATGTTGTATCTTATTTTAAAGAATGTAGTTTCACTCGTGTGTCTTTAATATGGTGGATAAACCTAGAATTTAACTGGTTTTTCACCGCAAATAGTGAACGTTGTTTTATTGTTCTTTTACATTTATAAAGCAGACATTATGTCATTTCGGAATACAGCAGTCTCTTGCAAACGAATCTTGATATCAGTAATCATAAGCTGCAGACTCACGAGTGTCAACTACTATTTGACACTCTCTAAATGGTTTATATACTAGCAAGTTATATGTGTATCTGTGTGCAGCTTCAGTAAAATGAAACACCACATTTCGATACCATTAGTCTGTTCCGCGTTTCTGCATTAGTGGTTTGAAACACCGGTGTTGTGAAACCGACATGAAATCGTGAAACCGATACGAAACTGTGAAACCAACACGAAACCGTGAAACCGACAGGAAGAAACGGTTTCAGTGTATCTACAATCGACCGCGAATCTGATCCGAAACAGAACGGAATGAAACCACATGGTTTCGAAACCGTGAAAGATGCCGGTTTCGAAACCATTGAAACCGTTGTGTGTATCGAAACCTTGTTTCGAAACCATGAAACCGTAGCCAACTCTAGTGTGTGTCCCTCTGTCTGGTTGTCTCGCTGTCGACGGCTTCGACCCGCAGTGTTTTGTGTGTTGTGCCGCGCGATTGTTTCGCGACATTAATTCCCGAGTGGCCGGTTTGTCTCTGCTAATTGCGGTGTCGTTAGAATGTAAATGAGCCCCCACTCTGCGTGTGTGTGTGTGTGTGTGTGTGTGTGTGTAGAGCTGTGAAAAGTCCGCCGTGTGCACAGCAGCCAGTGTCGCCAACCGTAGTGACATGTCCCTAAGCCTAGGGACTTTTCACTCTTTTTTTTTTCAAACTGTACGGGCGGATTTGTAAAACGTAGGGATTTTTCTCACGTACGATACAGAATTAAAGTTCTTTTTTGGCCCATTTTAGCTTACGGTAGTAACACTAAAAGTGGGTCTTTTGTGATCGTCTTTTGACAGCTCGAAATTTAAATGAAAATAACGGCTTAACCATTCAGTTGATACGAAAATTGAATAACCGAATTTGTAGAGGAGAAAATACTCTACAACTTTCCTCTGTTATGTTTTTTCATATCTCGTATAGTTTCAAAGATATTTGCAAAAATAACGGCTATTTTGGGATGTATGTCTGTCTGTCCGTAACGTGTTCCCTGTTTTTAATACGAACCTTTCAACCCCACTAGGGTCGGGGGTTCGAATCCCACCTCGGGCATTGATATTTGTGCCGTCCTTAGTATTAGCTACTTCATAAGTAGTTTGTAAGTTTAGGGACTGATGACCCCGTAGTTAAGGCCCACAGACTCCACAAACATTTGAACATTTTTGAACCGTTCAACCGATCAGCACAAAATTTTACAGGCATAATTGTAGGTTGCCAGAGACCAGAACCTCCATTTTTCAAATTTTCCGGACAAAAAATACGGTAGTAATGCCAAAAAAAAAGTCGTTTGTAATATAATTGTAATTGGAAACGATGAATAACCTAATTGGTAGAGGGGAAAATTCTCTACAACTTCGGTATATTATGTTTTTTTTTCATATCTTGCATCTTTGCAGAGATTTTTGCAAAATAACGGTGATTTGACGATGTCTGTCTGGCTGTAATGTGTTCCCACTTTTTAGGTCCAACCATTCAACCAAATTTTACAGACATAATTGGTGGCTACCAGAGACCAGAACCTTGCTTTTTCAAATATTTCAGACAAGAAATACGTTAGTAATACCAAAAACAGCCGTTAGTAATGTAATTTTAATTGCAAATAAGCCGTTCATCCGACGCGAAAATTGAATAACCAAATTTGTAGAGAAGAAAATTCTCTACAACTTTGTTCCCTTATCTTTTTTTTCGTATCTCGTATTGTTTGAGAGATATTTGCAAAAATAACGGAGTTTTGACACCCTCCACTGAATTAACGAAAACCAGCCGTTCGCAGATGTCACGTGACATTCTTCGCCCAGAACTCTCTCTGGCATACGCCATCTTGCGTTGCGTATTTGATTATTTTCTTATTGTAACTTACACGTTGTCATTTCAAAGCAATGGCCCACTGAACTTCGTATGATAAATGATAATCTAGTGTCTACAAATGCCATATTAGCTTCAGTTAACAACAGCCATGAATGAGACTAAAGAATGCAACTGCAAAATGTTAGTCGTAGCGTAGTGGGCAAGACGTTGGACTGTCATGATGAAGGTCAGTGGTTCGCAACTCGCCTCTACCAATTCTTTTTCTCTAAAAGGGTTTCACACACTCTTATTGATTAATTTTTTATTATTTAGATTATTATTTTGGTCCAAAATGTTTGCAAAAAGTTATAAAACTTCAAATCTGAAGTGGGCCGTAAAACACGTCAGTGTGACTTTAAATTCAAACCAGTAATAATTCATGTACAATAATGTTAATAAAGTGGAAGTCACCAAATACATATTTAGGTTTTTTTCCCTGGAAATCAATGTCAGTTTGATCCATAGGAACTTTCATGGTGAACGTAGGGATTTTTGGCTCGTCATGTAGCGACACGGTTGGAGATGAGTTGGCAACACTGACGGCATTTGTCCCAAATGTTTGGCCATTAGGAAGACGCATCGTCCACTATATCGGCACTTATCGGCACTGCCGAAATAAAAATGGTGCATCTGGAAAGACAACATCCAATTTAATGCAGTGGTCGTATATCTCAACATCTATAAAAATTGAGGTGTTTGTGCCAACATCTCCAACGCTGCGGCGTGCATGTGTGTAGCTGTGAAAAGGGCGTGGTGCGCATAGCAGGCAGTGTTGCCAACCGTAGTGACATTTCCCTACGCTAGGGACTGTTGACTCTTTCTTTCCAAACTGTAGGGACAGATATGCAAATTGTAGGGACTTCTGTCATGTGTGACACATAATATAAGTACCTTTTTTTTAATTCAAACCAGTAATAATTCATGTACAATAATGTTAATAAAGGGGAAGTCATCAAATAAATGTGTAGTTTTTTTATCATAGAAATCAGTGTCATTTTGGTCCGTAGGAAGTTTAATGGTGAACGTAGGGATTTTTCACACGTCATGTAGGGACATGGTTGGAATCAAGTTGGCAACACTGATGGCTCGCGTGTAGCTGTGAAAAGGGCGCGGTGCGCATAGCAGGCAGTGTTGCCAAACGTAGTGACATTTCCCTACACCTAGGGACTTTTGACTCTTTCTTTCCAAACTGTAGGGACAGATTTGCGAATTGTAGGGACTTTTCTCGCGTGTGATGCATAATGAAAGTACCTTTTCTTTAATACAAAACAGTAATGATTCATGTGCAATAATGTTAATAAATGGGAGGTCATCAAATAAATATGTAGCTTTTTTATCCTAGAAATCAGTCTCATTTTGGTCCGTAGGAAGTTTAATGGTGAACGTAGGGATTTTTCACACGTCGTGTAGGGACATGGTTGGAAATAAGTTGGCAACACTGACGGCACTCGTTCCAAATGTTTGGCCGTCAGGAAGACGCATCGTCCACTATATCGGCACGTATCGGCACTGCCAAAATAAAAATGGTGAATCTGTAAAGACAACATCCATTTTAATGCAGTGTTGGCATATCTCAATATCTATCAAACTAGAGGCGTTTGTGCCTATATTTCCGTCTCATTGCTTCCTTTCTCTCCCACCACCCCTCCTATGTCACTGCTGTCAACATCACCAACAACAACCCTCGTTTCTTCTATCCCTCCACCAAGGTTAGGGTGCTACAAAGACCGTAGCATCTATATCTATTCAGACAGCCAGGCAGCCCTGAGATCACTGGCAGCTCCTGCAACAAGGTCTAAAATTGTTGCAGAATGTCACAGAGTTCTGGTGGAGCTAGGGGAAAGCAATAGAGTAAACCTATTGTGGGTCCCTGGCCACTCGGGGATCAGTGGCAACGAACATGCCGACAGATTAGCCAGGATGGGGGCAGAGACTCCATTTATTGGACCGGAACCTGTCCTGACAATCACCAAGGCAATGATCAAATTGGAGCTACGTAACTGGCTCAGAAGGCAGCACGTAGAACATTGGACCAAAGTCCATCAACAAAAACATGGCAAGGTAATGATGCCACAGCCATGTTTTAAAAGAAGCTCTGCAATCGTGGGCCTGAACAGGAGAGAGATTAGACTCATGGTTGGATTGCTGACAGGCCATGGGAATTTCAAAAAACACCTATGTACAATGGGAATAACAGAAGAGGACCCTCAATGTAGGATCTGTGATGACGGTGATGAAACTGCATCACATCTAATCTTCGAATGCATTGCATTGGAGAGTAAAAGGCACAGAACATTAGGGAAAACCAGACCCGAAGAAATTGTGTCTAATAAAGAACTGGTAAAGGGACTCCTTGCACTGTTCAAGGGCATTGGTTGGCTTTACTAGACATACAGGGAGCGATACCGCACAATAAACTTAGTTTCGGTGGACGAAGACTGTTTTGGCTTCCCTGAAAGAATCTAATCAAATCAAATCAGGGTTAGGGTTACAATATGAACATCATCGAAAAAGAGGACAGTTCATATAAAAAAGAGGACACTTCATTGTTAATGTAATTTACAACTTTATTAGTGAACCACGTAAAACTACAACGAACTAAAACACTAACTTTGTGTGGTTGCTGCAAAACAAAATATTATCAACCTTGACAGTTCATTCATCTTCACTACGCTCAATTGTGTCATTCTTGTATTTTTCACTTTTGAACGAACTATATTTCTAAGACGACGAAATCTGTCTCAGGAGCTGTTTGTTTTTCAACAAGTACTGATAAGCGCTGAAGCATTTCAAATGTTTGAAATTATACTATATCTTTACAATAGATTTTAAAAGAAGGTAAAGCAGTCAAGAATCCGAAGATTGGTTTGAACACCACAGTGCTTTACTAGGCATGGTCCTGTTTGGAGGTGGTATGCCGTTGCTTTCCTCCGACCTACGAACTGACTTACCCAGCCAGTTATAGGGGGACCTACAGTTTAGCGTGGGTTCCGAACCACGGTGCTACACGGTATTTTTCACATCAGCAACACTGCCAGAGGTGAAAGACGTGGAAAGTGACAGATAAAAATCCTAGGACCTGTCGGGGATCGAACCCGGGACCTTCGGATTTGTAGTCTGGCACTCTACCACTGTGCAACCGAAACGCAGAATTTATATTTTCTATTTTAAATCTATTCCTGTCTTTTGTCCACTGAGTGTCACAAGGGGTAACATACGTTGGCATTACGACTAGGCATAGAAAAAAAGTCTACAACTTTCAGCAGTTCCGAATAAATATTAACACAAAATGACTGATTGAAATATGCCCACCACACTTCAGCTGCTGGTATGTTCTGTTTTCTTCGATAATCTTTCAAAAATTTTATAAAATTACAAAACCGATCAAAGCACAATGTGTCATTAATGTTTACATTTGTTTGATCATCGAGATACATGATACAGTTTTCCACATCCCCCCCCCCCCCCCCCCCCCCACAGATAGAGATTCCTAAGAGCTGCATCCACATAACTGGTGTGAACCGTTTGCAACTGTTAGACGCATGCGGAGAGAGCGAAATTGTGAACGGAAATTTCGCTCTGTGTATGCTCATAATGGTTGCGAACACTTTGGAACTGCAGTGCGAACTAACCCGTTGTCGCCAATACCAGAAAAATAATTTTTTTTACTCGGAACCCCCCCCCCCCCCCCAAAAAAAAGGACATTTTGTAGAATTTTATATATTCCGGACGGACACATTTTCTTGCCTCAAAAAGAGGACGTGTCCGGGAAAAAGAGGACGTCTGGTAACGCTAGTCTTATCAATCGTAACAGCACATGCTCTGCATCATTTGCTATTTGATATGACCCAGTAGGCCGTTTGCCTGCATGTACTTCCATATTTAGCGTATAAAGGGTTCTGGCATCGCAAAGCGCATGTACCTTGATGCCAAAAATTTGGAGGCTTGTTTGCTATATACTGCCTGAATTTGAAACTTCCGCGGAATGGTTCTGCATCTACATCCACATAGATACTCTGCAAATCACATTTAAGTGCCTGGCAGAGGGTTCATTAACTACTTTCATAACTTTTCTCTACCGTTCCATAGCGCGCGGGAAGAAAGAACGCCTAGATCGTTCCGTTTTCGATCTGATTTCTCTTATTTTATTGGGATGGTCATGTCTCCCTAAGTAGGTGGGTGCTAGCAAAATATTTTCACATTCAGAACTAAAAGTCGGTGATTGAAACTTCGCAAACAGATCACGCCGCAATGAATAACGTCTTTCTTTTAATGAACTCCACCCCAATTCGTGCAACATTTCCGTGACGCTTCCCCCCCCCCCCCCGTAACGTGATAAAACAAAACGAGCTGCCCTTCTCTGAACCTTCTCAATGTCTTCCGTCAGTCCCACCTGGTGAGGGTCCCACAAGGGGCAACAGTACTCCAGGAGAGGACGCACAAGTGTGATGTAGGCAGTCTCTTTGGTGGAGCTGGTGCATCTTCTAAGCGTTCTGCCAATGAAACGTAACTTTTGATTCGCCTTCCCCACAATATTTTCTGTGGTCTCTCCAGTCAAAGTTGTTCGTAATTGTAACTCCTAGGTATTTGGAAGAATCTACGACTTTAAAGTTTGACTGATTTATCGCGTAATTAAAGTTCAGCGGATTTCTTTTTGTGGTCATGTGTATTACTTCACACTTTTCTTTATTTAGTGTCAATTGCCAATATTCGCATCATGCAGAAATTTTGTCTAAATCGCTTTGCAGTTGCTTTTGATCCTCAATTGACTTCACTAAGCGATAAACGACAGCATCATCCGCGAACAGTCTAACATCTCGTCTATCGTTGTCAGTGCGTCGGAACTATAGCTCTTCTTGCAAACATCCACAAATTCGTCAAATTACCTCATCTACTCTGCCGATATGCCACAACCACAGCCTCCCATCCATCTCCTTAAATAAATTTTAAGAAATAATAATAATAAGCCGAAAACCGGTTAAGAAAGCAAAATTAAACTTGTAGAACACATACAAAATTATGTTTTTTAATTTATTTGATAATGTTCTACCAAGAAGCGACGGAAGAATCAGTAAAAAAAAATCTCCCTAAACTTCAACTGGGGATGTGAGATATTCACAGAACCCCAATTGTAAAAGTTTACTAGTATTTCGTGAAGCATGTTGGTCACACTGATGAGTGGCTTGTTACCTTCGTTCAAAGGGATGTACACTGTTGCGAAACCATTGTCCGTGTTTTTAAAAGTACGAAACACTGTACACAACGACTTTTAAACGCAGGGGTGCTCAGAGGCGTAACTAAGGGGGGATGAGGGGGATAGAACCCCCCAGAACATAAAAAAAGGAGAGAAATCTTATAACATCAATCGGGTAAAGATAAAGACTGGAAACTTGGGATGTTTTACCATAAGCTTTGATTGGATGGCAGTGAATTAGTTTCTTCAACGGGAGTGGTAGACGGTAGTCTGTCTGGAAACTGACTAAAATTTTGCTCGTCAAGCAGATCTATCCCTCCTCACCCCCAAAACCAAGTCCTAGTAACGTCACAGGGGGTGCTGATAACACACCACCTACCTAGCAGTGCGACTTTGTGTGTCGAATGGAGCACATCATGGTGTCATGTGTGGAGGACCAAAAACTTGTTAGAACGATGTGGGAGGAAGTTTTTAATGATAGTGAAGGCTGTGAGATTCCACAGTTTGAAGGTTCCAAAGACAATGAAGAACAAAAGCAGTGCGAACTGAAACTGATCAGTCTCATGACGATGCTGCTGAAGATATGGCATCGTCCTTTTCAGCAGCACAGGGGAGGTTTACGATTAGTGAGGATAAAGTAACTAAATGGATGAGTACACCTAAACCTAATAATATCAGAACGAGGAAGCAAAATATAGTAGGCGCGGTTGAGTAGCCGAGCGGTCTAAGGCGCCTCGCTGCGGAGCGCGCGGTTGCTCGCCGTCGGAGGTTCGAGTCCTCCCTGGGACATGGGGGTGTGTGTGTTTGTCCTTAGGTTAGTTTAACTTAGTTTAAGTGGTTTGTAAGCTACGGACTGATGACCACGCAATTTGGTCCGATAGATTTACAAACATTTGAACAAAATATAGTAACTCAACTTCCTGGTACCAAACTAATTGCTAAAAACTGCAAGACTGCTGTAGAATGCTTTCCTGTGCTCAGAAATGCACAAACAATTCGCTCAGTAGCAGAGCGTACCAACCTTTATATGCATCAAAATGTTCAAATGTTTGTTAAGCTTAAGGGACTTAACTACGGGGTCATCAGTCCCTAAACTTACAAACTACTTATGAACTACCAACAACTAAGGACGGCACAAATATCCATGCCCTAGGGGGGTTCGAACCACCGACCGTAGTGGCCGTGAAGACCGTGACTGAAGCGCCTCAGTCCCCTCGGCCACCGCGGCCGGCGTATATGCATCCTCAGGTCTTAAAAAGAGCTACAATACCAAGATCCACCCCACTGAAGGCAACTAAGGTCTCAAACGTGGAATAGTTTATTCTAGCAGATCAAAGAAATAAATGTACACCAGGAAGATGCAAAGTTTGCACAAGAAATGCTGATAAAAAAACCAAGCTCTTCTGTTGCAAACGTAGGGGACACCGGGGCACATTTTCCATAGGGGCAAGTTTTCCAAATCCGTTTATTTTCGAAACAAACCGCTAGATGTTTCCAACGGCGATACTGTAGGAAGTAGCAACAAAGCACGCTTCATTTACGAAAGTTTCAGTGTCGTACCAGCAGTCACAACGTCGGCAGGGCTGTTTTCGTCATTTTTGCAAATGTGACTAAACTTTCACGTTTTTATTGAAACTTAAAATAAACATTCTGGCGTTAAACTTATTATTTTGACACTGTACACACTAAAAGTAGGTTTCTTTCTTCACGTAACTGTGCATTTGTTTTGTAAATAGCTTACGCTGTTACTCATGGACGTAGTGTTATAGTTCCGAATATGGCGACGGGGCACGTTTTCCGAGTGCATATGGGGCACATATTCCTTATTGCTTTGAGTCTTAGGCCAAGTCTAAAGCAAATGAAAAGTGTGTACAGTGCACGAAATGGGCGAATGGATACTGTACGAAAGGGAATGTTCCATTTTTTGTTTGCTTACATTGTGATTCAGACAATCAGTATAAGTATTGTTAAAATGTCTGTATTTGTAAAATATTTAAGTCACATATTTTGTAAAACCATTAAAAAGCATTTGTTTTTATTGAATATGGCTATTTTTACTATCCTCTTTTATAATGTATTGTAAATTCATGATAAAAATACGTATTCAGTGAAATCAAGATAATTATCTCTGTTTTAACATTGAAAGTAGAATTGGAATATTTGCCCCTGTACATTTTAAGTAAGCTGGAAAACTTACCCCGCATACGGGGCAAATTTTCCAACGCAACATGGTCAGACAAAACCATTTGCTACCAAGAATGATATTTACTATTTTCAAAAATATCTGTACAAGACTGTAAATAAAGGTGTAGGAAATATAATGATCCGCTGTTTACCGCAAAATCGATAAAAATAAGAAGTCCAAAAATAAAAATGTAAAATGGTGGAAAACGTGCCCCGGTCTCCCCTAACTAATTAGTGTGTTTAAATCATATGACAACCATTTCCAGTCAATGTATTAATTCAGAATCTTCTTCCAGTGATGATGAAAATGTTTAGTGTTGAAATGCGACCGCGCCCCACAAAATGATGTAAAGAAGTCTACCACTCAGTTTCGCAGTAGATGTCGTTAAACTGTCGCATCAGACATGACCTTGTATCAAATAAAGTTAGCGTTACAGATTTGCATCTTACTATTTATTTTTGTCCCCAAGTCACCCTTAACTCTCTCGCATCCAAATTTAAGCAATCTGTTTTCTTAATTTTTGTCTATATAAGAGCGAAAGAATGCTCACTCACTAACTGACTAAACACGAAATGTCGGAAACTACTTCACCTCTGAAGCTGAAATTGGCCAGGAATGTAGTTTATAGGTAGAAAACATCAGCTAAGAACGTTTCTTTTTTTTTTTTTTTTTTTTTTTTTTTTTGTAATAGGTGCATGGCAGAGCGTACTTCTCTTACAGACTCACGAAATCTACCTTTTCAGTCCGTTCTTTTTTTTTTTTTTTTCTTTTTTTTTTTTTTTTGTAATAGGTGCATGGCAGAGCGTACTTCTCTTACAGACTCACGAAATCTACCTTTTCAGTCCGTTCTTCACGAAATTTCGCACGCTTGAACTTCAAAACAATACAAAGGTCACCGTCTACCTTAAGTTCTGCGTAATTCAAGGTACCTAATTCATGTAATTGCTACCACTGAAAAACTGAAATTTCGAAAACTTTGGTCTTGTTGGGTACCCGAAATTCTTACTGATCAATACAAAAAACAACGGATGGGCAGTGCACTTAAGTTTTTGCCACGCTACAAGGCAGAAGACAATGATTTTTTTTTTCTTTTTTTCTCGGATAATCACTGGGCATGACGACGAGCTGAGAGAACACGTTACCACATAGATGAATAACAGGCGCCAATCTTCTATGAATAATTTCTTGTAATTTGCGGCTGTTTGCTGATGATGCTGTGGTGTATGGGAGGTTATCGTCTTTAACTGACTGTAATAGCATACAGGATGACTCAGACAAAATTTCTAGCTGGTGCCAAGAATGACAGCTGGCTCTCAATGTAGAAAAATGTAAGGTGATGCGCATGAGTAGAAAAAACAATCCTATAATGTTCGAATACAGCATTAGTAGTGAGCTTCTTGATGCTGTCGCGTCGTTCAAATATCTAGGCGTAACATTGCAGAGCGATATGAAATGGAACGAGCATGTAAGGACAGTTGTGAGTAAGGCGGACAGCCGACTTCGGTTTATTGGGAGAATTTTGGGAAGATGTACTTCACCTGTAAAGGAGACCGCGTATAAAACGCTTGTACGACCATGTCTTGAATATTGCTCAAGTGCTTGGGACCCGCAGCAGATCAGTTTAAAGGAAGACATAGAGGCGGTTCAGAGGCGAGCAGCTAGATTTGTTACCGGTAGGTTCGACCAATGCGCGAGTGTCATGGAAATGCTCCGGCAACTAAATTGGGGATCGCTGGAGGAAATATGAAGCTCTTTTCGTGAATTTCTGTTGAAAAAATTTAGAGGGCCAGAATTTGAAGCTGAGTGTAGTACGATCTTGCTGCCGCCTACTTACATTTCGCGTAAAGATCACAAAGACTAGATAAGAGGAATTAGGGCTCGTACGGAGGAATATATGCATTCTTTTTTAATTCCTCGTTCTATTTGGCAGTGGAATAGGAAAGGAAATGCCTAGTAGTGGTACAGTGTACCTTCCGCCACGCACCTTACGGTGGATTGCGGAGTATGTATGTAGATATAGATGTAGATGTAGAATAAGGATACAAAAAACGCTATGACAAGTGCTTTCTAAATTTGAGAAGCTATGTAGAAAACCTCTCAAACTCGATTTCCGAAAACTCGACATTCCGTAAAACTCGACAGGGCTGGTGAATTAATAATTTTGTATACACCGCCCTTAACGTAAAGCTTTCCGTCAGTACCTAGGCTGCCCGAGAGCACTAGACACTCAGACTAGGTTACTGGGTTTTCCAAGGTCGTTCAACGCACCCTTTACTTACCCAGTTGGGTCGGGCTATTGTTTGCACACGTTCGGGGATTTCTGTGGTGATGTCAATGAATGGACGGATCTCGACGGAGCATCAGAACCATTAGGAGAAGATGAAATCGTTGCAGCTGTCAAAGGGCGTGACGTAGATGGGGACGATTTGGAAGAAGAGGAGGAAGAGGACCATCGACAAGAAAGAAAAGTTAGCCTCAGTGAGGCTGTGAAATTTGTTGAAGGGACAGTGCAGTACTTAGAGCAGCAAAATGCGACTGGAGTGGAGATTCTGTTCCTCAGGCGACTCCGTGATCAAGCTGCAAGACGCCGTGTGGAGACAGAAGAGCAGTCTTCAATCACAGGGTTTTTCAAGGGACTCAGTAGGTTTTCTTCTAGTGTTCAGAAAACTTCCCATAACTAACTGTGATGAACTTTTTATAAGCAGCATAAGCAACTTCAGCAATAATTGTAATGAACATTGTATTTTCAGATTCTACTAGGCCTTTTGTCTCAATTTTTTAAATTTTTGGATTATAAGTTATAAATGTTGATATAAATATATAATTGTGTATAATAAATCAATAAATGTACAATTTTAATTCTCTAAATAAGCGTTTTTATTTTTATTTTAAGTTCCCTAAAACTCGACAACCTCAAAACTCGACAACCTTTAAGTCCACATTGTGTCGAGTTTGAGAGGTTCTACTGTATAACAGTTCTTGCTTCTGTAAATAAATATTTTTTCTGTATCTGTACATGTTTGTCTTATATAACCAAAAGGAACTTGCTTTGCGGACATACCTCGTATAAGCAATATTCTTCCTGGCATTGTTGCTCTATGTTGCACGTTCTCCACAACTGATAAACGCAGTTCCACCAAGTGAGGGAAATCTCGCAGACGACGTGATAAGCTCTTCGCATTCCACACGCCTGAGATAGCGATCAGTTATTTTGCTCGGCGCCTGCGAGGTGTAAACGTCATGGAATTATTTTACCGAGGCATGAGCCGGCAAATACCAACAGCGCATTGTTTCCAAACAGATGTGCGCGAATGTAGATACTTCTGGTACCGCAACGGGAGGCGATGGAGGTTACCCAAGCAACAGGAGTCCCGCTCTGAAGCTCCCTAGCTTCTTTCCAGAAGATGACGGAATCACCTCGATTTCGTGACGTAGTGTATTTACCTTTTTGTAGTTTGCGTTAGCACATCCCCACTGCCATAGTCTGTCATCGTAAAAGTTCAAGTAGTCGAGTAATTTAAGCTGCCTTACTGATGAGTAGTACGATGTTGTTGCTGTGGTCTTCAGTCCGCAGACTGGTTTGATGCAGCTCTCCACGCTACCCTGTCCTGTGCAAGTCTCTTCATCTGACAATACGTTCGGCAACCTACATCCCTTTGAATCTGCTTACTGTATTCGTCCCTCGGTCTCCCTCTACGATATTTACCCCACATGCTTCCTTCTAATGCTAAGTTGACAATTCCTTGATGTCTCATAATGTGTCCCACGAACCTATCCCTTCTCTTAGTCAGAATACGCCAGAAACTCGTTTTCTCCCCAATTATGTTGAGCACCTCCTCATTAGTTACGTGATCTACCCATTTAATTCCCATCACTCGTCTGTAGCACCACTTTTCAAAAGCTTCTATCATCTTTTTGTCTGAACTCCTTCTTGTCCACGTTTCACTCCCACACGATGCTACACTCCAGACAGATGCTTTCAGTAAGGACTTCCTAACATTTAAACTAATATTGGATGTCAACAAGTTTCGCTTCTTCAGAAACGCTTTTCATCCCATAGCCATTCTGTTTTTTATATCTTTCTTTATTTCGGCCATCAGAAGTAGTCTTGCTACCCAAGTAACAAAACTCGTCTACTACTTTTATTGCCACATTACCTAATTTAATTCCTTCAGCATCGCCTGATTTTCTGACGCTACATGCCATTATCCTTGTTTTACTCTTGTTGTCTTTTCAAGACATTGTCCATTCTATTCAATTGCTCTTCCAGATCCTTTGCGGTCTCTGACAGGATTACTATATCATCGGCAAACCGCAAACTTTTTATTTCTTCTCCCTCAACTTTAATTCCCTCTCCAAATTTTTCGTTCCATTCCTTCACTGCTTGCTCAATGTACTGATCGAACAACATTGGGGAAAAGCTACAACCCTGTCTTACTCCCTTCCCAACCTATGCGTCCTTTTCTTTCCCTTCGACTCTAATAACCGCTGTCTGATTTTTGTGTAGGTTGAATATAACTCTTAGCTTCCTATATTTTACCTCTGATATCTTCAGAATTTGGAAGAGTGTATTCCAGTCGACATTGTCAAAAGCTTTCTCTAAACCTACAAACGCTAAAAACGTAAGCTTGTCCTTCGTTAGCCTTCGAATCCCGCCTCGGGCATGGATATTTGTGCCGTCCTAGTTCGTAAGTAGTTTGTAAGTTTAGGGACTGATGACCCCCTAGTTAAGTTCCATAGACTATACAAACATTTGAACATTTTGATTTATCTTCTAAGATTAGTCGTAATGTGAGTATTGCCTCCCGTGTTCCAAAATTTCTTCTAAATCCAAACTGATCTTCCCCAAGGTCGGATTCCACAAGTTTTTCCATTCGTCTGTAAATTATTCGTGTCAGTATTTCGCAACCGTGACTTATTAAACTGATAGTTCTGTAATTTTCACACTTGTCTGCGCTTGCTTTCTTTGGAATTGGAATTCTGCACAGATAATACGCACAGATCTAAATTTTCTGATCATCTGTAAAACTAGTGCGAGGCACCCAGAATTAGTATCCGCGGTCGTTCGAGAATGACAAAAAAAAAAAAAAAAAAAAAAAAAAAAATCGGGTAAATTGCCGTGAGACTTCGCATAGCTGTTAAATATCAGACTCTATCTCTGTACTGCAGAGGCGTATCCTGACTTTGTTACTTCGGCTATCACTACTACCTCACTTTGTAAGGCTGTACCGAGAAATAAATGCTAAGAACAAAAATCCATACCTTGCGCGCTTTTCGAGATGTTGATAGTGACCGTGCCAAATATCTTAAGAAATTAGGAGGAAACTTTTTATAGGAACACATACTTTTTATTGCAGACTAGCTGCAAGTACCCGGCGTTGCCCGGGTGTTTGTTTATCCTACACTCTGGTAGTCCACATCCCCTTCCCCCCTCTCTCTGCATCCACCTCTTTCTCTCCCATCTCTCTGTTCGTTTCCACCTTTCCCTCTCTCGGCAAAGTTTTCTGCAAGGTACCCTCTGTCATGTACCATACAAACATTTATGTATACAGTGATCTTCCTCTTGGTTTAAAGGTCATGTGTGCAAAAATTCATAAAGATTGGAACAAAACTTTGCATTTTGTAAAATTTCGTAATTTAAGTACCCTCGACCTTGCACCGAACGAAATTTTATGCAGACAGTGACATTCCTCTTGTTTTTAAGGTAGAGTGTACAAAACTTAATCAATGTCGGAACAAAACTATAGATTTCTATGCAATAGAAACGCAGGGTCACGTTGAAAAACGCACTTTGTTGTTCTCAAATATTCCAGTTTTATTTCTTACAACCCTTGTTCTAAGAATCATGAAAAGAAAGAAAAGAATCTCTGAAATCGGTCAAGCCGTTCTGAAGTTACGGCGCGACCAAGGTATTTAGGGATCCATTTTTATGTTGCAAGGTACCCTCCCCCATGCTCTGTATGAAGCGTAAGGTAGACGGTGTCGTTCCTCCTGTTTTGAAGGTCAACTTCGATGTGCACTGTTCATTGGAAATTACTATTACTTTTTCTATCAATTAATTAATTTTTTTAACATTTTTTGCCTGGTGTACGATAATTCTGATCCAAAATCTATAATTTTGAGTGTGTAGTACGGTGTTTTCACATTTACGAGTTGGCAACCCGTCATCTTAGAGAAGACTGGCAGTGAGCGTCATAAGCTCTTGTCTCCCACTGTCGGGATGAAGGGAACGAGACATATTACACACTACGCGCTAATTCTTCGAGACGGATGCTGTCTTCTATTGCCATTTTTTTAAAAAATACTGGTTCTTAATTTGTAGTTAGCTTTAGATATGGGCTTCCGTGATGGCTTTGATAAACCACGATATACGCCACCGCCGTATTGCAACGTCTAGGGCAGTAGTGGACTAGAGTATAAGGGCGCAACACCCTGTCTACGTAACCCATGTTAATTTAGGCAAGTAACTGACCCATTTCTGGAAAAAAATTCTGATGCAGTAACATAATATTTTTACATGTATGTCACATGATGCTAAAAGAGTGAACTGTACTAAAATCTACGCTATCCATTTTGTGATTTTTAAGAAATACTTCTGTCCTGGCCCCCTTTAGGTTACGGTAGTAACACTATAATTTTTCCCTTTGCGATCGTCTTTTGACAGCTCGAAATTTAAACAAAAATAACGGCTTAACCATTCACCTGACACGAAAATTCAATAACTGAATTTGTAGAGGAGAAACTTCTCTACAACTTTGCTCTCTCTCTCTCTCTCTCTCTCTCTCTCTCTCTCTCTCTCTCTCTCTCTCTCTTTTTTTTTTTTTTTTTTTTTTTTTTTTTTCTTCATATCTCGTTGCGTTTCAGAGATATTTGCAAAAATAACGGCGATTTTGGGATGTATGTCTGTCTGTCTGTCCGTAACGTGTTCCCTGTTTTTAAGACGAACCGTTCAACCTATCAGCACCAAATTTTACAGACTAATTGTTGGCTACCAGAACCTCGCTTTTTGAAATATTTCGGACTAGAAATACGTTAGTAATACCAAAACAAGCCGTTCGTAATGTAATTTTAAGTGCAAATAAACCGTTCATCTGGCGCGAAAATGGAATAAACGAATTTGTAGAGGAGAAGATTGTCTACAGTTTTGTTCCCTTATGTATCGATTCAGAGATGTTTCCAAAAATAAAAGACTGTTGAGACCCTCCATTGCATTAACGAAAACTAGCCGTTCGCAGATGTCACGTGACATTCCTCGCCCAGAACTCTCTCTGGCATACGCCATCTTGTGTTGCGTATTTGACGACTTCCTTATTGTAGCTTACACGTTGTCATTTCAAAGCAATGACGCACTGAAGAATTAACAAAAACATGTCGTTCTTCGTACGATGAATGATAATCTAGTGTCTACAAATGCCGTATTAGCATCAGTGGGCAACGTGTTGGACTGTGACGCTGAAGGTCAGTGGTTCAAAATCCGCCACTACCTAAACATTTTTTTTTTTTTCCTGATAGGGTTTCAGAAACTCTTGTTAATTAATTTTTTAATGTTTACATTATTATTTTTGGTCCTAAATGTTTGCAAAAACTTATAAAACTACAAATCTAAAGTGGGCCGTAAAACACGTCAGTGCGATTTTTTTTATTTATTAACAAAAAACATTAAGTTTTTTCCGCAGAAAATATTTTTGTGACCTTCCTCATGGGGAAATATTAATGAATGTAGTACCAGAGGTGGCTTTTTAGGTTATGCAGAGTCTCTGAAAATTTCATTCATTTATCTACGACAGTTTCTGATATATATAATGGGGCATATATACTGAAAATTTTATTCTGCGGGAAATTGACTTTAAAGAAAGAGAACTTTTGAAAGTTGCCACTTACAGTTAATTAGAACTGCCCTGCCGCATATGATGTCCCTTCTTTGGCCTCTAGCAGGTCTTCCAGCTTTTTCTTCACTTTCCTGGATGTTTGTCTCGCTTTCTGGGCCATATTAGTCGCAGACCTGTCTGCATCGGCTATCCTCATTTTATCGCAATGTTGCTGCCCAGTGATCATATTTTCACCAGGATTAATTCCCAGCTTTTCCAGTACCCAACACCTTCCAATATTACCGCAACTGAATGCAATAATAGCATCGACAACGCCTAGTTTCATTGTATGCATGCCTACAAATACAGTTTTAGGAAGGCGGTTCCAAATTATGCTGTTGAAACATTCATTTGGGTTCTGTGTCAGCTCATGCAGACATTTCCTTAGAAGGTCAGGATGAGCCAAGCCTCTGAAAACAGATTTAATTGCTGTACTAATAGCAGCAGGAAGAGAATGTTGGTGACAAGATTCTCCATTTGCCTGAGCCCTATAGTATTTGAACCACGAATTTTCTCCTGATGGACACAATGCATGACATGGCTTATCTTCAATAGAGGATTTATTGAAGGATATGGCCCAAATATCTCTCTTCATTGCCTCCAGATTTTCTTTAATTCTCCTAATTGCCTGCCGATATTATAACTGCAAGTTTCTATTTCAGTTATAGTTAACTGACCCTCCCCAGTCAACAATTTTCCAACTTATAATTTTTTTTCCTCTCATATCAACAGTTAGTTTTCTCAGCCTACTTCCCAAACGATTTTGAACATGGGCAATGTATTCTAATTTGCAAATAATGGCTTCTCCATATGGCATAGAGTTCACCACATCGTTGTATGCCTTACTGTCACCATCGTCCAAATATTTGATGTACCGTACGCCTCATGTTTCTACTGAACGATCACATATTTGTTGTACTCAAAAAATGTTCAAATATTTGTAGAGCTTATGGGATTTAACTACAGGGTCATCAGTCCCTAAACTTACAAACTACTTGCGAACTAGCTAATACTACGGACATCACAAATATCCATGCCCGATGGGGGATTCGAACCCCCGACCGTAGTGGCCGTGCAGACCGTGACTTGAGCGCCTCAGTCCCCTCGGCCACCGCGGCCGGCTTTGTGTTTTGCCCCTAGTGTATTTAACATATGACCATAATGTCTTAGGGTTTTCAGTCAGATTTCGAGAACGAGTTTCATTGTGGGAACTACTGTAAGCATCTCGCATACAAGTCCTCGCTATTCCTGGATCGCACGAAGCACCGTTTCCGAATTTGCTTTCATCTCGTCACCGTTGCAATTCGTCCTTTCAACGCGGTTTTCAACTTCAGACATTAAAAATACATTTGAAGGTTTCGCATCTGGAGAGCATGGAGGTCGAGGCGGCAAAGTGGTATCGTTTTTTGTCCAGGTAAGCGTGTAACAAAAAATAGCAGAAATTACAACACAAACCTTTTTAAATATGCAACAGCCTTTTAAGTAAAAATGTTCATGCGATCGTCTTCCCAGTAATTCCATCAAAGAGTCTTTCAGTTTCAGAACATTCTGTTTTTATTTATTTATTTATTCATATGGTGTGTGATAGGGGTTGAAGAGGAGGCAGGAGACCCAAATTTTACGAAAAAAAACTCAAATAACTATGTGTAACAAAGACATAACTATATTGATTACAAACGCAACAAATTTAATTCGTTTCTGTGGATTCAATTTTCTCGTAAGAAAGAACAGTACAGTATTACACATAATCGGATACTCTTTTTTTTTTTTTTTTTTTTTTTTTTTTTTTTTCAAATGGAAATGTCATCCAAATTTTAGATTGTTTCTGACAGAAAAATATTTGCTGCCTAACGAGTATTACACATCGCAGGCTAGACGCATAATCTACATCTACATGGGATACTCTGAAAATTACATTTAAGTGCATGGCAGAGAGTTCATCGAACCACCTTTATACTGGAATGTAAATTCCAGTCTGCAGCGGAGTGTGCGCTGATATAAAACTTCCTGGCAGATTAAAACTGCGTGCTGGAACCGGGACTCGAACCTGGGACCTTTGCCTTTCGCGGGCAAGCGCACTACCTACTGTGCTATCCCGACACGACTCACGATGCCGCCTCACAACTTCACTTCCGCCAGTACCTCGCCTCCTACTTTCCAAACTTCACAGAAGATCTCCTGCGAACACGCAAGACTAGCACTCCTGGAAGAAAGGATATGCTGGAGACATGGCTTAGCCACAGCCTAAGGGATGTTTCCAGAATGAAACTTTCACTCTGCAGCGGAGTGTGCGCTGATATGAAACTTCCTGGCAGATTAAAATTGTGTGCCGGAACCGGGACTCGAACCTGGGACCTTTGCCTTTCGCGGGCAAGCGCTCTACCGACTGAGCTACCCCGACACGACTCACGATGCCGCCTCACAACTTTACTTCCGCCAGTACCTCGCCTCCTACTTTCCAAACTTCATTATTTATTATGACAAACAACGATTTACGCTAAGTTATTTTTTATATAAAATGAATTTTAATATTCTTAGGGCTTTGGGTTTTATTATGAAAGCCTAGATTTGAAACATGTACTTCATCCTCGCGTGAAGGAGTTCCCCGGAGCAAGACACTGAAGGCTACACATGGGATGAAAAATACTGGCCTATACTAACACGTCAAGAAGATTTACATTTTTATTTACCCAGATGTTTGAGATATCAATCAGTTATTTGTCTCGATGTCTGAAAGCTGTAAATACGATGGAGTTCTTTTATCGATGAAGGAAGTGGCGAATACCAACGCAGCATTGTTTCGCAACTGATCATGCCTTCTGCCTGGACAAAAGAATTCCATCGTATTACAACTCTCAGACACCGAGACAAATAACTAATCGATTTCTCGAACACCTGGATGAGTTTATCACGTCGTATCGGTGATTTCCCTCACTAACAGCATTATCAGATGTAGAACGCGTGTAGCATTGTGCAATAACACACACGGAAAATTTCTTACTCGATTAACCTGAAATTTAGTCACAACGTTGGATTGTAATCGCAAAGAGATTTAGACAAAATTTCTACATGGTGCGAAAATTGGCAATTGACACTAAATAAAGAAAACTGTGAAGTAATACACATGACCACTAAAAGAAATCCGCTGAACTTCAATTACGCGATAAATCAGTCATACCTTAAGGTCGTAAATTCTACCAAATACCTAGGAATTACAATTACGAACAACTTAGATTGGAGAGAATACATAGAAAATATTGTGGGGAAGGCGAACCAAAGGTTACGTTTCATTGGCAGAACCTTCGAAGATGCACCAGCTCCACCAAAGAGACTGCCTACATCACACATGTGCGTCCTCTCCTGGAGTACTGTTGCCCCTTGTGGGACCCTCACCAGGTGGGACTGACGGAAGACATTGAGAAGGTTCAGAGAAGGGCAGCTCGTTTTGTTCTATCACGTTACGGGGGGGGGGGGGGGGGAGCGTCACGGAAATGTTGCGCGAGTTGGGGTGGAAGTCATTAAAAGAAAGACGTTATTCATTGCGGCGTGATCTGTTTGTGAAGTTTCAATCACCGACTTTTAGTTCTGAATGTGAAAATATTTTGCTAGCACCCACCTACTTAGGGAGACATGACCATCCCAATAAAATAAGAAAAATCAGATAGAAAACGGAACGATTTAGGTGTTCTTTCTTCCCGCGCGTTATTAGAGAATGGAACGGTAGAGAAAAGTTATGAAAGTGGTTAATGAACCCTCTGCCAGGCACTTGAATGTGATTTGCAGAGTATCGATGTAGATGTAAAACTCTTAGATATGTTTTGTTACTTGCTTACGCTTTATAAAATTTATATAAATACAACACAGATGTTTCGCGAGGTAAAGTGCATAAAATTATCATCCAGGCGTTTGAGATTTCGACCAGATGTTTCTTTCGGAGTCTGAGAGATGTAAATACGATGGAATTCTTTATCCAGGCAGGAGGCGTGATTTTGATTGTTTTTAAACTGCTCCCTGGAACTCCGTCAAGGCAGGATGAAGTGCATATTCGAAACTATGGTTTCATAATGCTACCCGAAGACTTAACTATATTAAAATTAATCTCTATATATAAAAGGAAGTATCCGAGATTGACTGACTGACTGACTGACTGATTGACTGACTCATCATAGCCCAGCCCAAACCACTGAAGATAGAAACTTGAAATTTGTGGAGGGTGTTGATCTTCCTCTGTAGGCGTCATTTAAGAAGCGATTTTTCGATATTCCGTCCATAAGGGGGTGAAATAGGGGATGAATCGTTTTTTGAAAATATGTAGCTATTTAGGCAATTTTGAAGCTAGAACTACAACATTTCGGATTTTAATTCAGGGTTCGAATTTAAATGACACGTGTTTCGGAATTTTTTGAAATTCGACAAATAATGGGGTAAAATTGGTGCGCAAAAAATTGATTTTCAAAAATATGCTGCTGTTAACTCAAATTTTAAGCTACAACTACGAAACTTCGGATATCGAATCTTGGTCAGGATTAAAAATCCACGATTTTTAGTATTTTTGGAAATTCAACAAGAGGGTTAAATAGAGGATGAAAAATTATTTTTGAAAACACGTTGCTATTGATACAATTTTGAAGCTAGAGTTGCAAAAATTGATATTTGTATAGTGGGTTAGACGTTAAAAAATACGTGTTTCGATATTTTTGGAAATTCAACCATCTAGGGGGTTAAACTGGAGAGAGGGTGTTTTTCGAAAATCTGTTGCTATTTAGGCAATTTTGAAGTTAAAACTACAAATTTTCGGATTTGGATTCGGGGTTCGAATTTTAAAGACACGTGTTCGGTATTTTTGAAAATTAGATTAATAAGGTGGTGAAATACGGGATGCGAAAATTGATTTTCAAAGATATGTTGCTGTTAACTCAAATTTCGAGCTATAACTACGAAACTTAGGATACGGACTCTTGATCATGATTAAAAAGACATGTGTTTTGGTATTTTTGGAAATTTAAAAACTAAGGGGGTAAAAGGGGGGATCAAAAATTCTTTTCGAAAACACATTGTTGTCAAGACAATTTTGAAGCTATAGCTACAAAAATTGTTATTTGTATTGTTCGTTAGAATTTAAAAAATACGTGTTTCGGTATTTTTGGAAATTCAACCATCAAGGGGGTTAAATTGGAGATGGGGTGTTTTTCGGAAATATATTGCTATTTAGGCAAGTTTGAAGTTAGCACTACAAATTTTCAGATTTGGATTTGGGGTTCAAATTTAAAAGACTTGTGTTTCGGTATTTTTGGAAATTCGACGAATAAGGGGGTGAAATACGAGATGCAAAAATTATTTTCAAAAATATGGTGCTGTTAACTCAGATTTCAAGCTATAATTACGAAACTTAAGATATGGATTCTTCGTCAGGATTAAAAAGAAACAACTGGTGCAGACCAACCAGCCTACGCATGCGAAGCAGCGGGGGTTCAACTAGTTTTATATAAAAAATTCCGTTCCGTAATTCGTTGTTCGTCATAGTAAACATACCGTCTCAACAATGAAGAAACGAAAAGCCAGAAAATTGTATTCAGAAAGCAATCGATACTTAAATTAAGTCAGTAATTTTGTGAAGTTCAGTAAAAAAGTATCTACCTCTTTACAGTTTGACTCTAATGTAGGAACTTGCGTAGCGAGGGTAATTCGATTCTGCTTCTAGCCTGTAATACGTAATACCCGTAGGCAACCAATGTTTTCTGTCGGAATTAAACTGAAATTTCGATGGTGTGTTCTATTCCGAAAAGTAAATTCATCTGATTAATGAGACAATAGAAGTAGTGGATGAATTTTGTTATTTGGGTAGCAAGAAATTTCTGATGGCCGATGTAAAGAAGATATAAAATGCAGAATGGCTATGGGAAGAGAAGCGTTTCTAAAGAAGCAAAACTTGTTAACATTAAATTTTAATTTAAATGTTAGGAAGTCCTTTCTGAAACCATTTGTCTGGAGTGTAGCATTGTATAGGAGTGAAACGTGGACGATAAGGAGTTCAGATGAAACGATGATAGAAGCTTTTGAAATGTGGTGCTACAGACGAATGATGAAAATTAGATGGGTAGATCACGTAACTAATGACGAGGTGCTTAACCGAATCGGGGAGAAAAGGAGTTTCTGGCATAGCCTGACTAAGAGAAGGGATAGATTGGTAGGACACATTCTGAGACATCAAGGAATTGTCAAGTTAGCATTAGAAGGAAGCGTGTGGGGTAAAAATCGTAGAGGGAGACCGAGGGACGAATACAGTAAGCAGATTCAAAAGGATGTAGGTTGCCGAACGTATTCTCAGATGAAGAGACTTGCACAGGACAGGGTAGCGTGGAGAGCTGCATCAAACCAGTCTGCGGATTGAAGATAACAACAACAACAACAACAATGGAAGATATTGTACTTTTCTTTCTAACAAGGAAGTCGAATCCACAGAAGCGAATTAAATTTGTTGCGTTTATAATCACATATGTACTTGTTTTGCGGTCGTTTTTTCATTGTGTCTCCTGCTGCCGCTTCAAATCGTTCTATCACACACCATATGGAAAAATAATAAAACTGAAGGTACTGAAACTGAAAGATTCTTTGCTGGAATTACAATAAAATGCCAAAGAACATGTGTTCAATTTTTATTGAGTAGAAACATAGAGGAATGCATTTTCCTTTCGTGTGTTGGTACAGTGGTTGCCAAGGGTTGGTATGGGTGTATTTATCAAATGTCAGCACTATAATGTTGATGTTTAAGTCGAGAAGCATTGCTGTAGACTGAGGTTTACTTTCTGCTTTGTTGTCCAAAACTACTGTTCATCTATATACATCTGCATCTACATGAAAAAGCTGCAAGTTACATTGAAGTGCATGGCAGCGGGTTCACCGAACCGCTTTTATGATATTTCCCTGTAGTTCCATTGTGTAATAGATCCCGAGAAAAAGGAATCTTTCTGTTTTTGATCTGAATTCTCTTATTATATTCTCAAATTACATGATCATGACTCCCTATGTAAGTGGGTCCTAACAATACATGTTCACATCCAGAAAGTCGGTGAAAGAATTTTCGAAAATAGATCTCGCCGCAACAAAAAACGCCTTCCTTTTGATGATTTCCACCCCAACTGTTGCATTATTTCCGTGACACTCTCTCCCCTATAACGCGATAATACAAAGCGAGCTGCCCTTCTCTGAACTTCCTCTAAATCGTCCGTCAGTCCCACCTGGTGTGGATCCCACAATGCGCAGCAGTACTCCAAAATAGTAGACTTGCACATAATACTTCGCGATCGGGAGCGCTCACTTCAGTTCTCGGATCTGCCGCGAACTAGTTCGCTCTTTTAGTTCGTCCGCTCCCAGTGACGGCTGAGCGGCGTGGTCTGCGCGTGCAGGTGGAGGGAGAAGTTCCCCCACCTAGCTGCTTCATGCGCTTGCTGCTTGAGCCGCTAACGATATCACGCAAACCAAAAGAAACAGTTTGTGGATAATTTCTCGCGTTTAAGTTTAGAGTTATCTCTATATCTTGGCATTCTGGAATTTATTAATCAGATATTGCAGAGTGCAGATTACTTCGAAGCAGAAATTTTGTAGCACTGAACTATGTAATCTAGCAGGCAGACGCTCACCTCGAAATGTCTCTCATCAGCAGAAGGCAAAGACGTGATTTTTAATTCTGTTTGCGACCTATCGTGCATATTTCAGTTCGCGACCTATCGTGCATATTTTAGTTCCAGACCTATCGCGCATATTTTAGTTCCCAAACTATCACGCATATTTTAATTCGCGACCTTTCAAGCATATTTTAGTTCCCGACATATCGCCCATATTTTAGTTCGCGACCTATCACGCATATTTTAGTTCGCGACCTATCGCGCATATTTTTGTTTCCGACCTATCGCGCATATTTTAGTTCGCGACCTTTCAAGCATGTTTTAGTTCGCGACCTATCGCCCCTATTTTAGTTCGCGACCTATCACGCATATTTTAGTTCGCGACCTATCGCGCATATTTTAGTTCCCAACCTATCACGCATATTTTAATTCGCGACCTTTCAAGCATATTTTAGTTCCCGACATATCGCCCATATTTTAGTTCGCGACCTATCACGCATATTTTAGTTCCCGACCTATCGTGCATATTTTTGTTCGCGACTTATCAAGCATATTTTAGTTCGCGACCTACCGCGCATATTTTAGTTCGCGAACTATCGCGAATATTATAGTTCGCGACCTATCACGCATATTTTAGTTCGCGACCTACCGCGCATATTTTAGTTCGCGACCGGTAGCTCTCCTTTTAGTTCGAAGCTCGGCCGCGATGTAGGTCGCTCTTTTTAGTTCGTTCGCTCGTTTTGGCTTTTGCTACCGCTACTAAAACTACAGCTGAGCTGCATCTCAGCTCGAAATGACGGCAACTGGCAGAAGGGAATCACGCGATTCTGCGCGCTCTCGCGTCCTCTCGCTGTTACCCGTCAGTCATCGGAAAAGGAACGGACGAACTAAGAGGCGAGGGATCTGGGAACTAGTTCGCGTAGTCCGCCTGTGGGAGCGCTCTGCCGAACTACTTCGTTCGCGAACTACACAAGACTACAAAATAGGACGCACAAGTGTGGTGTAGACAGTTTCTTTAGTAGAACTGTTGCATCTTCGAAATGTTCTGCCGGTGAAACGCAGTCTTTGGTTCGCCTTCCATAGAATAGTTTGTATGTGCTCTTTCCAATTTAAGTTGTTCGTAATTGTTATTCCTAGGTATTTGGTAGAATTGAGGGCGTTTAGGTTTGATTGATTTTTCGTGTAACTGAAGTTTAACGGATTTCCTTTTGTGGTCATGTGGATGACCCTACATTTACCATTATTAAGGATCGAATGCAAATTTTTGCTGCATGCAGTTATCTTATCTAATAATTTTGCATTTGCTTTTGTTCTTCTGGTGATTTTACTAAACGATAAATGACAGCATTATTCGTCTTCTAAATCTAATATATAAAGCAAAGTGTCCGTATGTGTGTACGTGTTGCATACAAATCTACAGTTTTGTACCAATCCTTATGAAATTTTGTACACGTAACCTTCAATCCATGAGGACGGTCGCCGTAAGTGTAAGAATCACATACGATATATAGTTCACGAGATATGGCGTTATAAACATTGAGATGCGCGAAAAACTGCTGCATTTTGCGACAATGCTGCTCATTTTCACCTAAACCACTAGACCGATTTAAACCAAAATTTGGTACACACATTCCTTACCGTGAGGTAATAATTACTACAGGGATAAGAATCACATACGACACATGGTTCAGAAGATATGACGTCATAAACAATAGAAATCGCAAGAAACTGCCATATAATGCGGCGAGACTTTAAAAATAAGCTATATGAGTACTTAGCGACTTGCAACAACTTTAAACATAATTTCAAACCTTTATTAAACTTTTTCTCGCTGACTACAATACCAAAATGATGAAAAGAAAAAAGTTCCTCGCTTACTACTTTTCCGCTGTTCATGGAGTAAAACTACGGCATTCGGTATGACGTTAAAATTTATTATTTGTACACCACAAATTTTAGCCGCAGGAAATTTTACATGCAGTATACACACATATACATGAATGTACCTTCTCAGTTCTATAGCATTCTAACACGTAGTTCATGAGATATGAGCACATAAACAGTAACGTTCCGCTGTTCATGGACTGAAGCTACGGCTTTCGGTATGACACTACAATTTATAATTTTTACACTACAAATGGTAACCGCAGTAAATTTTACAGACAGTACACACTTCTATAGTTGAGTGTACCTTCGAAATGTATCACAGTGTGACACATAGTTCACGAGATATGAGCACATAAACTGTAACGTTCATGGAAAACCGCCCCATCACGCACCAAGTTTTAATCTATTACTTCTTTACTAGTAATTGTATTCCCAAGAGATTTTACATACATACAGCCCTTATACAAATGAATATATACCTGAAAAATGGCAGGAATACATAAATAAATACCCGGGCATCGCCGGGTTTTTAGCTAGTTGTATCTATAAAGCAAACGGAGATTACAAATAATCAATGTTATGACATACTTATAGACCAAGTATTCTTTAATATTATATCAATAGCGCAAGTTCACTTGATTTCGTTGCTTTCTGTTTGACAGATTCCTAGGACATTAGAAACGAACGAATCCTGAACACTAGTGACTGTCGTATATATGGCCATTGTGGTTCACACATATTTCGTTCGGTTCTGGAAACATCCTGGTATAACCGAAAGTTAAAAGGCGACCGATCACGAAAAGCGGGAAATCTTGGTTCGAGTCGCAGCTAGGCACAAATTTTAGAATGTCTCTAGTGGGTAGTACATCTACATCTACATACATACTCCGCAATTCACCGTAAGGTGCGTGGCGGAGGGTACACTGTACCACTACTAGGCATTTCCTTTCCTATTCCACTGCCAAATTTAACGGGGAAAAAAAGAATGCCTATATGCCTCCGTAAGAGCCCTAATTTCTCTTATCTTGTATTTGTGATCTTTACGCGAAATGTAAGTAGGCGGCAGCAAGATCGTACTACACTCAGCTTCAAATTCCGGACCTCTAAATTTACTTAACAGAAATTCACGAAAAGAACGTCTTATTTCTTCCAGCGATCCCCAATTGAGTTGCCGGAGCATTTCCGTGACACTCGCGCGTTGGTCGAACCTACCGGTAACAAACCTAGCTGCTCGTCTCTGAACCGCCTCTATGTCTTCCTTTAAACTGATCTGCTGCGGGTCCCAAACACTTGAGCAATACTCAAGGCGTGGTCGTACAAGCGTTTTATACGCGGTCTCCTTTACAGGTGAAGTACATCTTCCCAAAATTCTCCCAATAAACCGAAGTCGGCTGTCTGCCTTACTCACAACTGTCCTTACATGCTCGTTCCATTTCATATCGCTCTGCAGTGTTACGCCTAGATATTTGAACGACGCGACAGCATCAAGAAGCTCACTACTAATGCTGTATTCGAACATTATGGGATTGTTTTTTCTACTCATGCGGATCCATTTACATTTTTCTACATTGGGAGCTAGCTGCCATTCTTCGCACCAACTAGAAATTTTGTCTAAGTCATTCTGTATGCTATTACAGTCAATTACAGACGACACCATCCCATACACCACAGCATCATCAGCAAACAGCCGCAAATTACAACTTACTCTGTCCATCGGGTCATTTATATAGATAGAAAATAATAGCGGTCCTATCACACTCCCCTGGGGCACGCCTGACGATACACTCGTCTCTGATGAACACTCGCCGTCGAGAACAACGTACTGCGTTCTATTACTTAGGAAGTCTTCCAGCCAGTCACAAATCTGTGAACCTATTGCATAAGCTCGTATCTTCGTTAGCAGTCTGCAGTGTGGCACCGTGTCGAACGCCTTTTTGAAGTCTAGAAAAACACAATCCTCCTTTTGCACTTCATCCATGGCTCGCAAGACGTCATGTGAGAAAAGGGCAAGCTGAGTTTCACATGATCGATGTTTCCTAAACCCGTGGTGATTCATGGAAAGAAGCTTTTCCGTTTCAAGGAAATTTACTATATTCGAACTGAGAATATACTCCAAAATTCTACATGAAACTGATGTCAACGATATTGGCCTGTAATTGTGTGGGTCAGTTCTCTTTCCTTTATTATAAACGGGATTCACCTGCGCTTTTTTCCAATCACTAGGAACTTTGCGCTGAATTAAAGATTCGAGATAAATGCAAGCTAAGTAGGGGTCCAATGCCGCAGAATAGTCTTTGTGAAACCGAACTGGTATTCCATCCGGACCAGCAGACTTTTTCGTATTTAGCTCTCTCAGCTGCTTCTCTACACCGGAAATACCTATTGTTATGTTCCCCATTTCGGAATTAGTACGTTGATCAAATGATGGTACATTTGTGCGGTCCTCCTGCGTGAAAGATTTCTTAAAGGTTAAATTTAGAACTTCAGCTTTCCGTTTGCTTTCTGCTATTACTGTCCCGGAATGATCAACTAGTGACTGGACAGTGGGCTTTGACCCGCTTATCGATTTTACATAGGACCAGAAATTTTTCGGGTTCTCGGAAAGATCTTTTGTTAAGGTATTTCTATACCTAATAAAGGATCTGAAAATTCGATATTGCGACTAAACTTTCGATTTAAATTATTTCGACCACTGTAATTCGTCAACATCACGGATTAGCATGTAGTGAAGTTGTGAATCTCCTTCCCGTGTTTTCGCCATATCCGCGAGACCGTTCGTTGTCCTCGTCACTGCACTCGAGGTGAAGTTAAATGCTCTCTACTTCGTTACGTAAACTACAACACTATCGGCAAAGCAACTGTTAATTCAATCTTCGCTACAACACTATCGACAAAGGAACTGGTAATTCAGTTTTCATTGGTGGTTCTGAAAATACTTAAAGGTTTGCCCTAATTCTGTAGAGATAGTCCAGTCAACTTGTGTTCAGTAGGGCCCCTAGCCGGAAAGTTTTGGGGTAGTTTTGATTTCTTCGATTCTATATGTTTTTTGGGGTGCTGAATCCGAATCTGGCATTTATCAACAAAATTTCGTGACGCAACTTTGAAAAAAATGCAAGAATTCGAAAAAATTGCATTTTTCCGTGTTTTTCTGCTTATAACTCGGAAACTATCAACTTTTCACAAATTGCATCCCAGTACAAAATTGAAGTCCATAAAATTTCCTACAGATTTCACTATTTATGTTTTACTGTCAGACGAGGCGTTCCGGCTCAAGCGCTAATTGAAAATTGGCGTATTTTGGCTGTCTCCGCTAAAATCCAATTTGTACAATTTATGATTTTATTAATAACTTGTACTTCATGTAATTTCTTTTTTAATTTCGTATAACTTTACATATATGATCTAAAGAAGGTGTGCATAGAGAACTGGGAGAAGCAGTGGATACCAGTCTACATTCTATACGACTTAGAACTTGTAGGAATTCACTAAATGTCAGCTTTTAATAATGAATTAGACTTCTTGAGTGGAAAAAGTGGATTTTAGCGGGGACAGCCAAAATACACCAATTTTCAATTAGCGCTTGAGTCGGAACGCCTCGTCTGACAGCAAAACATAAGTAGTGAAATCTGTAGGAAATTCTATGGACTACAATTTTGTACTGGGATGCAATTTGTGAAAAGTTGATAGTTTCGGAGTTATAAGCAGAAAACCGCCGAAAAATGCTGTTTTTTTCGAATTTTTGCATTTTTTTTTTTCAATGTTGCGTCACGAAATTTTGTTGGGAAATGCCAGATTCGGATTCAGCACCCAAAAAAACATATGGAATCGAAGAAATCAAAACTACCGCAAAACGTTCCTGGTAAAAATATATATTGACTCGACTAAGAAGGATACTGGATACCCGGCCGCGATGGCCGAGGGGACTGAGGCGCCTCAATCACGGTCTGCACGGCCACTACGGTCGGGGGTTCGAATCCCCCCTCGGGCATGGATATTTGTGCCGTCCTAGTTCGTAAGTAGTTTATAAGTAGTTTGTAAGTTTAGGGACTGATGACCCCGTAGTTAAGTCCCATAAGCTGTACAAACAGTTGAACAGTTGAGTTGATACTGGATATTTCGTCACAACTAATCGCCTCTTTGCGCTAGCTACAAACAAATCTGTTTCTCTCGGTGAAAAGTTAACAAAGCCATTGGCTCTACAAAGTAACACATGGATATCTGCGATAGATCTACTGTCAACCCAGAAAAATTATGTGGCCAGTTGGTGTGTTGTAGAACTTAATTTAATTGATTTGAAAATGTGCTAAAAGATCCGAAGCTGGTAAGCCTACAAAATGGAATGTGTGTCCACACCCAGACTCACGTAATGGGTTATTCAGAATACTTACTGCTATGAAAGCTCAGCAGTCTCATAAATTTTACTAAAATCACTCCACTCCATATTTTTGTGGCGCTGGAACAGCTACCTTATTAGATATTTTGATAAAAAACAGTCTTGGTTGCACAAAATTGATGTTCCATTTATTTATACCTGACGCGTTTCGCCTCTTCTGAGCAACGTCAAAAGTTGAGAGAGGGACAAAATTTACGAACTAGTTTGAAAACAGAACTAAAATCATGTTAAATCTTTCCTAAGCGAGAAATATTATAAACTAGCCCAGGTATTTATTTATTTATTTATTGCTACCATTTTTCAGGTATGTATTCATTTGTTTAAGGGCTGTATGTCTGTAAAATCTCTTTGCAATACAATTAGTAGTAAAGAAGTAATAGATTAAAACCTGGTGCGTGATTGGGCGGTTTTCCATGAACGTTACTGGTTATGTGCTCATATCTCATGAACTACGCGCATTTAGAAGGTACATTCAACTATATGCGTGTATACTTTCTGTAAAATTCCCAACGGCTATAATTTATTGTGCAGAAATTAAAAATTGTAACGTCATAACGAAAGCCGTCGTTTTAGTCCATGAACAGCGAAACGCTACTGTTTACGTACTCATATCTCATGAACTACGTGTCGTACCGTGATACAATTTAGAAGGTACATTCAAATGTATGTGTGCATACTGTCTGTAAAATTTCCTGTCGCTACAATTTGTAGTGTTCAAATTATAAATTGTAACGTCATACCAAATGCCGTAGTTTTACTCCATGAAGAGCGGAAAAGTAGTAAGCGAGAAACTTTTTTCCTTTCATCATTTTACTATTGTTGTCAGCGAGAAAAAGTTTAATAAAGGTTTGAAGTTATGTTTAAAGTTTGTTGCAAGTTGCTAAGTACTGTCATTCTCATACAGTGTATTTTTAAAGTCTCGCCGCATTATATGGCAGTTTTTGCGATTTCTTTTAGTTATGACGTAATATCTTTTGAACCATGTCCCGTATGTGATTCTTAACCATGCAGCAATTGTTACCTCACGGTAAGGAATGTGTGTACCAAATTTGGTTGAAATCGGTCCAATGGGTTAGGTGAAAATGAGCAGCATTGTCGCAAAATGCAGCAGTTTTTCGCGCATCTCCTTGTTTATGACGTCATATCTTGTAAACTACATATCGTATGTGATTCTTACACTTACGGCGACCGTCATGGATTGAACCATGTCCCGTATGTGATTCTTAACCATGCAACAATTGTTACCTCACGGTAAGGAATGTGTGTACCAAATTTGGTTGAAATCGGTTCAATGGGTTAGGTAAAAATGAGCAGCATTGTCGCAAAATGCAGCAGTTTTTCGGGCATCTCATTGTTTATGACGTCATATCTTGTGAACTACATATCGTATGTGATTCTTACACTTACGGCGACCGTCCTCATGGATTGAAGCTTATGCGTACAAAATTTCATAATGATTGTAACAAAACTATAGATTTGTATGCAACACGTAGAAATATGCGGACACTCTTCTTTATATATTAGATAGGGAAGGTGCAGACTGATAAAACTGCAAGCCACGTGAGCACATTCACGATTTGATGTGGGTGAAATGAAGATTGAACTAGTAAATCCCACTTAAGAGCATAGTTCAAAGAATAAAATTACTTTTCTCTGAGTTTTCAGAGCGTCAAATTATTAAATTCGATAAAATAGAGCCTTTACAACAGATGTGGTAACTGTTGCTCAAGAATGGGGGATAGCGATGTCAATGGTAGAACCTAATTTAGGCGCGGGAAGCTTTGTTTACTTACTATTTTATTGAATTTAATAATTTGACGCTCCACAGAATTCGCGGTTTCTACAGCCCTTCACAATATGTTGTACACCTTGCCCTCTCCGCGTCACATTCTGGGGAAGGAATTTTTCCCCATTTGTGGAGCACGCATGTACAGTGCGTATTCGGTTGAGGGTTGTCCACACGGTACGGAGCTGATGGAACCCTGTTGCCGGCCGCGGTGGCCGAGGTGACTGAGGCGCTCCAGTCACGGTCTGCACGGCCACTACGGGCGGGGGTTCGAATCCCCCCTCGGGCATGGATATTTGTGCCGTCCTTAGTGTTACCTAATTCATAAGTAGTTTGTAAGTTTAGGGACTGATGACCCCGTAGTTAAGTCCCATAACCTATACAAATATTGGAACATTGGAACATTTGAACCCTGGTGGCTTCTCCTCGATGCAGGGCAGTTTTGTCCCAACTGCTAAGTCCATCTACATCTACGTGGCATACTCTGCAAATCACATTTAAGTGCCTGGCAGAGGGTTCATCGAACCACCACTATATCATTTATCTCCCATTCCATTCTCGAATACTGCACGGGAAGAAAGAACATATGAATCACTCCGTTAGAGCTCTGATTTCTCGTATTTCATTCTGATGATCATTTCTACCTATGAAAGTGGGAGTCAACAATACATTTTCGCATTCGGAGGACAATGTTGGCGATTGTAGTTTCGTAAGTAGCCCACGCCGCAGCGATAAGCGCAGTTGTTGTAATGATTCCCATCCCAGATCCTGTATCATTTCTGTAACGCTGTCTCCCCGGTATCGTGGCAATACGAAACGATCTGCCCTTCTTTGGACTCTTTCGATGTCCTCCGTCAAACCCACCTGATAAGGACCCCACACTGGACAGGAATACTCCAAAAACTGACGGACAAGCGTAGTGTATGCAGTTTCTTTAGTAGTTCTGTTGCATCTTGTAAATGTTGTGCCAATAAAACGCAGTCTCTGGTTCGCCTTTCCCACGACATTAACTACTTGTTCTTTCCAGTTTAAGTCTGAAGTAATAGTAATTCCTAGGTATTTTGTGGACTTTACGGCCTTCACATTTGATTGATTTATCTTGTAAACAAAGTTTAATATAAATTATATATAATTGTATATTTGAACGCTGTATTTCGTGAAAAATGTATATAATTGTTTCTAGATTGTGTTTCAGGGCATGTCAGAGAAATACAAGCTGAGGAGAAGGGGAGCAATGTAGTGGGGACAAGGAGCTACATCCCGTCACAAGCCACTCTATGAGCTCAGATTGTCAGGTAGGCGTTAAAGTTGATAATTTGTTTCATTAAGGGCCGGTTCGTCCATCTCTCGTTAATCGTGTCGTTAGTAAACGAGAAGATGCCTTTAACGTCCAGTTAAATGTGCTCGTTAAGTGCATTGCGTTTGTCATTGCCAGATACACCTCTCGTTTGCTAACCTGGAGAAAACGAGAAGATACGATATATTTCGACTATGTTGGCAATAGAAACAAATGAAACTGCTATCTGAATAAACGGGTGATTCTATTTACACTTCGGTAAAATCAGACGTGACGTCATTATGACGTATCCACACTATCGACGTCCAGAAGAGCGGCGCATCGACTTTTGCGATCGTTCGAGTCGTTGGTTTTGGGTGAGACAACATGCTTAATTCGACATTCTTTCTGAACTGCATACTTTTTTCCTTCGTAGTTTAGTGACAAAACTAGACCTTACTTAATGGTATCATGTTTTGGAAAGCACTGACGGAAATTTCAGTAAATGTATATTGAATATTATGTCAGAAATAACGCAGACGGAGCCTTAGAGAACGACAACTGCACACATTTTCAAAGGAAAGAACTAGCATATTGCAGCAACTTGGCGGTAAATGAGTACCCAGTTTTACGAAATGTTTTACCTGATGTTCGCAGAGCCTCTGTAACAAATAACTGTATTAATATCCAGCTCATTTGATTTATAGTTTCGGCGAAAACATACATATACCTACGGCGACTATATGCTGTTTTTGTATGTCACATATTTTGACACGTCCAAGTACACATTGTCGCTTCATAGCCTGGTAACCTTATTTTGTCCTAATAATATTGATCTCGGGTATGCAGCCGGATACCGTCGTCAACCAGACACGATATTTCAACAGACCAACTGGCTGCCATCTTCAGGTGAGAGCGCAGAACACTAACTCGCCGGAAACTGATAAAGAACAAGAAACAGCAGCCCCTTTATACACTGCTGACGACCCACCGCGCGTGCGCGAAACCAAAGTAGAAGCCACCTAGGCGCAATGGAAACAGTAGCGCGCCGGTGGAGAAAAACGGCAAAAACGATGGGTCGAAAACAAGGCTAGTTTAAAGAAACAGCAGGTCGAAATGAAGACCGTTGTTGCTTGACGTCAGATAAAATCGGGTTCCAAGTTTTACTTAGTGGAAAACCCTTGTCCCTATTAATAATATTATCGGCCATACGAATTTCCATTGATTCTTTGAGTACACATTCCCAGTAGCGGGAAGCAGGAGCAATCAGTTTAGTTTCATCGTACAACATCTTGTGTCCCTCATTCAAACAATGTTCAGCAACAGCCGACTTTTCAGGTTGAAGCAAACGAGTATGACGGTGTTCCACACACCGATCCTGAACTGTGCGGATCGTTTGGCCAGTGTAAGTTTTACCACAATAACAAGGAATACTATAATCACCGGGTTTCCTCAGTCCTATATCATCTTTGACTGACCCAAGGAGGGCCCTAGTCTTAGGTGGGGGCATAAAAAACACTTTTAATGTCGAATCTTCTTAAAATTCTTGAAATTTTCGAGGAAATATTCCCGACGAAAGGCAAAAAGGCAATAGACCTGTAATTGTCTTCTAATGGTTCATCTTTTGGACCAAATTGAAACGCACGAAAAATTTGTTGTGTCTGGTTGACGACGGTATCCGGCTGCATACCCGAGATCAATATTATCAGTTACTACGCCGGGAAAGTCTACGCAACCTTATTTTGTCCTCTTGGTTTAACGTAGACTCCGTACTACAATGCAACTCTGTAGCATTTTTCGCTTAAAGAAAAAGTTTCCATTAGTTTTAAACACAACCTTCACAAAGTTTCCATTAGTTTTAAACACAACCTTCACAAATGGTTCACAATGACAACATCAGATTTGGCTGACTAACGTTTCAGAACTCACAGTGTAAGTCCTTTTTCGGAAAGTTTATAGCTTCTTACTTAAAAAAAAAAAAAAAAAAAAAAAAAAAAAAAAAAAAAAAAAAAAAAAAAAGCAAAGTTATAGCTTCCGAAACTATAATGAATATACCATTACCAACTGAAGATATTATCAGCTACTCCTTTAATTCGTCTGCTACAATTGCAACCGCAGTTTTGCGTCTAGAACGACCACACAAGTCGATCATGGCTCCAGTCGTCTTCGATAGTGAGGATACGTCATAATGACGTCACGTCTCATTTTACCGAAGTGTAAATAGAATCACCCCTGAATAAACAGCTGTTCCCCATATTTGACTATCAGGGAAGAGTTTATCAGACAGTTGTTATTTGGTGCTATGGCAAACAAACATGAAAGAAGCTCAAATTTTACAAGAGAATCTTGAGTCCTTAATAGAGCAATATGACACATTGGAATGTAAAAAAAAAAAAAAAAAAATAAATAAATAAATAAATAAATAAAAAGAAGAAAAAAGACGACGCTACGACATGGAACGAAAAGGAAGCGACATTGCGGCAAATGAATTCAATGCTCTCCATGGAACATGTAGGACAACAAAATTGCTTAGGGCCTAGTACGATAATATACTGCCAAGTGCGTAGTACGTTAGTGCAGGTTAAATTGTACGACGGTTCTCGCCGGGCTACAATGGTTATGTTGGCACCAATGGTAATGATGGCAAATCAGATGAACAATAAATGTTTTTTCGTGACAACTGCAATTAAAACGAAAAATTTTTTTTTTCTGAACGGACAAGGGTACATACAAGAACCTGTCGACCATAGAGCAGGTACAGTATTAAATTTGCTGCGAGTGAAACGAGCAGCAATAACATTTACTCTGTAGCTCGTGAAAATTTATTAACTCAGTTCTACACTTCATTGTTCAACTGTTGCCAACATAAGCACTGGAGCCCGGCGAGAAGCGTCGTAAAATTTTACCTTAGCGCAAGCAATAAATTGCACGTAGGCGAAAGTCCACTGTTCCTGTAGATCGGAGAAAGAAATCACGTTTTAGGCCTAGCACTAGGTGCAACAAGCATAAGTAAATACTGAATCAATAAGTTTGCACACATAGATAATGTATTCTGTTTATATATATATATATATATATATATATATATATATATATATATATATATATATATATATAACTTACAAAATTCATAACTATATGTTGGTCTCTTCAGATGGTCGTGTAGTTTTTCATACAGCGTTTCCAAAGTGGCTTTTCGAAGACGAAATTGCGTAACAAATTCTGCATCATCCCAGCATTTAAAATGATTTGGACGAACATAAATACGTCTAGGACGCCTTATATTGGCAATGTCCTCTAGGTCGTCTGAAGTATTGACATCGTAGTAACTGTCAACGAAATCTTATTCCAGCCATTTTCATCGTACCGATTCTCACTTAACTAGTCGTTACCCGTAAGTTTGTATTTTGATACCGCAACAATATTTTTAAGGTTATGTTGCATATCTGCAATGTATCAAACTCATCTAACCGCTACTGACATGGATAGGGTGAGAAATATGACGATACAATTTACCACTAAAGCTGCTTTCCACACTAGTTTTTCATACATGTAGTGCTTCTGTTATTTTGTTCGATAACTCGGTCTTTTTCACGTGAATATATTGATGTATTTTAGCGCTTTGGAATCCTGCCATATATATATATATCCTGCCATATATATATATATATATATATATATATATATATATATATATATATATATATATTAAGTATTCTCTTTGTAAAATATTATGGAAAAAAATCTTTGAAAAATGAGTCACTTCCGATTGTCATGTCAGGCTATACAGATCTTGTTACATTAATAAATGTGAAATATTGTTAAAACGTATTACGAAGAATGAATCTTATGGAAGTGTGTAAAAGGTTGAAATGGCAATGAATACTAGTCACCACGGTTATTTCTATGAAGAGCACATTTTAGAAATTTTCTCGAACATTAAAACACTTTAATGGAACTGTACGTTTTTGTGAACGGCGAAAATATGAAAGTTTAATTAGCTGTCATCGTTGGTTATTTAAATAGAAGGGTAACCAACTTTAGAAACTTTTTCAATAACTTGTTCGCGGATGATGCTGTCGTTTATAGGTTAGTGAAGTCAACAGAGGATCAAAAGCAACTGCAAAGCGATTTAGACAAAATTTCTGCAAGGTGCGAAACTTGGCAATTGACACTAAATAAAGAAAAGTGTGAAGTAATACACATGACCACTAAAAGAAATCCGCTGAACTTCAATTACGCGATAAATCAGTCAAACCTTAAGGTCGTAGATTCTACCAAATACCTAGGAGTTACAATTATGAACAACTTTGACTGGAGAGAACACATAGAAAATATTGTGGGGAAGGCGAACCAAAGGTTACGTTTCATCGGCAGAACGCTACGAAGATGCACCAGCTCCACCAAAGAGACTGGCTACATCACACTTGTGCGTCCTCTCCTGGAGTACTGTTGCCCCTTGTGGGACCCTCACCATGTGGGACTGACGGAAGACATTGAGAAGGTTCAGAGAAGGGCAGCTCGTTTTGTTCTATCACGTTACGGGGGGGAAAGCGTCACGGAAATGTTGCACGAATTGGGGTGGAAATCATTAAAACATAGACGTTATTCATTGCGGCGTGATCTGTTTGCGAAGTTTCAAGTTATTTACAACTTGTACAAAAGCCAGACCGCAGTTATTAGACTGGAAGGGCATAATGGGAAGCATCAGTTGGGAAGGGAGTAAGACAGGGTTGAAGCCTTTCTCCGATGTTATTCAATTTGTACATCGAGCAGGCGATGAAGGAAAGCAAGAAAAAATTTGGAATAGGGATTAAAGTTCAGGGGGAAGAAATAAAAACGTTGCGTTTTGCTGATGACATTGTAATTCTGTCAGAGGCAGCAAAGGATCTGGAAGAGCAGTTGAATGGAATGGACAGTGTGTTGAAGAGAGCGTATAAAATGAACATTAACAAGAGCAAAACGAAAATAATGGAATGCGGTCTTAGAAAATCAGGCGATGCTGAAGGAATTAGATTAGGTAACGAAACAATGAAGGTGGTAGATGAGTTTTGTTACTTGGGTAGTAAAATAACATGCGATGGTCGCAGTACAGAGGATATAAAATGTAGAATGGCAATGGGAAGAAAAGCATTTTTGAAAAAGAGAAATTTGCTAACATCGAATATTAAATTAAGGGTAAGGAAGTCTTTTCTGAAGGCATTTGTGTGGAGTGTTGCCTTGTACAGGAGTGAAACATGGACAATAAGCAGTGCGGACAGGAAGAGCTTTTGAAATGTGGTGCTACAGAAGAATGCTGAAGATTAGGTGGGTGGATCGCGTGACTTATGAGGAGGTACTGAACAGAATTGGGGAGAAAAGGAATTTCTGGCATACCTTGACTAAAAGAAGGGATCGCTTGGTAGGACACATTCTTAGACATCGGGGAATCGTAAATTTAGCATTGGAGGGAAGTCTGTGGGGTAAAAATCGCAGAGGGAGACCATGAGACGCGTATAGTAAGCAGATTCAAATGGATGTGGGTTGCCGTTCTTATGAGGAGATGAAAAGTCTTGCTCAGGATAGAGTAGGGTGGAGAGCTGCATCAAACCAGTCTCCGGACTGAAGACCATAACAACAACGCTCAATAAAAGTGATTTTGATGTAGAAAGTCGTTCAGTGACGATTATTTGTCCTCATAGGATATTTCAAAGAAGTGATAGTATGTAAATACAGAGAATTTCTGAACATTTTGTTACTATACTGGTAATTTTCACATATTGTCATATGCCAGAATGAACCAACAACATGAAACGTGCTGCCTTCTATGTCTTAAGCATACAACTTATTACTAATCTATGAACTATGATCAATAGAGGGCATTATGTGACGTCCAGTGAAACCTACCATATTTAGATAGACGCGCTATTGGAGTTGGTTCAGTCTGCCATACGAAAAATCTTATTAATTACCTTCTGGGGTAGCATGAACGAAACATTTAAGTTTTAACTAATAAAACAGAGCTGCGCATTGTTGACTCGCTTCCATGTGACTTGAGCTGTTCTCATCAATGATCTGTCACGAAGTGTACCAGATTCTACTTATGAACTAAAATTAAAAAAAAAAAATATAATTATTGTTTGTGCTTCATGTTTGGAAAAGCAATAGCTATTGAGAATATGCATATTGAATGTAATTTACTCCAATTTGAATCCCAAAGGTTTAAAAAGGCGTCGGGAAATTACAACTCAATTATCTTAAATTGTGAGTTTTGTAGTTGGTTCACTCTGGCGTAATGTTCTCTCGTTTGCGTTTTTGGTCAAAAATGAGCAGGCGTGGCACCCATCGCCACAGAGCTTCTTCCTGACCACATTTTCATGGAGGACATAATGCACTCGTTCAGTTGAGTTGCCTACAGTGTTAGCCATCTCCAGAAATTTTATGCGTCGACTTTCCATTACCACATCGTGCACCTTATCGCTGGTTTCCTGTGCGGTGACTTCAGCGAGCCGACCGCAGCTTAAGAGAACGAAGTTGTAGACAATTTTCACCTCTACAAATTCGTTTATTCAATTTTCGTGTCAGATGAATAATTAAGCAGTAATTTTCATTTAAATTTCGAGCTCTCAGAAGACGACCGCAAAGGCCCACTACCGTAAACCTAAAGTGGGCCAAAACGTCCAACATTGGCACGGAAGAAAGTGTTGTTTCATCAGGACAATGCTCCAGCCCACACAGAAGCTATCGCAATGGCAAAAGTGCGCGACTTGGGATTCGAACTGGTTCCTCACACACCCTCTTCACCAGACTTGGCTCCGAGTGACTTCCTCTTATTCCCAAATTTTAAAATTTGGATCGATGGGAACAAATTTTCATCGAATAAGGAAATGTCCGCCGCTGTGACAGCCTATTTTGCAGAGCTTGACAAAGCCTACTTTGACGATCATCATCATCATCATCATCATCATCATCAGAGACTGATTATGCCTTTCAGCGTTCAGTCTGGAGCATAGTACCTCTAATAAAATTCCTCCATGATCCCCTATTCAATGCTAACATTGATGCCTCGTCTGATGTTATGCCTTTTACTTGAAAATCATTCTGCACCGAATCTAAGTACTTTCTTCTTGGTCTACCTCGACTCCTCTTACCCTCCGCTGCCGAGCTCATGAGTCTCTTAGGTAACCTCGCTTCTCCCATGCGTGTAACATGACCCCACCATCTCAGTCTGTTCGGTCTAACTGCTTCATCTATGGTGTTCATTCCCAGCTTTTCTTTGATTTCCTCATTATGGACACCCTCCTGCCATTGTTCCCATCTATTAGTACCTGCAATCATTCTTGCTACTTTCATATCTGTAACCTCTACCTTATGAATAAGGTAACCTGTATCCACCCAACTTTCACTCCCATACAACAAAGTTGGTCGAAAGATAGAGCGGTGCACTGCTAACTTAGTCTTGGTACTGACTTCCTTCTTGCATAAGAGAGTAGATCTTAGCTGAGCACTCACTGCACCTCGATTCCAGTTCTTTCGCTATGTTGCCATCCTGTGAGAAAATACATCCCAGGTACTTGAAACTGTCTACCTGTTTTAACTTTGTTCCCCCTATTTGGCACTCAATCTGTTTGTTTTGTGTCCCAGCCTCGTCGTCACTTTGGTGTCTCGTTTCCGCCGGTTGTCTTTGGTGTCGGTGGCCGAGTAGAGAGAGACCGACACAGGAATAAAGATAGCACGCTTGTGCAGGTAGGAGGTGAGCAGCCAGTGGGACAGCAGAAACTAGAAATACTAGAGTAAATTAGAACGAGATATATATTTCTTAGAGACTTAGTAGTACTTAACTTTTACATAGCTCAGTGCTGCAGAATGCTGATACATAGTTGAGCCTAGAGGCCTGCCTAGTGCCTATCCGATAGCCAAGTCTTCACTAGTGCCTATCTGATTCCGAAGTGTTAGTTGGTTGCTATCTCAGTCCCAAGTGAACGATGTCGTTCAGTGGTGGCCACGAGCGGAGTTGCAGCAGAGGGCGCTCGTGGCTGACGTCGTAAGAACGCCGCGCCGTGCGTGCATGGTGGCGCGCACTTTGGACTTGTGCGACACCACAGTTCGAATCTCTTTCCCACAGACATTACTTTCGTTTTGGAGATGCTGATCATATCATAATCCTTGCACCACTGATCCAGCTCTGAAATATTAGTTTGCAACCTTTCAATCGAATCTGCCATTACACCTAAGTCATCCGCATATGCGAGACTGCTTATTTTGTTTTCACCTATTTTAATCCCTCCCTGCCCATCTAATGTTTTCAGCATATGATCCATGAATAGTATGAACAACAGTGGTGACAGGTTACAGCCTTAACTTACCCCTGAAACTACCCTGAACCATGAGCTTAATTTGCCATCTAGTCTAACTGCTGCCTGACAGTCTACGTAAAGCCCTTTAATTGCCTGCAGAAGTTTGCCTCCTATACCATAATCTTGTAGAACTGACAGTAGCTTCCTCCTAGGATCACGGTCATAAGCCCTTTCCAGATCTATGAAACATAGATACAATTCCCTGTTCCACTCATAGCACTTTTCCATTACCTGCCGTAGGCTAAAGATCTGGTCCTGACAGCCTCTAAGAGACCTAAACCTACACTGATTTTCATCTAACTTGTCCTCAATTAATACTCGCACTCTCCTTTCAACAATACCTGAGAATATTTTGCCTGCAACGCTAATTAAAGACATACCGCGATAGTTGTTGCAATCTTTTCTGTTTCCATGTTTGAAAATTGGCGTGATTACCGCTTTCGTCCAGTCAGACGGAACCTGTCCCGATTCCCACACCTTTTCAGTTATCCTGTGTAACCATTTGAGTCCTGATATTCCACTGTATTTGACGAGTTCCGGCTTAATTTCATCCACCCTAGCCGCTTTATTGCACTGTAATCTACTGACCATTTTCTCCACTTCCTCAAATGAGATCCTGTTTCCATCGTCGTTCCTATCCCATTCTACCTGAAAACCTGACACATCATTGAAAGTTTCTTCTACATTGAGCAATTCTTTAAAATATTCCCTCCAACATGCTGGCAACAATCAGAGCAATATACTTTGACGATGGGTTGAAAAAACTGAAAACTCGCTGGACCAAGTGTATAGCCTTGCAAGAAGACTATGTCGACAAATAAAGTGAATTTTCGCCTTTAAAACAATTTTTATTCTATTTTTACCAGACTTATCAAACCGCCCCTGTACATGCGTCACCGGAATATATATTTGTTTGATATTAATATTCACTTCTTGTTGCATTTTTCTTTGTAATATATTCTACACCAGAGCTTTTCAAATTGGGTGTCGCGTAGTAGTATCAAGGGTGTCGCGAGACTAACAAATTTAGACTCTAAACAAAAAAGTCTTGTCATAAAATAATACAAAATATCTTTCTCTTCTTACTACCTTGAAGACTGCTTCAGCAGCAGTAGACACTCAGGGTTCGTTCGAGCAGCTGCCAGTTGCCAGATTCCAGCAAACTGCGCATGCGCAGAGCTGCTGCTGATACTCGATAACAGCTCTTCCCATGCACAGTTTGCTGGAACTGGCAGCTGCTTGAACGAACCTTCACTGTAGTGAAAAAAAGCTGCACCTGAGCGTTTGTTAATGGATTTATCAAAGCCACGCCACCCTCAGTAGCGTTTCTTACAATTAAATGTCAATCAATGACACAGTGGCTGTGAAAGCTGTCACAGATTGTAAAAGCAGTCACAATTATCCACTGACTAAAGCTATTCAGTAGCGATGTTTAATATGGAGTATGGCCGGGTGATTAACGGAGAGTAGTATTTTAAATGCAGTGATCGTTGGTTCGAACCCTGGTATGCGTTAATATTTTTTTCTCTCAGTTTATTGTATGTAACAGATTCTGGGACCAGAAATGGCATTCATATTCTTACGTGTCACAAATATTTATCCCTTGTTTTTCCGAATATGTCGGGACTTCCGAGGTCGTGGTGAAGCAAGAACCTAACAATACAACTTAAATAATAATTCATCACTTGTCGTCAATACATCCTCTTTATTTCTGAAAATATGTGATAATATTGAAGTGAAAGAGAACAGCCACTGTGCTGTATAAATCAGAAATCCGAGCAGCTAATTTCCAGATGCCGTTTTCAATCGATCCAGCAAACCCGGATCTGGCCTTGACATGTACACACGACAGCCAAAAAAAGGTTTCCGAAATTCAGTTTTCGTGTTGTTAAGGTGGGTCGCATGTAGAAGAAGCAAGTATTACTGTGTGAGTTAGGGATTATTGTCTGCGGTGTTACTCTGCTGTACATCTCCGTAGTTCCTAATGTTTCCTTTTCTTGCGATGAGTGTACGTAATTGCTGCTCACATGATCAACATTAAACATGTCAATGTGTACGAGGATTTCAGTTTCGTTTACAAACTACATTTAAGCAATACATTATTCCACCCCCCCCCCCCTCCTCCGCTAGAACCATCAAGTTTTAATTTTACCATATCTAATATTTAAAGCAGAGTGTTCGTATATTTGTACGTGCTGCATACAAATCTACAGTTTTGCTCCAATCTTTAGGAAATTTTGTACACGTAAGCTTCAATCCATTAGGACGGTTGCCGTTAAGTGTAAGAATTACGTGCAACAAATAGTTTACGAAATGTGACGTCATAAACAATGAGATTGGCGGAAAACTGCTGCATTAAGCGAAAATGTTGCTCATTTTCTTCTAAACTACTGAACCGATTTCAACCAAATTTGGCACACATATTCCTTACGTGAGATAACAATTGTCATATAAGTATAAACCACATACGACACATGGTTCAAGAGATATAGCGTTAAAAGCGATATGAGTTGCAAGAAACTGCCATATAATGCGGCAAGACTCCTGAAATACACTGTATGAGAATGACAGTACTTAGCGATGTGCAACAAAATTTAAACATAATTTACAACCTTTATTAAACTTTTTCTCGCTGACAACCATAGTAAAATGATGAAAGGAAAAAAGTTTCTCGCTTACTACTTTTCCGCTGTTTATGGAGTAAAACTACGGCTCTCGGTATGACGTTACAATTTATAATTTGAGCACTACAAATTGTAGCGACAGGAAATTTTACAGACAGTTATACACATATATAGTTAAATGTAGCTTCTAAATTGTATCACATTCCGACACGTAGTTCATGAGATATGACCACATAAACAATAACGTTCATGGAAAACCGCCCCATCACGCACCAAGTTTTAATCTATTACGTCTTTACTACTAATTGTATTCCCAAGAGATTTTACAGACATACAGCCCTTATACAAATGAATACCTAGGGAAAAATGTCAGCAATATATAAATAAATACCCGGCCAACGCCGGGTTTTAACCCTAGTATTTATATACTGGATCCAATAGACCCGGAAACAATTTTAATTTTTAATTTGTGTACTAAAGACTTGAAATTGAGTCTCAACCGTTCAGTTATGGTCTCTGGCAATATTCAGTAATACATTACACATACTACTAGAATTGTGCGTCATTAGGTTCGATGGACCCTGTGGTTTATGTTAAAGTGTCGTTAAATTAGATTGTACTGTAATCAATTACATTTTGTTGGAGTACCGAGAATACGTTACTGCTCCACATATGCATTGTTGTGTTCACATAAAACGTATTGTAATAACTTGACATGTTCAACTGTCAGACAGCCTAATTCTGTGCTGTGTAAGAAGCAAAATATCGCAATGGGTGGATATTAGTGTGTGACACTGTATAGAAAGACTGTATGAGTTTGCTACGCAGAAGTATTGTTTGACATTCGATACTCATTCGGAAGAAAGATTAAGGGTTATTGGTAACACTAAAAAATAACATGAAGAACCGTTATATTTCTACACTCCGTAGGAGAAGAGAGTACTGAGGTTATTTATTCATATTACTATTTTTCAGACAATGTCAGGATCTACATGTAAAAAAAAGAGCAGGATAGATGATAGCCCCAATTTTGAATCAGTTGTTATTCAACGGGTAGCTGAAGATGACGATTTACTTTCAGATATAAGTTTTGCTTCAGATGAAAACCATGAAGCTGTTCTTCAGGCTGTGTCATACGACTCTTTGGATGAAGAACCACGTAGCGGTGGTGGTAAAGATGATGATGATGGTGATGATGATGTTGATGATCTAGATAATAATATCTCAGGGCAAATAAGCAGTGAAAGTGTTAACGTTTATATTGCTGCTCACAATGTTTATACCAGGACCACCTAGGGGTACAATCACTTACACCCATAAAGATGCTTGGGATTTATTTATTCCTCTATCCATTGTGGATGAAATTGTGAGATGCTCAAGCATAGAGGCAAGAAGAGTTTGTGTGCGAAGAAAAAAAGCTGGCATGATGTAAATAGAGATGAAATGTTCGCCTTCTGGGGAATTTTGCTTCATATTGGAGCAGATAAAGTCTGGAATGTTCCAATCAGAGAACGTTTTCTGGGAAAGTTTTCCAATCCATTTCACAGGGAAGCGTTATAGGTCCCCTACTCTTCCTCGTGTTTATAAACGATTTAGGAGACAATCTGAATAGCTCCCTTAGACTGTTCGCGGATGATGCTGTCGTTTATCGGTTAGTGAAGTCAACAGAGGATCAAAAGCAACTGCCAAGCGATTTAGACAAAATTTCTACTTGGTGCGAAAATTGGCAATTGACACTAATTAAAGAAAACTGTGAAGTAATACACATGACCACTAAAACAAATCCACTGAACTTCAATTACGCGATAAATCAGTCAAACCTTAAGGTCGTAAATTCTACCAAATACCTAGGATTACAATTACGAACAACTTTGACTGGAGAGAACACATAGAAAATATTGTGGGGAAGGCGAATCAAAGGTTACGTTTCATTGGCAGAATGATTCGAAGATGCACCAGCTCCACCAAAGAGACTGCCTATATCACACTTGTGCGTCCTCTCCTGGAGTACTGTTGCCCCTTGTGGGACCCTCACCAGGTGGGACTGACGGAAGACATTGAGAAGGTTCAGAGAAGGGTAGCTCGTTTTGTTTTATCACGTTACAGGGGGGAAAGTGTCATGGAAATGTTGCACGAATTGGGGTGGAAATCATTAAAAGACGTTATTCATTGCGGCGTGATCTGTTTGCGAAGTTTCAATCACCGACTTTTACTTATGAATGTGAAAATATTTTGCTAGCACCCACCTACTTAGGGAGACATGACCATCCCAATAAAATAAGAGAAATCAGATCGAAAACGGAACGATTTAGGTGTTCTTTCTTCCCGCGCGCTGTTAGAGAATGGAACAGTAGAGAAAAGTTATGAAAGTGGTTAATGAACCCTCTGCCAGGCACTTAAATGAGATTTGCAGAGTATATATGTAGATGTACATGTATATTGAGCTACAATGTCTGTGAGTCCGGTTTGAGGCACTAAGAAGATTCATTAGGTTTGATGACAAAAGAACAAGAGAGGCTAGGTTACAAGCAGATAAGCTGGCTGCTATATCCTACATATGGAAAATAAGAGAAATCAGATCGAAAACGGAACGATTTAGGTGTTCTTTCTTCCCGCGCGCTGTTAGAGAATGGAACAGTAGAGAAAAGTTATGAAAGTGGTTAATGAACCCTCTGCCAGGCACTTAAATGAGATTTGCAGAGTATATATGTAGATGTACATGTATATTGAGGTACAATGTCTGTGAGTCCGGTTTGAGGCACTAAGAAGATTCATTAGGTTTGATGACAAAAGAACAAGAGAGGCTAGGTTACGAGCAGATAAGCTGGCTGCTATATCCTACATATGGAAAATATTTATAGGACAGTCCAGGAAAGTAATGATACCTAAAATCAATGTTACCGTGGATGAACGACTAGTTCCATTTAGAGGCCGTTGTGGATCTATGCAGTATATGCCAAATAAGCCTACAAAGTATGGGATGAAAATATTCTGGATGTGCGAAGCTGAAACTGGCTATGCCATTGATGGAACTGTGTGCCACACTAGAAAAATTTGGGTCTTTCGACAGTGAAAAATAATATTTGTGGTTTCTGTATCAGTTTTAATAATGTAATCTATTAAAAAAATTATTCAGATTTAAAATGATACTAATTATACATTTTAAAAGCCAGTAAAATAGCCACAGCTTTCTTATATTATACTCTTGAACCTTCAAATAAAAATATTCGTGCATGATAATATCCACAAATACTTATTTTCATTTAAATTCTCGTATTATTATTATTTTTTTTTTTTTTTTTTTTTTTTTTTTTTTTTTTTTTTTTTTTTTTTTTTTTTTGCATTCACCACAACTAGCAACACTATATGATTGAAATATGCACGCCACACTTCAGCTGCTGGTATGTTTAATTCTTTTAATAGCTTTTCTCTTTATTTTTCCAAAAGTACATCATTTAACAGTAACATTGTTTCAGGCATTTTGTATTTAAGTTCACAATTTATTTTGAAGGCAAAGGCTACATACAATCTCGAACATACAATACAGCCTGAAAGTATATCATAGCCACAAAGTATATAAAAAGCAACACCAAAGAACATGATGCAGAATACACTGATTGAATACAGGATAGACAACCGATTGTCTTCTCAGAGAAGTTCCGAATCGTTTGCAACAGTCCCGATTCATGCGGAGAGCCAAATTGTGATCGGCAATTTCGCTGTGTGTATGTGCGTAATAGTTTGCGAACAAGTTAGGAACTGCAGTGCTAACGAACCCGTTCTCGCAAATGATACAAAAATACATTTTCTTGAAACTTCCTGGCAGATTAATATTGTGTGCCGGAACCGTGACTCGAACCTGGGACCTTTGCCTTTCGGGGGGGGCATGCGCACTACCGACTGTGCTATCCCGACACGACTCACGATGCCGCCTCACAACTTTACTTCCGCCAGTACCTCGCCTCCTACTTTCCAAACTTCACAGAAGCTCTCCTGCGAACCATGCAAGACTAGCACTCCTGGAAGAAAGGATATGGTGGAGACATGGCTTAGCCACAGCCTAAGGAATGTTTCCAGAATGAAACTTTCACTCTGCAGCGGAGTGTGAGCTGATATGAAACTTCCTAGCAGATTAAAAATTTTCTTTTCCGGAACACAAAAAAGAGGACATTTAGTAGAATTTTACAAATTCCGGTCGGACACAATTTTTCTTCCCTCAATAAGAGGACGTTTGCTGGGAAAATAGGACGTATGGTAACGCTAGGATACGCTGTCACGTGTATCTGCGTGTGACAGTTCAGCTACGGGACCGCGACGCAGTTCCCTGGACGGCTACCGCTCGAACAATTGCTGTTAGTGGGGGGACTAGCGAAGGAGTAGTCGGGGAATGCACCGGCCAGTGCTGCCAACCGTCGCCGCCTCCGCTCACGCACGGAAAGCCGTTTCCGAGCGCTGTAGACGCGCATATATCTAAGACAGGCGTGACACACCCGGTTTGCTCTCGGCTAATCGACGACCATTTCTCGCCCATTGTCAGCTGCGTCGACTGCGGAAGCGACTGCGAGCTATCGATAACTCCCGGCGGACGGTTTGCGAAGTTGGAGTTGGCAGCCGTGAGCGAACCGGAGACCTCTGCGATTAATAAGGGGTTCCCCGGGAGATAGCAACGAGAAGTCTACTGCTGGGCAGAGCGAATCGCCAACAGACGGGCTGCAGACTTCTGCGTTGTTCACTCCTAGTCGACCTCTGCCAGACGCCTACGCACCCATTGTCACTCCAGGTAAGCCCGATCTCTCCAGTTCTCGTAAATGAAGATCTAATCCACACCGTGGCTTATACCTTCATTAGTTATGTCCGGTTTCTAGAAAATTATAGTTACCGTGCCGTTAGCTACCGCCACGTTATAATTTAACATGCCAGATTCCTTGAGTTTCCCGTAGCTGATTCCAACTATCGTTAGTTAACTATGATGTAACTACGCCTTCTGTCGAAGCAAATAGTGCGTCTCAGCAATGATCAAAATACAAATAAACAATCCCTGAGACGGATTTTCGTCTCAAATATGTCAAAGACAGTATTGATAAATATGAAGCGTTGAATTAAAATTTGTGGTGCGGCCGGGAATCGAACCCGGACCTCCATGCTTACTAGGCAGACGTCTTAACCGTTAATTTTTTTTTTTTTTTTTTTTTTTTTTTTTTTTTTTTTTTTGTTAGTTAACCCGGACCTCCATGCTTACTATGCAGGCGTCTTAGCCTTTTTTTTTTTATGGGTAGTTCTCTTTGTCGCGTACGCTGATCGTTTTTGTTCGTGCTTGTTCGATGCGTCGTTGGCTCAGCTTTTTGATTACAGATCCGTTAGACTATCACACCACTAACGATTAAGATGCCTTGGACTAGTCTAAGTACGGTTTCCCTCAGTGATCTCTATACAAATTGCACGTATAACTCTGGTGTCCGAGCATAGAATTGTAGCGTGCCTGCACATTCATATGTTTTGCACACGATTTCGCATTATCCGCCATGCTTAAATTTGGCAAACGAGTTTCCATCAGTTATTACCTGCCAAAGAATTGCATGCTTACCTCTTGCTTTGGAATTTAATTCAGTATTAGATGTATTAGGCTGATATGGAAGCGCAATAGAAACATATTTTCTTCCCTTTTTCCTGTAATGCTTCATGGCAGCCATGTTTGAATTTGGCAAGATACTAAATATGATTATCTATGGCTGGCACGCTAAGACAACTGAAGTTCAACATCCCCATACTATAGACAGAGTCGAACATAAGAGTCGCGAAACTCCCGGTGATTTTCTGCAACATCGCGACTGCAGCGCTGCCAAGCGGCCGGGTCGTAATAACACCACGAAGCGATTGAGTAATAAATGTGTATTTAGACTGAAGCAGCATTTTCAAAATAACTTGGTATTTAGAGCTTTTGTGGCGCTATAAATTGTAGCACCTATCAAAAAAATAATTCGGAAAACTCTCATTTGCAAAGGATTCTCAGAAGTAACATAATACTGTTATGAATAACATGTGTTCATTTACTGTGGTTAGTTATGCTTTTAGACGTAGAAGTAAATCTTTAACAATTCATTCACGTCCAAACTTCTGCTGTTAATGAGAATCGTAAGCACTTGACCACTGTTTCATAATATTACTTCTGAATATAAGTAATGCATGAATGACTGCTTAGGTTCGTAACTCAGCTTCACAAAAATGTTAATCCTGTAGACTAAAATATTTTTTCGGTTACGTACTAGTTTGATAAATTGAATACGTAGCTACAAATAAATAATATGTCCATATATAAGCTGTTAATGTTTGCACGTCACATTCTTGGAGATATTCAGTTTGATACCTGCCAAGTAGCTAAAAATTGTGATAGCTACACGAAAGGCACAGAAGCAAGGACGAGGTGAAAAGATGGTTTAAACGACGATTTAGAATCTAGTCCCCTGCAACGTAAAAATCGTGTGTACTTTTGAAAACAATACAATGTCCGAAATTCGCTAAAACAAAACTCATGCAGTATGTCAGTACGCTTCGAGAACATAAACATAATCAGTTCCTTTTATATACTTCAGCACATCACGTTGCAATTCATTTCTGCTTTCAAAAGGTTTCAGACGATATTAATATGACTCGGGTATTGTGAACTACCGGCCGCTTGGAGCGCTAGTATCACTTCAGCTGCAATTTGTTTCCTAGAGAGTTTCGCGACTGTCTGTGATAGACTGTGCTATAGAGATCAATGGTTTCCCTCCACACATAGACCAAAGATAATATAGACTGCTCGTGTCCCTATCTGTGCCATGTTCTGGTTTGAAACCAACATCTAAAATTGCCCCTAGTTACGTGACTGAGGTTTTGTAATTATGACCAACAGTTTTTCTCTATTACAGGTGAAATCAAGCATTGATTTTAACAATAAAACGACTTCTCGTATTCCTATTACACATCTTGTAGTAAAGGTTGCGTAATTTCATCTTGTTATTAATATTATTGCGGTGATTGTCGTGTTTACATGTGCCCTGGTGAAATGTACCGTATTGTCAGCTATTTTTAGAAGCAACAGAAATACATATCCTCAGTGTTTGTGTTACGGTATGAATATTTTAATTTTTGCAACTTACGAATCTGAACATCGATGGGAAGATACTTCAAGCTGCTCTTGAGGAAGTTTATGTATCAGCAATTAAGTGATTTCTGGCGAAAATCTGCTTTCAATAACGTTATACAAAGCTGATCATTCATACAGGCTATTTATTATACCAATAAAGTCACTTCTTGCCGAATGCATCGATGATATTTCCTCACTGCCCTATTATTTAATGTAAACAGCCAATATTTTCGTTGTTTTGCATTTTGGCATCAGACTCTGTGTCAAAAATCTTAAAATATAAACGGTTGTAATTTTGTTAAAAAAAATCGGACATTATGGATGCAGATTTCATTTCTTATAAAAGCGCAACGAAACATTTCACATGCATTGTTGAGGTATCTTAAGGAAGGTGACGCACGTTTCAAACTAGTATTTTATCTTCTACTCCTGTGTAAAATACAAACTAAAAAACTCATAGTACAACTACAACAATCTTTCGCTTAAAGTTTGTTGTTTTGTTGCTTGTCAAAAGACTGTCAATGTGTTTCATCTAGACACATGTAAAAACTGTAGCTATCGCATTAATTCTTGCAGGTGCGGAGAATTAACGTCAATTGTACTATTAAATATGTAATAAGAATACGCTAAGACGTTTTACTGTTCAAAGACACGCTCAATTTCCACTACAAACGATAAGAACTGCAACTCTCAGCTACATTTCGCATTACGCATAACGAAGAAAACGGTTTCCTGCCCCAAGTCACGTGACTTAGATGTTGGTTTCAGTATAATGACGTCACGCATAATTTATGTTATCTTTGGTCTATGCCTCCACATCACAAACTTTAATTCAGCTTCGGTGTTCCAAAGTTAAAAGCAGTGGCAATTATCTTTGGAACAAAGAAGCTGAATTAAAGCTTGTGACGTGGAGGGAAATCGTACGTAGACTATTCCAAGGCGCCTTAATCGTTAGTGGTGTGGTAGTCTAACGGTTGCCGGGCGCCGTGGCTCAGCGCGCCCGGTCAGAGGGCTCACCGCCCTCTGTAATAAAAAAGCTGAGCCAAGAACTCATCGAACAAAAACGAACATACACGATCAGCGTCCGCAATGAATAGAACCAACCATAGAAAAAAAAAAAAAAAAAAAAAAAAAAAAAAAAAAAAAAAAAAAAAAAAACGGTTAAGACGTCTGCCTAGTAAGCATGGAGGTCCGGGTTCGATTCCCGGCCGCACCACAAATTTTAATTCAATGCTTCATATTTATCAATGTTCAAAATGTTGGTATAGCTTATGGTACTTAACTATGGGGTCATCAGTCCCTAAAATTACAAACTACTTATGATCTATCTAATACTAAGGACGGCACAAATATCCATGCCCGAGGGGGGATTCGAACCCCCGACCGTAGTGGCCGTGCAGACCGTGACTGAAGCGCCTCAGTCCCCTCGGCCACCGCGGCCAGCCGTCTCAACAATAACAGATGGCACTACTAACGAAAATCGCAATTACAATTTATCGATTACTAGCTGAAAACCCGGCGTTGCCCGGGTATTTATTTATTTACTGGAGCCTTGAGTTAGTACTTTTCCTATCCTCTCTCTCTCTGTCCATCTTTTTTCTAAAAACATGTTACATTTATATATAAGAAATAAGAAATCACACGAAAAAATGTACTCGTTTCGAAGAATCCAATCACGAAATTCAACAATAAGGATTGTAATAATATCACAGATCGATCACTTGATGTAATGCGCAAAACATCAAATCGATTTTTTTAAAGAGATGTGTTAAAAGATTTTTCTTTTTTACTGCTTTATTTATTTATTCTTATATTTCCTTATTCGTATGCTTATCCTTAGAGACAATGTAGCACGCATAGACCACAGACATATATGTCTGTGGTGGCCAGTGATCTCTATACAAACTGGATGTATAACTCTGGTGCCTAAGCATTGAATATCAGCGTGCCTGCACATGCATATGTTTTGCACACGATTTTGCATTGTCCGCCATGTTTAAATTTGGCAAACGAGTTTCCATCAGTTATTACGTGACAAAGAATTGCTTGCTTACCTCTTGACTTGGAATGTAATTCAATATTAGATGTTGTAGGCTGATATGGGAACGGAATCGAAACATTTTTTCTTCTCTTTTTCTTTAAATGCTTCTTAGCAGCCATGTTTGAATTTGGCAAGAAACTAAATATGAATATCTATGGCTGTCACGCGAAGATAACTGAAGTTCAACATCCAGATAGTATAGAGATCAATGGTGGTGGCATCACGTTTCGCTGTATGTAACCTCCTTGCTATAGAGTCGCAAACGTCATCGCTGGCCTTCAGTCCGAATTTTTTTATAATTTGACGATTTCAACCACCATATATATCTTCCACCCCCTTATAGCGATCGGCATGGAACTGCAATGGTGTACAACGGGAGACTTCGGACAATTACACACATACCTTCGTTTGCGTTCTGTAGTTTTCGCTGCAGAGCGAAATATTAACACACACACACACCGATAACTTTCCATCCAAATAAACTCCACCCTTTTATCATTATCAACCCTCAAGCAACAATGCAACCAATAAAAGCATTTTCAAAGAGTAAATATAATTTTCAAAGAGTAATTATTGTTCCGCATTTCGCGTTATATTCTTCAAATTACTAAATATCTATCAGATCGCTATAAAACCGTGCCTGAAACCTTCGTCGAGTATAAATTAGTAACTCTCCGTCTTGTCGTACACCGAACAGACATTCACGTTTATAGATATAGATTAAGTAAAATCGAAGACGCGTCTTAGTTTGTATAGCTGTTACGAGTTTTCCGTTACTGTTTTCAAATCTTTCAAATCTTTTGACCGACCTGATTTCAGAAAGGAAAGTAGTTATAGTAAATGAAAAGGCACATGATTTGACTATTTTGAAAAAAAAAAAAAAAAAAAAAAAAAAACGCTTTGGAAGATTTCACAAAACTGTACAATTCCTTAAACAGACAGGAGAGAAAACGGTAAGGCAACTCAGAGAACAGTACTCTTTTTAAAAAGAAAAACAGCATAAACAACAACGATGACAGGGTTAACAAAAAATATCATACGTATTATTTCTGTTGTCAACATACAGGGTGGCCGAGGAGACTAAGGCGCTCCAGTCACAGTCTGCACGGCCAATACGGTCGGGGGTTCGAATCCCCCCTCGGGCATGGATATTTGTGCCGTCCTTAGGATTAGCCAGTTCATAAGTAGTTTGTAAGTTTAGGGACTGATGACCCCGTAGTTAAGTCCCATAAGCTATACAAACATTTGAACATTTTTTCACTAAGTGTGTTTGCCTCTGTAACTTATAAAATAATAGGTGACGGTAAATTTTAATGCGGTAGGTCAACACAAGAAATGTTACACTTTCTGCGGAGCTATCAACATAGATTATTGTGTCATTTTTCAAAGAGTTACAGCATAAAGATAGTTTAAATTGCTTTGGACGCAGCTGGTTTCAACGAATCCAATACACGATAGAAAAAACTATTGTTCCATTTAAAAAATTATATCTTTGTGCTGTAACTCTTTGGAAAATGATACAATAAACTATGTTCATAGCTCCACAGAAAGTGTAACATTTCTTGTGTTGACCTACCGCATTAAAATTTCCCGTCACCTATTATTTTATAAGTTACAGAGGCAAACACACTTAGTGAAACACCCTGTATATTTTTATGTATGTAAGTTTTCCTTTTCCCAGTGTTCTGTAAATGTGACACTACTTTTCGCGACACAGACTGGACAATTTTCGTCCACCCATTCATCTACCCAAACCCCACGTTGTAATAATAATGAAAAAAAAAAAAAAAAAAACACTAATCACTTGTAACATTACCGGCCGCGGTGGCCGAGGGGACTGAGGCGCTCCAGTCACGGTCTGCACGACCACTACGGTCGGGGGTTCGAATCCCCCCTCGGGCATGGATATTTGTGCCGTCCTAGTTCATAAGTAGTTTGTAAGTTTAGGGACTGATGACCCCGTAGTTACGTCCCATAAACTATACAAACATTTGAACATTTGGAACTTGTAATATTGATTGATCGTAATGGCAAATGCATAGCAGAACACTATTTGCAAATGGAACTATCTTTATGCTTAATTGAAAGTTTTACTATGAGAGCATGGCTTTGTAATTCGGATGTGGTTAAATTTTACATCCATATCGGCGATCGCGAGAGATAACGTTTGCCACTGTTACTCAGTGTCGAGATGTTGCTTGACCAATCGCGAGGGAGATGCAGCTAATGCAGACGTCACCCGTTGTCAACATTATCTCTCGCGACCGCCGAGCGCGATGTAAAATTTAACCCTGAATGTTGTTTTCTGCGTTTTTTCCCGTTTTACCTCGGTGATGTGATTTGTCATTTATTCTTCTTCTCATTATTATTATTCTGAAACGCATATGAAATTCGTACTCATTACACAGATCAAATGGTTGTCATGTAACACGAGAAACGCGTCGTGGTCTTTCATTACCACCGAGTACAGCTAAGTTTTCTTCTTCTGGACAACTGTCCGAAGCATCAGAAGAAAAAGAAGAAGAAGACGGCGGTGACGACGATGATGAAAAATTTCCATTCTCCAGCTTCATAAATTTTAAAATTACATGAAAATTATACGGAACCCAGTCATAAAAACAAAAGCAAATTACTACTGCTAAATAACTTGTGGACTTGCGTTTGGAAGCCCACTAGCGCTACGTAGCGGATATAGTACAAACTAACGTTAACGTGTAGGTAATCCCAGGGGAACGAGCATTTGCCTTTAACGGACAGGAGTCCTGTGAAGTTGGCACCCCCTTTTTTTTTTTTTTTTTTTTTTTTTTGGAAAATGTACATTTTTTTCAGAGTTCTAGACAGATATGCAATAGTTCTGGTGTTCTCTGTACAAAATTTAAATAGTTCTATAAAATTTTGCCTAGAAATAGTAAAAATTACCACAAACTTTAGTTTTTTTCAAAATAATTATTTTCCTTTTATCACAAACATAGTTCTGATCACAATTGTAAATAGCTCTCAAAGAGTTCTACAGGAAATCCTAATGACATTTTTCTGTGCAGATTATATTTTATCAGATAAATGCAGTAATGTTGAATTCATTTTCGCGTTACTGTGAAATTGCCACCACTTTTTTTTTTTTTTTTTTTTTTTCGAGAAATACAATTTGTTTTTTGGGGTTCTGTTTACATATACTATAGTTCTAGAGTTCATGTGAATATTTCTATGTAACTGCCCAAAAAAAATTATCTTCACAATTTTGAATATCTGATAAGCTGTCTTATTTGTGCCCCTTATTCGAGAAATATACATTTTTCTTAGGTCTTGACAGATATTCTATCCGCTGCACATTCAATTTGTTGTTTTTACGTCTGAGTAATTACTGCTTATCGTAAACTAGAACTATTGCACATCTCCCTAGAACTCTGGAAAAAAAGTCTAATTTTTTTTTTTTTTTAAACGGGTGCAAATTCCACAGTAGCATGTTAGTGGATACTCCATTATTGTAATTATCTCATAAAGTGTAATCTGCACAGAAAAATGATGTTAGGATTTCCTGTATAACTCTTTGACAGTTATTTAGAACAGTGATCAGAACTATGTTTGCGCTAATAGGCAAATAATTATTTTGAAAAAAACTAAAATTTGCGGTAATTTTTTACTATTTTGGTGAAATTTTGTAGAACTATTTATATTTTGAACAGAGAACTCCGGAACAACTGCATATTTGTCTAGAACTCTAAAAAAAATTTACATTTTGGAAAAAAGGGGTGCCAACTTCACAGCCCTCTCACTATTCAGAATTGTGATATTTCACGAAATTCTGCAGAACTATTTAAATTTTGTACAGAGAACTCTAGAACTATAGAAGAACTACCCAGAACTCTGAAAAAAATGTATATCCCACATAAAAAGGGTGCCAACTTCACACGACTTTGGTGCAATTTTGTGTAGTTTATCTCCCTCTTTTATGCAATTAGCTCATGAACTATCATCTGGGCAAAAAATATCATTAGGATTTTCTGCAGAACTCTTTGAGAGCTATTTAGAGCTGTGATCAGAACTATGTTTACGCTTATAAGCAAAAAATTATTTTGAAAAAACTCAATTTTGAAGCCATTTTTCGTATTTTTTCGGCGAAATTTTGCAGAACTATTTAAATTTTGTACATAGAACTCCAGAACTAGTGGATATCTGTCTAGAACTCTGAAAAAAATTACATTTTCCAAAAAAGGAGTGCCAACTTCGCAGGACTACGGACAGGTAACTACAGCTGTGACGGTAACTGTAGTCTCGGGAACCCATTTTGTACTTAACGTTCAGGTAACGCACAGATAACTGTAACGGGACAGGTAACTACTGTTTCGGAAACCGGCCATTAGTGTAGGATCTGTCCGAAAAAGTGACTACAAATATCAGGTGCAGAGGAATACGTTACGTCTAAAAATGTGTAATGATTTCCAATCCATGTTGTACAGCAATCAGTGAGAATAAACATTCCTTCAAACCGTCTTGATTGCAAATTATTTTATTAATTAATTACGCGTTTCGCCCTTCAGCAGGGCACCTTGAGATTATCTGCGTGACAGAATTTACACAAAATTACAAGGCGGAATTACAAACTGGTATAATGGTACATGGGCTTATTTTGTGTTAAGAAGACAGTATAAATGGTAAACAAAGAGAGGGCATTTTAAGCTTTGTTTACCATTTATACTGTCTTCTTAACACAAAATAAGCCCATGTACCATTATACCCGTTTGTAATTCCGCCTTGTAATTTTGTGTAAATTCTGTCACGCAGATAATCTCAAGGTGCCTTGCTAAAGGGCGAAACGCGTCATTAATTAATGAAATAATTTGCAATCAAGACGGTTTGAAGGAATAAAAATGTCTAAAGTGCCCCGTAAACCAGTGAACTGCTAGCTTTTAAAGGCGCGGCAACTTTCCAAGTAAAGAAATTCTGCCCACCACCATTCCGCTACCACTGAGGTGTAGCTCTACTCAAGAGCAACGAATGTAATGTTATTTCTATTGGTGCAAACTTGTAAAAAAATTATGTGCAGTACTACACGTTCTAGAATCAGTTTACAGAGAATTTTTCGTAATATCGATTGTGTTGGACAAAATTATTGTTGCTTAACAAGTGTTTCACATTTCACATGAGACATGACGCTCTCCTATGTTTCTGAAATGTCGATATGTTCTAATACGTGAAAAACTAACGGACATGTTGTTTTTTAATTTGTTTTATTTTTTATTTTTTAGCGCCACTAAAACATACTTAAGGGATGAAACGGTCCCTCCAAAATATGGTGGAGGGGGGGGGGGTAAAATGGAAAAATTTCCATAACTTAGAGGTAACTGAAGCGATATTAATCATGTTTGTTATAAAAGTATCTTTTGAAAAAATATGAAAATCTACCTAGGTATATAAAACTTCAAAAGGAAGACTAACGACTATATATAATTCAGGGGTAAACAACCCCTATATTAATACTGTACATCAAACACTTTGTGAATCTATATTTTTCAACTGTTTCATCTCTTTAAATGCATATTTAATACATCTGAAATCTGATTCTCAAAATTAAATATGGCTGATCCAGCATAGCGGGTAAGCTCGAAAATATGATTGAATAGACAGTAACTCGATATGCGACAGTAAAAAAACTATGAAATTTACTTTTGAAATAATAGAGAATAAAAGTGAATAAAACAGGCTAAATATGTTTATTGATTTTAACGGTCTGCTGCTGATATAAGTATTGTTTACCCCCATATATATATATATATATATATATATATATATATATATATATATATATATATATATATATACACAACGAGCTGTTTGCTACATAATTACGAATGTATGGTTCTTTCCTAGTTAGTGATCATTAATTTGAAATTTAGACTTTAGTACTAAGATTTACATCGCATTTAGTTCTTATTTCACTGATTTTATTGTAATCATCGTCCTTCTTAGTACAATTTAGTTTCAAATTTGGACTTCACTATTAGGTTTTACATCGCATTTAGTTGACATTTCACATATGGGCTACCTGTGTTTATTAATTAGCCTTCTTTTGGAAGTTTTCGGAAGTTTTCATAAATTCTACTTCGATTAAAACAAAACTAATGTTTTTACCAAGAAACTCGTCTCTTTCGTGATAGTTGTCGCTTTAATTTTCACTTCGCATCCAACATACCTACGCCGATTTTAGTCTTTTTATCAAAAGATACTTTCATAGCAAAACATCATTAAAATAGTTTCATTAATCTCTAAGCTATCGCAATTTTTCCATTTTAGCCTCCATTTTGGAGGAACCGTTTCACCCCCAGAATATATTTTAATGCAGCAAATTAAAAAAAAATGTAAATTTCAGAACAATGGGAGAGTGATACGTGAATTTACTTGTAAGAAGCGAATTACATTCGTTAGACAACGCCTCACTGTGTAGTCAATTTGTAATGAAGTAGACCGTTTTTTTTTTTTTTTCGAATTTCTCAAAATTACCTTTTCCACCTTGTTCATTATAAAACAATCTACGTTCAATTCAATTTGGAATTAATGTTTTACATAAAATGATTTCACTGTCATTATGCCTGTACATTTATATTACAGGCGTCATAGTGTTCCGACATTTTTTTTTTTTTTTTTTTTTTTTTTTTTTTTTTTTTTTTTTTTTTTGTGGCGGTTTTGACGTAATATTGACTTTTAATGATTTTGTTCTTAATCTCTTTCTGCGTAATATATGTGGCATCTCTGACATTTTGGTACAAGAATGTAACGTAATCACGTCATGAACGCTCTACGCTTCTACAGACACGTCAAAGAATACCGTACGTGGTCAGATATTTGTCAATCATAGTAAGACTTGACAAAATGCTGCCGCATCCAAAACGAGTTACTGGTGTCTCAGTACATTGACAGAATATTAAAAACTCGAATGTGCAGTGATGAAGTTCCGATATAGTATTTACCAGGTAGCCCGGCGAAAGTAAATGAGAGGACATGTTAAAAGTGCGTAAGACTAGTCTTACATTTTTCCTTCGGCATTACAACACGACTTACATTGCTTCTGAAATGAAAATTGCTGTCATAAACATGTGGAATGGAGATGGGAAAACTGAAACACCTGACAGTTTCGAAACAAATGAAAGCGTACGGTGTGACGTTTCGAAATCATGAAACAGTGTGTGTTTCGTAATATTATGGGTTGTTTATTGTACCATCGTCAATGCTACAGAATCACAAACATACTGCGTGAACATCAACTAGGCTTACAGTAGTTTTTATTTATTTTTCTTACCGTCCTGGCGGCCTCGCGTGATAATGTTGGCAATCCTGTGACGATGGAATTAGCCAATCGCGTGACAACACAAAATGTTTTGTCACGAAATCTTCGTTTTACGGGGACAGTTACTTTTACTGAGTGGATATGGGTACATACAACTCTAGAGCACGAACAGCATTATTTATTTACTTCATGCACCGTACAAAACAATCAAGTCATTCTATGTAGATTTCTAAAAATATTCACGTCCTGGGAACCATTTTCTGTTGTTTTGTTGATGTTGCCAACATAATCACGCGAGACCGTCGGAATGGTAGGTAAAATTATACATTTGCACCAAATTCACTGCTTTCGCAATAAGTGTTATTCTATGAGCTGAGGACTGACGTTTGTGTATGTCCATTATATTGGTTTTTATCAAAGTAGCTATAAGTAATACCTATTGGTTTCCCTCTATTTTCTAGTGTCTAATTTTGATAGGTGTTGTGTGTGCTAATCTTCGACCATAGATACTAGTAGATGGGGCAAACATTAGAACAGCTATACACATCGCGTGATAGAACCGCATGACTGTTGGAAAACATTAGCTGGATATAAATAATAGTAAAGCAGTTTTCAAGAAATGGAATTATTTTAAACTATACCTAAACGTGATATTTAATATTATTTTCATTCACAAAAAGCTCTGTGTAATCATAAGCATAACAGGACACGACCGACGTTTCGACAACATTCACGTGGCTTATCCATTGTTGTTCAATTTGTACATTGAGCAAGCTATAAAGGAAAGCAAGGAGAAATTTGGTGAAGGAAGAATTAAAAACATTGCGTTTTGCCGACGACATAGTAATTCTGTCAGATACAGCAAAGGACCTGGAAGAGCAATTGAACGGAATGGACAGTGTGCTGAAAGGTGCATATAAGATGAACATTAACAAGAGCATAACTAAGGTAATGGAGTGCAGTGTAAGAAAATCAGGTGATGCTGAAGGAATTAGATTGGGAAACGAAGTAATAAAGGAGGTAGATGAGTTTTGTTACTTGGGCAGTAAAATAACAAATGATTGTCGCAGTACAGAGGATATAAAATGCAGAATGGCAATGGGTAGAAAAGCGTTCTTGAAAAAGAGAAATTTGTTAACTTCGAATATTGATTTAAGCCTGAGGAAGTCCTTTCTGAAGGCATTTGTATGGAGTGTTGCCTTGTATGGGAGTGAGACATGGACGATAAACAGTGCGGACAGGAAGAGGATAGAGGCTTTTGAAATATGGTGCTACAGAAGAATGCTGAAGATTAGGTGGGTGGATCGCGTAACTAATGAGGAGGTACTGAACAGAATTGGGGACAAAAGGAATTTCTGGTATACCTTGACTAAAAGAAGGGATAGATTGGTAGGATACATTCTTAGACATCAAGGAATTGTGAATTTAGCGTTGGAGGGATTTGTGTGTTGGGTAAAAACCGCAGAGGAAGACCAAGAGATAGATACAGTAAGCAGATGTAGGTTGTCGCTCTTATGTGGAGATGAAGAGGCTTGCTCGGGATACGGTATTGTGGAGAGCTGCATCAAACCTGTCTCCGGACTGAAGACCACAACAACAACAACATCCATAGAGATGCTGTTGCCAAGAAACTGATATCATCACTTGTCTACTATTAGCTATGGCCGAAGGGCCTAACCTACATGTCATATTGAATAGGCATATTATCACATTAAATTTACTGAGATGACTTATGGAAAGGGTTAAGTTTTTAAACATCGTTATCGCAATGCTGGATACTTTACGTACTAAAATAAACTATAGGCTATTTCAGAATTTGAGTTTTGGAAATACCTTTAATTCGCGGTTTCGTTTACCGTCCAAACTTTCGTAATTTGCAAGTATAAAAACGAAATTCATCAAATAAGGCGCATTATGTTAGATTTGTCGTATGTCATTACAGGCATTATGTTGTTTCTTATTTCAAAAAAAGGAAAAGATATTTTTAGTCCTGTGTAATTATCATAAATGGAACATGTCCTGTATTCAAATATTATGAATTATCTCGAACAGAACGATCTATTGACCCAAGGTCAACAAGGATTTAGAAAATATCGTTCATGCGAAACACAACTAGCTCTTTATTCACACGAAGTGATGGGTGCTATCGACAAGGGTTCGCAAATCGATTCCGTATTTCTTGATTTCCAGAAAGCTTTTGACACCGTACCTCACAAACGGCTTTTAATCAAATTGTGTGGTTATGACATATCGTCCCAAATTTGCGATTGGATAGGGGATTTCTTGTGAGAGAGGACACAGTTCGTAGTAATCGATGGTAAGGCATCGACTAAAACAGAGGTGATATCGGGCTTTCCACAGGGTAGCGTTATTGGTCCTCTGCTGTTCCTTATTTACATAAACAATTTAGGGGAAAATCTAAGTGGCTCTCTTAGGTTGTTTGCAGATAACGCCGTCATTTACCGTCTAGTAAAATCATCAACACCAACTGCAGAACGATCTGAATAAGATATCAGTATTGTGTAAGAATTGGCAATTGACTATAAATAATGACAAGTGTGAAGTCGTCCACATGAGTACGAAAAGAAATCCGTTAAACTTTGTTTACAAGATAAATCAATGAAAACTGAAGGCCGTAAACTCCATAAAATACCTAGGAATTACAATTACTTCAGACTTAAATTGGAAAGAACACGTAAATAATATCGTGGGAAAGGCGAACCAGAAACTGCGTTTTATTGGCAGAACCCTTAAAACATGCAACAGAACTAAAAAAGAAACTGCATACACTACGCTTGTCCGTGCATTTTTGGCGTATTGCAGCCCAGTGTGGGATCCTTATCAGGTGGGTTTGACGGAGGACATCGAAAAAGTCCAAAGAAGGGCAGCTCGTTTCGTATTGACTCGATACAGGGGAGACAGCGTCACGGAAATGAAACAGGATCTGGGATGGGAATCATTACAACGGCGCTTATCGCTGCGGCGTGGGCTACTTGCGAAACTCCAATCGCCAACATTCTCTTCCAAATGCGAAAATATATTGTTGACTCCCACTTACATAGGTAGAAATGATCATCAGAATAAAATACGAGAAATCAGAGCTCGAACAGAGAGATTCAGGTGATCTTTCTTCCCGCGCGCTATTCGAGAATGGAATGGGAGATAAATAGTATAATTGTAGTTCGATGAACCCTCTGCCAGGCACTTAAATGTGATTTGCAGAGTATCCATGTAGATGTAGAAAAATCTATAATTTTACTGGATGTTTCAGTGCAACTAGAGAGCGTTGTTTTATCGTTATGTACCTCTATAAAGCAAACATTATGTCATTTCGGAATGCAGCAGTCACTTTAGAAACGATCCTTTATTTCAGTAATCTTAAGTTGTAGACTCATTTTTGTCGATTAGTTTTTGACACTCTAAACTATTCATACAGTAGTAATTTAGATTTCTGTCTGAGCCGAGCTTCAGAAGAAAGACACACCACCGTTTCGAAACAATTCATCTGTTCCGCCTTCCTGCATTATTAGTCTGAAACACCGCTGTTTTGAAACTGACAGGACGAATCAGTGATGGGAAATTGAGCATAATGAAACACGAAGGTTTCGAAATCGTGAAATATGAATCAGTTTCTCTTATCGAAACACTGTTTCGAAACAATGAAAAAGTTGCCAACTCTACCGCGCAGTGAGAAGTTTCGAAACACTGTTTCGAAATCATGAAACAGTGTGTGTTTTATAACATTATGGGCTTCTTTATTGTACTATCATCAATAACTACTGCAAAAGTATTGCTATAAAACCACAAACATATTAGAGGATAGCAACTATAGGAGAAAAATTTAGTTTTATTCAGATGCCGCAGCAGTTTTGTATTTTTCGCATTGGTCAAATTTTTCTCACCGTCCTGGCGACATGCGTGATAATGTTGGCAATCATGTGGAGTTGGCATTACTCAATCGCGTGACAAAGCAAATGTTTTCTCATAGGATCTTCGTTTTATGAGAGCAATTACTTTCAATGAGTGGATAAGAGTACATAAAGAACCTGTCAAACGTAGAGCACGAACAGCATTGTTTATTTACTTCATTGTCTTGTACGAAAGAGCAATCAATTCATGTGGATTTCTAAGAATATTAACATATTGGCAAAATATTTTTTGCCGTGTTGTTGATGTTGCCAACATAATCACGCGAAGCCACCAGGATGGTAGGTAAAATTTTATCCCTGCAACATATGCACTGTTTTCTCAATAAGGGACGTTACTGCTATCTCATTAACTATGGACTCACATTTTTATGTCTAATATACTAGGTTTTTCAAAGTAGCTATAATTAATACATTTTCTTAGCTCTATTGTAGTACCTAATTTCGATAGGTGTTGTGTGTGCTAACCTATATGATATATTAAAAAGGCATATTGTCACATTAAATTTACGGAACTAATATTTTGAGAATGGTTAAAGTTTTAGTCATCATGGCACTGCTACCTCAAAATTCGAGTTTTTTGAAATTTGTTTAATTCGCGGTTTCATTTACCATTCTATACCTTTGTAATATGCAAGTATAAACACGAAAATCATCAAATACGGCACGTTATTCTTGATTTGTCATAGGTCATTTCAGGCTTTATATTTATTTATTTATTTTTAATGAACTTGCAGGTTTAGTCGCGTGTTTGTCGTATTCTTTTAACACACTTATGGCACCATAAATTGACAGATAAACCTAGAATTTTACTAGATATTTCAATGCACATTAGTGAGCGTTGTTTTATTGTGCATATTGTGCATTTACATTTATAAAGCAGACATTATGTTCATAATATAAAATACGCTTACTGTCCTCTACAAAGTCATTATTACTAATATTGTCATTATTGTTATTATTGTTGATTCTTATAAATTATTTATGTATTATTGCCAGTGCTTTAGTTGAAAAAAAATCTTTAGGCGGAAAAACATTTTAGGCGGTACTCTGCTCATTCCACATGAAATGAGTGAAATGGAAGTTTTTAGAAAATTAAAAAAAAAGTAAAGTTTGAGGCATATGAATACACTAACAAACTATAGCTATAATTTAGAGATCTGAAACACATTTTTATTGTAGTCAAGAGTTTAGTGTAGATGAGGATACCAACCATCGGCTTTGGACACCGACATGTTATCGTGACTTATCAGGAGTGGCGTTCCAGAAGACGATAAGAGTGTTGTTGCTGCGAGGAATTAAAAACAGACTTATATATTCACACGAAAAACAATACAAAAGTCGGACAATGGAACTGCGTGCAACTTTTATAGACGGAATCAAGTGTTTACCGCCGGAAGAAGCAGAACTGTTAGCGTTACCAACAGTTGAACATGCACACATCCAGCCAGTTGAAGAAGCACTGGTCAAAGAGATTAAAATTCGCTTCTATTTTATTTTCTACTAGTGCTACGACACATTGTTTTATAATCTTTAACTGACTACAGTGCGAAAAAGACAGTTAAGTAAACGTAATATTTACGGTAAATAATTTATCTTGACAGTGAGTCGTTCTCAAAACGTGTCGTGCTAATCATGAAAACATACGTAGCTCGTGCAGTGTTTCATGATTCAATCAATGGAAATTAAGTCAAAACGTTGCGATGTACTGTCCCTTAAATTTTTTAAAGAATTTCCGGAATTTCGCAACTTGCTTTCTTCAACGAATAGGCAACAATATTGCATACAAAAGACTTTGCTTATGTAGTGGCTCATCTCTTTGGAGCAAGGTTCTTAAACGCTTTGGAGTCGGTAAGAAGCATTCCATCTGTCTCGGTTCAGACTAGTGGGAACTCTCCATTGGCTAAATCGAACATTCCATTGGAATTGTGCGAGTGTTGTTTCAATGATTCGACGGTTATGATCGCAACTCAAACGAACCTAAAACTTTCCAATTTTTCTTTCCGAAATCCATTCTACAATTTACAGTTGGCATATTTTTTTTACAGATTTAAGAAAGAATTTTAGCCGTCACGCTAATAGCGAGTTGAATTTCAGGCGGTACGCCGTACCGTTACGTACCGGCTTAACTAAAGCACTGATTATTGCTACAATTGCATTCTAGTAATAGTCTGTAACTTTTTATTTAATACTTATACATTGTGTGTCTCTAATGTACTAATGTACCTTCAGTAAGTCTGGTTAAGTGTAAGACAGGGCACGATGGCCCTAATCTTGCCATAAATAAATGCATAAATAAATGAATAAATAAATTCTGTCATTTCAGAATACAGCAGTCACTTGAGAAACGAGTCTAAGCTGCACACTCACGCCTAAAAATTAGTCTTAGACGCACTTTAAACCGTTTATATACTAGTAATTTAAAATATATATCTGCACCGAGTTTCAGCAAAATGAAACACCACTGTTTGGATACACTTCGTCTGTTCCTCCTTCCTGCATCACTGACCACTGTTTTGAAACAGTAAAACCGACTGTTTCTGTGTCGACCGCGTATGTGATCCGAAATCGAGCTGAATGAAACTCGTCGGTTTCGAAACAGTTTTGAAACACTGAAACAGTTACGCGTATTGAAATATTGTGTGGAAACAGTAAAACAGTCTCCAACACTAATGTGAAAGGAAACCAGTAGCTGCAGTTACAATATTCGGAAATGAGGTTTCACAATTGAACGAGATCGCTAACGGGTGTTTTCCCCTGTTGCGTTTTTTTTTTTTTTTTTTATTTTTTTTTTTTTTAGTTGTCTGTGGACTTAAGCCATTTTAACACGTCACAAGCTATTCTTCAGAATATACACGTAACGATAAAACACATTAATCAGATCAATACCTTTCTTTGCGATGCTGTTGGTTTTCCTATGTGGGATGAAACGGAAGACTTGAAAAAAAAAAAAAAAAAAAAAAAACACCCGCAACAAAAAAACAAAAAAAAAACACGTAAATTTTTTGTAAACCCATTGGCCTGAGAAAACTTTTTATTTGTGCGAATTATTTATTATTTATTGCATAAATATAAATTACAGAGCAAACGGTTTCCCAACTCACCCCGTTTACATGGGTTCCCAAAACGGGATTTCGTAAACCGATTTCCCAATTCCGCTTTTGGTTGGAGATGTAAACACTCCAAAAACGATTCTGGAAATCCACTTCTCTAAAACGATTTTCCAGTTCCAGAATCGATTTTCGTGCCCATGTAAACTCAACCGTTTGTTTTGATTAGATGTCATATTTGATAACAAATTCTCAAAAGTAACCACTTTCTAAACTGGTATAAGTTTGACGGTTCCGAAAAGCTTGTTTTTGTTTCCTAGTGATACTGGCCAAAGATATTCTTAGGTGCAGTCCGTAACTTTTTGAATTGACCGTAATCAGACAATAATTCCAGTAAACCCGTTTCATACACGACCACAATTCAAATATAAGTTCAGGCCCTTGTACAGAGCACAGAATTAATCATGTAACTTACTTAGTAGTTGTAGTCCTTCGTATCCAAACTTAGTTAAATTCAGTTCAGAATCCTACCGATCGTTAGCAACAGGATCGATAAATATCACGTTGGTAACCATACCGTAAGTAAAATCTTCCGTTGACTTTCTTGTTCGATTACTCCGTTCGGAAGACTGTATCTTCAACTAATAATGTTTCTTTATAAACGAAAATTACTCTTCTTTAGGCTTCCAAACTCAAAGATCTGTCTTTCATTAAATAATAATACAGTTCCACGTATAGTCTTTCATACGTACAAGAAGCCGTCACAGATAATTAAACACTTTATCGATTTATTGCAACATACATACGTTACATATTATGACTTGACATAGGCTGTGACATAACTGACATCAAACGACAAACTGAAACTTTTTACAATGCAATAATGTACACAAATTTTTTCTTTTTTTTTCTGGGACTATGATTGACACAGAACGGTAGTGGTTCTTTATTTCTGTGTCCCACTACACATGAATCTGTATTTTTAAGGAAAGAAAAATAGCGATTATGCTGACTAAATCAGGACGTGAATCAGCTGTTTTTCAGTCGCCATCTTAAGTAGATTAGGAAATCCGATTCAGGCTGTGCCATGTAAACACGTCAGCGAAAAACGTTTCACGAAAATCGGTTTTCGTCTTCAAAATGTTCAAATGTTTGTTAAGCTTAAAGGACTTAACTACAAACTACTTATCAACTACCTACAACTAAGGACGGCACAAATATCCATGCCCGAGGAGGTATTCGAACCCCCGACCGTAGTGGCCGTGCAGACCGTGACTGTAGCGCCTCAGTCCCCTCGGCCACCGCGGCCGGCGTTTTCGTCTTCCGGAAGATGTGTTACATGCAAACGTAGTTATAGTCATCGAGAAAAGTAACCGTTTCCTAACATTCTTCACCTCCTTCACCCCACCTCCTTCGATCCACTTTCCGACTCTTCCAATTCCCCCTCCCCTTCTTTCGTCTCCCATCTCCTCCTTCCTCCTCTGTCTGACTATCTCTTCCTCCTCGCTCTTTCATTTCTTATGGCCGGCCGCGCTGGCCGAGGGGACTGAGGCGCTTCAGTCACGGTCTTCACGGCCATTGCGGTCGGGGGTTCGAATCCCCCCTCGGGCATGGATATTTGTGCCGTCCTAGTTCGTAAGTAGTTTGTATGTTTAGGGACTGATAACCCCGTAGTTAAGTCCCATAGACTATACAAACATTTGAACATTTATATTTCTTATGGTTTTCCTCTCTTCATAGCTATTCCGTATAAAGAAATTAACTAGATGACCTGTGCGAATCCTTCGCACCGTCAGTGGAATGACAGAAAAGTTGGGAAAAAATGAAACTAAAGTTGAATGTTCACGCATAGCTTTCTTCAGAATCAATCAATGCAAGTATTTTAAAGCGCAAATGAAAGAGCTTCATCTGCTGAGTGTTGTTAGGTCGAAAACAACTGCGTACCTTAATTACACCCGAAGATATGGTAAAGAAAACGGAGTAAAATATTCAGTGCAATGACAGAAGGATAACGCGTTTGAATTAAAATAAAGGATGGACAGACTTCAGTTAATTCTGATACTTGATGACAAATCTGTGAATGAATACCTTTGGTTTAAAATAAAAATGAAGGAAATCGGCGGGTAGTTTGGTATGGCCGACTGACTTAAGTTTTCGTAGATTCTTTTAATCTTTATATATACATGTGGCGTCTGTTACCAAAGAACAGACGTCACTTCTGATACTGCAGTTGTTATTCTTTAATATTCACAGGATATATGGCATCAACTGCGATTGGACAAAGCTGAAAATGTGTACCCAGCAGGGATTCGAACCCGTGTCTCCTGCTGTCTAGGCAGTTTCGCTTACCACTACACCACTGAGGACACAGTGATCACCGCACCTGCAAGGACTACCTAAGCACGCCTCCCATCAGATACAAATTCCCAGCTTCGCCCTACCCACAATACTCAAATTCGTAGTTATGAAAGTAATTCCCGTAAGAGTAAGGTGCCCACCCCTCCCCACTAACGATAGGATCATTGCCCGTCACCGGCATATTATATATATACATGTGGCGTCTGTTCCGAGAGAACAGACGTCACTTCTGATCCTGCAGTTGTTATTATTTAATATTCACAGAATATATGACATCAACTGCGATTGGGCAAAGCTGAAAATATGTACCCAGCCGGGATTCGAACCCGGGTCTTCTTCTTTCTAGGCAGTTGCGCTGACCACTACACCACTGAGGACACAGTGATCACCGCACCTGCAAGAACTACCTAAGCACGCCTCCCCTCAGATACAAATTCCCAGCTTCGCCCTGCCCACAGTACTCAAACTCGTAGTTATGAAACTAATTCCCGTAAGAGTAAGGGCTTCAAACTTGCCCACCCCTCCCCACTAACGATAGGATCATTGCCCGTCACCAGCATATTATATATATATACATGTGGCGTCTGTTCCGAAAGAACAGACGTCACTTCTGATCCTGCAGTCGTTATTCTTTAATATTCACAGACTGTATGACATCAACTGCGATTAGGCAAAGCTGAGAATATGTACGCATCCGGGATTCGAACCCGGGTCTCCTGCTTTCTAGGCAGTTGCGCTGACCCCTACACCACTGGGGACACAGTGATCACCGCACCTGCAAGGACTACCTAAGCACGCCTCCCGTCAGATACAAATTCCCAGCTTCGCCCTGCCCACAGTACTCAAACTCGTAGTTATGAAACTAATTCCCGTAAGAGTAAGGGCTTCAAACTTTGCCCACCCCTCCCCACTAACGATAGGATCATTGCCCGTCACCGGTATATATATATGGCGTCTGTTCCGAAAGAACAGACGTCACTTCTGATACTGCAGTTCTTATAATTTAATATTCATAGAATATATGACATCATCTGCGATTGGGCGAAGCTGAAAATATGTACCCAGCCGGGATTCGAACCCGGGTCTCCTGCTTTCTAGGCAGTTGCGCTGACCCCTTCTTTCTCCTGCGCCATGTTCCCACATATGCGGGGTCGGCTCTGTTAGATTCGAATTTCGCTTATGTTAATATTCACAGGGTAGCCGTATGCCCTTCCTCTCGCAATTCACTGATCCCTGGGCGGAAATGTGTACCCCAAATGTCTGCGTATAGTGTTAGATGTGTTCAAAAAATGTTCAAATGTTTGTAAATCTATCGCACCAAACTGCATGGTCATCAGTCCGTAGCTTACAAACTACTTAATCTAAGGTAAACTAACCGAAGGACAACACACACACCCATGCCCCAGGGAGGACTCGAACCTCCGACGGCAAACAAGCGCGCGCTCCGCAGCGAGGTGCCTTAGTCAGCTCGGCTACTCCACCGCGGCGTTAGATGTGTCAAAGTGTAAAGTGTTACGAAATGTTTGCGAATCGTGTAACTGATGCGGGACTTGGGGACCAGCCCAGTATTCACCTAGAGCGATGTGGAAAACCACCTAAAAACCACATCCAGGCTGGCCGGCACTCCGACCCCCTTCGTTAATCCGCCGGGCGGATTCGAACCGGGGCCTGTCGGTACGCCTCCCCGTCTCGGAAAGAGGTGCGTTAGAACACACGGCTAACCGAGCGGGTTTTCGTAGATTCTTTTAATATACCGGGTGATCAAAACGTCAGTATAAATTGAAAACTTAATAAATCACGGAATAGTGTAGATAGATAGGTAAAAATTGACACACATGCTTGCAATGACATGGGGTTTTATTAGAACCAAGGTAGGGGGTTGGATATACCACATCTACCGTTATCGGGTCTTTTCTCTTCGAGGAACTGAGTGATTCAGGTTTTGTAACTGCTACCGTGACGGGTGAGAGGTACGCCGATATGTTACAGAATCGCATCATCCCCAGCCTGGCTGATAAACACCTGCTGGAACGTACGGTTTTTATGCAGGATGGCGCTCCACCCCATATTGGTAGACCCGTGAAAGATCTGTTGCGCGGGTCGTTTGGTGATGATCGTGTGCTCAGCCGCCACTTTCGTCATGCTTGGCCTCCCAGGTCCCCAGACCTCAGTCCGTGCGATTATTGGCTTTGGGGTTACCTGAAGTCGCAAGTGTATCGTGATCGACCGACATCTCTAGCGATGATGAAAGACAACATCCGACGCTAATGCCTCACCATAACTCCGGACATGCTTTACAGTGCCGTTCACAATATTATTCCTCGACTACAGCTTTGGTGAGGAATAATGGTGAACATATTGAGTATTTCCTGTAAAGAACATCATCTCTGCTTTGTCTTAATTTGCTATGCTAATTAATACTTTTCTTGTCAGATGAAGCGCTATCTGTCGGACATTTTTGAACTTTTTTTGATTGATTGTTCTCATAAAACCCCATGTCATTCCAAGCATGTGTGTCAATTTTTACCTCTCTATCTACATTATTCCGTGATTTATTAAGTTTTCAAATTTCAAAATGTTCAAATGTTTGTTTAGCTTATGAGACTTAACTAAGGGGTCATCAGCCCATAAACTTACAAACTACTTACAAACTAGCTAACACTAACGACAGCACAAATATCCATGCCCAAGGGGGGATTCGAACCCCCGCCAGTAGTGGCCGTGCAGACCGTGACTGGCGCGCCTCAGTCCCCTCAGCCACCGCGGCCGGCGTTTCGTTTTTGTCACAAAGCATCACCAGTCTTGTGACAAAAGCGAAACGCGTATGGGTGACTTATAAAAATAAAACCCTTCGTTTGCAGTAGCAAAAGGCGTTTCCTTTAAAAACATTCCAGTGAAATATATGATATTCAGCTTCTGCTCAAATGGCCACTGCAAGCAACGTATTTCACAAACATGTTTGGAATGACATGGGGTTTATTAGAACCAAACATCTACCGTTATCGGGCCTTTTTCTCTTCGAGGTTCTGCGTGATTCTGGTTTTGTAACTGCTACCGTGACGGGTGAGAGGTACGCCGATATGTTACAGAATCGCATCATCCCCAGCCTGGCTGATAAACACCTGCTGGAACGTACGATTTTTATGCAGGATGGCGCTCCACCCCATATTGCTAGACGCGTGAAAGATCTGTTGCGCGCGTCGTTTGGTGATGATCGTGTGCTCAGCCGCCACTGTCGTCATGCTTGGCCTCCCAGGTCCCCAGACCTCAGTCCGTGCGATTATTGGCTTTGGGGTTACCTGAAGTCGCAAGTGTATCGTGATCGACCGACATCTCTAGGGATGATGAAAAGACAACATCCGACGCCAATGCCTCACCATAACTCCGGACATGCTTTACAGTGCTGTTCACAATATTATTCCTCGACTACAGCTATTGATGAGGAATGATGGTGAACATATTGAGCATTTTCTGTAAAGAACATCATCTTTGTTTTGTCTTAATTTGCTATGCTAATTATTACTTTTCTTGTCAGATGAAATGCCATCTGTCGGACATTTTTGAACTTTTTTTTTTGATTCTTCTAATAAAACCCCATGTCATTCCGTGCATGTGTTTCAATTTGTATCGCTGTATCTACATTATTCCGTGATGTATTAAGTTTTCAAATTTATACTGACTTTTTGATCACCCGGTATATAATAATTACATTTGTATATTGCAGACACTATGTCAACTTCACAGAGCGATCTAATTTGCAAAGAAGGATGCCTCCGCGTCGGAGGTTCGAGTCCTCCCTCGGGCGTGGGTGCGTGTGTTGTGCTTAACATCAGTTAGTTTAAGTAGTGTTTAAGTCTAGAGACTGTTTAGCACTGGAGATTGATCCCATAGCTTTACAAACACTTCAAGATTTCAGACATCTAATTATTCAAATGTCTGTAAAACTTAAGGGACTTAACTGCGAGGTCATCGGTCCCTAAACTGACGAACTACTTCTGAAACACCTTACACTAAAGATGACACAAACATCCATGCACGATGGGGGTTTCGAATCCCCGATGGGGAATGGCCTAGCGCACCAGAGCATAGTGCCTCAATGCGCTCGGCCACTCCGCCGCGGCTTAGGAGATTTTACCGACTTCTACATCATTATATAAATATGCTAACACGAAAATTGTGGTACAGATTACTAATTTATTCGTACTAGAAGGCCAATGAAAGTTACATAATTCGAAAGATTGTTTGTCGCAGATTTCACGAATATAAATATTATGTCTGCATTTAGCCATTAAAAGTGGTAAAAGGAAGTAGAAATTTTCCTATCTACAACTTGGATCAAGTTCTACATTCTCCAACAATCAGCTCACTGATTGGCTATTCGCCTCGACCAAAGATACTGTAATGCAGCGCATCTGCAGTATTAAAATAAGTGAATATCGAAACATGGAGTGCTCCCAACTCACTTTCTTGTGCTGTTCAAATGCTTCATTTTCGCAGTGATTAAGAGTAGTTAAAAGAACTGGATGTTTTCATATGAATGCCGATATAAAGGATGATGCGCCGGGAGAGGCATCTAGCGGTGCTCGGGTGGAACTACGTAGTCGAGAATGCTCGATCACTGTCACGCGGCATGTTTAAATATACGAACACCGAAATATAGTTCCATTTCAAATATTAGGCTAATGAAAGTTATATAATTCGTGAATGGCATGAGATGTATATACTTACGTTTTTATTTGTTGTTATTGTGTCAGGCATTTTCCTTAACACGTAAAAGATACCGTTTCGTACCTCCCAGTGCCGGTTAAATTTTACCAAATATCCCAGTGGTCTCCTATGAAAATGTTAGCAACAGATACTGAATAGTGAGAATCCTGTGAATGTTCATTTTAGCCAATCGCTTGACAACGCTGATGTTTTCTCGTGGAATCTTCGCTTTACGAGGGCAATTATTTTTACTGAGCGGACGAGGGTACATACAAGAACCTGTCAACCATAAAGCACGAACAGCATTATTTGCTTATTCATGGTCTGTACGATACACTAATCGAGTCATTCTATGTGGTTCGAACAAACGGGCAAAGATTTTCTATCGTGTTGTTGATGTTGCCAGCATAATCACGCGAGGCCGCCGACATGATACGTAATATTTTACCCCCCGTGACCATTGTAAACACAATTCGTCGATTTTCGACTACAGGCAATACTAGTTATTATTAATCCTTATATGTACGACGTGGCACGTTATTTTCTATTTGTTTTTGAAGCACTATGTATATCTACATCTACATAGATACTCTGCAATTCACATTTAAGTGCCTGGCAGAGGGTTCATTAACCACTTTCATAAGTTTTCTCTGCCGTTGCATTCTCTAATAGCGCGCGGGAAGAAAGAACACCTAAATCGTTCCGTTTTCCATCTGATTTCTCTTATTTTATTGGGATGGTCATGTCTCCCTAAGTAGGTGGGTGCTAGCAAAATATTTTCACATTCAGAACTAAAAGTCGGTGAATGAAACTTCGCAAACAGATCACGCCGCAATGAATAACGTCTTTCTTTTAATGATTTCCACCCCAATTCTTGCAACATTCCTGTGACGCTTTCCCCCTCGTAACGTGATAAAACAAAACGAGCTGACCTTCTCTGAACCTTCTCAATGTCTTCCGTCAGTCCCACCTGGTGAGGGTCCCACAAGGGGCAACAGTACTCCAGGAGAGGACGCACAAGTGTGATGTAGGCAGTCTCTTTGGTGGAGCTGGTGCATCTTCGAAGCGTTCTGCCGATGAAACGTAACCTTTGGTTCGCCTTTCCCACAATATTTTCTGTGTATTCTCTCCAGTCAATGTTGTTCGTAATTGTAACTCCTAGGTATTTGGTAGAATCTACGAACTTACGGTTTGACTGATTTATCGCGTAATTAAAGTTCAGCGGATTTCTTTTAGTGGTCATGTGTATTACTTCACACTTTTCTTTATTTAGTGTCATATGCCAATTTTCGCACCTTGCAGAAATTTTGTCTAAATCGCTTTGCAGTTGCTTTTGATCCTCTGTTGACTTCACTAACCGATAAACGACAGCATCATCCGCGAACAGTCTAAGGGAGCTATTCAGATTGTCTCCTAAATCGTTTATAAACACGAGGAAGAGTAATGGACATATAACGCTTCCCTGTGTAACGCCAGATATCACTTCTGTTTTACTCGATGACTTACCGTCAATTACAACTAACTGTATTCTTTCTGATAGGAAATCGTGAATCCAATCGCACAATTGGGGAGATATTCCATAAGAACACAATTTCATAAGAAGCCGCTTGTGGGGTACAGTGTCAAAAGCCTTCCGGAAATCCAGAAATACGGAATCGATTTGAGATCCCTTGTCGATGGCACTTAATACTTCATATGAATAAAGGGCAAGCTGTGTTTCGCAAGAGTGATACTTTCTGAATCCGTGTTGACTACTGGTTAATAGGTCGTTCTCTTCGAGGTAGTTCATAATATTCGAACAAAGTATATGTTCCAAAATCCTACTGCAAATCGACGTCAATGAGACTGGCCTGTAATTTTGGGGATCACTCCTATTGCCTTTCTTGAATATTGGAGTAACTTGGGCAACTTTCCAGTCTTTGGGTACGGATCTTTCGCTGAGTGATCGGTTGAAAATTATAGCTAAGTACGGAGCTATTGCATCAGCATGGTCTGAGAGGAATCTAGTTGGTATACAATTTGGCCCGGAGGATTTATTTTTGTTTAGTGACTTAAGTTGTTTTACTACTCCAGGAACATCTACTTCTAAGTTTCGCATGCTGGCAGCTGTTCTTGGACTGAATACTGGAGTGTTCACTTCGTGTTCTTTGGTGAAAGAATTTCTGAAAGCTGTGTTTAGTAATTCTGCCTTAGCAGTACTGTCATCGGTAGTATTACCATTGCTATCGCGTAGTGAAGGTATTGTTTGTGTTTTGCCGCTAGTGTACTTCACAAATGACCAGAATTTCTTTGGATTTTCTGCAAGATTACGAGACAGGATTTCGTTGTGGTAACTACTATAGGCTTCTCGCATTAAAGTCCGCGCTAGGTTGCGAGTTTCAGTAAAATATTGCCAGTCTTGTGAATTCTGTGTCTTTTTTAATTTTTCATGCGTTTTTCTTTGTTTCTGCAACAGTGATCTGACCTGTTTTGTGTACCACGGGGGGTCAGCCCCCTCTTTTATTTATAACACACTAATAAACCAATCAAGACATTTCTAATATACTGTCTCTTTCAGAGTGTCCTCATTAATGATCTCTATAAATGTCTTTATCAACAGGAAGTCGACGATCGCCAAGCCTCTCGTCTGTACTCCTGCCCTGAGACGGAACCTCAGTATGGGCGTCTTGGGTCTCACGAAGTACATAGAAGAGCATCGCCTCTACGAGGTGGTGGACTTCCAAGCAGTTGCCAACGACGCCAAGAGCAGAAATGTTGCCGAGCCTGTGATTGCCGTGGATGGATCGCAGTGTGCCTGGTACTTGTACGGGAACTTGGACTCACTTCACGGCGGCCAGTACAGGGAACTGAGAGAGAGTTGCGAGAACTTCGTCAAGCGGTTCCGTGACTTGGGCGTCAGGCTGTCCTTCTTCTTCGACGGTCTTCCTGTGCAGGAGAAAATGCCGAGATGGATCAAGAGAAGGGAGGATAAGGCGAAGCAAATCAGTAACTTCTTTGACAAATTAAGCACAGTGCGCTCTACGCGGGACACTGACATTGACTGCAGTATCTTACCTGAAGGCGTGGTGCCCTGTGCTACGGTCGCTTTCAAGCAGATTGGCTGCGAGGTACGCATGTCCGTAGCTGACTGTGACGTTGAAGTGGCGTATTTCGCAGCCAGCAACAGGTCCTGCATTGGCGTGCTCTCCAATGACACAGATTTCTTGATATATAGAGACATACCATGCCTGTTCCCCTTCAGTGGACTAGAAATGGGTCAGAATGTAATAGGGTGGCGTTTCCGGTCATCAGACATTGCCTCACACCTCGGTATACCGGTGGAGGACCTCCCGGTTCTTGCGTCCCTTGTGGGGAATGACATAGTCAGTAGGGAAACTTTGAGGGAGCCACATATAAAACTGAGGCAGCTGTATGGCCCCAGGCCAGTTGTAGAGCTCGTAGCAGAGCTGATGAAGAGATCTCCTCGGGGTGATTTGGGGAGAATATGCCAGGTGGTGTTTGGTGACAAATGGAGGGAAGGTCTGGAATTGGTCCAGAAGAGTGTTCGTGGCTACAGGTACACAGTCGGGAGTAAATTCGTATTGCAAAATTTGCCCAGATGGGAAAGAGTGCTGCAACACGTAGAAGCCAAGCACGCGGCCTGCGAGATTCCCGGATACGTATACACAGTGATGAAGTGCCACATCATGAGATGCGGTGAAGCCCTCGAGCGCTCACCGCCGACCGGTCGGATCGGGCGAGCGATGCGAGCCAGGATGTACACGGTGCTCCTGTGGGACAGTGGGCCGGGTCCCTTCAAAGTGACCGAGTACGTACTGGCCGAGTCCGGGAGGGTGTGCCAAGAGACCGTGGAGGTCCAGAAGAGATTGCCGCAAGGGGACTACCACCCGGGGCTCTTGGAAATGTGGTCCGGTCCGGAGGATCGCCGTTGGCTTGTCTTTACCTGGATGATTCTGCCGACCAAACGACTCTCCGCCCTCCGTGATCTGTCTCCGCAGCACTCGGTGGTGCCCGCTGCGGCACTCTGCTACTTGTACCACGAGGCGAAGGCCCTCACGAAGGACGAAGTCAGGACCTTCCTGGTCGTCGCTGTCTCTGTCAAAACGTACTCTGTCCGCCAACTGTCCAGTCTCGAGGTCGAAGTCCCAACTGAACGGGCCATCTACCTGGCCACGCTGTTCGTGCGCACCGTCCTCCACGTGTTGGACGCGGCAGCAGCGTGTGGTCTGTCATTCCCTCGACCGGCTGAATGCCAACTGGATGCCTACTTTGATGGTAAATTGTTTCACTACATCTACAGTAAGTCCCGAGATACCACTGATCCGAGGCATGTCATTACATGGGACAACTCACGAGAAGCTACATTCAGACGCCTAATGAACATAATAGAATAACACAAAGCCATGTTGTCTGCTTGCATGAGAAGTATCATACTTCACGATTGTATGATTTAGGCTCATTAATACTGTATCTTTCAAGTGCCATTATCCTATTATGGTTCATCCCTGTTACTTATTTGGTTGCATATTAGACTGACATTAACCACTTTAATGCCTGAATTAATTTCTACTGCAAGGAAAAAATAAAAAAAATCATATATTGCGCTCAATATTGGGGTCTCAGACCATTTATAACATCAAATACAAGAAATGTTATACTCTTCATTGAGAGAATTTTTTTTATTGTTCTCATAAGATTTAATGAAAAAAATGAACATGCATTTGAATTACAATTATGGTTACTTATAAATCTAATGCAGAGGATCAACATTTCTTTACTCATGAAATTGCCTAAAACAATTGGAATTTTTGTTTAGGAAAAGGTGAAGTTTGCATTTCGCACACATAATGACTGTCTGTCCTTTACAGCTGGGTCTTTTGCATCTTTGCCTTCCTGTTACACAAGCCAATGACCTACTCCATCGGTACAGATAGATTTATCAGGGACTGGTTTTATTGGACCCTGACACATCTTACGTTGGATTTCCGTTTCCATAATTTGTAAGGGTCTACCTCTTTTCCTTGCTTACAGAGACCATCTGCTATTCTGGATTTGAATTGCAGAAGATCGTTTTGTTTGCGACGAGGAATTTCCAAAGCATCACAATCCCTTAGATACAGCAACCACGAATTCACTATCACAAGATCAACTAGGTGGAAAAACAATCTATGGTAATATTCCGTTGACTTTACGAAAATCCTATAACAGGAAATTAGAGCGTCAAGTACATCCACCCCTCCCATGAATGTATTGTAAACTGTAACAATTCTAGGGCATGGTACTTGAGTGCGTGCTTTTCCTTTCGGTCCCATCTTTTTATTGTGATCACCGGATGAGCAGATGCAAATGCACTGGCAACAATTACACCTCTGTTGTCAAACCATCGTCCTTTCTTCGTTTTATTTTATCGCTTCCATTTGCCCACAGAAGTGCCCAAGTGCCTGATGATGCATATTTTACACAAACCGTATTTACGTGTTCACCGAAAGTTTTATCTGCTTTATCACATCTAAATATGATATAAAATACTTAAAATATATTAGAAAAACAAAATATAATTTTCAAAATGAAACTGACCTCAGTATTTAGCTGTATTTCACAGAACAATGAACACAATCTCAGGTCTTGGTTAGCAACATGGACACAATACACAAATGTTGTCATAGAAAGACAGTCAGTGCTCGGTAGATGGTAGCACATGTCACATGCACTGCGCCTGTCCCTATAGAATCTGATACAACCGGAGCTGGGATCTGAAAACACTTACTCTTCCATATATGTGGGTCACAATGGTATGAGGCGAATTTGCGACAACCAGCATTAAGTGGTTAACTACCTAGATGTTCCTACCGCTCACTCTTCACATTACCAGGAATATAATGTTACTGTTTCCAGTTATTTCCTATTAGTTTCATGTACCTAATGTCAATATTACACACTATACAATTGAGAGACCAGTTGAAGTAATACATTAAAATTCAGTGTTAGTACAAGTTTGCCAGTAGGTGTCTAATACCAGATGATTACATGATGGATTACCTTGCAGTAATCTGAAAGCTTAATACTAGCATCAGTACAGTAAGATAAAATGTCTGGACATAATCTCTAAATCAATGAATTCAACGAAATTTCATAGTTCTAAAATATCTAAAAATTCCAGATACACAATATTTGCCATGTCTCTTCTCTTTTCTCGCAGAAGACCTTGAAGGCTGAGTTCATATTTTTCTTCAAGAAAGTCTGTATTTATCTGGTGTCCTTGGTGAATTTAACCTAACCATGATATATAATCAGAAATTTAAGAAAAGCATTTGTAAATCAGGAATACTGAGAGATATTTTCCATATACCTCAGCATTCAACGAGTGAAATTGATATTCACTGCACTCCCTTACAAAATTTATGATTTTAAGTAATTACATTGTTTGTCAGAAACTGTTTGATTCTGTGGGCAGTGCATCAAGACATTTATCTTCAATTGTTTTACATGTTGCGATAGGGACTTAATATGAAAATGTTAAATGTAAAAATTGGATTAAATGAAAGGAATGGTAATAACTCAGTGAACACATCATACAACAAAAGATATGTATTTATAACAATGTCAGCAGAAATGTTGCATGTACACATATTATATACCATATACACTTGTATTGAACCCATAAACTGGTTCAGTACCTGCTTCTTTTTGTTGATTTGATATAGTGAGGAAACAAGAAATATTAGATACTATTCTATGAACTGTTTAGCAATATTTCATGGGTACACAAAAAATTAGTTTTAACTACCCTAATATTTATTGTGATGTTGTCCTGTATGTGCTCTTTATTATAATCTTATTAGTTGCATTTTTTAAAGAAAAAAACAAGTCAAGGTGAAAAATTAAGTTACATTAGTTCATATTGGTAGAAAGAATGTTAATATTTTATGTTTTGGAAGTAATTTTGGATACAGATAATTTCAGTAGTATTTTTAGAATATTTTTATGTGGAGGATGGGTGTTTACATTTATGTGCTGGAAAAATAATCAATATTTAATCTTCAATTCTGAATTTTATCATGACACTGTATTTATGTCTGCCTTAAGTCAACTAATAAATATATAAAATCTTGCAACATTTCAAGTCATTTTCGAAGTAAAATTTTTATGAATGCTGTTTCTCGAGGTGTATCTAGAGCCTTAACCCACAGAAAATTTTCAGACATAGCAGCTGCCTGTTGTGAAGGACTTTTTCTCCAGGAAAACAAAACACTGAAACAGCTGTTAGATTTAGAAAGGAATCACTAGAAAATCACCAATACCATTGATACTGTATTTATCTGCTCCCCTTGATGAATTTAACCTAACCATGATATATAATCAGAAATTTAGGAAAAGAAATTGTAAATCAGGAATACTGAGTGATATTTTCCATATACCTCAACATTCAACAAGTGGAATTGATATCCATTGCACTCCCTTACAAAATTTATGATTTTAAGTAATTAAATTGTTTGTCAGAAACTCTTTAATTATGTGGGCAGTGCATCAAGACATTTATCTTCAATTGTTTTACATGTTGCGATAGGTACTCAATATGAAAATGTTAATTGTAAAAATTGGATTAAATGAAAGCAATGGTAATAACTCAGTGAACATATCATACAACAAAAGATATGTATTTGCAACCATGTCAGCAGAAATATTACATGTAAAGTATACATATGACATATTATGTACACTTATATTGAACCCAGACACTAATTCACTACCTGCTTCTCTTTCTTTAATTCTTTTATTATAATAATTTGGAAACAACAAATTGTTTCTGGTATTAGATACTATTCTATGAACTGTTTAGCAATATTTCATATGTACACAAAACATTTGTTTCAACTGCCCTTCATACTTATTGTGATGTCGTTCAGTATGTGCTCTTTATTATAACCTTTACAGCTGCATTTATGAAAGAAAGAAAAAGAACAACAAGATGAAACGTTAGGTTACATTAGTTTACATTGGTAGAAAGAATGTTAATATTTTATGGTTTGGAAGTATTTTGGATAAAGAGTATTTACCATTATTTTTTTGAATAATTTTAGGTCGAAGGATGGGTGTTTACATTTCTGTGCTGGAAAAATAATCAATTTTATCTTCTATTGTGAACTTCATCATGACACTGTATTTATGTCTGTTTTAAGTCAAGTAATAAATATATAAAATCTTGCAACATTTCAAGTCATTTTCGAAGTAAAATTTTTATGACAGCTGTTTTTCGAGTTCTTTCTAGAGCCTTAACCCTAGACAATTTTCAGGCATAGCAGCTGCCTATTGTGAAGCAATTTTTCCCCTGGGAAACACAGAAACAGCTGTTAGATTTAGAAAGGAATCACTGTAGAATCACCATTACCAGTGATATACATGAGTTGTCAAGTCTCAGTAACTGTAGATTTACTCTACAAATTCCACATAAGTGCCTATCACAGGTTTGGTCGAACCGCTTCCATAATACACTAGATTAGATTAGTTATTTGTTCCATAGATCCATATTGAGGGAATCCTCGTGGATGTGGAACATGTCAAGAAACAAAATTTACAAGTTGAATAACAGATAATACTAATAATATAAATACAAATACATACACTTATAATATATATACAGATACATAAATTTTTAAGGTTTTTTTCCCTGATAATATAATAATACTAATATAGTACGAGTACATGCATCATTTGGTACAATTTAGAAATTCACTAATGGAGTAGGAGTTGGCCACTAGAAAGTCTTTTAGGCTCCTCTTAAACTGATCTTTATTTGTAGCTAAATTTTTTACACTTGATGTTAAATTATTGAAAATGTGAGTTCCTGAGTAGTGGACCCCTTTTTGAACTAAAGTAAGTGCTTTTAAATCCTTGTGTAGATCATTTTTATTTCTAGTATTGTATGTATGAACTGAGCTGCTTGTTGGGAAAAGGGATATATTATTTATGACAAATTTCATTAAGGAATAAATATACTGAGAGGCAGTAGTTAATATACCCAGTTCTTTGAAGAGGCTTCTACAAGACGTCCGTGAATTTACTCCACAAATAATACGTATTACACGTTTTTGGACTCTGAAGACTTTTGACTGACTTGAAGAGTTACCCCAAAATATTATACCATATGACATTAAGGAATGAAAGTAAGCAAAGTATGCAAGCTTTGTTATTTTTATGTCTCCTATGTCTGATAACACTCGTATTGAAAATACAGATTTGTTGAGTCGTTTCTGCAGTTCTGTGGTGTGCTCCTCCCAACTAAATTTATTATCAAGCTGTAATCCCAGGAATTTAATGCTGTCAACGTCTTCTATCTGCTCTTCTTCATACTTAATGCATATGCTGTCAGGAAATCTCTTACATGTTCTGAACTGCATGTAGTGCGTCTTTTCAAAGTTTAATGACAATGAGTTGCCTTTAAACCATTTATTAATGTTCATGAAAATATCATTAGCAGACCTTTCTATAACTATGCTTGACGTACTTTTTATTGCGATACTTGTATCATCCGCAAACAAAACGAACTCTGCTTCTGGTAGTGTAACTGTGAGAGGTCATTAATGTACACAAGAAAAAGCAATGGCCCTAAGATGGATCCTTGCGGGACACCACATGTAATTTCTTCCCAATCCGATGATGACTGTTGGCCTAATTCACTAGTCACTTGCACTGACACCCCTGTTAGTGAGGTACGACTTGAACCATTTTGCAGCATTTCCCGTGACCCCATAGAATTCTAATTTATTTAAAAGCATGTTATGGTTCACACAATCAATATGTGGTAAAAAGTATCAGGACATCCCCGAAAAAAATGTGTTTATTTAATTTTCGGTGCATTATGCTACCAGCTACTTCCAGGTAATCCAAATTAGCAGATTGGGGTGTTCCACAGAACAAACGGACTTCGGTGTTGGGTGTCACTTGTGTTATTAGTCTGTACGCTAGATTTACACAGCCCCAAACATCCCTAGGTCCACTGTTTCTGATGCGATAGCGAAGTGGAAACGTGAAGGCCATGTATAGCTCGGAAGGGTACAAGTCGCGACCTCTTCTGTTGATTGACAGAGACTGCCAACAGCAGTGTTTTAATATTCACAGAATATATGACATCAACTGCAATTGGGCAAAGCTGACAAAGTGTACCCAGCCGGGATTCGAACCCGGGCCTCCTGCTTTCTAGGCAGTTGCGCTGACCCCTACACCACTGGGGACACAGTGATCACCGTACCTGCAAGGACTACCTAAGCACGCCTCTCGTCAGATACAAATTCCCAGCTTCGCCCTGCGCACAGTACTCAAACTCGTAGTTATGAAACTAATTCCCGTAAGAGTGGCCAATCGCAGTTGATGTCATATATTCTATGAATATTAAGTAATAACAACTGCAGGATCAGAAGTGAAGTCTGTTCTCTCGGAACAAATGCCACATGTATATATAGTAGTGTTTTAGTTGGAAAAAAATTTAGACGGTACCCTGCACAATCCACGTGAAATGAGTGAAATGGACATTTTTAGAAAATCGAGAAGGTGACGATTTAGGCACGTAAATACACCAACAAAATATAGCTATAGCAAACATGCAGCATTCCACCATATGATAAAAACCGACTCCTGTACATTCCCATCACCCAAGAAGACCATGACCAAGAACTAGACACAATAAAAACCACACCAATAAATAATGACTTTCATTCCTCCATAATTGGCAAAATTCTTGACAAGAAAAATAAGAAAGTAGCAAGATCCCTTCTCTACCCAGTAAGCTCCACTGACTGCTGGGATGGAAACCACGCTGGATATGCCCCCATTACACCTGTGGGTCAAGATGGAGGCAGCGGCTGGTGCATACAGACTCAAATCTGTCAACAACTGGAACTCTTTGGGATATCCAGAATCACACACTAAAATAGTGAGTGAGGTAAATATAAGAAAGGTTGGGGAAATGCCAGCCGACTATATTATAGCCCCATACTGCTTCAACAAGCCTTTCAGTATAACAATTGGAAGTAGGGAGCAGTGGGAGGAAATAGTTCGACACACTACGGGGGATATTGTCTGGTTCACTGACGGGTCGAAATCAGACGAAGGCGTTGGGGCCGGGGTATACGGGGTGCAGCCAAGACTGGAGGGCGTCATCTCTCTAGGGAAACTGGCCTCAGTATTCCAGGCCGAAATGACTGCCATCAGGGCATGTGTGGAGGAGAATTTGCGTAGGTGCTACAAAGATTGTAGCATCTATATCTATTCAGACAGCCAGGCAGCCCTGAGATCACTGGCAGCTCCTACAACAAGGTCTAAAATTGTTGCAGAATGTCACAGGGTTCTGGTGGAGCTAGGGGAAAGCAATAGAGTAAACCTATTGTAGGTCCCTGGCCACTCGGGAATCAGTGGCAACGAACATGCCGACAGATTAGCCAGGATGGGGGCAAAGACTGTATTTATTGGACCGGAACCTGTCCTGACAATCACCAAGGCAATGATCAAATTGGAGCTACGTAACTGGCTCAGAAGACAGCACGTAGAATATTGGACCAAAGTCCATCAACAAAAACATGGCAAGGTAATGATGCCAAAGCCATGTTTTAAAAGAAGCTCTGCAATCCTGGGCCTGAACAGGAGAGAGATTAGACTCATGGTTGGATTGATGACAGGCCATGGGAATTTCAAAAAACACCTACATACAATGGGTATAACAGAAGAGGACCCTAAATGTAGGATCTGTGATGACGGTGATGAAACTGCATCACATCTAATCTTCGAATGGATTGCATTGGAAAATAAAAGGCACAGAATATTTGGGACAACTAGACCCGAAGAAATTGTGTCTAATAAATAACTGGTAAAGGGACTCCTTGCACTGTTCAAGGGCATTGGTTGGCTTTACTAGATATACAGGGAGCGATACCGCACAATAAACTTAGTTTCGGTGCGGGCAGTGGTGGGTTGGACCAAGACTGTTTTGGCTTCCCTGAAAGAATCAAATCGAATCAAATCAAAGCGCCACTGAAAAATCAAAAAGTAAATGGTGTAGGTTACCTTTCATTGGTAAAATTTCCAATAGGCTACGTAACATTTTCAAAGCAAAGGACTTTTTAGTTTATTTCTGTGTCCCACATAACTTAGGCAAAAGTCTGTTCAATTGAAAGGACAGACAGCCAGCCATTATGAACAATGGTGTACATAAAATCATTTCTAAAGAGTGCCAGTCCTGTTATATATAGGACAGAGAGGTCGGTCAATTTGTACCAGGCTTAGGGAACACCCCATTGCCCAACACTGCTTAGAACAAGAACACAAATACGCCATAGATGTAAAAGTCTTACATGTTGAAGGTAAAGGTACAAAACTGAGCCAACTATAAATTTTGGAGATTAAAAAACAGATGCGCACAGCCCCAAATTTGATACTGAATGAACAGACAGAATTCAATTATTCACCTCTTTTAGACTATGAGTAACTTCTACATAGTAGATAATAACAATATCACTAACAATAGGCAAGAAGCAAGGTCTTGTGCTATAAACTGTTCAATTTTTTTCGAGGTACAATAATAATCAGTAATTTCACTAATAGATAACATCATTAAACACAATATTAGTACAATAGGTAATTAAGGTTATTCTAATAAGGTAATCCCCCCTCGAGCATGGATATTTGTGCCGTCCTTAGTCTTAGTTAGTTCATAAGTAGTTTGTAAGTTTAGGGACTGATGACCCCGTAGTTAAGTCCCATAGACTATACAAAAAATTTTTGTTTTCGAGTCATTCGTAAACAGAATGGACTCAAAATGTAATAAGTACGCACCGAAATCACTAATGAAACAACATAAATTCGGTTTTCCTTGCAAAGAATTCTTAGTAAATAGAAACTTCGATAGACTTGAAGGAACGCCGTTATTTTTAAAGTCATATGATACCATGGAAAGAATCACTTTTTTCCTTTCCATGGTATTGCACGGAATTGTCGTACCTAGGTTAAATTTTACTTGCAGTGGCAGCGATTTAGTATGTTAACGTTGGCAACGAAATATTCGCTTTAGGGGGATCATTAATTTACTGATAGGAATAACATTCATTATCAACGCAAAGAATTATTCCCCTCATTGTACGTGACTGATTTTTCAAACGGATTCAACGGTCGTTGCCAACATCATTACACTACACTTCTGCCGTAAGGAAAATCGTAGCCCTTGTTTCATTGTATTACACTATCTATATGAATAAAAAACGCAGCATCGCCATCTATTAGTTATTTGCAAGGAGGTTAGAATACCTTATATGTTGCCCCAAGGAGGTTAGAATACCTTATATGTTGCCCCAGGGTACTATTAGTTGTCCTATGAAACCCAATGAAAGTTCGTACAGTACTCTTGGAGATTTGCTGTACTACACCATATTTATAAGCAAGTGTAATCTATACTAATAATAAATCTGTAAATGTAGGCCTGTCGCTGTTCTCTTAAATCTTGAAAACTACTGGACGAATCTTCATGCGGTTTTCACGGGAAACACGACAAAAGTTTGGGTCAACATATAGGCATAATTTCATCAAAATAGAATCAAATGTTCAAATGTTTGTATAGTTTATGGGACTTAACTAGGGGGTCATCAGTCCCTAAACTTACAAACTACTTATGAACTACTTACGAACTAGGACGGCACAAATGTCCATGCCCGAGGGGGCATTCGAACCCCCGACCGTAGTGGCCGTGCAGATCGTGACTGGAGCGCCTCAGTCTCCTCGGCTACCGCGGCCGGCAAAATAGAATCACGAAACAAAAAGATATCGTAATTTTAAGTGTTTTCAGTCACCGTCGTACCTGTTTATTCAAGTATTAAAAACCTATTAGCTCCGAAACTACTTCACAAATTTGCATGTGGTTTTCACAGGTAACTTCAGAGCAACTCTGGACAACATACAGACTTCGTTTCATAAAAATCGGATCATGGAAAAAAAGAATACCGTAATTTGATTTTTTTTTTATCTTTGACCAGTCTCTTCGAACACGTTTATCTCCAAAATTACTTGACAAATTTTCATGGGATTTTCACACGTAACTTGAGCATATAGTGCGGTTACATAAAGACTTCAATAATTGAAATCGAGTCAGAAAAAAAGTTCAAATGTTTGTTAATCTTAAGGGACTTAAGTACGGAGTCATCAGTCCCTAAACTTACAAACTACTTATCATCTACCTTATACTAAGGAAGGCATAAATATCCATGCCCGAGGGGGGATTCGAACCCCCGACCGTAGTGGCCGTGCAGACCGTGACTGAAGCGCCTCAGTCCCCTCGGCCACCGCGGCCGGCGAAATCGAATCAGAGAAAATAAAGATATCGTAATTTAATCATTTGTTTAAAAGCCATCGTGTATGTCTGTTTGATTAGGGTAATATCCAAAAGTACTACACGAACTTTCTTGGGTTTCCACAGGTACATAGAGAATAGTTTGGAGAGTAACATAAGCTTAGTTTCATCAAACTCGGATCAGAGGAAGGAAAGATCTCGTAATTTGAAGTTTTTGTATATACTATGCTTATAAATATGGTGTAGTACAGCAAGTCTCCAAGAGTACTGTACGAACTTTTATGAGATTTCATAGGTCAACTGAGAGTACCTTGGGGCAACATATAAGCTTCATTTCATCAAAATCGGATCAGGAGAAGAAAAGATATAGTAATTTGTAGTTTCTGGTGTATGCTATATTTGAATTGCAGTGTACTATAGCAAAGATCCGACAGAGGCGCTGTTATTTACATAGTATTACAGCCCTGTATTGGGAGAGTAGCGCCAACCTTTGATGTGTGTCTTGCCGACAACCGCCGGCTGCTATTGGTCAGTTGAGCGCGGGTGGGGCACGTCCGCCATTTTAGGCCCAAGCAATCCATCAGCGTAAATGGCATATTTCACTTAACTAGCTGTTATTTTAGCATTTAGAGCGGTTGGAAATGTGTAGACTCTTATATATTAAATTAAAAGCTTAACATAGCATATTCCATTTTTACATGGTGAAAAATGCCGCATTGTTGGCATTGAATTGTTATTGAGGTAGCACGTTTTACGCATTCCATAGGGCGAAAGAGAAAAGACGCGAATTATGGATACACCGCATTGGTAGAAAAACTGCATTTCCATACGAGAATGCAAAATTTTGCGAAGTAAGTAAATATTGAGTAAACTTGTAGGTTTATCTGTTCACATAAGTTTCTTGCGAGTAATGTTGGACGGACAAACATGTAAGAGAAAAGATATTTTTAAAAGATATAAAAACATGAAAGTCTAAAATAATGTGCCGTATTTGACGAATTCGTATTTATACTAAGCCTGCATATTACGAAAGTTTTGAAGGTAAATGAAACCGCCCATTAAATAAATCTCCAAAACTCGAATTTTAAGATAAAGTTTATTTTACTGAAGTACGCAGCAGTGCGATAACAATGTGTAAAAACTTAAACCTTCCCAAAATGTTAACTCAGTTAATGTTATGTGATAATATCACATGTAGGTTAGCACACAACACCTATCAACAATAGGCACTAGATTAATGGAAAGTAACGTGTATTAAATTACATCTACTTTGATAAAAACCAATATATTAGAAATAAAAACGTCAGTCCTTAGCTAATTTGAAAGCAGAAACGTCACTTATTGCGCAAGCAGTGCATTTGGTACAGGGTTTAAATTTAACTTATCGTCCTGGCGGCCTCGCGTAATAATGTTGGCAATCATGTGTCGTTGGCATTAGCCAATCGCGTTACAATGCAATGTTTTGTCATGACATCTTCGTTGTACAAGGACAAGTACTTTCACTGAGCGAACAAGGGTGCTTACAAGAAACTGTCAACCACAGAGAAGGAACGGCATTATTTACGTCACGAACTGTACTGCATACAAATCAAGTCATTCTATTCGGATTTCTAATAATATAAACATCCTGGCAATGATTTTCTATCGTGTTGTTGTTGTTGACAACATAACCACGTGACACCGCCGGAGTGGTAGGTAAACTTTTGCCGGTGTAGGAAATAACTACCGCGCATCTGAATAAAAGTTTAATTTTTTCTCCTACAATTGCTGGCCTCGAATTATATGGTTCTGTAGGAATAATCATACAGTATACATTGTCAATGTTACCAGTACAGTAGTCAGGCCCATACTATTACAAAATATACACTTGTATCACGGTTTCAAAACAGTGTTTCGAAACCTCACACTGTACGGTTTCATTTGTCCCGAAACCGTCAGATGTTTAAGTTTTCCCATATCTAACTATTACATTATAGTTTAACATAGGTTTTCATTTTTTAGCTTTATTTTACGCCTGATCAGTTTGAAACAAACCGCAAGGATGGCGTTAAGAAAATGAAACCCAATGCGGTACCTAGTATAGTCATCGTCCTCAAATTAAGGAACGAAAGCCACCAAAAGACAGGGGTGTTCAAAGAATCTGATTGCACAGGCGGAACCAGATACCGTTTACAGATATTGTATGTATATAAAGATTCGTATCTTACTCATTTTACGTAAATTTATCGCAATGTATTTCGACAAAACGTTTCCAGATAGTGAACAATCCTGCTTGCACATAAATCAATCAATGAACGTGTTCAAAATATTCCGTGTCAGGGCTGTGGAAAAAGTTGTGGGCGTATTTTTAACCACTAGAATATTATATTCTTCTGAGAAAATATAACCGTCAGGCAGAGAAGAATTCCTCAGCAAAATGCGTTAGTAATAGTAGTGGCTTGATGAATGCAGTGAAGGTGTATTAAGACGTAAATTTTTAGACAAATAAATTAATTTGTAATTTTGTAATTTTATTCTTTTCCTTAGCGATCTAAATGACTAAAGTACACATTTGTATTTTAATAAGTACCAGTACTTAAAATCAAACGACTTGAAGTCTTTTATTATTAAAGCAAAACTTAGCACGAAACAATTTTACAACTAGTTTGTTCAAAAATAAAGGTCTTGATCTCAGATTACCAATTTTTCCTTAATATTCGCTGTAGATGTGATGAAACGATTAAAAACTTAAGTTCATTGTTTACATAACGTATTGTAATATCACGTCGATGTACAGACCGGTTCCCTTCATCATAAATGTTAATTTAACAGCGTCGCCCATAGCGCTGCTATTTCGAGATATAACAGACCTACAATGGCGGCGCTCGCCCGGTTGGCGGTACTCTACCAACACACGGCTCTACATAGTATACCAAATAACCAAGGAGGTATTCTAACATCCTTGCAAATAACTAATAGATGGCGATGCTGCGATGTTTATTCATATAGATAGTGTAATACAATGAAACAAGGGCTACGATTTTCCTTACTGCAGAGGTGTAGTGTAATGATGTTAAAAAATCAGTCACGTAAAATGAGGGGAATAATTCTTTGTGTTGATAATGAACGTTATTCCTATCAGTAAATTAATTATCCCCCTAAATCGAATATTTCATTGCCAACGTTAACATACTAAATCACTGCCACTGCAAGTAAAATTTAACCTGGGTACGACAATTCCGTGCAATACCATGGAAAGGAAAAAAGTGATTCTTTCCATGGTATCATTTGAATTTAAAAATAACGACGTTCCTTCAAGTCTATCGAAGTTTCTAATTACTAAGAATTCTTTGCGAGGAAAACCGAATTTATGTTGTTTCATTTCTGATTTCGGTGCGTACTTATTACATCTTGAGTCCATTCTGTTTACGAATGCCTCGAAAACGACATAGTACAGGAAAGTACAAAGTGAGGCGACGTTAGTTACATAGTACATCAAATAACTAATTGGGGCGTTCCTGAGTTTTTTCATTGCTATAGCTACGGTGTAATACACTAAAAGAAGGGGTAAATTTTACTTACGGCGGAGGCGTTGTATGCTTATGTTGGCAATGGCCGTTGAATGCTTTTTCAAAAAATCAGTCACGTAGAATAAGGGGAATAATTCTTTATGTTCACGATGAAATAAATAATTTATGTTATTCTTTCCAGTAAATTAATCATCACCCTAAAGCGAATATTTCGTTGCCAACTATAGCAAACTAAACTACTGCCACTGCAAGTAAAATTTAACCTAGGTAGGATACAATATTTTGCTCCCCTAGCTGTATCCCATATGCTTTGCAATGTCATGGAAAGAAAAAAAAAGTGCATCGTTCAATGGGTGACAACCCAAGGAGGTTAGGATAGTATAACCGCTAACGGAACAAAGATGAAGTCAGCGACTAGTAGATTTTCACAAATATAGCGTGACATTTCCACCTTATGTTGAGGACACGAAATCTGTTCTGCGCATCTGAATGCTCAGTCCAGAGATATTTCTGCTCTGTGCCTGCCACTAGAGATAATATACACACTCGAGCGACAAACTCATAAGAAACGTCTCTGCTTACATAATTGTTCAGTACAATATTGTGATTAAAATTGGTAATTACGTACTATTTCTTTTGCAGAGACAATTGTACTTAGAATGTGTAGTTCTATTACAGAAGGTCGATTTCAACTTCGTGCTTTACGAAGTAATCACTGCAGGACGTGGGAACATGCATTAGTTGAAAGAATGGCCGATGCTGCTAACACAGTCAAGACAATTCAGTGGAAATAATATATTTATTGGAAATCTGATGCCATTCCTTCAACGATTACCCAGACGTACTTTATCGCACATCGACACCACCATGACGTCTTATTTAGACAGACATGAACTGCTCTGTTGATTGTATTACCAGACTTTCAGCATTCGTCGAGCTTTCGATAATACGGATCACTGCATACATAGTAACTACATTGTCCCCAGTGCAACACTGCAGCATACTAATACTTCACAATACACTTACTGTCAGAAATAAACAGTTTAGTACTACACCATAGAACCAAACATGGCGCTGTTATTGTTATTATTATCTCTCATCTCAACGATAGAAGTGTTGTGAGACGTTTACGCCAAACAATTACACACCGCAGTCTTGACTTTATTAACACAACCTAACATCGAAATTACATCGTTCCAAAGTACGAACACAAATTCATTTCACTTTTTGTATGAACAAAATGAACATTCATCGTTTTCGACAATGACTTCTACTTAAATTTGACATCTTGGCTAGGAGAACTGAGTTCATTGACAGAGCGAATAAACGAGGATTCTGTTTTTGCTGACCTAGGTCTGGAACCCTAAAAAAAAACATGATATACACAGGTCCCTTTTTAACAACCGTTGCGAAGCACAGGAATATAAGCTAGTAGTTCCTAAAATGTAATGTAAAAGTATTGCCTTCCAATGTTAAAATCGATAAACAGAGACCTGTAGTATCATAATGGTTTGTCTTCACTGGTGTAACAACTTTGGAATCAGTAAAGTACTTGAAAATGGGCTCAAAACCTGAAACCTAGGTCGTAAAAATAAAGTTTTGTGAAACAAGACAATAACAAGTGTTCAGTTATTTAATTACTAAATATTTTTCTGACTGAAAATTTTGCACTGTTGTTTAAACACGGCAGCGGTAGCTTTCGCAAAGTTAAAGGAAAGATTAAAGCAGACATAAATAATCTACATCTACATCTACATCTACATAGATACTCTGCAAATCACATTCAAGTGCCTGGAAGAGGGTTCATTAACGTCTTTCCTAACTTTCCTCTACCGTTCCATTCTCTAATAGCGCGCGGGAAGAAAGAACACCTAAATCGTTCCGTTTTCGATCTGATTTCTCTTATTTTATTGGGATGGTCATGTCTCCCTAAGTAGGTGGGTGCTAGCAAAATATTTTCACATTCAGAACTAAAAGTCGGTGATTGAAACTTCGCAAACAGATCACGCCGCAATGAATAACGTCTTTCTTGTAATGATTTCCACCCCAATTCGTGCAACATTTCCGTGACCCTTTCCCCCCCGTAACGTGATAAAACAAAACGAGCTGCCCTTCTCTGAACCTTCTCAATGTCTTCTGTCAGTCCCACCTGGTGAGGGTCCTACAAGGGGCAACAGTACTCCAGGAGAGGACGCACAAGTGTGCTGTAGGCAGTCTCTTTGGTGGAGCTGGTGCATCTTCGAAGCGTTCTGCCAATGAAACGTAACCTTTGGTTCGCCTTCCCCACAATATTTTCTATGTATTCTCTCCAGTCAATGTTGTTCGTAATTGTAACTCCTAGGTATTTGGTAGAATTTACCACCTTCAAGGTTTGAGTGATTTATCGCGTAATTGAAGTTCAGCGGATTTGTTTTAGTGGTCATATGTATTACTTCACACTTTTCTTTATTTAGTGTCAATTGCCAATCTTCGCACCAAGTAGAAATTTTGCCTAAATCGCTTTGCAGTTGCTTTTGATCCTCTGTTGACTTCACTAACCGATAAACGACAGCATCATCCGCGAACAGTCTAAGGAAGCTATTCAGATTGTCTCCTAAATCGTTTATAAACACGAGGAAGAGTAGGGGACCGATAACGCTTCCCCGTGGAACGCCATATATCACTTCTGTTTTACTCGATGACTATAATGGTCGGTTCCGTCCAAAGCATCATTATGATTGGAACAGTCATTATCTCGAACATTTTCATCCAAAATATTCGCTGTTTCTTCAGACGATAAACCTTGTGACTTGCAGGCGTGTTACATCGTTCTTCAGAAAATTTGCACGATTGACTTGGAAATGAAGTGTCATAAAGGACGTATATCACTCAAAATCTGAAGTACAGTACTTCAGCACAGCAAAATGTTTACACTCTTACCCAAGGGCCACTGGGCATCGAACGGCACGGGAATGGGCAAACCATAGGGTAAGGTGATACAATTTCGATCATTTCGGACAAATGTTATTGTAACTGGAAATATACTGAGAAAAGATGTAATTTTAATTATAGCACTTGTTCTTGGATGTTTAACTAATATGTAACACAAATATTAGACAATTACAAATGTCGGTATATACACACAAAAAAGATACAGAATTGAGAAAAATCGATCGAAAATGTACCACACTAGCTACAATTGTGATCACTTGCTAGTAGAATTTTGACTAAGGGCATCTTCCACATAAAAAGCACTTTTTCCGTCAGGCACCAACGCATACTTCGTGGTACCAAACATTGCATTTTGGGTAGAGAATTGTATGATTATGTTGGCAATGGCCGTTGAATGCTTTTTCAAAAATCAGTCACGTAGAAAAAGGGGAATAATTCTTTATGTTCTCGATGAAATAAATAATTTATGTTATTTTTTCCAGTAAATTAATCTGTGTGTTCTCTCCAGTCAAAGTTGTTCGTAATTGTAACTCCTAGGTATTTGGTAGAATCTACGACCTTAAGGTCTGACTGATTTATCGCGTAATTAAAGTTCAGCGGATTTCTTTAGTGGTCATGTGTATTACTTCACTTTTTTCTTTATTTCGTGTCAATTGCCAATTTTCGCACCATGCAGAGACGCCGTATAAATATTTTCTTCAACGTGCGAAGTGTTACTAGACGAAAGCGGAGAGCAAAGTTGGCGAGAGAATTGTGCGTCACCTCCTGTGTCGTTGTAGCATCGCCAGAATTAGAACGCTGGCAGTAGTGTTGCGGGGAATGCACCGTGCAGGGCTGCCAACCGCCACCGCAGCCGCTCTTACGAGTGAAATGCGATTTGCGCGCAAGGAGAACCCAATCACGCGCCGAATGTATGTTTTTTCTCTTTGTCAGTCACTACTCTTGGACTTGCGTGTTGTTTATCGCAGTTACGATCTATGGAAACGCGTACACGACATCGCTAGCTTTCGAGCGACGAGAATCGACGCGGACTGCAGTGTAGTGGCAATCGTGCACGCGCCGTAGAACACTGCATTTCGTGAGTGTTCTCTTCCAGATAGTTCGCAGAACGTTTCGCGACCGTCAGCAGAATAGATTGCTAGCGGCGCATTTATATATCTACTGATAATTCTGCGGTTGGTTGGACACAGATACGGAAAGCAGCGACGCAGTGCCTTGTGAAGATTCGTGGCTAATTTTAAACTCTGCGGCATTGATATTTCAGGTAAGCTTGACCTTGCTCTTTCGTATTGACCAAGATTTGAACTCTTAACAAGTGTTATTGCGTGTGAACTATGCTAATTTCCTGGTGTTGTTGATTTCGAAACGAAAAACAGATTTAAAAATAGTTTGTGCTCAAAATAAACATCCGATTGAAAGTTTGTCGTATGTAGCTTAATAGCTGTTAACAATCGAAACAAACATTATCAGCCACTATTGACCGTATTTTCACGATATCTCACGTGTTTAGAGCGCGAAACCAAATTTTCGAAGAGTACGTTGCACGAAATTTGTAATAGGCTTTGGACAAGCGAAATGGCTTCGTGTATATTCTAACATTTGTCACACGTGAGAATGCCTTAAGAATTTGTAATTTTTAACCGTATGTACTGTAATATGGATGAGTGGTGAATCACATGTACAACAGATTACGTACAGCAACATAGTGCTGCATGTAATATACAGTACAGCACAGAAGCATTCCATGACGTACAAACGACGTACAGAGCCTGCCAGGCCACAGAAATGGTTATGTTTCAAGAACTTTCGTAAGAAATGTTACTCTAAAAAGTGTTAAATAGTGTAAATATAAGCAGTGACAGCAAGTGACAATGTGCTACAAACCACACATGAAGATAAAAACATAAAAAATTCCTGACCCTAAAGATGCTTTAAAATAAAGCGATACGCGTCTGGTCTAAAGTAAGACTAATTTACAGTTGCAAATGACGGTCCCATAACCTATACAAAATTGTATAACTGCAACTGCGGAAGACGAGGCCAAAAACGAAGAAATATTAATCTTATGAATTTCATTCGAAAAAGAAATCGTGAATGCTTGCAACTTAATTGTAAACGTTCATGCTCATTCACGTCATTTGTGAAGTTTTTCGTCCTGTTTCTGATAACATGTAACATTTTAATTGTTAGGTATCACGTACAACAAAGGTTTCAAGACGTAAAAGGAAAATGCTTGCTTTATACATGACAAAAACAGCAGGTAGAGGCACTTTTCCACATTATCGTTTCTAGCTTAAAGCTATTTAATTATAGTACAATATAACTAGCCGCTTAATGGTCATTTCTTTGACGTCGTCTGATGTGTTTCCGAGTTGTATCCATACCAAAAGCGTATTTCTGGAAATCTGTGTTACTTAGGCTGTAAGGCAAAACAAGTAATTAACTGCTTTTTGTCATTGGATAGGTAGCAAACCAGTAAGCTCATTTCCTGGTGTTGTTGATCTCGAAACGAAAAACCGATTTAAAAATAGTATGTGCCCAAAATAAAGGTCCGATTAAAAGTTTGTCGTATGTAGCTTAATAGCTGTTAACAATCGTAACAAACATTATCAGCCACTATTGACGTATTTTCACAATATCTCACGTGTTTAGAACGCGAAACCAAATTTTCGAAGAGCACGTTACTAGAAATTTGTAATAGGCTTTGGACAAGCGAAATAGCTTCGTGTATATTCTAACGTTTGTCACACGTGAGAATGCCTTAAGAATTTATGATTTTTAACCGTATGTACTGTAATATGGATAAGTGGTGAATCACATGTACAACAGATTTCGTACAGCAACATCGCGCTGCGTGTAATATACAGTACAGCTAAACTCTAACAAGTGTTATTGCGTGTGAACTATGCTCATTTCGTGGTGTTGTTGATCTCGAAACGAAAAACAGATTTAAAAATAGTATGTACCCAAAATAAAGGTCCGATTAAAAGTTTGTCGTATGTAGCTTAATAGCTGTTAACAATCGAAACAAACATTATCAGCCACTATTGACCGTATTTTCACGATATCTCACGTGTTTAGAGCGCGAAACCAAATTTTCGAAGAGTACGTTACTAGAAATTTGTAATAGGCTTTGGACAAGCGAAATGGCTTCGTGTATATTCTAACATTTGTCACACGTGAGAACGCCTTAAGAATTTATGATTTTTAACCGTATGTACTACAATATGGATAAGTGGTGAATCACATGTACAACAGATTTCGTACAGCAACATCGCGCTGCGTGTAATATACAGTACAGCTAAACTCTAACAAGTGTTATTGCGTGTGAACTATGCTCATTTCGTGGTGTTGTTGATCTCGAAACGAAAAACAGATTTAAAAATAGTATGTGCCCAAAATAAAGGTCCGATTAAAAGTTTGTCGTATGTAGCTTAATAGCTGTTAACAATCGTAACAAGCATTATCAGCCACTATTGACGTATTTTCACAATATCTCGCGTGTTTAGAACGTGAAACCAAATTTTCGAAGAGTACGTTACTAGAAATTTGTAATAGGCTTTGGACAAGCGAAATAGGTTCGTGTATATTCTAACATTTGTCACACGTGAGAATGCCTTAAGAATTTGTAATTTTTAACCGTATGTACTGTAGTATGGATGAGTGGTGAATCACATGTACAACAGATTACTTACAGCAACATCGTGCTGCATGTAATATACAGTATAGCACAGAAGCATTCCATAACGTACAAATTTAATCTTATGAATTTTATTCGAAAAAGAAATCGTGAATGCTTGCAACTTAATTGTAAACGTTTTTGCTCATTCACGTAATTAGTGTAGATTTTTGTCCTCTTTCTGTTATAACATATAACATTTTAATTGTTAGGTATCACGTACGACAAAGGTTTCAAAGCTTTATACATGACAAAAACAGCAGGTAGAGGCACTTTTGCACCTTCTCGTTTCTAGCTTAAAGCTATTTAATCATAGTACAGTATAACTAGCCTCTTAATGGTCATTTCTTTCACATCGTCTGAAGTCTTTCCGAGTTGTATCCCTACCAAAAGCGTATTTATAGAAATCTGCGTTACTTAGGCTGTAAGGCAAAACAAGTAATTAACTGCTTTTTGTCATTGGATAGGTAGCAAACCAGTAGGCTATATCAATTTTGTGGAGTTTATTCGTGTGTACACTGCAGTATAGGCAAGCGACGAATAATGTAGACCAGACTTTTGCCACTTTTTTCCAAACTGTAGGGACGGATTGGCAAATCGTAGCGACTTCTCTCACGGACGATGCATAATGAAAGTAGCTTTTTTTTCTTTTTTAATTCAAAACAGTAAAAATTCATCAATTCATTGTAAATAATGTTAAAGGGAAAGTCACCCAATAGGTAAGTAGCCTTTTTTATTTTTATTTTATTTATGTATTTATTTATTTTTAAATTTTTTAAAATCTGCTTCGCCCGTATCCACTTATATGGTGAACGTAGGGACATGGTTGGAAACGAGTTGGCATTACTGATGTAGACCACATTTAGCTCAAGGGCCTTCGTATTTTATGGTTCACCAGTATTTATTAGGTATCGCCGTCTGGACTTGACCTATATAGGTCAAGTCCTGATACCGATACCAGCTATTCATATTTTCTCGTTCACCAAAAGTATAAAGGACTGGTATCGGTAACTAGACATGACCTATATAGGTCAAGTCTAGATAGCGATACCAGATCTCCATATTTTACCCTATATCCACCTATATGGAATACCTATATGTGAAAGAAAAATATGAAGGGTTGGTATCGCTATCTAGATTTGATCTATATAGGTAAAGTCTAGTTACCGACACCAGCCCTTCATATTTTGTGATTCACCAATACCTAATAGGTATCGGTATCTGGACTTTACCTACTGGTTCACAATAAAGTATAAAAGGCTGGTATCGGTAACTAGACTTGACCTATATAGGTCAAGTCCAGACAGCGATACCAAGTAATTTTATCTAAATATGTTTTAACGTTTTATTTTGTTCAAATTTAATATGCTCCCACTCTAAATATTAATATTAATCACTACGTGTTGTATTTTTTGAACATTTTTATATGTTCCAATTTAGGATTTTTCCAGCCAAAATCTCCAATTTTTTTCGCGGTAGTCTCATTATTTTACTTAGATACCCTTTATACCGCTCAGATAGTTATTCTCTTGGAACATTTCTATAATTTCGCTGCATATTTCAATTGTTATCTAATATTCGTTATAGTTCTTTAATGTTTAAAATGTTACGTAATCTCACTTTCATTTAATTAAGGTCGTATACCCGTTTGTATACTCCATCCACAGACATACATTATATCTGTGACTCAAACGAAAAACGGTAATTAATACATTCAATTGTTTATTATAATGCGATCCTTGTATCAAAAGGGTGATTCTATTTACACTTCGGTAAAATCAGAGGTGACGTCATTATGACGTATCTACACTATCGATGACGACTGGAGCCATGATCGACTTGTGAGGTCGTTCTAGACGCAAAACTGCGGTTGCAATTGTAGCAGACGAATTACAGGAGTAGCTGATAATATCTTTAGTTGGTAATGGTAATTCATAACAGTTTCGGAAGCTATATAACTTTGCTTTCTTTTTTTGAAAGTAAGAAGCTATGAACTTTCCGAAAAAGGACCTACACTGTGAGCTCTGAAAAGTTATTCAGCCAAATCTGATGATGTCATCGTGGCCCATTTGTGAAGGTTGTGTTTAAAACTAATGGAAACTTTTTCTCTAAGCGAAAAATGCTACCGAGTTGCATTGTAGTACGGAGTCTACGTTAAACTAAGAGGAGAAAATACGGTTACCAGGCTATGAAGCGAGAATGTGTACTTGGACATGTCAAAATATGTGACATACAAATACAACATATAGTCTCCGTAGGTGTACGTATGTTTTCGCCGAAACTATAAATCAAATGAGCTGGATATTAATACAGTCATTTGTTACAGAGGCTCTGCGAACATCAGGTAAAACATTTCGTAAAAATGGGTACTCATCTACGGCCAAGCTGCTGCAACATGCTAGTTCTTTTCTTTGAAAATGTGTGAAGTTGTCGTTCTCTAAGGCTCGGTCTGCGTTATTTCTGACATAATTTACAATTTACATTTACTGAAATTTCCGTCAGTGCTTTCCAAAACATGATACCAATATTAAGTAAGGCCTAGTTTTGTCACTAAACTACGAAGGGAAAAGGTATGCAGTTCAGAAAGAATGTCGAATTAAGCATGTTGTCCCACCCAAAACCAGCGTCTCGTACGATCGCAAAAGTCGATGCGCCGCTCTTCTGGACGTCGATAGTGTGGATACGTCATAATGACGTCACGTCTGATTTTACCGAAGTGTAAATAGAATCACCCGTACTATAGAGATCAGTGTTTGAAACCTATGGTTACTAGTCGGAGATAATAGTAAAATCTGAGCATGCGCAGTGCTGCTGCAGACACTCGATAGGCGTAAGAGCTCTGCGCATGGTCAGCTGCTTAAACGAACCTCATATCGTTCTACCATAGATGGTAGTAGACCGGACAAACATTAGAGTGGCGTGGTAGCAGCATAGAAGCACGCATAGACCAAAGATAACATAGACTGCGCATGTTTCTATCTCTGCTGTGTTGTGGTTTGAAATCAACATCTAAAATTGCCCCGAATCACGTGACCGAGTTTTCCTCATTATGAGCAACAGTTTTTCTCATTTACAGGCGATATAAAGCGTTGATTTTAACTATAAAACGACTTCTCGTATTCCTATACACATCTAGTAGTAATGGTATTGTAATTTTATCATATTGTTAATATTAATGCATTGATTATCGTGTTTACATGTGCCCAGGTGAAAAGTACCGTATCGTCAGTTATTTTTAGAAGCAACAGAATTACATATCCTCGGTGTTTTTTGTTATGCTATGAATCTTTTACTTTTTGTAACTTACGAATGTGATTAGTAACGGGAAAATTCTTTAAGCTGCTCTTGAGCAAGTTTATGTGTCAGCAAGTAAGTCATTTCTGCTGAACATCTGCTTACAATAACGTTATACAAAACTAAACATTCATATAGACTACTTTCCACATGATGTCACTTCTTGGTTAGTGCATCGATGATGTTTCCTCACTACTCTATTATTTAATGTGAACAGCCAATACTTTGGTTGTTTTACGTTTTGGCATCACGTTCTGTGCCAAAAGACTTAAAATATAAACGGTTGTATTTTATAAAAATATGGATGCAAACTGATTTCATTTCTTATAAAATCACAACGAAATATTTTACATATGTTACTGAGGCATCGTAAGGAAGCTGGTGCTCCTTTCAAATTAATATTTGATCTTCTACTCCTGTGTAAAGTGCAGCCTAAAAGACTCACATTACAACGACAACAATGTAGTTCTGTTGCTTGTAAGAAGGCAGCCGATACGTTTCATTTAGGCGCATGTAAAAACTGTAGCTATCGCATTACCTCTTGCAATTGCGGAGAACTAACCCCAATTTTACATCTAAAGATGTAAGAAGAATACGCTAATACGTTTCATTGTTCAAATATACGCTTTATTTCCGCTACAAAGAATAAGAACTACAACTGTCAGCTACATTTCGCATTACTCGTAATGATGAAACCGGTATCCTGCCCCGAGTCACGTGACTTAGATGTTGGTTTCAGTGTGATGACGTCACGCGCAGTCTATATTATCTATGGTAGTACGTGACTCTTGGAAACAAAATTTACCCGTGAATTTTAGTGTTACTCCACGTAACGGAAAAGTCTGTACAACCATAAACAAGCTTATGTATAACAGTTAATTTTGACAACAGTCACGTGGTAGAACTGTAGTGATGTTGGTGACATGAAGATGATGCCATGTCCATCCTGGCACTATATATGGTCGAAGATAATATGTGTACAATAAATCGCGGGTGTCGTAAGTACAATTTTGCAGAATAATATGTTGAAGAAAAGTACATTAGTGTAACATTTAATAAATGAAACTGTGGCGAAATCAAACAAGTTCGCGTAGCAGAATATATACGACGCTTCTCGCTGGGCTCCAGCGCTTATGTTGGCAACAGATGAATAATTAAGTGTAGAATTGCGTTAATGATTTTCGCGAGCTACAGAGTAAATGTCATTGCTTCTCATTTCAGTCGCATCAAAATTAATACTGTACCTGCTCTATGGTTTACTGGTTCTTGTATGTACCCTTGACCCTTTTTAAAAGAAGTTGTAATCTGAGTTGTCGCCGTTACCATTGGTGCAAACATAACCACCGGAGAGCCTGGGGACTAGCGTCGTGCGGTGTATATATATATATATATATATATATATATATATATATATATATATATATATATATATATATATATATATACAACTCGTAAATAATATTAGTGTATATCAAAATATTTCTTTAGATTTCATATTTTTGTACGTAAAATTTCAATTTTTCTTGGCATTTGTAAATTTGTAAATTGAATATAAATTTGGTAAAAGTTTACGACGCTTCTCGCCGGGATCCAGTGCTTATGTTGACAACAGATGAACAATGAAGTGTAGAAATGTGTTAATATTTTTCACGAGCTACTGAGTAAATATTACTACCCGTTTCGGTAATTTTCAAGAATGCTTGCAATCGAAATATCTCGGCCTGAAACGATACATATCGCCCGTCCGACTCTAAATCGATTACGCGGCTATTCATGCGTACTTAATAAGTATGTTTTAGTCGTAGTCATGGTCATGTGAACGCATTTTATTGGTGTCTATAGTCTTGAGTGATAGTGAAGTTTTTTGTTATTTGTTATGATTTAAAAAACTTCATAGTCAAAGCTATGCAAAGGAAACGTAAAACTGTCACACTAATTTAATGACTCGTTCTCGAAGTACTTTTCTGAAGATATTCTGTAGCGGTTTATCTATAAGTATCTATAATTGTCATTAATTTATGCAAATAAAATAGTTGATCTTTTGTCCTTGCTCATCTCAGAAATATATACCTAACGCGTATGCCACACTACATTACTATATCCAGTATATCAGAAACATTCAACAAATTACTACGAAACTTTCTATGAATGTGTCACGATTCTGCTGTAAAAACATTCACGCAGCATTACATTATCACTCGTGAAAATAATAAGTATGTAAACATTCATATTTTGTCATCTCGCTTATCAATGCCTGCTTAATCGATTTATAGTTGCAAGCTCGATATATATCGTTTCAGGCAGAGACATTTCGGTTTCAAGCATTCTTGGAAATTACACTCGTTTCCCTCGCAGCAAAATTAATACTGTACCTGCTGTATGGTTGACAGGTTCTTGTATGTACCCTTGTACGTTCAGAAAAAATAATTTTCGTTTTAATTGAAGTTGTCAAGACAAAATATTTATTGGTTATCAGAGCTTCCGCCATTACCATTGGTGCCAACATAACGACTGGAGCCCGGCGAGGAGCGTCGTAAACTTTAACCATAAATTTATTCGTTTTCTTCGTACTCCAATATCTCGAAATGGACGACTGTATTTTCGTTATAAGAAGTTATTATTTGGCGTTTTCATTTCCTTAGGTGGGTAGACATGTAACGATATTAATAATGGGAGGCCTTATTAAATTTAATGCCAAAAAAGTGTTGGTCAAAATGATTGAACGAATGTCCACAATACGTTTCTTAATCTGTTGGTCTGATAGAAACTGTAAGCCGGACGCGGTGGCCGCGGGGACTGAGGCGCTCCAGTCACGGTCTGCACGGCCACTACGGTCGGGGTTTCGAAACCCCCTTGGGCATGGATATTTGTGCCGTCCTTAGGATAAGGTAGTTCGTAAGTAGTTTGTAAGTTTAGGGACTGATGACCCCGTAGTTAAGTGCCATAAGCTTAACAAACATTTGAGAAACTGTAAGTGTCATATATTGTGGGATTAATATGAGTTTAGTGAAGGTACCATTGAAAAGAACCTCCGATGAGTAGATGTGGAGGTGCAGAAGAGAGGTCTTTTGGAAGAGGCACCTGGTTCGAAGACAGGACTAAGTATTGAGACAATTTTAATATCAAATTATTTTTGTAATTATTATTCCCTGAAGTCACTAATACATGTAGACGAAGTCGTTTGTTGAACTGCTGTTAATTGGTTTTCATTTTGTCGACAAGTTGATGGTCAATTTATCAAGTACACGAGGAGTCTTTGGGTGGTCGTGATACTGTCGAAGTAGAGGATTGGTCTCACCTTGACTATCCGATACCACCCCTCAGCTTTGACCAATTTCGTCATGTATTACGTCATTTTGTCAATAGATGTGTTTCTATTTGTTTATTACTAATCCCTGATACGAGGTGCATTCAAGTTCTAAGGCCTCCGATTTTTTTTCTAATTAACTACTCACCCGAAATCGATGAAACTGGCGTTACTTCTCGACGTAATCGCCCTGCAGACGTACACATTTTTCACAACGCTGACGCCACGATTCCATGGCAGCGGCGAAGGCTTCTTTAGGAGTCTGTTTTGACCACTGGAAAATCGCTGAGGCAATAGCAGCACGGCTGATGAATGTGCGGCCACGGAGAGTGTCTTTCATTGATGGAAAAAGCCAAAAGTCACTAGGAGCCAGGTCAGGTGAGTAGGGAGCACGAGGAATCACTTCAAAGTTGCTTGGCAACATGCCACACGGGGCAGCCTTGTGGTTGTCCGTCAGCATTCGTGGCACCCACCCGGATGACACTTTTCGCATTTTTAAGGTCGTCATGCAGGATTGTGTGCACAGAACCCACAGAAATGCCAACTCTGGAGGCGATCTGTTCAACAGTCATTCGGCGATCCCCCAAAACAATTCTCTCCACTTTCTCGATCATGTCGTCAGATCGGCTTGTGCGAGCCCGAGGTTGTTTCGGTTTGCTGTCACACGATGTTCTGCCTTCATTAAACTGTCGCACCCATGAACGCACTTTCGACACATCCATAACTCCATCACCACACGTCTCCTTCAACTGACGATGAATTTCAATTGGTGTCACACCAAGCAAATTCAGAAAACGCTGTTCAAGTAAGGAAAACGTCGCCATTTTAAGTATCTAAAACAGTTCTCATTCTCGCCGCTGTCGGTAAAATTCAATCTGCCGTACGGTGCTGCCATCTCTGGGACGTATTGAGAATGAGCGCGGTAACATTTTAAAACAATGTGCATGTTTCTATCTCTTTCCAGTTCGGAGAAAAAAAAATCGGAGGCCTTAGAACTTGAATGCACCTCGTATATTGTAAATGTGTCAGAGGTAATATTTATTAGAATGCATTTATTTACTTATGGGTTTCGTGTTGACCAAAGTAAGGTAATTCCCAAGAATGTTTGCAATCGAAGTATCTAAGCCTAAAACGATATATATCGAACGTGCCACTCTAAATCGATTACGTGGCCTTTCACGCGCGACTTATGAACTATGTTTCGCTTGTAGTCACTGGAACGTATTTTATTGGTTTCTCTATGGTCTTGGGTGACGGTGGAGATTTTTTCCTTATTTATTGTGATTTAAAAGACTTCATAGACAAAGCTTCGCAGAGGAAAGGTAAAACTATCACACCCATTTAGTGAATAGTTCTTGAAATATTTTTTCTGAAGATATTCTGCAGCGATTTATTATGCAATGAAATCTATAATTGTCATTTATTCATTCAAATAAAATTGCTGAGCTTTTGTCCTTGCTCATCCAGAAATTACCTAGCACGTATGCCACATTACATTACAATGTATATCGTCAGAAAAAATCAACAAATTTCTACAAAAATGTCACGTAGATACGTACAGCTTCACAGCTTCAGTTTTCGTCAGTGACAGTTGGAGCAATGACATTTGCACTGAAATTCGTCAAAACATTGAGCTATTTCCTATGGCTGGCCGCGGTGGCCGAGGGGTCACGGTCTGCACGGCCACTACAGTCCGGGGTTCGAATCCCCCCTCGGGCATGGATATTTGTGCCGTCCTTAGTATTAGCTAGTTCATAATTAGTTTGTAAGTTTAGGGACTGATGACCCCGTAATTAAGTCCCATAAGCTACACAAACATTTAAACATTTATTTCCTATCACTGTCACGATTTTGCTGTAAAAATTGTTAAATGTCATTGCTCCAACTGTCGATGAAGCAAATTGAGGGTTGTGGTAGAACGTATCTACGTAACAATATATTCGGAAATCATTACATTTTCATAGAAAATTATTGACTGTTCTGATTATACACATTGTAACGTAATTTGGAATAAGCGTTAGTTAAACATACAGTATATCTATATCCAAGAGCACCAAAAGTTTTATTCGTGTAATGAATTAATAATTGTAGGTACGACTTTCATTGCATAATAAATTACTGCAGAATATCCTCAGAAAAGTACATTGAAAACCAGTCACCACACCGCATATCTTCAGAAAAGTCCAACGAGATCCAGTCACTATATGGTTATGACAGTCTTTTTCCATTTACGTAGCTTTGCCTGCAAAATCTTTTAAATCATAAGAAATAAAAAAAAAAACTATTTCGTCACTCACGAAAACAGAAACCAATGAAATACTTTCCTGTGACTACGAACACTTCGTAAATAGTTCGTAATTAGCCGCGTAATCGATTTAGAGTTGCACGTTCGATATATATCGTTTCAGGCTGACCTACCTCGATTGCAAACGTTTTCGGAATTACCGGTAATATTTATTAGAATGCATTTATTTAATTACCTACGCGTTTTGTGATGAACAATTACTACAGCGATAGGAAATACTTCAAAATGACCCCATTTATAAATATAAGGGCTCAAGTGCAGTTTATGACTTCGCGATGGTGTTTGGTGTGTAAACGTTGGCAATGGCGCTACAGCGCATCATTTTCTTCTTTTCTTCTTCTTCTTCTTCTTTTTCTTCTCTATATATAAAAGTAAGTGTCCCGATTGACTGACTAACTGACTGACTGACTGACAGACTCATCATCGCCCAGCCCAAACCACTGAAGATAGAAATCTGAATTTTGTGGAGGGTGTTGATCTTACTCTGTAGGCGTCATTTAAGAAGCGATTTTTCGATATTCCGTCCTAAGGGTGTGAAATAGGGGATGAAACGTTTTTTCAAAATACGTTGCTATTTAGGTAATTTTGAAGCTAGAACTACAAAATTTCGGATTTTAATTCCGGGTTTCAATTTAAAAGACACGTGTTTCGGAATTTGTTGAAATTCGACAAATAAGGTGACGCAAAAAATTGATTTTCAAAAATATGTAGCTGTTAACTCAAATTTTAAGCTACAACTACGAAACTTAGGATATGGACTCTTGATCAGGATTAAACAGACACGAGTTTCGGTATTTTTGGAAATTCAAAAACTAAGGGGGTAAAAGAGGGGATCAAAAATTCTTTTTGAAAACACGATGCTATTGATACTATTTTGAAGCTAGAGTTGCAAAAATTGATATTTGTATAGTTGGTTAGACGTTAAAAAGTACGTGTTTTGTTATTTTTGGAAATTCAACCATCAACGGGGTTAAATTAGAGGGGTGATGTTTTACGAAAAATGTTGCTATTTAGGCAATTTTGAATTTAGAACTACAAATTTTCGGATTTGGATTCGGTGTTTGAATTTCGGTATTTTTGGAAATTCGACCAATAATTGATTTTTTAAAATATGATGCTATTAACTCAATTTTCAAGCTATAACTACGAAACTTAAACCATGGATTCTTTATCAGGATAAAATAGGGTTAAATAGAGGACGCAAATAATTGATTTTCAAAAATATGTTGCTGTTAACTCAAATTACAAGCTATAACTACGAAACTTAGGATATGGACTCTTGATAAGGATTAAAAAGAGACGAGTTTCGCTATTTTTGGAAATTTAAAAACTAAGGGGGTAAAAGAGGGGATCAAAAATTCTTTTTGAAAACACGTTGCTATTGATACAATGTAGAAGCTAGAGTTGCAAAAATTGATATTTGTATAGTTGGTTAGACGTTAAAAAATACGTGTTTCGGTATATTTAGAAATTCAACCATTAACGGGGTTAAATTGGAAAGATGGTGTTTTTCGAAAATATGTTGCTATTTAGGTAATTTTGAAGTTAGAATTACAAATTTTCGGATTGGGGGTCGAATTTAAAAGACACGTGTTTCGGTATTTTTTGAAATTCAACCAATAAGGGGGTAAAATAGAGGACGCAAATTGATTTTCAAAAAATGTTGCTGTTAACTCAAATTTCAAGCTATAACTACGAAACTTAGCATATGGACTCTTGATAAGGATTAAAAAGAGACGAGTTTCGGTATTTTTGGAAATTCAAAAACTAAGGGGGTAAAAGAGGGGATCAAAAATTCTTTTCGAAAACACTTTGTTGTCAAGACAGTTTTGAAGCTATGGCTGGATAAATTGGTATTTGTATTGTTCGATGTGATTTAAAAAAAAATACGTGTTTCGGTATTTTTGATAATTCAACCATCAAGGGGGTTAAAATGGAGAGGGGATGTTTTTCGAAAATCTGTTGCTATTTAGGCAATTTTGAAGTTAGAACTACAAATTTTCGGATTTGGATTCGGGGTTCAAATTAAAAAGACACATGTTTCGGTATTTTTGGAAATTCGACCAATAATTGATTTTCAAAAATATGGTATTATTAACTCAATTTTCAAGCTATAACTACGAAACTTAAACTATGGATTCTTCATCAGGATTAAAAAGAAACAACTGGTGCAGACCAACCAGCCTACGCATGCGAAGCAGCGGGGGATCAGCTAGTTTTTAATAAAGGTACAGATCGTGTCTGTGAGCTTATTAAACATCTATCTGTCCGCATCACGCGAGGTTCTTTTTTATTTTACTTTATTTTTTAATTTTTTTTAAATTTTATGCAGTTCATTAATCTGTGCATTCTTGTGACTGCAGTAAAAGGTAGACCTGACTGCATCCCGCTAGTTTTATTTTTATGTTTATTTTTATTTTACTCAGCACATTAATATGGGCATTCCAGTGACCGCACAAAAATATAGATCTGTATGCATCCTGTGAGATAATATATATACACATAAATTGAATGGCGCGTGCGTAATATTTTTGGTAGCATTTTTTTCTCTAAACAGACTTTGTTCCCTCGGCTCCAGTGGTTAACAAAAGAATATCGCAAAACGTAACTTCACTTTTACACTTCGCTACTCTCTCACGCCGTATTTCACGAGTTTCGTAATTGTACATCATTATTCCGAGAATAAGTTCTCCTGGTGTTACATCGTATTCAAGAACTTCAGTAAACGAGACGTTTCCAGGTTGATTTTGTGTCCTACATTGGCCGTAAGTGCTATTTACATACAGTGAAATGTTATCATTGCATGTTTTTTTTCTGTTTCATTTATATACGCGCACTTTAGGGTACGGTAGTGACACTAAAAGTGGGTCTTTGCGATCGTCTTTTGATAGCTCCAAATTTAAATGACAGCTTAACCATTCATCTGACACGAAAATTGAATAACCGACTTTGTAGAGGAGAAAATTCTCTACAACTTTCTCTCTTATGTTTTTTTTTATGTCTCGTAGCGTTTCAGGGATATTTGCAAAAGTAACGGCGGTTTTGGAATGTATGTCTATCTGTCTGTCCGTATCGTGTTTCCTGTTTTTAAGACGAACCGTTCAACCGAAAGGTGATAGGTGGAAAGAGTACATAGAGCAGCTCTACAAAGGAAATAAACTTGAAAGCAGTATTGTAGAAATGGAAGATGAAGTGGAGGAAGATGAGATACGAGATATGATACTGAGAGAAGAATTTGACAGAGCGCTGAAGGACTTTAGTCGAAACAAGGCCCCTGGCGTAGATGATATTCCGTCTGAACTGCTAATGTCGCTAGGAGAGCCAGTCGTGAAAAAATTGTATCACCTGGTATGCAAGATGTATGAGACAGGGGAAATACCCTCCGACTTCAAGAAGAATATTGTAATTCCAATTCCAAAGAAACCAAGTGAAGACAAGTGTGAAAATTACAGAACTATCAGTTTAATAAGTCATGGGTGCAAAATTCTAACACGAATTATTTACAGGCGAATGGAAAAACTTGTAGAATCCGACCTCGGGGAAGATCAGTTTGGATTTAGGAGAAATGTAGGAACACGGGAGGCAATACTCACATTACGACTTATCTTAGAATATAGGCTAAGGAAAGGAAAACCTACGTTTTTAGCGTTTGTCGACATGGAGAAACCTTTTGACAATGTCGACTGGAATACACTCTTCCAAATTCTGAAGGTAGCAGGGATAAAATATAGGGAGCGAAGAGTCATATTCAACCTATACAAACATCAGACAGCGGTTATTAGAGTCGAAGGGCAAGAAAGGGACGCAGAGGTTGGGAAGGGAGTAAGACAGGGTTGTAGCCTTTCCCCGATGTTGTTCAAATCTGTACATTGAACAGGCAGTGAATGAATGGAAGGAGACATTTGGAGAGGGTATTAAAGTGCAGGGAGAAGAAATAAACACATTGCGGTTTGCCGATGACATAGTAATTTTGTCAGAGACCGTAAAAGATCTGGAAGAGCAATTGAATGGAATGGACAATGTCTTGAATGCAAGATATAAGATGAACATTAACAAGAGTAAAACGACGGTAATGGGATGCAATGTCAGAAAATCAGGTCATCGGAAACGACGTATGTTTAGTGTCACTAACCTATTCTTTGTCCGAAATATTCGAAAAAAAAAAGCGATGCTCCGTCTTTACAAATTGGTGTCGATCGGTTAAAGGTGCCGTTCGATTAGGGTTTCCATACGCCCTTTTTTTCCGGACACGTCCCCTTTTTGAGGCAAGAAAATTTATAAAATTCAATGGAATGTCCTCTTTATTTTTTTATTTTTTATTTTTTATTTTTATTTATTTATTTTATTTTTTTTTTTTTTTGGTTCCGAGAAAGACAATGTATTTTTGCGTCATTGGCGACAACGCGTTCGTTCGTACTGTGGTTCCAAACTGTTCGCAACTATCACGCTCATTCACAGAGCGAAACTGCCGTTCACAATTTCGCTCTCCGCATGGGTCTGACAGTTGCAAACGATTCGGAACATTTCTGCGAAGGAACCAGGTTGTCTATCCCGTAAGCTTATGGGACTTAACTACGGGGTCTTCAGTCCCTAAACTTACAAACTAGTTATAAACTACCTTATCCTAAAGACGGCACAAATATCCATGCCCGAGGGGGGATTCGAACCCCGGACCGTAGTGGCCGTGCAGACCGTGACTGGAGCGCCTCAGTCCCCTCGGCCACCGCCGCCGGCAATATCAAACGTTTGAAGTGCCTGAGCTTTTATCCGTACTTGTTGCAAGACAAAAAGCCGTTGCGAGTGATTTCGTCGTCCTTCAAATATAGTTGGTTCAAAAGTGAAAAAGACAAGAATGAGACAATTGAGTGTATTGATGATGAATAAACTCTCAAGGTTCATAATATTTTTTTCTACAATAACCACACAAGATTACTGTTTTAGTTTGTAGTACTTTTACGTGGTTCATTAATAAAGTTGTAAATTACATTATGTTAACGAAAAAGTGTCCTCTTTTTTATATGAAGTATCGGCTTTTTGTATGATGAACATACGGTAACCCTACGTTTACGTTCAACGATGCGACCTAAAAAGTTACAGACAGCAGTCAGTGTCAGATCGCCGCTACTTTTGTAAATATCTCTGAAATCATGGAAAATCACGGAAAAAGAAAGAAAAACATTCGAGAGGAAAGTTGTGGAGAATTTTTCATCTACACATTCGTTTTTTCAGTTTCCGTGTCAGATGATCAGGTTAAGCCGTTATTTTGATATTAATTTCGAGCTGCGAAAAGGCGATCGACATAGCCAACATTTAGAGTTAGTACCGCAACTTAAAGTAGACCAAAATATACGATTAAATTTGATGATGTAACATTTGAGAGATTAACGGAATGCTGCACAAGATTGGTATTACAGCGAGTTTCTTTTTAATTTTTTTTTTTTTTTCGCACTTTAGCTTGCGGTAGTAACACTAAAGGTGGGCTTTCGCGATCGTCTTTTGACAGTTCGAAATTTAAATGAAAATAACTGCTTAACCATTCATCTGACACGAAAATGTAATAACCGAATTTGTAGAGGAGAAAATTCTCTACAACTTCGCTCTGTTATGTTTCTTTCACATCTGGTATCGTATCAGAGATATTTGCAAAAAAAAAAAAAAAAAAAAAAAAAAAAAAAAAAAAAAAAAAAAAAAAAAAAAAAAGGCGATTTTGGGATGTCTGTCTGTCCGTAATGTGTGCCCTGTTTTTAAGACGAACAGTTCCGCCGATCAGCACCAAATTTTGCACACATAATTGTAGGCCGTCAGAGACCAGAACCTCCCTTTTTCAAATTTTACGGACAAAAAATACGGCAGTAATAAAAAAAAAAGCCGTTTGTTATATTATTGTAATTGCAAACGAACCGTTCATCTGACACGAAAATTGAATAACCTAAATGGTAGAGGTGAAAATTCTCTACGACTTGGCTGTATTATGTTTTTTAATATCTTGGATCGTTGCAGAGATATTTGCAAAAATATCGGCAATTTGACGATATCTGTCTGTCTGTAACGTGTTCCCACTTTTTAGGTCGAACCGTTCAACCGATCGACACCAAATTTTACAGACATAATTGTTGGCTACCAGAGACCCGAACCTCGCTTTTTCAAATACTTCGGACAGGAAATACGTTAGTAATGCCAAAAAGAGCCGTTTTAATGTAATTTTAATTGCAAATAAACCGTTCATCTGACGCGAAAATTGAATAAACGAATTTGTAAGAGGAGAAAATTCTCTACAACTTTGCTTTCTTATGTTTTTTTTTCCTTGATATCTCGTATCGTTTCAGAGATATTTGCAAAAATAACGGCGATTTTGGGATGTGTGTCTGTCCGTAACGTGTTTCCCGGTTTTAAGACAACCGTTGAACCGATCAGCACCAAATTTTACAGACATAACCTCGCTTTTTCAAATATTTCGGACAAGAAATACGTTAGTAATCACAAAAAACGCCGTTTGTAATGCAATTTTCATTGCAAATAAACCGTTCACCCAGCTGGAACGTTCAAACTATGAGAAGCTAATGTGATGTTCTTGTTGATACGAGTGCTGAACGAACTGAAAACGGAACCTTTACAAAAATTATCGGGAAGACGAGTTTGGATGTTCCCCACTGCATGCGTGTGAAGAACTGCACAAAGCGAACAAGACATAGAACACTTAAGTAAAGAAATAAAAATAAGGAGTATTCTGTGGTTAAACTGTAGGTCCCCCTATGACTGGCTGGGTAAGTCAGTTCGAAGGTCGGAGGAAGGCAACGACATACCACCTCCAAACAGGACCATGCCTAGTAAAGCACTGTGGTGTTCAAACCAATCTTCGGATTGTTGACTGCTTTACCTTTTTATTCAGGAATTAATGATGTTCGTCCTTTGTCTTGGCAGCTTAGGCCATGATAATAATCAATTACGCTACGACAAGCAAGTTGCAGTCGCCTCGAAATAAACACGTTGAACCGGTACATGTATCACGAAAATTCGCCTTTTAACAAAGATTTAACGTGGGGTCCGAATCACGGTGCTACTCGGTATTTTTCACATCAGCAATACTGCCAGAGGTGAAAGAAGTGGAAAGTGACAGATAAAAATCCTAGGACCTGGCGGGGATCGAACCCGCGACCTTTGGATTTGTAGTCTGACACTCTACCGAGGCGCGCATAATTCCTGAATACGATATATATATATATATATATATTACTCACTACGACGAGGAAGTGTTTATTTCGAGGCGACTGCAACTGATATCGGAGAATAACCGATTTGCCCAGCTCTACTTGTGACCTGTGCCTCTAGCTGACTGCAGCGTACGCCTAACTCTGACCCCCCACCAGCCGCTGCCCGGTATGACGTCACCACAGCAGGCGTGTTCAGAAATAGCGCAGCGGCCTTGGCAGTCGTAGCGGGTTCACTGCTGTCTAATGGGGCCTTCCGGGAGACTACGTGTCAGCTGCTATGTAGCCGCTGCCAGCAGTTGCAAACGCTAACGCTTCCTAACTCCACACACTGTGGGGGATGACGGCTATTGCTGAAACAACCGGTTTTCGGATATACCGGTTCTTTTCACCTCCAGTTTAACCGCACTCTAAAAACTGCTCAAGATAACCGTCTCTTTTTAAATAACCGGTTTTCGGTTTTTTATTGCTATTATTTCCAGCAAAGATCGACCGAAACTTAATTGGCGGCCGAAACAGAAACCATAATCGAATATTCGGTTCTTCTAGTTTCGGCCGAAAACGAAACTTAGAAAGTTTAGTTACAATTTACGTAAATTTACGTTATACGACAAATCACTAGTCTTTCCATGTTTTGAAAGATCCTCTCCCAATACTACGCCTTCTTGGGTGTGTGTAAGCCTAGCCAGGAGTCCGTAGAAGACGATATACGAAGCATACAGTTTTACTGGCCTAGTATTTCCATCCGGCAGTTGCGAATATTAAGCCAACCACTCCGTAAGTTGGACTTGTGAGCCAGCGCATACGAATATTTCGTCACACACACACAAATATATGGTATTTCACTAAGTGTGTTTGCCTCTGTAACTTATAAAATTATAGGTGACGGGAAATTTTAATGCGGTAGGTCAACACAAGAAATCTTACACTTTCTGCGGAGCTATAACAATAGTTTATTGTATCATTTTCCAAAGAGTTACACCACAAAGATATAATTTTTTAAATGGAACAATAGTTTTTTCTATCGTGCATTCGATTCGTTGAATCGTTGAAACCAGCGGCGTCCAAATCAATTTAAACTACATTCCTATCACTGTTAGTTTGGGAGCTACAACCCTTCAAAGTTTAGGGGGTGGAGGCTACGACAGCGTAGCTGACTGGCTGGTGGTCATGAGACAGTGGGCCGTGCCCCAGGGGATAGCCACTCGGCCAGTCAGCTACGCTATCGCAGCCTCCACGCCCGGAACTTTGAAGGGTTGTAGCTCCCAAACTAACAGTGATAGAAATGTAGATTAAATTGATTTGGACGCAGCTGGTTTAAACGAATCCAATACTCGATAGAAAAAACCATTGTTCCATTTAAAAAATATATCTTTGTGGTGTAACTCTTTGGAAAATGATACAATAAACTATGTTCATAGCTCCGCAGAAAGTGTAACATTTCTTGTGTTGACCTACCACATTAAAATTTCCCATCACCTATTATTTTATAAGTTACAGAGGCAAACACACTTAGTGAAACATCCTTTATATATGTAGTCAGTAAAAGAACTTCAATCAGTGCTGTAGAAGTATTTCGAAAAATAAAGTCACAGTTCCGACTAACAGTATGACTGTTGTCAGGTGTAAATTTATGCAAATTGTACTATGAAAACTCTGTACCACATGATCAAAGAATGTTCAAATGGGTGTGACTTCTTATGATACCAAACTGCTTAGGTCATCGGTCCCTAGACTTAAAAACTACTTAATCTAACTTAAACTAACTTACGCTAAGGACAACATACACGCCCATAAACAAGGGAGGGCGGAGGACACGAACCTCCGACTGGAGCAGTCCGTAACATGGAGCCTCAGACCGCACGGCTACCTCGCGAGGCACCACATGGTGAACGTTATCTAAATCCATATTGGTTATTATAAAACTCCCTCGCTTTCAAGAAATCACATTGACAAAACTTGTTAGCATAACAGTATGATAATACATTAAAAGTTATTATTCCAAGCTTACATAATAGGTATATGAATCGAATTTACCTTCTCTTCCAAGAAACATTTTGGATACTTTCTCCTTAAATGACACAGCATGTTTGTAGTACCTCCACCCGTTTTCAGCTTTTTAAAGCAAATGGAGCATTGTACCTCACTGCTGCCGTACTTCGTGAAGTACTTCCACACTCGGGATGGTGCCATTTAAGACACAACCGATGTCTGGCGACGACAGCAAGGAACTGCCGCATGACCAGACGGAGGCAAGTCTCGTACACTGCCGGTGCACGCGCGTCGTCTAATAGGCCACGCCACACGGCAACAGCTGCATCGATGCCTCAGTAGCTGCACCAGTTCTTAAGTTCTTATGCCACGCGTTTCTGACTGCCGGGATTGTTCTTAAATTATCACTGATCGCTTTACTTAGTTACTTCAGTAACCTAATATTCCACAGTAGTGGAAATTTTAGGAATAGCCCTAAATATTAGGGTCTACTAGTTCTATTATTTTAAAATTATTTACAAAAAACATATTTTCAACCGCTACTTCATGACATAGTCATACCGTTTTTTTTTTTTACCCAGTTCTTGGCAGTAACTAAAACCGGTTACAACCGACACCAAATAAATACAAAAAAAAAAAAAAAAAAAAAGGTTATTCAAAACTAAAATACCGGTCGGTTTTTCCCATCCCTACTCCACACTAGAGTTGAGCAACACGATTCTTTTTCATGAATCGATTATCGATTCCTACGATTCGTTCACGATTCTTTCGCGATTCTTTAGCCTGCATTGGCACGATTCTTACTTCTACATTGTGCTCATAGATGGCAATACATGTCTGTGTATGGCTCTTGGAATCTTAACCTTTTGCATCTGTTCCTACGATTCGTTCGCTATTCTTTCCGGTCTGCGACGACAATAATTGCACAGAATGCCAAAAAGAAAACAATGCGGTTATCGGATTTTTTAATATTTATGGTGCATAAAGTTCAGACTTAAAATAATAATGAGGCAAAGCCATTCGATTCAGCTCTCAAAAATTTTCGAGAAAATAGTCTTTGAAGTTTTGCAAGTGGATATAAATACATATTACACTACCAACTATTTCTGCCGTCATCATAGCTCATTTAGTAGCGTAGTAGGTTTAGTGAATGTAGGTCACTTATTTCGAATCCTGTTGTAACCTTGTAAATATTTTTTCGTTCTGTTTGAATACTTTAGCCATTTAAATATAAATTTCATTAAATCTATGGTAACTAACACATATCTTATCGTTATTAAATACTTATTATGCAAAATCAATAAATTTAAGGAAACACGTCTGTATAAATAAACATTAAACATAAAAATCCGTCTCTAAATATTAAATTTCTTTCGAGATACAAGAAATTCGCGTTTATTAAAATGTTTCTTTTTTGTTAAATCTGTTTCTTTCAGGAAAACTGCTAACGTAAAAACCGAAATGGTAAAAAGGTTTTTTGAGATGACTTTAGAATATATTTAAAATCGCGTTTCTATATAGAAAGAATATTTTTGTAAAATTGAGTTTTTACAAAAACTACAACTATGTAGATGAACTCGAAAAGCAAAAAACCTCTCTACACTCAAAATATAATCCAAATCGTTACAGCCGTTTCGGGATACGCAAAATATAAATGTGTACCGATTGCTCGTTTAAATACATAATATATAAACTGTATAAAAGACGTATAGTCGTTTGTATTGGCAGCTGTGTATTTCGCTGCGTTTTGTTTCTGTCATCTGTAATTCGTGAATAGGCTAATAATTAACGGCTCACGATATTCGTTCTGTGCTTCCTTTGTTCACACTCTTTCTGGCTTTCGTAATCATTCGGCACTATTCGCCACTCGCCTTCGAATCATGAATCGTTGGATCTTGGAATCGTCAGGAGAAAGACCATTCTTTTGAACGACGATTCGTCCGGAACACGATTCGATTCTCATATCTACATCTACATAAATACTCTGCAAATCACATTTAAGTGCCTGGCAGAGGGTTCATTAACCACTGTCATAAGTTTTCTCTACCGTTCCACTCTCTAATAGCGCGTGGGAAGAAAGAACACCTAAATCGTTCCGTTTTCGATCTGATTTCTCTTATTTTTTTGGGATGGTCATGTCTCCCTAAGTAGGTGGGTGCTAGCTAAATATTTTCACATTCAGAACTAAAAGTCGGTGATTGAAACTTCGAAAACAGATCACGCCGCAATGAATAACGTCTTTCTTTTAATGATTTCCACACCAATTCGTGCAACATTTCCGTGACGCTTTCCCCCCCGTAACGTGATAAAACAAAACGAGCTGCCCTTCTCTGAACCTTCTCAATATCTTCCGTCAGTCCCACCTGGTGAGGGTCCCACAAGGGGCAACAGTACTCCAGGAGAGGACGCACAAGTGTGATGTAGCCAGTCTCTTTGGTGGAGCTGTTGCATCGTCTAAGCGTTCTGCCAATGAAACGTAACCTTTGGTTCGCCTTCCCCACAATATTTTCTATGTGTTCTCTCCAGTCAAAGTTGTTCGTAATTGTAACTCCTAGGTATTTGGTAGAATTTACGACCTTAAGGTTTGACTGATCTATCGTGTAATTAAAGTTCAGCGGATTTCTTTTAGTGGTCATGTGTATTACTTCACACTTTTCTTTATTTAGTGTCAATTGCCAATCTTCGCACCAAGTAGAAATTTTGTGTAAATCGCTTTGCAGTTGCTTTTGATCCTCTGTTGATTTCACTAACCGATAAACGACAGCATCATCCGCGAACAGTCTAAGGGAGCTATTCAGATTACCTCCTAAATCGTTTATAAACACGAGGAAGAGTAGGGGACCTATAACGCTTCCCTGTGGAACACCAGATATCACATCTATTTTACTCTCGATGACTTACCGTCAATTACAACGAACTGTGTCCTTTCTGATAGGAAATCGTGAATCCAATCGCACAATTGGGAAGATATTCTATAAGCACGCAATTTCATTAGAAGCCGCTTGTGGGGTACAGTATCAAAAGCCTTCCTTACGATTCTTTATTTGTATTCGTTCAAATGAACGACTCGTTCACGAATCGCCACAACTCTACACCAGTGCGAATTAATTGGCCGAGTCCCGCCCAGCTCGCAAAATATCGAATAACTTTCTGTTTTATTGCTACACGATGAATGAATACAGGAAACAGTTAGTGACAACATGGTGTATTGCTGTCTTCTTAGCGCCGAGATCCTTTATCCAGCGCATCTTCCTTGCGTGTGCCGCGGAATTCCGTTATTTCATTTCTGTGATCTGCGCAAGTTATCTCTGTCGATGGTTTTCATTAATAGATTTTCTTTAGCCACCGATGATGTCGCATTTTCAGCATATTAATTTAATGATTTTCATTCAATTCTACCACCATTTCTTCTACCTTCAGTCTAGCTCTTACTTCGCCATCAAGTTCTTTTTCCATTCTTGACATCTTCATTTGAGATATGCATTTAGCAAGGAGTCCATATGCGTATCGGATTTTAGTATTTCTTTGTATTTATGGTACGTAAAGTTCAGAACGTATATAACAAACAGCCAAAACCATTCGACGAAAATGTTCAAATGTTTGTTAAGCTTATGGGACTTAACTATGGGGTTATCAGTCCCTAAACTTACAAACTACTTTTCAACTAACTTATCCTAAGGACGGCACAAATATCCATGCCCGAGGGGGGATTCGAGCCCCCGACCGTAGTGGCCGTGCAGTCCCCTCGGCCACCACGGCCGGCTCCATTCGACGCAACTCTCGAAAATTCTATAGAAAATTGTTGGACTTGTGAGCCATAGCATAGGAATATCTCGTTATACACACACACAATATATATATATATATATATATATATATATATATATATATATATATATATATATATATATAGGGTGTTTCACTAAGTGTGTTTGCCTCTGTAACTTATAAAATAATAGGTGACGGGAAATTATAATGCGGTAGGTCAACACAAGAAATGTTACACTTTCTGCGGAGCTATAACAATAGTTTATTGTATCATTTTCCAAAGAGTTACACCACAAAGATATAATTTTTTAAATGGAACAATAGTTTTTTCTATCGTGCATTGGATTAGTTGAAACCAGCTGCGTCCAAATCAATTTAAACTACATTCCTATCACTGTTAGTTTGGGAGCTACAGCCCTTCAAAGTTTAGGGGGCGGAGGCTACGACATCGTAGCTGACTGGCTGGTGGTCATGAGAAAGTGGGCCGTGCCCCAGGGGATAGCCACTCGGCCAGTCAGCTACGCTATCGCACCCTCCGCCCCCGGAACTTTGAAGGGTTGTAGCTCCCAAACTAAGAGTGATAGGAATGTAGTTTAAATTGATTTGGACGCAGCTGGTTTAAACGAATCCAATAACGATACAAAAATCTATCGTTCCATTTAAAAATAGGTGAAGGCAAATTTTAATGCGGTAGGTCAACACAAGAAATGTTACACATTCTGTGGAGCTATGAACATAAATAGCCCATTTCAAAAGCGATAGTCTTCATTTGAGATATGCATTTAGCAAGGAGTCCACATGCGTATCGGATTTTAGTATTTCTTTGTATTTATGGTACGTGAAGTTCATAACTTAAATAACAAACAGCCAAAACCATTCGACGCAACTCTCAAAAATTCTATAGAAAATTGACTGTGAATGTTTGCAAGTACACACAAGTACCAATAGGGTAGTTCCATGTACAATCGCCCAATTTCAGAAGATTTTGCTGCTCGACTATCACGGATTTCGACGACAGTTTTTGTGAACGTTCGAACATGTATTTATGATACGTGAAGTTTAGAACTCAAATATCAGTCAGCCAAAGCAGTTCGATTCAACCCTAAAAAATCTCGAGATAATCGACTTTGAAGTTTTGCAAGTACACTTAACTACCAACAACTACATTACTTGTAGTATCCGTTGGTAACACTGGCCTCAGAACGGTAGAATGCTTTTTTTTTTATCTTTTCGAATTCAGTTACGTTTAACATTTTGGGATCTCTAATTCCAGGTGTTGTATCAGTTCTTGTTTATGTGTGTGTACACGAGCTGAACACTTTGTCGTCACCTAAAAACGATGGTTGGGAAGGGTAACTTCTTGAAAATCCATTAGCAGCTAGGGATGTGACTTCCAAAATACAGTGCCGTAGCTCTGAACGATCAAAGACTACCGTCGTCAACTAACAGTGAAGCCAATACTGTAAAAAAAATGTAACATACGTTTCTTTGATTGTAACCGTCATTATTAACGACCTTTTATAAAATATAGAAAATTTCGAATAAACAAAAGAAACGTCCATTTTTCGTAAAAATTACCATTACATATGAAAATTGTGTAAGTAATCCAACACCTAGCACTTCCTGCTCGACTATCCGGATTTCGATGACATTTTTAGTGAACATTCGCACATGTCCCCGGTGAGCATAGGTACATTTCAAGGCTCGTCGAAGCAATACTGTTCGAGGTATAGTCAGTTGTTTGACACCATACGCGACTTTGCTCAGGGCGAGCGTGAATTTTTGAAGATCAAATGTTCAAATGTTTGTTAAGCTTATGGGACTAACTAAGGGGTCATCAGTCTCTAAACTTACAAACTACTTATGAACTAGCTAATACTACGGACGGCTCAAATATCCATGCCCGAGGGGGGATTCGAACCGTAGTGGCCGTGCAGACCGTGACTGGAGCGCCTCAGTCCCCTCGGCCACCGTGGCCGGCAATTTTGAAGATTTTGACTTGTTATAACTCGGGCAATATTTCGTCGAAAGAAATAACATTTGGCCAACTTGTACAAGTGTTTGCATTCACTTGGGAATAATAATGAAAATAATTTTATGTGCCATATACAGCCAGAAAATTTCAACCAAAGTTGCTGAAATAAAAATCGACTTCCAAAAACTCTTCAAAGTTTGGAGTACTATATCTCGGGAACTAAAGCTGTGGTGATCATGAAACTTGGCATGTGGTAACCTAACAATACAAGGATCTCAATCATAAAGTTTCGTTTATATATCGCTTCCCAATACTCAATTAATTAACTGCAAAATTGAAGATTTTCGAAAAATATAAAAAATGCTATATTTTTCACCTTATTTTGTAAAAAATTGTGTTCTATAAAACTTTTGAAACTGGGCTGACTAGAAAGACCGATATTTTAACTGCATAAAAAACTGTATTCGATCATTTAACGCGTGCTAACAATGTTAGATAATTTTAATCAAAGTTGAACGCGTAAATCACGGTCCGAAAAAAGTGACCTTGGATTCTTATATCTGCTAAACTAAATGCATGCTGAACATGAAACTTTGTACTTAATAGGTTGGCAGCACAGGGATATGGCATAAAAAAAATTCAGCCTCCTACTATTTTCCAATATTGTACAAAATTATCGTAAACATGACGATTTTTGTGAGAAAGTGAAAATGGGATGTATTCGACACTTCTTTTACAAATACCGGTTTCTACTAAAGCTTTGAAACCAGTCTCATATGAAACAACACGTTTTAAGGAACCACAGACACATGTTTTTAATTCTCAACTTTGACGGACAATGATACATAAATTGAAGCAAACTAGGCGGAAAAATAGCGCTGGTAAAAAGGTGTTACCTTTCATGCAAGTGCTGTATACTTCATCGAAACTTTCATGACTTCGAGATAACTTCATGACATCTCCCACGGTATTAATATACTCCAAGGTTTATGTAAGCCCGAGAGAATATATATATAAACGTATTTGACAATTATATATATAGGGAGTGTAAGGTTATTTACAACTTGTACAAATACCAGACAGCGGTTGTCAGAGTTGAAGGGCATGAAAGGGATGCAGTGGTTGGAAAGGGAGTAAGACAGGGTTATAGCCTTTCTCCAAAGTTATTCAATTTGTACATTGAGCAAGCTATAAAGGAAACCAAGGAGAAATTTGGAGAAAGAGTTAAAGTTCAGGGTGAAGAATTGAAAACATTGCGTTTTGCTGATGACGTTGTAATTCTGTCAGAGAGAGTAAAGGACCTGGAAGAGCAATTGAACGGAATGGACAGTGTGCTGAAAGGTGCATATAAGATGAACATTAACAAGAGCAAAACTAGGGTAATGGAGTGCAGTGTAAGAAAATCAGGTGATGCTGAAGGAATTAGATTGGGTAACGAAGCAATAAAGGAGGTAGATGAGTTTTGTTACTTCGACAGTAAAATAACGAATGATGGTCGCAGTACAGAGGGTATAAAATGCAGAATGGCAATGGGTAGAAAAGCGTTCTTGAAAAAGAGAAATTTGTTAACATCGAATATTGATTTAAGCATAAGGAAGTCCTTCCTGAAGGCATTTGTATGGAGTGTTGCCTTGTATGGGAGTGAAACTTGGACGATAAACAGTGCGGACAGGAAGAGGAGTGAGGCTTTTGAAATGTGGTGCTACAGAAGAATGCTGAAGATTAGGTGGGTAGATCGCATAACTAATGAAGAGGTACTTAACATAATTGGTGAGAAAAGGAATTTTTGGCGTACCTTGACCAAAAGAAGGGATCGCTTGGTAGTACACATTCTTAGACATCGAGGAATTGTGAATTTAGCGTTGGAGGGAAGTGTGTGGGGTAAAAACCGCAGAGGAAGACCAAGAGATGGATACAGTAAGCAGATTCAGACAGATGTAGGTTGCCGTTCTTATGTGGAGATGAAGAGGCTTGCTCAGGATAGGGTATTGTGGAGAGCTGCATCAAACCAGTCTCCATACTGAAGACCACTATATATATATATATATATATATATATATATATATATATATATATATATATATATATAAAAACCAAGGTTTAATGAAATCTTTGAAATATTTTGATTTTTTGAAGAAAATCTCAAAATATTTCAAAGATTTCTTTAAACCTTGGTGACGGTGTTCTACCAAACGCTTTTGTCAGAAATAATAGCTTCGCACAAAAAGTGTTAGATTAATGTACAGTGAAAAATAATTTCATTGGTCATGTAGAATTTTTGGGGTGTTACTTATTTCGAAATATCCACTTCGGCCAATTAGATCGCTTTATTGTAGTGTCCTAATGCAGCCATGCTTTCCTTTTCTTTCTCCTCGTTCTTCCTTCTATCTTTAAAAGGCCTATTTACTTTTATCAAGTATTGCTCATTCGAAAATGCATGAACATGATTTTCAGGAGGGTTGGTTTCGATCATTTGTGAACCGTGATACAGAGCACCCACACTGATTTTCAAAAGTCGGCGCCTATGGTTCAGTTGCAGTTCTAGCTTTAATTAAAAACCCAGTGAAACGGGTTATTATCAGATAGTAAATGAATGAAGAATGCGTTACGAGGTATTTAAGTCTTTCAGTTACACTTTTACAATAGGAACATAATTACCAATGTCTGTTGACACTTGTACAATAGGAACATAAGTATCAATGTCTGTTCATTGAAGCAACTGTTACAACTGAAATATCACAGATAATAGAGGAAACATAATGTAGGTATTCAGGCTTTCAAGGACTGAGGTTGTCACTAACGCTAACCACCATGACTATTGCTATAAATAATACTAGGATGATTGTGAACGTTATTTATTAGACGAATCATCATTACAAACGTACAAAACTAACAAAAGCAGAATCTGTAAAACATGTTTTACCTTTGCGTAAGCAAAGAGGCACTTTACATGTACTACACTGCCATACAGTACGCACGGGAGATATTTTAGTGGTACAATTGCAGCATCTTCTCGATGTGATTCTTTCAGGTTGCTGGCGACTGGATTCTAGACGAATTTCCTGCGGGACTGTAGGTTTGTGGCGTTTTATAAATGCAGGTCCTGGAGATGAATTACGGCTGCTGTTCACTGAATCCGTCCTGTATTTGTCTCTGACGTATGCTGGTGCCAGCAGGCCCCGATATACTTGATCATGCTTTCATCGATTGCGCTCGAATTTTATACAGACGATCCCCGTTCAAATCCTGCTTGGAACTTGTCCTACGATTGAGTGTGCATTATTATATGCTTTTATAACCACTCTTATTTTTAAGCTTGAGTAATTGATGATGATATTGACTTATCTTAATTGCTAGATATGTTATCTATTGCGCAACGGTATTTTACTTTATTCATTATTTCGAAGCATACTTTTATGGCGAATGAAAGACCAGTAAACCGTGTGTAGTTATCAGCTGCAAAATTAGTGCAGCATTTGCTAACTACGTTTACAATCCGGCCCCAGTGTTGTTAAACCGTCGAATGCAGCGGATTATTATGCTAGTCATTCGTAGCGTTCACGAACTGCAACACGGAGGAAAAAAGCGCAGTGATAGAATCAGGCCCATAACACGAATAAATCGTCGGACAAGTGTAAAAAAATAAATAAACGAAATTCCGAGTAGGGTTTGAACTCGGGCCGTATGTATGAGAGTCGAGCGCCTTGGTAATTAGACGACGCTGCCTCACGTATCAACAGTGACTTAATACCAGGTATAGCTCTTACGCGCTAGACTTTCATCTCGATCTTTGTGGAAACCTAGGTACACTGGAACGAATCCTTTTAGCTTGGTGGTCTGCAGGAGTTTCCGCACAATAAACCTGCGACCCATCAAAATTCGTTTGTACCATACTCGGTGTTCCCCTTGTTAGTATAGCAAAGTGGTATCTGTGTTGACCTTCATCTCGCAGGCCTAACACGTTTGAAGTGCTAGTCATTTCCGCAGAACATACAAATGTACATCTCCTCTAAATATGAACTTCCTGTCTCTAGTCTTGCAAGGTCTTTTTCTAAAAATGAGTCTACAATTTTACTTAACCCTTAATTTGGCAAAGTTGCTCTCAAGCAACATCAAAATTAAGCGTGAATTTTTGCAACATAATTAGATTAATGCTTGTTTCATAGATCGTATATACGATATTTCATAATGATGTGGAACGTATCAGTTTAGTAAATGTTTTCTATACATGACAATGAATATTCTACGGATTTTTTATTTACATTTTTTATTGTCCATCTATAGTGTAGAAGGAGTTTCCATTCCGAAATTCCTTTATTTCTTTTTAAATACTAGTTGGCTATCTGTCAGACTTTTGATGCTACTTGGTAAGTGACCAAAGACTTTTGTGGCAGCATAATTCACCCCTTTCTGTGCCAAAGTTAGATTTAACCTTAAATACAGAATATCACCCTTTCTCATAGTATTGTAGGTATGCAGACTGCTATTACTTTTGTATTGGGTCGGATTGTTAATAACAAATTTCATGAGTGAATATATATATTGTGAAGATACAGTGAAGATCTCTAAATAAATATCAGCAGGATGATCTTGGATGGACTCCAGCAATTGTTCTGATTACACGTTTTTGTGTAATGGATACTTTTTTACTCAATATTGAATTGCCCCAGAAAATGATCTCGTATGAAAGTAGAGAATAAAAATAGGCATAGTAAGCTAATTTCCTGAGATGTATATCAGCAAATTTTGCAATGACCCTGATAGCATAAGTAGCTGAACTCAAAAGTTTCGGCAGATCTTCAATCTGTTTTTTCCAATTCAATCCCTCGTCAATGCAAACACCTAAAAATTTTGAAAATTTTACCTTAGCTACAGATTTATGTGCAAAGTCTAAATTTGTTAATGGTGTCATGCCATTTACTGTATGAAACTTTATATACTGGGTTTTATCAAAGTTTAATCAGAGTCCATTTGTAGAGAACCACCTAATAATGTTTCAGGTTTCGTCCTTGGATGGGCAATAGTCCTTTAAAGCAACATTTAAGTTCTCGAATTCGATGATGCTTCGTTCTCTTCGATACAATCTGAATTTCTTCGACGACACTGCAAGCATTAGTTACTGGAGCACTACTCTCTTTCTGTTTTGTGGAGATATTTTTTCTCATAAGTGGAAAACTACTTATAAAGGGAAAAAGGAAGATTTTAAGGTGATTTCTTGTGAAAAACTCTTGGCGAATTTTTATCTGGGACACTGCAAAGGGGGTTATGTTTATAGGGGAGAGGAGACCTGGTAGATCACTGCTAAATTCGCATCCAGCGCATAAGAAGTACAAAGCATCTCGTCTACCAGTGAATGATGTACGACGTGACATATATAACAATTATTGCCACTTGCCAGTTTATGGGCCAAAATGAATATTCGTGTTTTGACAATATTGGCTCTTGACTATGAAACGCAGAAATTATGGGATTGTTCTGGACTTTTGTACCAAAAAAGGAATTCTTATCACACTTTTCACATGAAATAGTCCAGAATACAATCATTTCTACAGCCATAAGAACAACAGCGCAGTATTCATATTATACTAGCTGTAAACCCGTCGTTGCCCGGGTGTTTGTTTACCTTACACTCTGGTAGTCCACATCCCCTTCCCCCCTCTCTCTGCATCCACCTCTTTCTCTCCCATCTCTCTGTTCGTTTCCACCTTTCCCTCTCTCGGCAAAGTTTTCTGCAAGGTACCCTCTGCCAAGTACCATACAAACATTTATGTACCCAGTGATCTTCCTCTCGGTTTAAAGGTCATGTGTGAAAAAATTCATAAAGATTGGAGCAAAACTATGCATTTTGTAAAATTCCGTAAGTTACGTACCATCCACCATACACCGAACGAAATGTCATACAGAGAGTAACATTCCTCTTGTTTTTGAGGTAGAGTGTGCAAAATTTCATCAATATCTGATCAAAGCTAAAGATTTCTATGCAATACAAACGCGAGGTCACATTGAAAAACGCACTTTGTTGTTCTCAAATATTCCAGTTTTATTTCATACCAACCTTGTTCTGAGAATAAAGAAAACAGCAATAAAAGGATATGTGATATCGATCGGGCCGTTCTCAAATTATGGCGCGACCAAGGTATTTAGGGATCCATTTTTATGTTCCAAAGTACCCTCCCCCATGCACCGTATGAAACTTAAGGTAGACGGTAACATTCCTCTCGCTTTGAAGGTCAAGCGTGCGAAATTTCGTGAAGATCGGAAGGAAACTGTAGATTTCGTGAGACTGTAGGAGAAGTATGCTCCGCCATGCACCTATCACAAAATACTTTCATCGCTGGCATTTTCTACCTGTAAATTACATCCCTGCCAAATTTCAGCTTCATAGGTGAAGTAGTTTTCTAGATTTCGTGTTTAGTTACTAAGTGTCCTTTTCCTTTTATATAGATAGTGATTAAGAAAACAGATTGCTTAATTTTCGATGCAAGAGTATTAATGGAGACTTGCAGACAAAAATAAATAGTAACATGCAAATCTGTAATGCTAACTTTATTTGATACAAGGACATGCCTGATGCGACAGTTTTACGGCATCTACAGCGAAACTGTTGTGAGCGGTAGACTTCTTTTTAGTTCATCATTTTCTGTGTGTGTCTGAAATTACATGAAAAGTTCGTTGCAGGTTCCTAACTACTCCCATTTTCCAATAACTGACGCATATATCTTGGTATTCTCACGCGGTGGCCTCTCATTATTTATGACGTCATATCCCCTGTGAACTATGTGTCGTGCTCTTGCGAATACAATTGATTTGATTTGATTTGATTCTTTCAGGGAAGCCAAAACAGTCTTGGTCTAACCCGCCACTGCCCGCACCGAAACTAAGTTTATTGTGCGGTATCGCTCCCTGTATGTCTAGTAAAGCCAACCAATGCCCTTCAACAGTGCAAGGAGTCCCTTACCAGTTCTTTATTAGACACAATTTCTTCGGGTCTGGTTGTCCCAAATGTTCTGTGCCTTTTACTCTCCAATGCAATGCATTCGAAGATAAGATGTGATGCAGTTACATCACCGTCATCACAGATCATACATTTAGGGTTCTCTTCTGTTATTCGCATTGTATGTACGTGTTTTTTCAAAATTCCCATGGCCTGTCAGCAATCCAACCATGAGTCTAATCTCTCTCCTGTTCAGACCCAGGATTGCAGAGCTTCTTTTAAAACAAGGCTTAGGCATCATTACCTTGCCATGTTTTTGTTGGTAGACTTCGGTCCAATACTCTACGTGCTGTCTTCTGAGCCAGTTGCGTAGCTCCAGTTTGATCATTGCCTTGGTGATTGTCAGGACAGGTTCCGGTCCAATAAATGGAGTCTCTGCCCCCATCCTGGCTAATCTGTCGGCATGTTCGTTGCCACTGATCCCCGAGTGGCCAGGGACCCACAATGGGTTTACTCTATTGCTTTCCCCTAGCTCCACCAGAACCCTGTGACATTCTGCAACAACTTTAGACCTTGTTGCAGGAGCTGCCAGTGATCTCAGGGCTGCCTGGCTGTCTGAATAGATGTAGATGTACGATCTTTGTAGCACCTACGCAAATTCTCCTCCACACACGCCCTGATGGCAGTGATTTCGGCCTGGAATACTGAGGCTAGTTTCCCTAGAGAGATGACGCCCTCCAGTCTTGGCTGCACCCCATATACCCCGGCCCTAACGCCTTGGTCTGATTTCGACCCGTCAGTGAACCTGCGAATACAATTAGTAGTGAAGAAGTAATAGATTAAAACTTGGTGCGTGATGGGGCAGTTTTCCATGAACGTTCTCGTTTATTTGCTCATATCTCTTGAACTACGTGTCGCACTGTGATACAAATTAGAAGGTACACTCAACTATATGCCTGTATACTGACTGTAAGATTTCCTGCGGTTACAATTTGTAGTGCAGAAATTATAAATTGTAACCTCGTACCGAATGCCGTAGTTTTAATCCATGAACAGCGGAACATTACTGTTTATGTTCAAATGTTTGTTAAGCTTATGGGACTTAACTATGGGGTCATCAGTCCCTAAACTTACAAACTACTTATCTGCTACCTCATACTAAGGACGGGACAAATATCCATGCCCGAGGGGGGATTCGAACCCCCGACCGTAGTGGCCGTGCAGATCATGACTGGAGCGCCTCAGTCCACTCGGCCACCGCGGCCAGCCATATCTCATGAACTACGTGTCGGAATGTGATACAATTTAGAAGCTACATTCAACTATGTATGTGTATACTGTCTGTAAAATTTCATGTCGCTACAATCTGTAGTGTTCAAATTATAAATTGTAAGTTGTATCGTCATACCGAGAGCCGTAGTTTTACTCCGTAAACAGCGGAAAAGTAGTAAGCGAGAAACTTTTTTTTCCTTTCATCATTTTGCTATGGGTGTAAGCGAGAGAAAGATTAATAAAGGTTTGATATTACCTTTAAAGTTTGTTGCAAGTCGCTAAGTACTCTCATTCTCATGTAGTGTATTTATATATTCTCGCCGCATAATGTGGCAGTTTTTTTGGGATTCCTATTGTTTATGTGGTCATATCTTCTAAACCGTGTGTCGTATGTGATTGTTAACCCTGCAGCAGTTGTTACCACACGGTAAGGAATGTATGCACCAAAGTTGGTTGAAATCGGTCCAATGGTTTAGGAGAAAATGAGCAGCATTATCGCAAAATGCAGCAGTTTTTCGCGCTTCTCATTGATTATGACGTCATATCTCGTGAACTATATATCGTACGTGATTCTTACACTTACGGCGACCGTCCTCTTGGATTGAAGCGTACGTGCACAAAATTGTATAAAGATTGGGAGAAAACTGTAGATTTGTATCCAATACGTAGAAATATACGGACACTCTGCTTTATATGTTAGACTATCTGCTTCGCATGCGTAGGCTGGTTGATCTGCAATCCTGATGAAGAATCCATATCTTAAGTTTCGTAGTTATAGCTCGCAATTTGAGATAACAGCACCATATTTATGAAAATCACTCTTTGCATCCCGTATTTCACCCCCTTATTAGACTAATTTCGAAAAATTCCGAAACCCGTGTCTTTTAAATTCGAACCCCGAATCCGAAAATTTGTAATTCTAAGTTCAAAATTACCTAAATAGCAACATATTTTCGAAAAACACCATCTTTCCAATTTAACCCCGTTAATGGTTGAATTTCCAAATATACCGAAACACGTATTTTTTAACGTCTAACCAGCTATACAAATATCTATTTTTGCAGCTCTAGCTTCAAAATTGTATCAATAGCAACGTGTTTTCAAAAATAATTTTTGATCCTCTCTAACTCTCTTACTTGTTGAATTTCCAAAAATTCTAAAAATCATGGATTTTTAATCCTGACCAAGATTCCATATCCGAAGTTTCGTAGTTATAGGTCGAAATTTGAGTTAACAGCAACATATTTTTCAAAATCAATTTTTTGCGTCACCTATTTCACCCCCTTATTTGTCGAATTTCAAAAAAATGCCGAAACACGTGTCTTTTAAATTCGAACACTTAATTAAAATCCGAAATTTTGTAGTTCTAGCTTCAAAATTGCCTAAATAGCTACGTATTTTCAGAAAAACGTTTAATCCCCTATTTCACCGCCGCATGGACGAAATTTCGAAAAATCGCTTCTTAAATGACGCCTACAGAGTAAGATCAACACCCTGTAAAAATTTCAAGTTTCTATCTTCAGTGGTTTGGGCTGGGCGATGATGAGTCAGTCAGTCAGTCAGTCAATCGGGACACTTCCTTTATATATAGAGACTAGCTGAACCCCCACAGCTTCGCATGCGTAGGCTGGTTGGTCTGCACCAGTTGTTTCTTTTTAATCCTAATGAAGAATCAATATCTTAAGTTTCGCAGTTATAGCTTGAAATTTGAGTTAACAGCATCATTTTTTTTAAATCAATTTTTGCGTCCAGTATTTCACCCCCTTGTTAGTCTTACTTTCCAAAAATAACGAAACACGTGTCTTTTAAATTCGAACCTCGAATCCAAATCACAAAATTTGTAGTTTTAATTTCAAAATAGCCTAAATAGCAACAGATTTTTGAAAAACACCTCCTCTCCAATTTAACCCCCTTGATGTTTGAATTTCCAAAAATACTGAAACACGTATGTTTTAAATTCTGACGAACAATACAAATACCAATTTTTGTAGCTATAGCTTCAAAATTATCTTGACAACAATGTGTTTTCGAAAATCATTATTGATCCCCTCTTTTACCCGCTTAGTTGTTGAATTTCCAAAAATACCGAAACTCATGTTTTTTTAATCCTGATCAAGAGTCCGTATACTAAGTTTCGTAGTTATAGCTCGAAATTTGCTTTAACAGCAACATATTTTTGAAAATCAATTTTTTGCGTCACCTATTTTACCCCCTTATTTGTCGTATTTCAAAAAATGCCGAAACACGTGTCTTTTAAACTCGAACTCTTAATTAAAATCCGAAATTTTGTAGTTCTAGCTTCGAATGTGCCTAAATAGCTACGTATTTTCAAAAAAACGTTTCATCCCCTATTTCACCACCTTATGGACGGAATATCGAAAAATCGCTTCTTAAATGACGTCTTCAGAGTAAGATCAACACCCTCCACAAATGTCAAGTTTCTATCTTCAGTGGTTTGGGCTGGGCGATGATGAGTCAGTCAGTCAGTCAATCAGTTAGTCAGTCAATCGGGACACTGCCTTTTATATATAGAGACTAGCTTATATGCCTCTGCTTCGCAACGGCTGTTAAAGAAGGTCCTGTGTATATCATGGTTCTTTGGGTTCCGGACGTAGGTCAGCAAAAACACAATCCTTGTTGGATCTCTCTGTCAATAAACTCAGTTCTCCTAGCCAAGATGTCAAATTTAAGTAGAAGTCATTGTCGAAAACGACGAATGTTCATAAAGTTTTTCATACTAACAGTGAGATTAAGTCCGTGCTTCGGAACAATGTAAATTCAATGTTAGGTTGTGTTCATAAAGTTACACATTGCAACAGTAGCGCCGAAAGCGGCTGGCAAATTACATTTCTGAACTCTATACAAAAGAGTTTCGCGTGAAAGTGCTGGTCATAATGAGATATGACAACAACGGATGTATCTGATTCGGTCAAATTTTACTTTCTATCCTGGCGGCCTCGTGTTTTTATGTTGGCAACATCAATAACACGATATAAAATCGTTGCATAGATGACCGAACCACATAGAGTGTAGATAAATACTGCTGTTCCTGCTGTATGCTTGATTTCACGACAAAATATTTGCGTGTCACGCGATTGGCTTATGACGATGTCACATGATTCTCGTTATTCTACATCTGTTGCCAACATTATCACAGGAGGCCGCCGGGATATGAGTAGGACTACATCGCATAGTTTTTCTTGACTCAGCTGTCAAACGATAACACCTTTCACAGCAGAGAGTGTAGCGGCTATATGTATCAGAGATCACTGATTAGCATAGACCAGTGAGCTTACTGGCACAGGCATATCAATATCTATGGCCTAAGAGACATTCATTAAGGTATGTCTGTGTTTCCACCACGCTTCCACGATAGTGATAATTGTTCCACGAGTATTTTTTATCTTTGAGTCTATCTGGATTTTTATCTTTCTTTTGTGTCTCTGTTCATAGTCGGTAATGTGTGGTTGACGCAAACATGTGATCTATTTAGAAAATTGCGCATTTGATATTCCTCGTCTTTATTAAAGTCTGAAAGGGCTGCATTGTCTGACGATTGAAAGAATAAACAGATTTTGACTCGTACCGTAAAGTTCGTAAGTCACAGAGTATATAGCTTTTCCTAAGAGTATTTATTGCATATTTTGCGAATTTCTGCTCGTCACACTCACCCACTGCCACGCACCGCGACCAAACTCCCTTACTAACATCATTAGACCAAGGGCTATGTACCACCACAACCACGAGTGGGTGGCAGTATGTGGTCATGGAGAAAAGTCTTTCAGAACGTACACACACAAACCTTTCATATATAGAAATAGATTTAATGGTAGGCTTATTGCCGATGTAAGAGTGTGTCATGTGATAATTCATGTAAGACTGTTGTCAACAGGAAAGTAAGATCAACACCCTCCACAAATTTCAAATTTCTATCTTCAGTGGTTTGGGCTGGGTGATGTTGAGTCAGTCAGTCAGTCAATCGGGACACTTCGTTTTATATATAGAGATTTAATGGTAGGCTTATTGCCGATATAAGAGTGTGTCATGTGATAATTTATGTAAAACTGTTGTCAACAGGAAAGTAAGATCAACACCCTCCACAAATTTCAAGTTTCTATCTTCAGTGGTTTGGGCTGGGTGATGATGAGTCAGTCAGTCAGTCAATCGGGACACTTCGTTTTATATATAGAGATTTAATGGTAGGCTTATTGCCGATATAAGAGTGTGTCATGTGATAATTTATGTAAAACTGTTGTCAACAGGAAACTGACGACCGCCGCGGTTCTCTCCTCTCCTACGGAAACGTGAGCATCCAGTATGGGCGTCGACGGGCTGACCAAGTACGCCAGGGACTGCGGCCTGTACCGCGTGGTCGACTTGCAGGAAGTCGCCAACGACTTCAGGAAGAAGAACGTGGGCGAGCCGGTGATCGCCGTGGACGGGTCGCAGAGCGCGTGGTACCTGTACCGGAACATGGACCCGCTGCGGGGCGGCCAGTACAAGGAGTTCAGGGAGAGCTGCGAGCACTTCGTCAGGCGGTTCCGCGACATGGGCATCAGGCTGGCCTTCTTCTTCGACGGGCTCCCCGTGGAGGAGAAGATCAAGACGTGGTTGAAGAGGAGGGCGGACAAGGCCAAGGAGATCGGCAAGCTGTTCGCGAAGCTGCGCGCGGTGCAGTCCGAGGGCAACGGCAACGTCGGCTGCCGGCTGTTGCCCGAGGCCGTGGTGCCCTGCGCCACGGTCGCCTTCAAGCAACTGGGCTGCCAGACCCAGATGTCCACCACCGACTGCGACACGGAACTGGCCAGCTTCGCAGCCGGCAACAAGTGCTGCGTCGCGGTGCTGTCCAACGACGCCGACTTCCTCATCTACGGCGGGGTGCCGTGCCTCGTCACCTTCTCCAACCTGAAGATGGGCCAGAAGGTGACGGGCTGGTGCTTCCGCTCGGTCGACCTCGCCTCGAACCTCGGCATCAAGGTGGAGGACCTCCCGACCCTGGCGTCCTTCGTCGGCAACGACATCGTCAAGAGGGACGTGCTACAGGCGCCGCACAGGATCCTGAGGAAGCTGTACGGGTACAAGGAGGTGATCGAGCTCGTCGCGGAGATGCTGAAGAAGACGCCCCGGGGCGACCTGAAGAAGATGTGCCAGGTCGCTTTCGGAGTAGACTGGGAGAGAGGTCTGAAACTGGTGCAGGAGAGTGTTCGCAGCTACAGCTTCGAGCTCGTGGAGGCGGTGACGGCTCCGAAGTCCTCCGCGTGGGACAAAGTGCTCAGACACGTCGAGGCCAGACACGTGGCCTGCGAGATCCCCGGGTACGTGTACACGGTGATGAAGTGCCGCCTCATGCGGGCGGGAGACGTACTCGAGGACCTGTCCAACGCTCAGAGTGACTCCCCTCCTACCGGTCTGGTGGTCAGGGAGATGCTGTCCAGGATGTACACGGTTCTGCTGTGGGACAGCGGCAGAGGGCCGTTCCGGGTGACGGAGTACATACCGGTGGAGCCGGGGAAGGTACTGGAGGAGACCGTCGAGGTCCAGAAAAGTCTCCCGGAGGGAGTGCACCACCCGGGGATCCTGGCACTGTGGTCGGGTCCTGAGGATCGCCGCTGGCGCCTCTTCAGTTGGGTGGTGTCTCCGAAGAGGGACCTCACCGGTCTCCGGTCGCTGACTCCGAAGGCCCTGGCCGTGCCGGCCGCGGCGCTGACCTACCTGTACCACGAGGCCAGAGTCCTGACCAAGGACGAGGTGAGGATCTTGGCGATGGTGGCCGTGTCTGTCGACAGCTTCTCTGCCCGCCAGCTGTCCAACCTGCACGTCAAGCTCCCCAGTGAACGCGCCATATACGTCGCGACGCTCTTCGTGCGGACTGCTCTCCACGTCCTGGACGTCGCCGCGGCGTGCGGCCTGTCCTTCCCTCGACCGGCTGACTGCCACCTGGACGCCTACTTTGATGGGAAGCTGTTTCACCACATCTACAGTCAGTCACGACACTCTGATCTGAAGGCTGCTGCTGGATGGGATGAGTCGCAAGAGTACATTTTCAATCGTTTTATGAACGCGATAGAGTAGTGCACAGTGGCTCGTATCACTAACAAGGTTGTCTGGTATTTATAAACTGAGTAAATAGACTGTGAATTAAAAAAAATTCTGTCAAACCTCCAGTTTATTGGGTATTCACTTGCAACATATTCCTCTAAGTATCCCCTTCCTCTCTCTCTCTGTTTCTCTCTCTCAAAATTCTAAGAACAGAAAGTTACCATGACAAGTTAAGTGCGATTCAATCCTTTCATTTGCTTCCCAAGAAATGTTTGGTACGAAATTGTGTTACCGTGTTTCAGCTTTGAAATACAAATACATTTTCAATCGTTTTATGAACACGATAGAGTAATGCACAGTGGCATGTATCACTAACAAGGTTGTCTGGTACTTATAAATTGAGTAAATAGACTGTGAATCAAAAATATTTCTTTCAAACGTCATTCTATTACGTATCTTAACCTCCAATTTATTGAAATTCACTTGCAACGTATTCCTGTATGTATCCCCTTCTTCTCTCTCTCTCTCTCTCTCTCTCTCTCTCTGTTTCTCTCAAAATTCTAGAAACAGAAAGTTCCCATGGCAAGTTAAATTCGAGTCAATCCTTTCATTTGCTTCCCAAGAAATGTTTGGTAGTGTTACTGTTTTCAGCTATGAAAAATAAAATCTAAAGCCATAAAATTAATTACTAGTAAGGCTTCAGTATAACGTAAGTTAACTGTTGGTGACAGCAAATCGATACAGGATGGACATACATTTATGTTATAAATGAGGAAGAACACTTTGGGTTCAAACTCTAGTCAATGAGTTATATGAATTGCATGCTATACAGGGCAATATTACTATAATTCTTATATACTATTTGTCCACAGGGGCTACATCAGTCCCACAGTTGACTGTGGTATTCCTGGTCTTTTTTTAAGTTTTATGTATAAAAGACTGGAACTGGAGTAACGGCTGTGATAGATCAACAAATATAAGTGATATACTAATACAGAATCCATATACAAAATACAAATTAATTTTTACAGTCTTTCCTTCTAGAATTCTAATTACTGGGACTATTTTTGATTTAATGCAGATTTCTAGTTCCTTTTTAAGGCTTTTACTTTGTATGATATGATTAAAATGCATGTAGAGAAGTACTTTTAACTCTATTTAATGTCGTCAGATGTTGCTTAATCTCAAAGTAATAAAATCTAAATTTTAATTCTGTTGCAACTTACATAATATAAATCTAACACTATAACAATGGTAATGAATGAGCCAATTCAATAACGACCAGAGAGTGATCTTTTTCCATATCAAAATGTTAAGTTATTTACACTTAACTCGAATGTTATAGTTCAGTGTGTAATTGATTCTTTTTATGTGAATCAGAAAGAGAAAACTGTAAGTGTGTTGTGAGCACATGTCTCTCACATGATGTCATTCTCGGATTGTATGGCTTATTCTATACCTGATTCCTCTTTCATACAAAACAAAAAAAGGAAAATAAGAAATGCAGTAACTGGAGTATTTCATAAAATGATATTATCATAAGTGTTAAAACACACTTACTAGTTCATCAGAAAACTGTTCCTCTGAACAGTACTGTTTCATCACTATACTGTCAGCTGCTACATACCGAAAATTATAATCCTCATGGATGTCTTTCTGAAGATAGTGAAACAAATTATTGTAAAAATGACCGATATCAAGTAATATGTGTACAAAAAGATGTATATTAATGTTTTGAAATTCTTTTGATACAAAAACTACTGCAGTTTTTTCGGAATACCTTAGTATAATATTTAGAGCTTTTTGTTGATGTTTTTAAAACATTATGTGTTATTAATACTTTAATTTGTATTTTAAATTTTACATTTATGATGTAATATTTTTATCTTGTAAATTAATAAATGTATCAAACCATTAAAATGTTTTAAGAGACTTTAATTGTAATTTAAGATTTTGTAATTCTCTTATTTGACATTGAAATTCCACCCAGAATTTGTTTAAAGGAAGAAATTACATGGTAAAATAAAAGAAAAAAAAACTATTTGTTATCAGGAAATCTGCTTTAAACATTAGAAAAAGGGAGCTACCAATATGAAGGTTTTATTTTTTATAGCAGAAAAACCTAATGAGACGCAAACCCAATGTCAACACAACAAGAATCAGAAAAACAGACTGCAGAATTAGGCATGATCCTCTTGTCATAACGTAAGTATGAGGTCACTGTTGTGTTTCAGTGTAGTTCACATCAAACCTGTACTGAATTCCACTATTAACTGAACAAAGCTCAGGAAATTTGGTCTCAGTATGTTTCTGTTGCAAAATACTCCATTCCATTTTGTCATACATGTGAATGATATACTTTCTCAGCATATAAATTATGAGCCTCAAATATTAAGAGATCACTAATTCCTAACTCTTCATAAAAATATGTAGATTGTTATATTAAGTAGAATGCTTAAATTTTATGTAAATTTAAGTAAGGATATTGCAATTCACTGTTTGGAAGCAAAGTACACAAAATGGAAGGAAAAGTGTTTTTAAATAATTCATACAAAATGTTAAATGAGAGACAAAATCAATGACCATTTTTCTTCCATTCATACTTATTATGTATGTAGATGAGCTGCCACTTGATATACATCCAGCACAAAGAGAAGCAATTGGGAATAACATTCCTCAGACTTTTAATCAAATTGCATGGTTATGGTATATCGCCCCAAATTTGCGATTGGATAGGGGATTTCCTGTCAGAGAGGACACAGTTCCTAGTAATCGATGGTAAGGCATCGACTAAAACAGAGGTGATATCGGACGTTCCACAGGGTAGTGTTATTGGTCCTCTGCTGTTCCTTATTTACATAAACGATTTAGGGGAATATCTAAGTAGCTCTCTTAGGTTGTTTGCAGATGACGCCGTCATTTACCGTCTAGTAAAATCATCTGAAGATCAAAACCAACTGCAGAACGATTTGAATAAGATATCACTATGGTGTAAAAATTGCCAATTGACTCTCAATAATGAGAAGTGTGAAGTCGTCCACATGAGTACGAAAAGAAATCCGTTTAACTTTGTTTACAAGAGAAATCAATCAAAAGTGAACGTCGTAAACTCCACAAAATACCTAGGAATTACAATTACTTCAGATTTAAACTGGAAATAACACGTACATAATGTCGTAGGAAAGGCGAACCAGAGACTGAGTTTTATTGGCAGAACCCTTAAAAGATGCAACAGAACTACAAAAGAAACTGCATACACTACGCTTGTCCGTCCGTTTTTTGTAGTATTGCTGCCCCGTGTCGGATCCTTATCAGGTGGGTTTGACGGAGGACATTAAAAGAGTCCAAAGAAGAGCAGATCGTTTCGTATTGTAGAAAAGACATTTTTATATATTGCACAAAAGCTGCTTTTATTTGAAATGTTGACTAGTTTCGGGCTTTGCCCATTTTCTTAAGCCACTTATTACAGAGAAAAAAGTATGTTTTACAGGAAGATACATTATTACGGCAATGTTATATTGAATGTACAAGTCGTAATTACATTCATATATATTTTTTATTTGGTTACTGCTTAGGTCACGCTGTTTGTTGTAATTACTTTGGTGTCATTTATTGAGCTGTTGATCCAAAGATGTTTTTGTTAAATATTCTTTGCTTAATTTTGTTTGTGACAATATCGCTGGTTATATGCAGTGTGACGTAAAGAGTACCATTACAAATATCGTAGAATAAATTTTATATTTAACAAAAACATCTTTGGATCAACAGCTCAATAAATTACACCAAAGCAATTACAACAAACAGCGTGACCTTAGCAGTATCCAAATAAAATATATATGAATGTAAGTAATTACGACTTGTACATTCAATATAACATTGCCATATTAATGTATCTTCCTGTAAGACATACTTTGTTCTCTGTAATAAGTGGCTTAAGAAAATGGTCAACACCCGAAACTAGTCAGTATTTCAAATAAAAGCAGCTTTTGTGCAGTATATAAAAATGTCTTTTCTACAACATTTAAGAGCTGCAAAACGTGACATATCAAAAACACCATTTCGTATTGTCACGATACAGGGGAGACAGCGTTACGGAAATGATACAGGATCTGGGATGGGAATCATTACAACAACGGCGCTTATCGCTGCGGCGTGGGCTACTTACGAAACTCCAATCACCAACATTCTCCTCCGAATGCGAAAATATATTGTTGACTGCTACTTACATAGGTATAAGTGATCGTGAGAGTAAAATACGAGAAGTCAGACCTCGAACAGAGAGATTCAGGTGTTCTTGCTTCCCGCGCGCTATTCGAGGATGTTGTTGTTGTTGTTGTTGTTGTTGTGGTCTTCAGTCCGGAGACTGGTTTGATGCAGCTCTCCACAATACCATATACTAAGCAAGCCTCTTTATCTCCACATAAGAACGGCAACCTACATCTGTCTGAATTTGCTTACTGTATCCATCTCTTCCTCTGCGGTTTTTACCCCACACACTTCCCTCCAACGCTAAATTCACAATTCCTTGATGTCTAAGAATGTGTCCTACCAATCTATCCCTTCTTTTAGTCAAGGTATGCCAGAAATTCCTTTTCTCCCCAATTCTGTTCAGTACCTCCTCATTAGTTACGCGATCGACCCACCTAATCTTCAGCATTCTTCTGTAGCACCATATTTCAAAAGCCTCAAACCTCTTCCTGTCCGAACTGTTTATCGTCCATGTCTCACTCCCATACAGAGCAACACTCCACACAAATGCCTTCAGAAAGGACTTCCTTTTACTTAACTTAGTGTTCGATGTTAATAAATTTCTCTTTTTCAAAAATGCTCTTCTTCCCATTGCCATTCTGGATTTTATATCCTCTGTACTGCGACCATCATTTGTTATTTTACTGCCCAAGTAACAAAACTCATCTACCTCCTTTATTGGTATAGGAATGAATAGTATAAAGGTGGTTCGATGAACCCTCTGCCAGGCAATTAAATGTGATTTGCGGAGTACCCCATGTAGATGTAGATGTACTCTAAAATATGGACCTTATCAGGGCATTGAAACAAATGCATTGGCCAAATTGAAACTTTGTGCGGTAGCATTAGCTGACTAATCTGTCCAGACATTCTTCCCATTCCACCCAAACTCTGAACTTATAGCACACTAGTTTGGCAGTGCCCCCTCCCTAGTAGCTCGTAGGCTATTCTGGATTCCACAAGGGATCAAGCGTAATTGTGCACCTGCATAGAAACTGTCATTTTCATTTTTGCGGGCCTATATATGAGACACTAGATGACCCGGTGACCTTCGTATCACTTACATCTTAATATAAACCATACTAACTTAAATCATATGTATTTTAGACCCAGTAGCTTTATAAAGGCATCATCAGATAGTCTAAGTATCGGCTCGATAGTGGGCGAAAAGAGTGGGCAAATCACACACACATGTCCAGGATAATGTTCACGTCACATTCGTGAAAGTTCAGGGGTGAAAGTTCAGGGAAGGTGTAAACTGTGAAAATTTGTGTTATCTAGTCGACCGGGCAATGTTTTGCAATTGCTAATATGTATGAACTCTTGCTTTGAACGTGCAAACGTGCAAAATTTTGTCGCAGTCGTACGAGTAATATTAATATCCCAAAGAAAAGAGCTCTTTCAGTTTTCTACAAATTTTCCTTTTTTCTGGTCAACTATTCCAAACTTTTACTTCACTTAAACCTTCCTCTCGCTTTGAACGTCGAATGTGCAAAATTTTATCGCAATCAGATGAATGGTATTGACATTTCATAGAAAAATCCCTTATTTTTTTGTAAATTTTCCAATTTTCCGGGAACGTTTTCCACATTTTTATTTCATAAGAACGTTACTCTTGCTTTGAACGTCAAATATGCAAAATTGTATCGAAATCAGGCGAATGATGTTGATATCCCATTGAAAAAAGCTCATTCAGTTTCTCGCTAATTTTCAAAATATCCGTGTAACTTTCCCAATGTTTTAGTTCATGAGAACATTCACCTTTCGTTGAACGTCAAATGATCAAAATTTTATCGCAATCTGATGAACGGTTCTCAACTTACAGTGTTGAGTACATTTAGAAACACAATGAAAAAGAAACTTGGTTCGAATTTTGCGACATTCCTTTTTAACTGTCCCTATTTTTTTTTTTTTTTTTTTTTTTTTTTTTTACTGAAAACTTTTCTGAGACCATAGTGAACAAACCAAAAAAAAAAAAAAAAAAAAACCCTCTCCATCGTGCGTCAGTTATTGAACTGAATTAAATCAAAACACATTGAAAAACGCACTTTCAGTTTTTCTCAAATTTTCCAATTTTCCGGTAGATTAAAAAAAATTGTTTCATACAAACCTTGTCCTGTCAAGGCGTACTCATGTGATGCTCTTACAACCATGTGGCAATTGATTTTTGTTCATGGAAAAAAAAAATCGCTTTTCGTTTTTCCTAAATTTTCATACTTTCCGGATGACTTTTGCAAATTTTTATTTGATGCGAACCTTCACCTTGCTTTCAACATAAACTGTACAAATTTTATTGCAATTGGACGAACAGTATTGATAGCGCAGTGGAAAATGCTGTTTCAGTTTTTCCGATTTTCCTCTTTTTCCGTATAACGTTTCCATATTTTATCACCGTTTAAACCTTCCCTGGGCTTACACGAATATTTCTAATTAACAATGATAATAAAAAATAAATAAATAAAATTTTGTTATATAACCGGTGGGGGTGGGGGGACTGCAAATAATTCGTTGAATCAGTTTATGATGGGACGTACTAGAGTCGTGTGGCAACTGTCGTATCTTAACGAGACTGAAACGCCTAGTTCCTTTTTTGCATCTGCTATTATACACGCCCTGGCGTACTATTTGCACTGTTTATGAGATAATTATGCCAATACTGCACAGACACTTTCACGAATCTCAAGAGCTACGTCTATATTTTGCAGTGAATGTATGAAACTAATTGTATCAACATTCACTATAACAATGTGTCGGCTCTTTATGAGCAGGTAGTTCGAGAGACAATGTTTGTAGTTCGTTGCTCCATATTTCACGGTATGGTCACTAAATAGAAAAAAACGCACTTTTAAGAAAAAGATCTTGTGCTTGTAAATACACCCCTGGCCACTGAAAATTGCTACACCACGAAGATAACGCGCAACAGACGCGAAATTTAACCGACAGGAAGAAGATGCTGTGATATGCAAATGATTAGCTTTTCAGAGCATTCACGCAAGGTTGGCGCCGGTGGCGACACCTACAACGTGCTGACATGAGGAAAGTTTCCAACCGATTTCTCATACACAAACAGCAGTTGACCGGCGTTGCCTGGTGAAGCGTTGTTGTGATGCCTCGTGTAAGGAGGAGAAATGCCTACCATCACGTTTCCGACTTTGATAAAGGTCGGATTGTAGCCTATCGCGATTGCGGTTTATCGTATCGCGACATTGCTGCTCGCGTTGGTCGCGATCCAATGACTGTTAGCAGAATATGAAATCGGTGGGTTCAGGAGGGCAATACGGAACGCCGTGCTGGATCCCAACGGCCTCGTATCACTAGCAGTCGAGATGACAGGCATCTTATCCGCATGGCTGTAACGGATCGTGCAGCCACGTCTCGATCCCTGAGTCAACAGATGGGGACGTTTGCAAGACAACAACCATCTGCACGAATAGCTCGACGACGTTTGCAGCAGCGTGGACTATCAGCTCGGAGACCGTGGCTGCGGTACATAGTCACGTGTTACGATATACCAACATATTTACGTATACAAGCGCTTCGTATTAAATATGCTCTACTTAGTGAACATGCCGTACAATACGGACCAACGAATTGTAAACATCGTCTCTAGAATTTACCTATTGCGATATTTAGACATACACTACTGGCCATTAAAATTGCTACACCAAGAAGAAATTCAGATAATAACCGAGTTTTCATTTGACAAATATATTATAGGGTAAGGTGGTACAATTCCGATCATTTCGGACAAATGTTGTTGGTTCTGGAAATATGTTGAGAAAAGAGATAATTTTAACTATGGCACTTGTTCTTGGATGTTTAACGAATATGTAACACAAATAGTAGACCATTACAAATCTTGGGATAAACACAAAAAAAGGTTACAGAAGTGTAAAAAAACGATCGAAAATGTACCACACTAGGTACAATTATGATCACTTCCTCGTACAATTTTGATCACTGGCTTCTTCCACATAAAAAGCCCTTTTTTCCTTGGGCACCAACGCATACTTCTAGGTAATCGTTGTAACTGACGATAAGTCATCGAGTAAAACAGAAGTGATATCTGTCGTTCCACAGGGAAGCGTTATTGGTCCCCTACTCTTCCTCGTGTTTATAAATGATTTAGAAGACAATCTGAATAGCTCCCTTAGATTGTTCGCGGATGATGCTGTCGTATATCGGTTAGTGAAGTCAACAGAGGATCAAAAGCAACTGCAAAGCGATTTACACAAAATTTCTGCATGGTGCGAAAATTGGCAATTGACACTAAATAAAGAAAAGTGTGAAATAATAAACATGACCACTAAAAGAAACCGCTGAAATTCAATTACGCGATAAATCAGTCAAATCGTAAGGTCGTAAATTCCACCAAATACCTAGGAGTTACAATTACGAACAACTTTGACTGGAGAGAACACACAGAAAATATTGTGGGGAAGGCGAACCAAAGGTTACGTTTCATCGGCAGAACGCTTCGAAGATGCACCAGCTCCACCAAAGAGACTGGCTACATCACACTTGTGCGTCCTCTCCTGGAGTACTGTTGCCCCTTGTGGGACCCTCACCAGGTGGGACTGACGGAAGACATCGAGAAGGTTCAGAGAAGGGCAGCTCGTTTTGTTTTATCACGTTACGGGGGAGAAAGCGTCACGGAAATGTTGCACGAATTGCGGTGGAAATCATTAAAAGAAAGACGTTATTCATTGCGGCGTGATCTGTTTGCGAAGTTTCAATCACCGACTTTTAGTTCTGAATGTGAAAATATTTTGCTAGCACCCACCTACTTAGGGAGACATGACCATCCCAATAAAATAAGAGAAATCAGATCCAAAACGGAACGATTTAGGTGTTCTTTCTTCCCGCGCGCTATTAGAGAATGGAACGGCAGAGAAAAGTTATGAAAGTGGTTAATGAACCCTCTGCCAGGCACTTGAATGTGATTTGCAGAGTGTTTATGTAGATGTAACAAACATTGCATAATATAGAATTTGCAACCGCGTGGTAACTAGATAATTTATAAGAGCGCGTTCGACGAAGTTGCTCCATGTACCTCTTAACAGGAAAAAAGTTCATATCTCCGTAGCGCAAAGTGGTGTATTCTTGGGAAAGACAGGAGGAGCTGTAGAAACCTGCTACACTACAACGTTACACAAAGGCAAGTGCTACCAACACTACGAGACTGACAAATTATGTTGATCGGAATTGTACCTATATCGAATTTGTACCACTTTACCCTACTAGAACTGTGTCCTACATTACCAAATAATTTGAAACAGTTTGAGCTTGTGTTTTCAAAAAGTATTTCCATGTTTCAATCTCCTGTGGCAAAGAGATCTAATTTCCAACAATAACCCAGACTTACCTTTACAGTTGGAATTCTTGTGGGCCGGCCGCGGTGGCCGAGGGGACTGAGGCGCTCCAGTCACGGTCTGCACGGCCACTACGGTCGGGGGTTCGAATCCCCCCTCAGGCATGGATATTTGTGCCGTCCTTAATTGTAAGTAGTTCTTAAGTAGTTTGTAAGTTTAGGGTCCGATGACCCCGTAGTTAAGTCCCATAGACTCTACAAACATTTGAACATTTTTTGAATTCTTGTGGTACTTAATATATTTGTAATAACCATTTATGATTGGCTACTTCATCACTGCTTTGGATACAGTTAAAATGAACAGAATAAATTATGAAAAAGGGAATCCCTGTGTTAATACCTTTAAAAGAACGGAATAGATGGGCAATTTCATTAACACAGAGCAGATCACCCTGGACGTTACATGTAATCTCATTTATGTAGTAAATCACAAAGAAGCAAAACCCCTACAATTTGTGCAGTTAAACGTTTATTTTCGACGATTCTGTAGTGTGCAATAAATATGACACAGCACACCATTCATATCTTACACAGATAATTAACTCGTGCTTATACCTCAGTCGACAGACTGTGTAAATTTTTAACTGATGCAACTTTTTTTTCTAGGAAATATAAAGCATCTGTAGCAGCAGATATTTTGCTACATATATATTTCATACAGAGTTGTTGAATTTCTCGATTCTTAAATAAATTTTTTATTTGTATTGTGGTATATTTAAAATGATTTAAAATTATTTTTGTATGAATTTACTTTTTTTTTTATTGAAAGACATTTAAAACATATGAAAGATTTGATACATTTATAAGTAAAATATACACAAAAAAGTGTTAGAATGTTATGGTATGTTCACAATACTAAGTTAAAGTGTTAATCACAAATACACTTCTCAACAAGCAGAAGTAAAATACTAAAAAAATACAATGGCGCAAAATACTTCACAAGTACAAATTATTAAGATAAATTCGTTTGCACATATGTCTTTTGACATTATTTCAGTTGCTTTCAAAAGGACAACCATGCAAGATACTAACTCTCAACACGTGTTACTGACTGACAGAGAAGTAATTAATGAGCCAGTACTATTAAAGGACAACGTTCACTGTGAGGTTCAACACTTCTCAGTAGTATTTTGTTCCATACAACCACAACACATAGCAATTTTGTAACGTTTGTTTCATATCAACAACGTGAATTGGGTTTAGAACAATTTACAGAATTCAATCTGAGTTTTTAGTAATGATGTTAGCATTTTCAAAGGAAAATGACGTCCTTTTTTATATCCATGATTCTAATTCTTCACTGAAAAATTATTTTAATGGTTTGTGTGTATTTGATGAACCAGTTATCATAACTTCTCATGAAGATGCAGAATCTAACACACCTAATACATTTACGAGGCGCGTCCAGAAAGTAAGTTCCGTTTGGTAATAAAGTGAAATTGTACACAGATACAGAAGAAATTTTTATTGCACAAAATTCTACAACTCTTAAACTACTTTTCCACATAATTGGCGATATTTTGTAGGCTCTTGTCTTAGCATGCATCCTTCACAGAAGGTTGCTGCCTGTGTATTCAACCATGTGGTAACAGCTCTTTATCATCGTTGAAGTGTTGACCACGAAGGACAGATTTTAAGTGTAAGAAGAGATGAAAGTCGCTAGGAGAGAGGTCCGAGCTGTATGGAGGATGATCAAACAGGTCCCATTGAAATTTCCGTAAGAATTGTTTGGTGACATACGGTTTGTGAGGTCAGGCATTATCGTGAAAAAAAAAAAAAAAAAAACTTTTGACAGTAATCCTCTGATTACACCTAAAATCTGTCCTTGGTGGACAACACTTCAACGATGATGACGAGCATGTTACCACATTGTTGAATACACAGGCGGCAACATTGTATGAAAAAGGCATACAAAACGTTGTGCCATGCTATGACAATTGCCTACAAAATTTCGGAAGCTATGTAGAAAAGTAGTTTAACATTTGTAGATTTTTGTACAATCAATATTTTTTCTGCATTTGTACCCGTTCGTTTTATATAACCAAACAGAACTTACTTTCTGGACGCGCCTCGTATAATATTTTGAGGTTCGGTAGGTGATGATAACATTAAATGGAATAATACCTGCAGCTGTCAATTGCAAACGTAGTTAATTACAGGAAATAGGTTTAATATGGAATTCTATGACATTAAATTGGTAACTGGCCTGCTAGTTTGAATTTTGAAATTGTATGCAATGAAAATAGATTATCACGTTTGTATACTGGTACATATTCATTAGATTACCTATTATTCAATTTCCTGATATGAAAGCTTTTTTGCAGCTTTGGTGCTGTTTCATTGGCAAATAAAACTCTACAAGAGTAAAATCCATAAATAGGAAGAATTAAGCACACTTTACGACCTCTGAAAAGAACAATATGATACAGTATTTTGTATAAAAAAAACATTCTTTGCTTATTAGATTTCATAGAATTGTTTGGAAATTTTATGAAAAGAATTTGCATTGTGCATGGTAATATCACGCCTACAAAACACAAATTAATCCATTATAGTATTAGCTAATTTTCTGATTTCAGATTTTATCTTTCCAAATAATAACACGCTGTCATAATGACATATCTTGGAAGGTAAATATAAATAATGAGTAGCATTGAACTTGCCATAGTAGCCTAAAATGTTAACTAATGTGAAGAAAAAATTGATGAGAAGTGAATAACTAATAAGTGAAAGTTATGAAGTTAAAGAGAATAATAAAAAGTAAAAAGAATAGAACAATATGATACAGTATTTTGTATGAAAAAACATTCTTTGCTTGTTAGATTTCATAGAATTGTTTGGAAATTTGATGAAAAGAATTTGCATTGTGCTTGGTGATATCACGCCTACAAAATACAAATTAATCCATTATAGTATTAGCTAATTTTCTGATTTCAGATTTTATCTTTCCAAATAATAACACCCTGTCATAATGACGTATCTTGGAAGGTGAATATAAATAATGAGTAGCATTTAACTTGTCATAGTAGCCTAAAATATTAGCTAATGTGAAGAAAAAATTGATAAGAAGTGGATAACTAATACGTGAAAGTTATGAAATTAAAGAGAATAATAAAAAGTAAAAAGAAAAGAACAATATGATACAGTATTTTGTATGAAAAAACATTCTTTGCTTGTTAGATTTCATAGAATTGTTTGGAAATTTGATGAAAAGAATTTGCATTGTGCTTGGTGATATCACGCTTACAAAACACAAATTAATCCATTATAGTATTAGCTAATTTTCTGATTTCAGATTTTATCTTTCCAAATAATAACACCCTGTCATAATGACATATCTTGGAAGGTAAATATAAATAATGAGTAGCATTGAACTTGCCATAGTAGCCTAAAAAGTTAGCTAATGTGAAAAAAAATTGATAAGTGAATAACTAATACATGAAAGTTATGAAGTTAAAGAGAATAATAAAAAGTAAAAAGAAAAGAACAATATGATTCAGTATTTTGTATGAAAAAACATTCTTTGCTTGTTAGTTTTCATAGAATTTTTTGGAAATTTTATGAAAATTTGCATTGTGCATGGTAATATCATGCTTACAAAATACAAATTAATCCATTATAGTATTAGCTAATTTTTTGATTTCAGATTTTATCTTTCCAACTAATAACACCCTGTCACACTGACATATATTGGAAGGTGAATACAAATAATGAGCAGACTTTAAGTTGTTATAGTAGCCTAAAATGTTAGCTGATGTGACGAAAAAATTGATGACAAGTGAATAACTAATAAGTGAAGGAGAATAATGAAAAGTAAAAAGAAATTATTGACATCGAGCCTATTTAGTCATTTTCTGTTCCATATTAGCCAGATGTGCCACTTTGTATTATATTCATAAGTCGATTATAGGTCTCTTCTTGAGCCTCATCCCATGTCATGAGACCTCTTGGGTTACTGGTATTTTCTGCCTTGCTGTAGATATGGTGAAATAATTTACCATCGAAGTAGGCATCCATATGACAGTCAGCCGGTCGTGGGAAGGACAAACCGCACGCCCCAGCAACACCCAGCACATGGAGGACAGTGCGTCCAAATAGGGAGACCAGGTAGATAGCCCGTACAGTCGGGACCTTGACGTCAAGTTTGGACAACTGACTGGAGGAGAAACTCGGGACAGAAACTGCGACCATCATGAAGATCTTCACCTCATCCATTGTCAGGACTCGAGCTTCGTGGTGCAAGTAGAAGAGTACTGCTGCCGGCACCACCAGGTGCTGCGGAGAGAGATCGCGCAGGGCGGACAGGTCTTCCGCCGGCGATATCACCCAGGTGAACATGCGCCAACGGCGATCCTCTGGACCCGACCACAGTTCCAGCAGGCCCGGGTGCTCGACTTCTTCGGGCAGGCTTTTCTCGACCTCCACGGTCTCTTGGAGTACCTCGTTCAACCCCGTCGGAATGTACTCGGTCACCCGGAAGGGCCCCGGACCACTGTCCCACAGTAGGACCGTGTACATCCTGGCCCGCATCGCCCGGGCCGTCAGTCCAGTCGGGGGGCACTCCTTGTCGTTACTGGACAGGTCCTCCAGCACGTCGCGGAACCTCATGAAGCGCGACTTCATCACTCTGAGTACGTAGCGGGAGATCTCGCAGGAGGCGTGCTTGGCCGTCACCTGCCGGAGCACCTCGTCCCATCTGGAGGTATTCTGCTTTGGTGCTGTCTCCGCGTCTTCGTACTTGTAGCTGCGAATACTTTTCCGGACCAGCTCTAGGCCTTCCTTCCACTTATCACCAAAAACGACCTCGCACATTCTCCTCAGGTCACCCCGAGACGTTGTCCTCATCAGATCCGCCGCCAGCTTCGTTCCCGGCTTGTTCCCGTAGTGCCGTCTCAACCTCTGGTGCGGCTCCTTCAACATCTCCCTCCTGACGATGTCATTCCCCGCGAAGGAGGCCAGTACCGGGAGGTCGTCCACCCGTATACCCAGATTCGAGGCGATGTCGGTCGACCGGATACGCCAGCACGTCACCTTGCGTCCCATCTCCAGAGCAGAGAAGCTGAAGAGGCAGGGTACACCGCTGTATATCAGGAAGTCGGAATCGTTGGACAACACTCCGAGGCAGCACCTGTTTCCGGCCGCGAACTGAGCCAGCTCGGTGTCGCAGTCACCTGTAGAGAGATGCACCTCGCAGCCGAGATGCTCGAAGGTGACCGACGCGAAGGGTGTCATGGCTTCGGGTAACAAACTGCACGAGATCTGGACGTGCGGTCTTTTCTGGGCCACCCGCAACTGGGAGAAGAAACTGCAGATTTCGTAGGCCTTATCCTCTCTTCGCTTCAGCCACGTGCAGATCTTCTCCTCGACCGGGAGCCCGTCGAAGAAGAAGGCCAACTCGATGCCGATGTCCCGGAACTGCTTCACGAACTGCTCGCAGCTCTCCCTGAACTCCCTGTACTGGCCGCCGTAGAGGGCGTCCATGTTGCGGTACAGGTACCAGGCGCACGACGACCCGTCCACGGCGATCACGGGGTCGCCGTCGCTTCTGCTCCTGAAGTCTTTGGCCACGGCCTCCATGTCCACCACCTGGTAGAGGCGGTTCTCTCTGACGTATCTGGTCAGCCCGTCGACGCCCATTCTGGAAGCTCAGGTTGTCTCAGAAGACACCAGTAGAGGTAATGCCCTGTTGACAAAACGAGTGAACAAACCATTAAATGATACACTCTCAAGCCGACAATATATATATATATATATATATATATATATATATATATATATATATATATATATATATATGAAGTGTCCCGATTGACTGACTGACTGATTGACTGACTGACTGACTCATCATCGCTCAGCCCAAACCACTGAAGATAGAAACTTGAAATTTGTGTTTTTCAGAAAATTAATCAATTAGGGGGTGAAATAGGTGATGAAACATTTTTTGAAAATACGTTGCTACTAAGCCAATTTTGGTGCTGTTAACTCAAATTTCAAGCTATAACTACGAAACTTAAGATATGGATTCTTCGTAAGGATTAAAAAGAAACAACTGGTGCAGACCATACAGCCTACGCATGCGAAGCAGCGGGGTTTCAGCGAGTCTCTATATATAAAAGGGAGTGTCCCGATTGACTGACTGACTGACTGACTCATCATCGCTCAGCCCAAACCACTGAAAATAGAAACTTGAAATTTGTGGAGGGTGTTGATCTTACTCTGTAGGCGTCATTTAAGAAGCAATTTTTCGATATTCTGTCCGTAAGGGGGTGAAATAGGGGATGAAAGGTTTTTTGAAAATACGTAGCTACTTAGGCAATTTTGAAGCTAGAACTACGAAATTTCGGATTTTAATTCAGGGTTCGAATCTAAAAGACACGCGTTTCGGCATTTTTTGAAATTCGACGAATAAGGGGGTGAAATAGGTGACGCAAAAAATTTATTTTCAAGAATATGTTACTGTTAACTCAAATTTTAAGCTACAACTACGAAACTTCGGATATGGAATCTTCGTCAGGATTAAAAATCCATGATTTTTTGCATTTTTGGAAATTTACTAAGTAAGAGGGTTAAATAGAGGATCAAAAATTCTTTTTGAAAACACGTTGCTATTGATACAATTTTGAAGCTAGAGCTGCAAAAATTGATATTTGTATAGTTGGTTAGACGTTAAAATATACGTGTTTCGGTATTTTTGGAAATTCAACCATCAACGTGGTTAAATTGGAGATGGGGTGGTTTTCGAAAATATGTTGCTATTTAGGCAATTTTGAAGTTAGAATTACAAATTTTCGGATTTTGATTCGGGGTTCAAATTTAAAAGACACGTGTTTCGCCATTTTTTGAAATTCAACCAATAAGGGGGTAAAATAGAGGACGTAAAAAATTGAGTTTCAAAAATATGTTGCTGTTAACTCAAATTTCAAGCTATAACTACGAAATTCAGGATATGGACTCTTGGTCAGGATTAAATGGACACGAGTTTCGGTATTTTTGGAAATTTAAAAACTAAGGGGGTAAAAGAGGGGATCACAAATTCTTTTCGAAAACAATTTGTTGTCAAGGCAATTTTGAAGCTATAGTTACAAAAATTGGTATTTGTGTTGTTCGTTATTTTTGTGTCCCAACTTCGTCGCCGCTTTTGTGTCCCAGCCTCGTCGTAGGTGTCGGTGGCCGAGTGGAATAAGACCGACACAGGAATAAGATAGCCCGCTGGTGCAGGTACGGAGGGGAGCAGCCAGAAACTATAAACACTAGAGTAAATTAGAAAGATATATATATTGCACAGAATGTAACAATACTTAACTTTTACATAGTACTGCAGAATGTTGATACATAGTTGTTAGAGGCCTGCCTAGTGCCTGTACAATAGCAAAGTCTTCACTGGTGCCTATCTGATTACGAAGGTCCTAACTCGTTGCTATCTCAGTCCGAAGTGGCTGGTGTCTTTCAGTGGTGGCCACGAGCGGCGTTGTCGCAGAGGGCGCTCGTGGCTGTCGTCGTGAGAACGCCGCGCCGTGCGTGCATGACGGCGCGCGGCGAAAGTAAGTGGCGCGCACTTTGTACTTGTACGACACCACACCCCTCCCCCCCAAACCGCCGCGCCGTCGTGGCGTAGGGCTGAGGGCCACGGCGACGGCACTGGGAGGAGGGCCTGGGCGGGGGCGTTACTGGTGGGACGGGCGTCGTAGCTGAGGCCGGGATCGAGACGCCGTCCGCGCCCCGGCAGCTGCCTTGAGATCCTCCAGGGAACCCGCCGAAACCTGGGGAAGGGCGCCCGCCCCCGCCCAGAGGGAGCAGGTCATCTTCTTCCGAGGTTCGTGGCCCAGGCGGCGGCGGCACGCACGGTCCCGGAGTCCCTCTCGGTGACGCTGTCATCTGCGGCGGCGACAGCGGCGGCGTCGCGTCGATCTCCATCGGGACGATCTCGTAGTCCGGGGACGCTGGACCCGTTGACGAACGATGTGGTTGTGCTCCCTGGCGGTGAACTGGGTCTGGAATCAAGAAACCGGAGACAGGATCGCGCGGCCTGTGCAGGCGCAATTGGTTTGCATGGCGCCGCAGCTCCGACCCTGTGGAAGAACGTACAACATACATATTGCGACCGAGCACGCGCTGAATGGTGCCCGGCAACCATGTCTTCTTGTTGCCAGCAAACACCCTGTACAGCACCGGCGTGGAAACCTGAAAACGCGTAGCGCCATACGAACCGACTCGGTGCGTGGGAGGCTGCAGCAGGTGAAGGAGAGTGCGGTGACGGCGGCCGTGTAGCAGCTCGGTAGGAGACGGGCCGTCACGTGGCATGCACCGATACGTAGACAGGAAAATTTGAAGAGCTTGCTGCCTGGAGTGCTGACCTTTCATCTTCTCCATGTGAGACGTGAATGTTCGAACGAAACGTTCTGCTTCACCATTGGACTGAGGGTGAAAAGGTGCGGTGGTGATATGCTGAATGCCATTCACACGACAAAACTGTTGAAATTCCGCACTAACAAACTGAGGTCCATTGTCACTGACGATAGTTTCAGGCAAGCCTTCGATGCAAAACACTGATGTTAAGGCACTGATTGTACTAGACGCCGTCGTTGAGTTCATGGCAATCACAAAAGGAAACTTGCTGAAAGCGTCTACAACGATTAACCAGCGCGTATTCCAGAAAGGTCCGGCAAAGTCAATATGTAAACGTTGCCATGGTCCCTTGGGGCGTGGCCAGTCTGAGAAACGCTGTGGAGGAGCCGCCTGATGCTCCGCACAAACAGTACACTGTGACGTCATGCTCTCTATCTGAGCGTCCATACCAACCCAGGTACAATGACGTCTGGCCAGTTGCTTTGTCCTAACAATGCCCCAATGTCCTTGATGCAGGAGGCGTAACACTTCTCGTTGCAGGGAACGAGGAACAATCACTCTTGCTTGGTCGTTGTCGGTATGCAACAACAGTACACCCTGACTTAAAGATGATGCATGACGTTGTGCAAAATAACGTCGAACCAGAGGCCGATCAATGTCTTTGGCTCTGGCAGGCCACCCTGAGCGAACAAAACGTGCTACCACACTTAGGTCTGCATCCGCAGCTGTTTCCTGTGCAACCCGACGAGAGTTCAAAGGAAAGTCTGCGACAGCGGAAGCATCTCTGGAGTCTATCTGACAACATGCCATTTCTGAAGAATCAAACGAAACATCCTGGCCAACCGGAAGTCGGGAAAGTGTGTCCGCGTTGGCGTGTTTAGTGGTAGGTCGGTACAAAATCTCATACTGATAAGTAGACAATATCAAGGACCATCTCTGAAGCTTTTGTGCCGTACGTGGCGGAATCGGCTTTGTGGGTGAGAACAATGACGTAAGAGGCTTGTGGTCTGTCAACAAATAGAATTTTCTGCCATAGAGATAATGATGAAACTTTGTGACGCCGTAAATGATTGCTAAGGCCTCCTTTTCTATCTGACTGTAATTCTGTTGCGTTGGCGTCAGTAGCTTGGATGCAAAGGCAATAGGACGATCGTGAGATCCAATGCGATGTGAGATTACCGCGCGCAGACCGTACGACGAGGCGTCAACTGCTAACACTACAGGCTTCTGTGGGTCAAAGGGAATCAAACATGCATCACTGAGTAGTGCAGACTTTAATTTGTCAAAGGCAACCTGACAATCTTTGGACCATACAAAAGGAACATTCTTCCTACGTAAGTGATGCAGTGGAGCTGCAATCTTTGAGGCATTGGGAATAAACCTGAAATAATAGTTAAGCTTTCCCATTACTGCTTGCAATTCATGCACATTCTTAGGAGGAGGCAAGTCTTTGATTGCTCGAAGATGTGACTGTAAGGGATGTATTCCTTGGGCATTAATCACATGGCCTAGGTACTCTATTTCAGTTTGAAAAAACGAACACTTTGCTTTATTGCAACGTAGACCTGCTGCAGTCAAAACTTTGAAAAGGCACTCCAGGTTTGCTAAATGTTCTTCAACTGTACGTCCGGATACCACAATGTCATCTAAATAGTTCGAACAACACGGTACAGAAACTGTCAGCTGTTCCAAAAAACGCTGAAAAATAGCGGGAGCGGAAGAACTGCCAAAGGGTAGGCGTTGAAATTGAAAAAGGCCCATGTGAGTATTAATGACGAAAAACTTTTTTGACTCGTCATCAAGTGGAATCTGTAAGTATGCCTCTGCTAAATCAATCTTGGAAAAGAAGCGAGACTGTCCTAATTTGTCCATCAGTTCCTCAGGTCTGGGCAGAGGGTAAGTGTCTACAATTGTTTGACTGTTCACTGTTGATTTGAAGTCCGCACAGAGACGAAGTTTTCCTGACGGCTTGGGTATAATTACTATAGGCGAGGCCCACTGACTCGCAGAAACAGGAGAAATCACCCCACTATCTTGCCAACGTTTAAGTTCTTCGGCAACTGTATCACGCAATGCGATAGGCACTGGTCTAGCTTTACGAAATTTTGGAACTGCAGATTCTTTTAAAGTTACATGTGCCACGAAGTCTTTTGCACAACCTAGTTCCGGGGAAAACAAGTCACTATATTTATCACACAATGCATTGATTTTATCATGAGGCACTATTGACGAAATTTGAAGCACATCTCTTTGAATAGATAAACCAAACAAGTCAAAAGCATCTAGTCCAAAAATGTTCTGTGTCGATTTGGCTTGAAGAACTACAAAAGCAACTGTTTTTGTTATACCTTGGAAAGAGGCAGGCAGGCTACACGTTCCTAGCACGGGAATATTTTCACCTGTATAAGCTGTTAACACTTGCTGTGACGGCGACAATTTTGGCGAACCCAGAAGTTCATAAGTATCTTTATTTAGTAATGTGACAGCGGAACCAGTATCAAGCTGAAATTGCACAGTCTTATTTTCTATGGAGAGATTTACAAAAAGTTTGTGCTTCTGGCGCACGACAGGTGCGCGAATGTGGGCAACGTCTGCTACGGTTTGTGTACTGCGTATGCGCGGGCCGCGTAGTGAAGGAAGCGGCTCAGACTCGGCACGCAGGGGATTAACAACACTGTCACTAGATGGCACTACCGCCGGATCGGCGTCCGTGCAATGCGAGGCTACTGCACTAAAATTACTTTCAGTATCTACAACAAGTCTACTGTCACTAGCTACACAGTACTGGGCACTATTACAAGGAGCAGTTGCAGAAGGCACTATTTTAACTACAGTAATGCACTGTTCATAGTCATTTTGCTTGTCCCGAACCCTTTTCCGTTGCACTGTTTTACGCGCTCGTCGGCGCTTGCTAAGTGGTGCACTACATAGTTTTGCAGTAGGCGCAGAACTACTTTCTTGAAATTGAGATCCAAGGAAAGCACTGTTCAATTCCACAGCCCGTATAACATTTACAGAATGAACTGTTCTCGCACTCTGCGAAGCACTATTCCGAAAGGCACCGTTTCTAACGTTACTGTTCTTTGAGTTTTTAATTTGCATACACACAGACTGCACATGTCCCAATTTGCCACATTGATAACAGGATGCGTTGCGACTAGGGCAATGAGCACGCTTGTGGCGAGACACACACTGGGGGCAAGATTTACGTACATTTTTCTGAAATGAGCGTTGGCGCCCGTTATTCAAATTACTGTTTCTAACACGACGGGGCGACCTTTGCGTCGCACTTTTACACTGGCTACTGTTCACTGTCTGTTCAGCACGGCCTGCAGAATTTAAAGAATCACAAGTGCTATACTGAGAACTACGGCTAGGAAAGCGTCCGTTGCGGCGCACTGAATTAACACTGTGGCTTTGCATTTCTACATCAGCTAAGTCAAAAGTATCATGCGCTTCTATAAGCTGCAGTACACTGTCTAATGAGGGGTCAGACTGTTTCAGAATTGCTGCTCTAATTCTGGGGTCCTGAATATTCTGCGTAATCGCATCTCGCAACATAACGTCACTATAAGAAAGTCCACAAGAGCAAGTAAATTTACATTGGCGGGTTAACCCCTTCAATTCCGTAATCCACTCTTGGTGTGATTGCTGCGGTAATTTTTTAAGTCTGAAAAATCGGTACCGTGCCGCAGCTACGAGAACTTTTCTCTCATAATGAGCATTCAGTGCATCTACAATTTGTTCAAAGTCTACATCACGAGGAGATGCGTGAGGGAATAGTTTCTGCAATAGTACGAAGGTCTGGGGGCCCACAATCGATAAGAAAAGGTTCTTCACTCTCTGACCTGTAATTTGATGAGCCGCGACGAGTTCTTGAAACTGTGCGAAATAGTCGCTCCATTCTTCCTCACGTTCGTTGTACTGGCGGAACGTAGGGAGCGGTACGGCGGCTGGTGTGGGCTGCTGAAGCGGCGGCTGTTGTTGTTGGTTAGCTGCTTGCGCTGTGAGCTGGGCCACAGCCTGGAGAAGTTGTGTTATTTGCGCCGTCTGTAACTGAATAATTTCCATTAAGTTTGGGTTCGGGGTAGTGGCCATGCTGACCGATTAGGCGCCGCGCATACAAGTAAATTATAACAAAACACAAATGCAATATGAATGAGGACGCTCTGCAACAAAAAAGTCCACAAAATACGTAACAGAATATGTTCCCCCAAAAATCTTATAATAAGGGTGGGTGGGCGGGAGCAATTTTTGCGTGCTCCGACTGCTGCTGTCTGGCTGCTGCAAGCGGGCTGGTCCAAGGTTCTATCACTCCTCGTCGTCACTTTTGTGTCCCAACTTCGTCGCCGCTTTTGTGTCCCAGCCTCGTCGTAGGTGTCGGTGGCAGAGTGGAATGAGACCGACACGCTGGTGCAGGTACGGAGGGGAGCAGCCAGAAACTATAAACACTCGAGTAAATTAGAAAGAGATATATATTGCACAGAATGAAACAATACTTAACTTTTACATAGTACTGCAGAATGTTGATACATAGTTGTTAGAGGCCTGCCTAGTGCCTGTACAATAGCAAAGTCTTCACTGGTGCCTATCTGATTACGAAGGTCCTAACTCGTTGCTATCTCAGTCCGAAGTGATCGGTGTCTTTCCGTGGTGGCCACGAGCGGGGTTGCAGCAGAGGGCGCTCGTGGCTGTCGTCGTGAGAACGCCGCGCCGTGCGTGCATGGCGGCGCGCGGCGAAAGTAGGTGGCGCGCACTTTGTACTTGTGCGACACCACAGTGCTAAGAATATTGCTTACCAATTCTGTAAGCGTTGCAAGCGAGGAAAGTTTTTTTTCTAAATTAAAACGCGGCTCCGCTCGCTTGTTGGTTGATTATGATAGATAATGCGCGAAACGTAAAATCGATTTGTTAAAAAAAAAAAAAAAAAGAGATGTATTAAAATAAATTTCTTTTTTACTGCTTCATTTATTTATTCTTATATTTCCTTATTCGTATGCTTATCCTTACAGAGAAAGACATTGTAGCACGCATAGACCAAAGATATGCTCTGTGGCATCAGGTTTCGCTGTATGTAACCTCCTTGCTGTAGAGTCGCAAACGTCATCGCTGGCCTTCAGTCCGAATTTTTTTTAGAATTTGACGAATTTCAACCACCATATCTTCCACCCCGTTATAGCTATGGGCATGGAACTGCTATATTGTAGAACTGGAGACTACGGGCAACAATTACACAAAGACCATTCGTTTCCGTTCTGTAGTTTTCGCTGCAAAGCGAAATTTTGTCATACACACACGTAGAATTTTATATACACCGATGATTTTCCATCCAAATATACTCCACCCTTTTATCACTATCGATCCTCAAGCAACAATGCAACCAATAAAACCATTTTACACAGTAAATGTAATCTTTGAAGAGTCATTCTTGTTCTGCATTTCGCGTTATATTCTTCAAATTACTAAATATCTATCAGATCGCTATAAAACCGTGCCTAAAACCTTCCTCAGGTATAAATTAGTAACTGTACAAATATTTAAGTCTCTGCGTCTTGTCGTTTGGACGTGATAAGCGTACACCGAACAGACATTCACATTAATATATATAGATAAATAGCTATCCGATCGCCATAAAACCGTGCCTAAAGCCTTCCCCGGGAAGACATTAGTAACGGTACAAAATGTTCAAATGTTTGTTAAGCTTATGGGACTTAACTTCGGGGTCATCAGTCCCTAAACTTACAAACTACTTATGAACTAGCTTATCCTAAAGACGGCACAAATATCCATGCCCGAGGAGGGATTCGCACCCCCGACCGTAGTGGCCGTGCAGTAACGGTACAAATTTTTAGCTCTTTATGTCTTGTGGTTCAGACGTGGTAAACGTACACGGAAACTTTGTTTACAACATAAATCAATCAAATGTGAAGGCCGTAAACTCCACAAAATACCTAGGAATTACTATTACTTCCGATTTAAACTGGAAAGAACACGTAGATAATGTCGTGGAGAAGGCGAACCAGAGACTACGTTTTATTGGCAGAACCCTTAAAAGATGCAACAGAACTACAAAAGAAACTGCATACACTACGCTTGTCCGTCCATTTTTGCAGTATTGCTGCCCAGTGTGGGATCCTTATCAGGTGGGTTTGACGGAGGACAGCGAAAGAGTCCAAAGAAGGGCAGCTCGTTTCGTATTGTCACGATACAGTGGAGACAGCGTTACGGAAATGATACAGGGTCTGGGATGGGAATCATTACAACAACGGCGCTTATCGCTGCATCGTGGGCTACTTGCGAAACTCCAATCACCAACATTCTCCTGCGAATGCGAAAATATATTGTTCACTCCCACTTACATAGGTAGAAATGATCATCAGAATAAAATACGAGAAATCAGAGCTCGAACAGAGAGATTCAGGTGTTCTTTCTTCCCGCGCGCTAGTCGAGAATGGAATGGGAGTTAAATAGTATAATTGTGGTTCGATGAACCCTCTGCCAGGCACTTAAATGTGATTTGCAGAGTATCCCTTGTAGATGTAGATATACATTCACTTTTATAGATATAGATAAAGAAATTTTTGCGCTAGACAACTGCGCAAAATCGATTGAAATGTTTGGGCATGTTAACGAATGAGCATGAAATCGCAGTTGAACTAAATTTATAAGACGTAGTCAAACAGTTCGCAGGATTAAAAGTGACGAAAAATATTTTCGTGACTTCATATTTAAAGAGAATCGCATTACTGTGTTTCCGACGGCCGACAATTTTGAATGCACTGCGAATAAGGTTTATGTTTGCTGGCGGAGTACATCATTCCTAATCTCGTACCTTTCAGTCTTTATGGTTCACTGAATGCCAATAAATTCTCATCAGCTGAGAGCGAAGTTTATGGAGTGCTATTCACAGGGTAAAAAATGGTTCTGTTTGCAGCATTTTACAATATGTACCTAACACTGTTCCAGACTCTTCGAAGGGCGTATGATTCTCGTTTCGTACTAAAATATATTGCTCACGCAATCGTTTTTCGCTCAATTTTTTCGCTCTCCCGTAATGTCTGGCGGTGCTCCGTGCTTTTGGGGCATATTGCTTCCACGCACAGATCAGCGACGCCGCCATGTTTGTGTAGGTGAGTGGGAAACAATAGAAATGACGTGGTCGCCATAGAGGAGTGTCTAAGCGAGAAACTTCGATATTAATAAACGTAGTAATCAGATTACAGTACTTGTTTATTTTAATGTCGCGTCATCTCGTGTCTTACACAGAATATAGTTTTGTGAATTGTTTCCATCTAAAAGTCTTCAGTGTTATTTGTATGTTTACCTAACTTTCGTAAATTGTGTAACAATGAGATTATGTTGTACTCACTAATGTTGTGTCATTTTCTGCCTTGCACATAATGTAATTTTCTAACTGATTTAAAAGATAAATTTTATTTTAGTAAATAAAATATTTAAATTGCCTAATTAGAAAGGACAGGCGCAGATGGAGGTATCGTATGGAGTAACTACACCAGTTACGTAACTCTATTGCTTATCACAATGCCTTTCGATAATTTATTCACATTTTCTTGTGCATTTCTTCACATAAGCACTCTTACTCTTGCACTGGATTTTTTAAATTTATTTATTAATTTTTTTAGGTTTATGAAGTTCGGGAAATCGAACAGAATTAATCGTGAGATGTGTATGTTATCCCAATGTTATAAACGGTATTTTTTCTGTCTGCTTTAAAGTATTGTCCCCTTCTCCATTACACTGAATATCAGACAGAATAGTCATTACTTAGGCCTACCTTTATACACAATCAACTGGTGTAAGTGACGATTTTTGTGTTCTGATGGCCAGTGTAATGGATCGAATATTTCCAAGTAGACACAGACATAGTATTTAGCATATAAAAACATGCTTAGATTTATTACATACGATTTCCCTCAGTGTAGTAACGTCAAAAAGACTACAGCTATCCAAGGGCTGCGTAAAATCACAAACGAAAACGTCACGATGTATTTATATAAACGAATGCACTAAAGGCGAGAAAAATTATCGAAATGCGTTGCGCTAAGAATAAAGATTCGCAATCGGTCATTTTTTTCAGTATTTAAATCCACGAGAAGTACAGTTACACCCTCTTCAGAAAAATCCGAGTATGATGAACGAAATCAAGTTACATTAATCTTCAATGACTATCATAATCTATGTAATATATATAGAGCAGTGTGTCCGTATGTTTGTACGTGTTGCATACAAATCTAGTTTTGTTCCAATCTTTACGAAATTTTGTACACGTAAGCTTCAATCCATAAGAACGGTCGCCATAAGTGTAAGAATCACCTCCAATATATAGTTCACGAGAAGTGATGTCATAAACAATGAGATGCGCGAAAAACTGCTGCATTTTGCGACAATGCTGCTCATTTTCTCCTAAACCATTGCACCGATTTCAACGAAATTTGGTACACACATTCCTTACCGTGAGGTAACAATTGCTGCAGGGTTAAGAATCACATAGGGCACACGGTTCAAAAGATATTACGTAATAACCAATAGAAATCGCAAAAAATGCCATATAATGCGGCGAGACTTTCGAAATACACTGTATAATGACAGTACTTAGCGACTTGCAACAAATTTTAAACATAATTTCAAACCTTTCTTAAACTTTATCTCGCTGGCAACCATGGCAAAATGATGAAAGGAAAAAAGTTTCTTGCTTAGTATTTTTCCGCTGTTTTTGGAGTAAAACTATGGCATTCGGTATGACGTTACAATTTTTAATTTCTACACTAGAAATTGAAGCCGCAGGAAATTTTACAAACAGTATATACGTATATAGTTGAATTTACCTTCTAAATTGTATCACAGTACGACACGTAGTTCATGAGATATCAGCACATAAAAAGTAACGTTCATTGGAAACCGCCCCATCTTGCACCAAGTTTTAATCTATTACTTCTTTACTACTAATTGTATTCCGAAGAGATTCTACAGACATACAGCCCTTATACAAATGAATATACACCTGAAAATGGAAGGAATAAATAAATAAATAGCCGGGCAACGCCGGGTTTTCATCTAGTTCTTTATATTTGTGAAACACAAGTGTGATCGTTTAGAATAAGATAATTTTGAACACGGAAACTACTCAAAATCGGACGCGCGCGAACACTTTTGTAGAACACAACCACCACCTTGTTAAAGAACGCCAAAAGCAGTGAGAATAATTTGTGGACAGCTAATACCAGATTATCACGATTATCAACGTTACAGGACAACTACAATAACAGTAACATACCCCACAATTCCGAATTGAACACATTTGTTGAGGTTATAATTTATGCCTAAAATTTCTGATGAAACGTTTAACCAACTCCCGTTTTCCAATAAACCGCAATTTCAGCCCATAGGTTCCGAACTATATCCCGATTGTGATATTTATCGTCTTCTGGGTGCCACAATCTCTTTCTACATTTCAACTAGCTGAACCCCCGCTGCTTCGCATGCGTAGGCTGGTTGGTCTGCACCAGTTGTTTCTTTTTAATCCTGATGAAGAATCCATATCTTAAGTTTCGTAGTTATAGCTTGAAATTTGAGTTAAGAGGACCATATTTTTGAAAATCAATTTTTGCATCTCGTATTTCACCCCCTCATTGGTCGAAATTCAAAAAATACAGAAACACGTGTCTTATAAATATGAACCCCGAATCCAAATCCGAACATTTGTAGTTCTAACTTCAAAATTGCCTAAATAGCTACAGATTTTCGAAAAACATCCCCTTTCCAGTTTAACCCCCTACATGATTGAATTTCGAAAAATACCGAAACACGTATTTCTTAAATCATAACGAACAATACAAATACCAAATTTTGCAGCTATAACTTCAAAATTGTCTTGACAACAAAGTGTTTTCGAAAAGAATTTTTGATCCCCTCTTTTACCCCCTTAGTTTTTGAATTTCCAAAAATACCGAAACTCGTGTCTTTTTAATGCTGATCAAGAGTCCATATCCTAAGTTTCGTATTGATAGCTTGAAATTTGAGTTAACAGCAACATACTTTTGAAAAGCAATTTTTTGCGTCCTCTAATTTACCCCCTTATTGGTTAAATTTCAAAAAATGCCGAAACGCGTGTCTTTTAAATTCGAACCCCGAATCCAAATCCGAAAATTTGTAGTTCTAACTTCAAAATTGCCTAAATAGCAACATATTTTTGTAAAACACCCCCTCTCCAATTTAACCCCGTTGATGGTTGAATTTCCAAAAATACTGAAACACGTATTTTTTAACGTCTAACCAACTATACAAATATCAATTTTTGTAGCTCTAGCTTCAAAATTGTATCAATAGCAACATGTTTAAAAAAAAAGTTTTGATCCTCTATTTAACCCTCTTATTCGTTGAATTTCCAAAAATACTAAAAATCATGGATTTTTAATCATGACCAAGATTCCATATCCGAAGTTTCGTAATTGTATCTTAAAATTTGAGCTAACAGCAACATATTTTTGAAAATCAATTTTTTGCGTCCTCTAATTTACCCCCTTATTGGTTAAATTTCAAAAAATGCCGAAATACGTGACTTTTAAATTCGAAGCCTGAATTAAAATCCGAAATTTTGTAGTTCCAGCTTAAAAATTGCCTAAATAGCTACGTATTTTCAAAAACCTTTTCATCCCCTATTTCACCCCCTTACGGACGGAATATCGAAAAATCGATTCTTAAATGACGCCTACAAAGTAAGATCAACGCCCTCCACAAATTTCAAGTTTCTATCTGCGGTGGTTTGGGCTGGGCGATGATGAGTCAGTCAGTCAGTCAGTCAGTCAATCGGGACACTTCCTTTTTTATATATATAGATAAGCATATCGGTTTCTCACTGTCCATATCCAGCATGTGAGAACGTCGGTCGATTTGACCGAAGAAAACAAACTGATTTGAATTTCACCGACTGTCGTCCGAAGTCACTATGTTCGGGCGATGAGATCGGCTACATTTTGACCGTGCCCATAGTGGAGTAGGCTACTTGTCTGAAGCGATCGGCCGTTTTCCGCCGATGTCTGTCGTCGGTGAAACCCACCGATGTCGGAGCCAAATCAAATGTACAGTTTATGGGACTTAACTACGGGGTCATCAGTCCCTAAACTTAAAAACTACTTATGAACTACTTGCGAACTAGGACGGGACAAATATCCATGCCCGAGGGGAGTTTCGAACCCCCGACCATAGGATATCGGAGCCACTATGACCACAGTCTAAGTGGACTGGCATGACTCTGTGACGATACAGACAATCGTCCTTTAAGTTTGGTGCATTCTTTACGCTGTATGAAAAATTACGAGCAGACGACACAAACGTTGTTAAGTTTTTAATGACGTCAAAAACAACCTTTTGAAATTACTGCCACTTATATATATATATATATATATATATATATATATATATATATATATATATATATATATATCAGGGTGTTTCACTAAGTGTGTTTGCCTCTGTAACTTATAAAATTAATAGGTGACGGGAAATTTTAATGCGGTAGGTCAACACAACAAATGTTACACTTTCTGCGGAGCTATGAACATAGTTTATTGTATCATTTTCCAAAGAGTTACATCACAAAGTTATAATTTTTTAAATGGAACAATAGTTTTTCTATCGTTTATTGGATTCGTTTAAACCAGCTGCGTCCAAATCAATTTAAACTACATTCCTATCACTGTTAGTTTGGGAGCTACAACCCTTCAAAGTTCCGGGGGCGGAGGCTGCGATAGCGTAGCTGACTGGCCGAGTGGCTATCCCCTGGGGCACGGCCCACTGTCTCATGACCACCAGCCAGTCAGCTGCGCTGTCGTAGACTCCGCCCCCTAAACTTTGAAGGGTTGTAGCTCCCAAACTAACAGTGATAGGAATGTACTTTAAATTGATTTGGACGCAGCTGATTTAAACGAATCCAATGCACGATATAAAAAACTATTCTTCCATTTTCAAAAATTATATCATTGTGGTGTAACTCTTTGGAAAATGATACAATAAAGTATGTTCATAGCTCCGCAGACTGGTTTGATGCAGCTCTCCACGCTACCCTGTCCTGTGCAAGTCTCTTCATCTGAGAATACGTTCGGCAACCTACATCCTTTTGAATCTGCTTACTGTATTCCTCCCTCGGTCTCCCTCTACGATTTTTACCCCACACACTTACTTCTAATGCTAAGTTGACGATTCCTTGATGTCTTAGAATGCGTCTAACCAATCTGTCCCTTCTCTTAGTCAGGATACGCCAGAAACTCCTTTTCTCCTCATTTTGGTGAAGTACCTCCTCATCAGTTACGTGATCTACCCATCTAATTTTCATCATTCGTCTGCAGCACCACGTTTCAAAAGCTTCTATCATCTTTTTATGTGAACTCCTTATCGTCCACGTTTCACTCCCATACAATGCTACACTCCAGACAAATGCTTTCAGAAAGGATTTCCTAACATTTAAATTAATACTGCTTGTTACCAAGTTTCGCTTCTTTAGAAACGTTTTTCTTCCCATAGCCATTCTGCATTTTATATCTTCTTTACTTCGGCCAACAGAAGTTATCTTACTACCCAAATAACAAAACTAATCTACTATTTTTATTGCCTCATTACTTAATCTAATTCCTTCTGCATCGCCTGATTTTTTGACATTGCATTCCATTACCTTCGTTTTATTGTTGTTAATATTCATCTTATATCTTCCTTTCAATACACTGTCCATTCCATTCAATTGCTCTTCTAGATCTTTTGCATTCTCTGACAGAATTACTATATCATCGGCAAACCGCAATGTTTTTATTTCTTCTCCCTGCACTTTAGTGCCCTATCCAAATTTCTCCTTCCATTCCTTCAATGCCTGCTCAATGTACAGATTGAACAACATTGGTGAAAGGCTACAACCCTGTCTTACTCCCTTCCCAACCTCTGCGTCCCTTTCTTGCCCTTCGACTCTAAAAACCGCTGTCTGGTTTTTGTATAGGTTGAATATAACTCTTCGCTCCCTATATTTTACCCCTGATACCTTCATAATTTGGAAGAGAGTATTCCAGTCGGCAATGTCAAAAGCTTTCTCCAAATCTACAAACGCTAAAAATTTAGGTTTCCCTTTCCTTAGCCTATCTTCTAAGATAAGTCGGAATGGTTTTTTTTTTTTTTTTTTTTTTTTTTTTTTTTTTGCACCCACGACTTATTAACCTGATAGGTCTGTAATTTTCACACTTGTCTGCATTTGCTTTCTTTGGAATTTGAATTACGGTATTCTTCTTGAATATTACGGTATTTTGTTGACGTCTTGCGTACCAGGTGATACAATTTTTTCGTGACTGGTTGTCCTAAAGATATCAGCAGTTCAGACGGAATATCATCTACTCCAGGGGCCTTTTTTCGACTCAAGTCCTTCCGCGCTCTGTCAAATTCTTCTCGCAGTATCATATCTCCTATATCATCTTCCTCCACTTCGTCTTCCATTTCTAGAATACTGCCTTCAAGTTTATTTCCTTTGTATAGGCCCTCTATATATTCCTTCCACAGTTCAGCTTTCCCCTCTTTGCTTAGTACTGGTTTTCCGCCTGAGTTCTTGATATTCATACAGCTGCTTTTCTTGTCTCCAAATATCTCTTTTATTTTCCTGTAGGCGGTATCTATCTTTCCCCTATTTATGCATTCTTCTACTGTTCTGCATTTGTCCTCTAGCATCTCCTGCTTAGCCAGTCTGCACTTCCTGTCAATCTCATTTTTCAGGCGTTTGTTATCCCTTTTTCCAGTTTCGCTTGCTCAATTTTTATATTTTCTCCTCTCGTCAATTAAGTTCAGTATATCTTGTGCTATTCAGGAATTTCTAATAGGCCTTGTTCTTCTGCCTATATGGTCCTCTGCAGCCTTCACTACCCTATCTCTCAGAGCTACCCATTCTGTATTACTTTCCCCCGTAATGTCATTGTGTATGACGTCATAACTCGTGAAATATATGTCGTACTATGAAGTAACTTTGAATGTACATTCAAAGTTACTAAACTTAGCTTTTAGAAATTCATTCATCAAAGAAGACGATACCTATATTCCAGATTTCGAATTACGAACAGATGCCGTAATGAGTAACGTAGAAGTAGATACTATCGGAGTAGTGCAGCAACTAAAACCACTTACCAAGAACAAGTCTTCTGGTCCGGATTGTATACCCATTAGATTTCTATCTGATTATGCTGAAGCGATAGCTCCTTACTAAACAGCCATATATAACCGCTCTCTCAAAGAAGGATCTGTACCAAAAGATTAGAAAGTTGCACAGGTCACACCTATATTCAAGAAAGGCAGTAGGAGTAACCCACTAAACTACAGGCCTATTTCATTGACGTCAATTTGCTGCAGGGTTTTGTAACATATCCTGTATTCAAATATTATGAATTATCTTGAATAGAACGATCTATTGACCCAAGGTCAACACGGATTTAGAAAATATCGTTCATGCGAAACACAACTAGCTCTTTATTCACACGAAGTGATGGGTGCTATCGACAAGGGTTCGCAAATCGATTCCGTATTTCTTGATTTCCATAAAGCTTTTGACAGCGTACCTCACAAACGGCTTTTAATGAAATTGCGTGGTTATGGTATATCGCCCTAAATTTGCGATTGGATAGGGGATTTCTTGTCAGAGAGGACACAGTTCGTAGTAATCGATGATAAGGCATCGACTAAAACAGAGGTGATATCGGGCGTTCCACAGGGTAGTGTTATTGGTCCTCTGCTATTTCTTATTTACATAAACGATTTAGGGGAAAATCTAAGTAGCTCTCTTAGGTTGTTTGCAGATGACGCCGTCATTAACCGTCTAGTAAAATCATCTGAAGATCAAAACCAACTGCAGAACGATCTGAATAAGATATCAGTATGGTGTAAAAATTGGCAATTGACTCTAAATTATGAGAAGTGTGAAGTCGTCCACATGAGTACGAAAAGAAATCCGTTAAACTTTGTTTACAACATAAATCAATCAAATTTGAAGGCCGTAAACTCCACAAAATACCATGAATTACTATTAATTCAGACTTAAACAGCCAAGAACGCGTAGATAATGTCGTGGGAAAGGCGAACGAGAGACTGATTTTTATTGGTAGAACCCTTAAAACATGCAACAGAATAACAAAAGAAACTGCATACACTAAGCTTGTCCGTCCATTTCTGGAGTATTGCAGCCCAGTGTGGGATCCTTATCAGGTGGGTTTGACGGAGGACATCGAAAGAGTCCAAAGAAGGGCAGCTCGTTTTGCACTGTCACGATACAGGGGAGACAGCGTTACGGAAATGATACAGGATCTGGGATGGGAATCATTACAACAACGGCGCTTATCGCTGCGGCGTGGGCTACTTACGAAACTCCAATCGCCCACATTCTCCTCCGAATACGAAAATATATTGTTGACTGCCACTTACATAGGTAGAAATGATCATCAGAATAAAATACGAGAAATGAGAGGTCGAACAGAGAGATTCAGGTGTTCTTTCTTCCTGCGCGCTATTCGAGAATGCAATGGGAGATAAATAGTATAATGGTGGTTCGATGAACCCTCTGCCAGGCACTTAAATGTGATTTGCAGAGTATCCCATGTAGATGTACATGCTGTAGTATATGTGCCTAATGTGTGCATAATATGTCATGAATGCTGTCAGTAAGAAATTAGTAGTAAAGACGTCATATAAGCAAACCTCATGCGGAATGCAGGATGTCTCCATTGTAAATTGATTTATGTTGGTCGGAGAGAGAAACCATGGAGCAACAATGTCACTGAAGGAGTTCTGGATTGAGGAGGTTCATGGACCGATTTGCACAACAAATGATAAATAATCAGGAAGGTGCAAGAATCGAAATGCAAACAAATTCAAAATAAGATGGTACCTCAATAAGTTAGAGAAACCAAGAACGAACACATGTCAATAAAAGAAGGACCTAGTTTTTGTCCACACCACAGCACAAAAGCTGAACCTCGCACAAGAAAATGGCATTGTAACTGTGTAATGTGGGAGTGTGCATGGGGAAAGTCAGAAATTGCTTTAAAAAAAAAAAAAGAGTCTCCCGAAATCATAGAAGGTTCAAGACTCTTTGTCCCAGTGATTTCGCAGTGAAATCACCTCCATTAAAGTACTACAGCTTTTTTTAATTTTTTTGTTGTTGTACAAAACAGTCTTGGCCGCAAAAAAAAAAAAAAAAAAAAAAAAAAAAAAAAAAAAAAAAAAAAAAAAAAAAACCGATGTTTCACTTATTTACACATGAGGCGATTCGCCTCTTCTGGGCATCATCAGACGTTGAACAGGAAATTTACAAACTTATTTAAAAGACTGGAAGAGCAATTGTACGGATTGGACAGTGTGCTGAAAGGTGCATATAAGATGAACATTAACAAGAGCATAACTAGGGTAATGGAGTGCAGTGTAAGAAAATCAGGTGATGCTGAAGGAATTAGATTGGGAAACGAAGCAATAAAGGAGGTAGATGAGTTTTGTTACTTGGGCAGTAAAATAACAAATGATGGTCGCAGTACAGAGGTTATAAAATGCAGAATGGCAATGGGTAGAAAAGCGTTCTTGAAAAAGAGAAATTTGTTAACATCGAGTATTGATTTAAGCGTAAGGAAGTCCTTTCTGAAGGCATTTGTATGGAGTGTTGCCTTGTATGGCAGTGAAATATGGACGATAAACAGTGTGGACAGAAAGAGGATAGAGGCTTTTGAAATGTGGTGCTACAGAAGAATGCTGAAGATTAGGTGGGTGGATCGCGTAACTAATGAGGAGGTACTGAACAGAATTGGGGAGAAAAGGAATTTCTGGCATATCTTGACTAAAAGAAGGGATCGATTGGTAGTGCACATTCTTAGACATCAAGGAATTGTGAATTTAGCGTTGGAGGGAAGTGTGTGGGGTAAAAACCGCAGAGGAAGACCAAGAGATGGATACAGTAAGCAGATTCAGACAGATGTAGGTTGTCGCTCTTATGTGGAGATGAAGAGGCTTGCTCAGGATAGGGTATTGTGGAGAGCTGATCAAACCAGTCTCCGGACTGAAGACCACAACAACAACAACATTTAAAAGACAGGAGTTGAGTTAAAAATATGTGAAATCATTCCCAACCAAGAAATAGGTAAGGCACAGGCTGATAAAACTGCAGGCCACATTACCACGTTCGCGTTTTGGCGTGGGGGATTATGGTTGAACTAATAAAATTCCACTGAAGACTATGGTTTAACGAATAAAATTACGTATCACTGAGGTACTAGGGGGTCAAATTATTAAATTCAAATAACATACACAACTGTCAAGTGAAATTGCTCTACCAAGAAGAAATGCAGATGATGAACGAGTATTCATGTGACAAATATACTAGCTGAAAACCCGGCGTTGCCCGGGTATTTATTTATTTATTCGAGCCTTGAGTTAGTACTTCTCCTATCCACTCTCTCTCTCTCTGTCCATCTCCTTTTTTTTCTAAAAACTTGTTACATTTATCAGAGAATATATAAGAAATCACAGGTAAAAATGCACTCGTTTCGAAGAATCCAATCACGAAATTCAACAATAATGATTGTAATAATATCAGAGATCGATCACTTGATGTAATGCGCTAAACGTCAAATAGATTTTTTTAAAGAGATGTATTAAAAGAAATTTCTTTTTTATTGCTTTATTTATTCATTCTTATATTTCCTTATTCGTATGCTTATCCTTACAGAGAAAGAGCTGAAGACATTGTAGCACGCATAGACCAAAGATATGGCCTGTGGCATCACGTTTCGCTTTCGCTGTGTGTAACCTCCTTGCTATAGAGTCGCAAACGTCATCGCTGGCCTTCAGTCCGATATTTTTTTATAATTTCACGACTTTCAACCACCATACCTTCCAACCCCCTTATAGCTGTCGGCATGCAACTGCAATGGTGTACAACGGGAGACTTCGGAGAACAATTACACACTCATCATTTGTTTGCGATCTGTAATTTTCGCTTCAGAGAGAAATATTAAAAAAAAAAAAAAAAAAATAATAATAATGAAGCACACACACACACACGTAGAATTTTATATACACCGGTAACTATCCATCCCAATATACTCCACCCTTTTATCATTATCACCCCTCAAGCAACAATGCAATCAATAAAACCATTTTCAAAGAGTAAATATAATTTTCAAAGAATCATTATTGTTCCGCATTTCACGTTATATTCTGCAAATTACTAAATATCTATCAGATCGCTATAAAACCGTGCCTAAACCTTCCTCGGGCATGAATTAGTAACTGTACAAATATTTAACTCTCTGAGTCTTGTAGTTCGGACGTCATAATCGTACACCGAACAGACATTCACATTAATATATATAGATAAATAGCTATCCGAAAGCCATAAAACCGTGCCTAAAGCCTTCCCCGGGTAGACATTACTAACTGTACCATATTTTACCTCTTTATGTCTTGTAGTTCAGACGTGATAAACATACACCGAACAGACATTCACATTTATGGATGTAGACTAGAACTGACATGTGATTACAATTTCACGCAATTTGCGTGTATAAATCAGTACCCAGAACAACCACCTCTGGCCGTAATAACGGCCTTGATACGCCTGGGCATTGAGTCAAATAGAGCTTGGATGGCGTGTACGGGAACAGATGCTCATGTGGCTAAAACAGTAGAAAGCCAAATCTTTAAGCAGCGCAAAGTTCCTAGTGATTGGAAAAAAGCGCAGGTGACTCCCGTCTATAAGAAAGGAAAGAGAACTGACCCACACAATTACAGGCCAATATCGTTGACATCAGTTTCATGTAGAATTTTAGAGCATATTCTCAGTTCGAATATAGTAAATTTCCTTGAAACGGAAAAGCTTCTTTCCATGAATCAGCACGGGTTTAGGAAACATCGTTCATGTGAAACTCAGCTTGCCCTTTTCTCACATGACATCTTGCGAGCCATGGACGAAGGGCAACAGGCGGATTGTGTTTTTCTCGACTTGAAAAAGGCGTTCGACGCGGTGCCACACTGCAGACTGCTAACGAAGATACGAGCTTATGGAATAGGTTCACAGATTTGTGACTGGCTGCAAGACTTCCTAAGTAATAGAACGCAGTACGTTGTTCTCGACGGCGAGTGTTCATCAGAGACGAGTGTATCGTCAGGCGTGCCCCAGGGGAGTGTGATAGGACCGCTATTATTTTCTATCTATATAAATGATCTGATGGACAGAGTAAGTTGTAATTTGCGGCTGTTTGCTGATGATGCTGTGGTGTATGGGAGGGTGTCGTCTGTAACTGACTGTAATAGCATACAGGTTGACTTAGACAAAATTTCTAGTTGGTGCGAAGAAAGGCAGCTAGCTCTCAATGTAGAAAAATGTAAGCTAATCCGCATGAGTAAGAAAAACAATCCCATAATGTTCGAATACAGCATTAGTAGTGAGCTTCTTGATGCAGTCGCGTCGTTCAAATATCTAGGCGTAACATTGCAGAGCGATATGAAATGGAACGAGCATGTAAGGACAGTTGTGAGTAAGGCGGACAGCCGACTTCGGTTTATTGGGAGAATTTTGGGAAGATGTACTTCACCTGTAAAGGAGACCGCGTATAAAACGCTTCTACGACCACGTCTTGAGTATTGCTCAGGTGTTTGGGACCCGCAGCAGATCAGTTTAAAGGAAGACATGGAAGCAGTTTAGAGGCGAGCAGCTAGATTTGTTACCGGTAGGTTCGACCAATGCGCGAGTGTCACGGAAATGCTCCGGCAACTCAATTGGGGATCGCTGGAAGAAAGACGACGTTCTTTTCGTGAATTTCTGTTAAGTAAATTTAGAGGGCCGGAATTTGAAGCTGAGTGTAGTACGATCTTGTTGCCGCCTACTTACATTTCGCGTAAAGATCACAAAGACAAGATAAGAGAAATTAGGGCTCGTACGGAGGCATATAGGATACTGAGCAATTTCGGATAGCGAGAGATTCATATGGTACATCAGAGGGTTTATAACGTCCCCTCAGGAACACAAGTCAGATGTCATTTTCCAGTTCGTTTTATGACGCTGTAAATGGCCCGGGACTTTTAAGTACCATCGGGCAGGACAGGGATAAGTGACTAATAAAAAATATGTTTTTAAATACAGGACCTGCAGCATGCGGTCGAGCATTATCCTGCTGAAATGTTTCGCAGGGACCGAATGAAGGGTAGAGCCACGGGTCGTAACACATCTGAAATGTAACGGCCACTGTTCAAAGTGCCGTCGATGCGAACAAGAGGTGATCGAGACGTGTAACCAATGTCACCCCATACTTTCATGCCGGGTGATACGCCAGTATGGCGATGACGAATACACGCTTCCAATGTGCGTTCACCGCGATGTCGCCCAACACGGATGCGGCCATCATGATGATGTAAACAGAACGTGGATTCATCCGAAAAAATGACGTTTTACCATTGGTGCACCCAGGTTTGTCGTTGCGTACACCATCGCAGGCGCTCCTGTCTGTGATGCAGCGTCAAGGGTAACCGCAGCCATAGTCTCCGAGCTGATACTCCATCCTGCTGCAAATGTCGTCGAACTGTTCGTGCAGATGGTTGTTGTCTTTCAAACGTCCCCATCTGTTGACTCAGGGATCGAGACGTGGCTGCACGATCCGTTACAGCCATGCGGATAAGATGCCTGTCATCTCGACTGCTAGTGATACGAGGCCGTTGGGATCCAGCACGGCGTTCCGTATTGCCCTCCTGAACCCACCGATTCCATATTCTGCTAACAGTCATTGGATCGCGACCAACGCGAGCAGCAATGTCGAGATACGATAAACCGCAATCGCGATAGGCTACAATCTGACCTTTATCAAAGTCGGAAACGTGATGGTACACATTTCTGCTCCTTACACGAGGCATCACAACAACGTTTCACCAGGCAACGCCGGTCAACTGCTGTTTCTGTATGAGAAATCGGTTGCAGACTTTCCTCATGTCGGCACGTTGTAGGTGTCGCCACCGGCGCCAGCCTTGTGTGAATGCTCTGAAAAGCTAATCATCTGCATATCACAGCATCTTCTTCCTGTCGGTGAAATTTCGCGTCTGTAGCACGTCATATCCGTGGTGTATCAGTTTTAATGGCCAGGAGTATAGTTTTCAGACAAGCCCAGTGTCAGACGAGCGACGTTTCGCCCGCCGTGTTTGTCGCCGGCTGAGCTGATAAGTGCCACCTGCTGACTGCCTGGGGCACCCACACACGGACAATGCTGCATACACTTGCTGACACTCTGATACACTCCCCACGCGGGCACACTGGCATGCGTGACGTGACGTCTCACACACACTCACAAGGGCAACACCAAGTACGGTACCAACGGAATTTGATGGGTCGCAGGTATGTTGTGACGGAATTCCTCCAGAGCATCAACCTCAAACGATTTATTCCAATGGGCCTTGATTTCTAACAAAATCGAGATCATTATAGTCGACATGGTCGATTATAGAGAGTCCGCTACTGCACTACGTTATTTTAAATGTGTTTATTTCCGTCAACAGTTGCTATAAAATTGTTTCATTACATGTTTCGATCACTTGGATCATCTTCAGATCTTATAGTTGCGTCCGCAACTCGTCTGGCTGAGTACCAACAGATCAATGTGCGGACGCAACTGTAAGATCTGAAGATGATCCAAGTGATCGAAACATGTAATGAAACAATTTTATAGCAACTGTTGACGGAAATAAACACATTTAAAATCGAGATCAAATTCGCAGCAAATAATCACGCGTAACGTGTCCACTTATACAAGGCGGTTACCACTCGGCTAGACTCTTCTGCAGTCCTATTTTAGTTTTCTCTATATTTGGTCAACTTCTGCCGTGTTCTTTGTTATATGTTTTCATTTTACCATGGACTGTCTCTCTGTACCTGGAGTATACTGGACATGCAGTATTATGCGACAAAAGGGAATGTTTTAAGATGTATACTCTTAGCTGGGGCCTACCGCGGTGGCCAAGGGGAATACAAAATAGAAGAATATAGTTTATGTTTACCACTGAAGAAGTGACCTTGCTATTAGTTTTTATTTTATTTTATATATAAATCTTTGAGGCAGCAAGTCGGAAATTCGTCAAATCAACTTCATCTTTTTTTTTTTTTTTTTTTTTTTTTTTTTTTTTTTTTTTTTTTTTTGTCAACACAAGAAGAATTTTCATTTTCAAGTACAGGATAGAAGTAAAAATTAAAAAAAGGGGGGGACTGAGGCGCTTCCGTCACGGTCTGCACGGCCACTACGGTCGGGGGTTCGAATCCCCCCCTCGACCATGGATATAAGCTATACAAGCATTTGAACATTTGAACTTGGCCGCGGTGGAGTAGCCGAGCGGTCTAAAGCGCCTCGCTGCGGAGCGCGCGGTTGCTCGCCGTGGAGGTTCGAGTCCTCCCTGGGGCATGGGTGTGTGTGTGTTTGTCCGTAGGTTAGTTTACCTAGGTTTAAGTAGTTTGTAAGCTAAGGACTGATGACCACGCAGTTTGGTCTGATAGATTTACAAACATTTGAACATTTTTGAATCTTAACTGGGAACAGGGGACTGATAACCCAGCAGTTGAGTCCCCTTTAAACACCCAACAAAAATAACAACGTCCAATTGCAGTCTTCCTAGCGACGAGATGGTCCTTTTAGAGAATTTCCACTGAAGTTGGACGTGCTGTCTTGCAAGGGGAACACCAAGTATGGTACCAACAGATCTCGATGGGTCGCAGGTATGTTTAAGGGAATTCCTCCAGAGCATCAAGCTAAAAGAATCTGTTCCAATGGGCCTTGGCTTCAAGAAAATCGAGATCAAATTCGCAGCAAACAACCACATGATTATCTATATATTAATATAATCTACCGGCCGCGTGTACAACTGATGACTTAGCGGTAGCCAGTGAGACTGCTGTGAAAACCGCTGAATACTGGGCTCAGCAGAAAATATAATCATCTTACCATCAAAATGTTCAAATGTTTGTATAGCTTATGGGACTTAACTAAGGTCATCAGTCCCTAAACTTACAAACTACTTATCAACTAGCTTATCCTAAGGACGACACAAATATCCATGCCCTAGGGGGGATTCAAACCTTCGACCGTAGTGGCCGTGCAGACCGTGACTGGAGCGCCTCAGTCCCCTCGGCCACCGCGGCCGGCCATTTTACCATCCTCTGTAACTTATAAAATAATAGGTGACGGGAAATTTTAATGCGGTAGGTCAACACAAGAAATGTTACAGTTTCTGCGGAGCTATGAACATAGTTTATTGTATCATTTTCCAAAGAGTTTCACCACAAAGATATTATTTTTTAAATGGAACAATAGTTTTTTTCTATCGTGCATTGGATTCGTTGAAACCAGCTGCGTCCAAATCAATTTAAACTACATTCCTATCACTGTTAGTTTAGGAGCTACAACCCTTCAAAGTTTAGGGGGCGGAGGCTGCGACAGCGTAGCTGACTGGCTGGTGGTCATGAGACAATGGGCCGTGCCCCAGGGGATAGCCACTCGGCCAGTCAGCTACGCTATCGCAGCCTCCGCCCCCGGAACGTTTACATTTTACTATGGTTGCCAGTGAGAAAAAGTTTAATAAAGGTTTGAAATTATGTTCAAAGTTTGTTGCAAGTCGCTAAGTACTCTCATTCTCATATAGTATATTTGCAAAGTGTCATCGCATTATGGCAGTTTCTTGCAACTCCCATCGTTTATGGAGTTATATCTCTTGAACCATGTGTCGTATATGGTTCGTACTCCAACAGAAGATGTTATCGCACGTAAGGAATATGTGTACCACATTTGGTTGAAATCGGTCCAGTGGTTTAGGAGAAAATGAGGGGCATTGTCGCTTATGATAGCAGTTTTCCGCGCATCTCATTGTTTATGACGTCACATCTGGTGAACTACATATCGTATGTGATTCTTACTCTTACGGCGACCGTCCTCATGGATTGAAGCTTACGTGTACAAAATGTCATAAAGGTTGGAACAAAACTGTAGATTTGTATGCAACACGTACAAATTTTGTATCCCATCCTCGTCGCCACTTTTGTGTCCCAACTTCGACGTCGCTTTTGTATCCCATCCTCGTCGCCACTTTTGTGTCCCAACTTCGTCGCCGCTTTTGTGTCCCAGCCTCGTCGTCGGTTTCGGTGGCCGAGTGGAATGAGACCGACACAGGAATATAGACAGCACGCTGGGACACAAAAGCGACGTCGAAGTTGGGACACAAAAGTGGCGACGAGGATGGGATACAAAAGTGGCGACGAGGATGGGATACAAAAGTGGCGACGAGGATGGGATACAAAAACAAATATATGGATACTCTGCTTTATATGTTAGATTTTACCATGGACTGCCTCTCTGTTCCTGGAGTATACTGGACGTGGAGTACTATGCAATAAAAGGGAAAGTTTTAAGATGTATACTCTTAGCTGGGAACAGGGGACTGATAACCCAGCAGTTGAGTCCACTTTAAACACCCAACAACAAGAACAACGTCCAATCGCAGTCTTCCTAGCGACGAGATGGTCCTTTTAGAGAATTTCCACTGAAGTTGGACGTGCTGTCTTGCAAGGGGAACACCCAGTATGGTACCAACGGAATTTGATGGGACGCAGTATGTTGTGAGGGAATTCCTCCAGACCATCAAGCTAAAAGGATTTGTTCCAATGGGCCTTGACTTCTAAGAAAACTGAAATCAAATTCCCTAGAAATAACCACGAGTAACTTGTCTACTTATACATGGCGGTTACTGCTCAGCGAGACAGCGTGGTATACTCGGCTAGGTGCTAGGCTCCCATGCAGGAGACCCGGGTTCGATACCTAACGGTGCCAGGCGCCGTGGCCCAGCGCGCCTGGTCATGCGGCTCAACGCCCTCTGTAATAAAAAAAAAAAGGTGAGCCAAATGATAAAAAAAACAATAATAATAGTAATAATAAAATAAAATGTTCAACTGTTTGTAAATCTATCGGACCAAACTGCGTGGTCATTAGTCCGTAGCTTACAGACTACTTAAACCTAGGTAAACTAACCTACGGACAAACACACACACCCATGCCCCAGGGAGGACTCGAACCTCCACGGCGAGCAACCGCGCGCTCCGCAGCGAGGTGCCTTAGACCGCTCGGCTACTCCACCGCGGCCAAATGATCAACGAACGACCAAGAACGAACTGAACTAACGACCGCAAAGCGTAGATCTACGTGGAAGAAAAAAAAGGTTTCAGTTACTGTTTCTGCACTTTGAACAATTAAAAAAAAAAGGCAGAGCAATTTTTAAATATCTTCGTGCGGTTTTCACAGAAAACATGAGAAAACTTTGGGTCAACATATAGGCATAATTTTATCAAAGTCACATCAGGAAAGAAATTTGTTGCGAAGACAGTCAACAGTAATCAAGTTAAACATCACGAGCTCATGCCTGATGCGACAGTTTACCGGCGTCTACAGCGAAACTGTTGCAAGCGGTAGACTTTCTTTCGTTTCGTCATTTTGTGGGTGGTGTCAGTTACAAAACACTTCATCAACGTCCGAAATTACATCCAGTGTTTGTTGCAGGTCCCTAATAACTGCTCCCATTTTCCAATAACTGACGCGGTGGCCTCTCATTATTTATGACGTCATATCTCCTGAGCTACGTGTCGTGATATTTTGTTTTTGGATGAGGAAGCTTCGTGGGCGTACGGTGAACAGATCACCGAAGTTTCATTGCAGTCGAGACAAACATTTGTTTGTTTAAGATATTTTTAAAAACTACAAAACCCCACATTCTGGTCTCCTATAATCGCCTCCTAACTCGCAGACCTTAATCTGTGAATGGAAAACAAAGTTTGCTTCACACAAACCGAAAAAGGTGCCCAACTCTCAAGTAAATCAACTAAACACCACACTTTCTACCTCCCTCATACAGATATTGCAATCATACACACACAAAATAAGACTATTCTCTCTCTCTCTCTCCGACACACACACACACACACACACACACTATATATATATATATATATATATATATATATATATATATATATATATATATAATCTCTCTTTCGCTCCCTTCTTTTTCTTCTGCTTCAGATAAAAAATGTTCAAATGTTTGTAGAGTCTATGGGACTTAACTACGGGGTCATCAGTCCCTAAACTTACAAACTATTTATGAACTAGCTACAACTAAGGACGGCACAAATATCCATGCCCGAGGGGGGATTCGAACCCCCGACCGTAGTGGCCGTGCAGACCGTGACTGGAGCGCCTCAGTCCCCTCGGCCACCGCGGCCGGCGCTTCAGATAACTTTCCTACTTTTTCATTTTGTTCACAAACAACTGTTACCACCATCAGACATTTCGTTATGTTGACAACAAAACAAATGAAACACGAAAATACAGAAAGTAAATCATAGCTGCTAAACAAGTCTAAAATTTGTATAAATGCCCGATATTCTGTTAGTTATACAATGTGCAACATGTGGCATTGACCAAATGGAGAAAACAGCAGAAGATATCTGAAAAGACTACGAAAATACAACTGAAAATATCTTTCCTTATCATCATCTATCTATACTAATAATAAATCTGTAAATGTTGGCCTGTCTCTGTTCCCTTTAATCTTCAAAACTACTGGACGAATCTTCATGCGGTTTTCACAGAAAACATGAGAAAAGTTTGGGTGAACATATAGGCATAATGTTATCAAAATAAAAAAAGATAACGTAATTTTCAGTGTTTTCAGTAACCGTCCTGTCTGTTTTTTCAACTATTAAAAACCTCTTATCTCCAAAACCTACTTCACGAATTAGCATGGTTTTTTTTACAGGTAACTTGAGCATAACTGGACAATATATAGACTTCGTTTCATAAAAGTCGGATCACGGAAAAAAAGAATATCGTAATTTCAATTTTTTATCTATGACCGTTATGTCTGTCTCTTCGAACACGTATATATCCAAAACTAATTGACTAATTTTCATGGGGTTTCCACACGTAACTTTAGAACATCGTGCGGCTATATAATGGCTGCAATAATTACAATCGGACCACAGAAGATAAAGATATCATAATTTAATCAATTGTTTGGAAGCCATCGTGTATGTATATTTGTTGAAGGTAATCTCCAAAAGTACTACACGAACTTTCATGGGCTTCCACAGGTAAACTGAGAATAGTTTGGAGAGTAACATAGGCTTAGTTTGATCAAAATCGAATCAAAGGAAGGAAAAATATCATAATTTGAAGTGTTTGTGTATACTTTGCTTAAAAGGATGGTGTAGTACAGCAAATATCCAAGAGTACTACACGAACTTTCATGGGGTTTCATATGTCAACTAAGAGTACCTTCGAGCAACAGATGAGCTTTATTTCATTAAAATCGGATCTGGAGAAGAAAAGATATCGTAATTTGTAGTTTCTGTGTATGCTATGCTTGAATTGAAGCATAGTATAGCAAAGATCCGATAGAGGCGCTGTTACTGACATAGTATAACAAATAACCAGTGATATATAATATAATATTGTATACAATATATATAATCTGTTTTGTGTCCCATCCTCGTCGCCACTTTTGTGTCTCAGCTTCGTCGCCGCTTTTGTGTCTCGTTTCCGACGTAGGTGTCGGTGGCCGAGTAGAAAGACCGACACAGGAATAAAGGATGCACGCTTGTGCAGGTAGGAGGTGACCAGCCAGTGGGACAGCAGAAACTAGAAACACTAGAGTAAATTAGAACGAGATATATATTTCTTAGAGACTTAGTAATACTTAACTTTTACATAGCTCAGTACTGCAGAATGCTGATACATAGTTGAGCTAGAGGCCTGCCTAGTGCCTGTCCGATAGCCAAGTCTTCACTGGTGCCTATCTGATTCCCAAGTGTTAGCTGGTTCCTATCTCAGTCCCAAGTGAACGATGTCGTTCAGTGGTGGCCACGAGCGGAGTTGCAGCAGAGGGCGCTCGTGGCTGACGTCGTAAGAACGCCGCGCCGTGCGTGCATGGCGGCGCGCGGCGAAAGTACGTGGCGCGCACTTTAGACTTGTGCGACACCACAATTTTCTTCCCTTAGCATTTGTGCATTTCATATCTTCCACAATCTGGATGTATAACTCTGGTGTCTGAACATAGGACTGTAGCGTGCCTGCACATTCATATGTTTTGCACAGGAATTTGCATCGTCCGCAATGTTGAAATTAGTCAATCGAATTTACATCCGTTAGTATCGTGACAAATAATAGCTAGATTACCCCTGGATTTGAAATTTATGTCAATATGCCAAGTAACAGACTCGCGTGAGTACGAATCTCAACATATTTCTTTTTCGTTGTGTGTAATACTTCGTAGCGGACATGTTGTAATTAGTCAAGAAACCAGTGATCTCTATACTAACTAGATGAACAACGCTGGTGTCTGAGCATATAACCGCAGCGTGCCTGCACATTCATATGTTTTGCACACGATTTCGCATCGTCCACCATGTTTAAATTTGGCAAACGAGTTTCCATTAGTTATTACATAACAAAGAATTGCTTGCTTACCTCTTGATTTGGAATTTAATTCAATATTCGATGTCGTAGGCCGATATCGGAGCGGAATCGAAACATATTTTCTTCTCTTTTTCTTGAAATGCTACTTAGCAGCCATGTTTGAATTTGGCAAGAAACTAAATATGAACATCTATGTCTGGCACGCTAAGACAGTCGAAGTTCAACATCCAGATAGTATAGAGATCAATGCAAGAAACAGAATATGAACATCTTTGGCTTGCACGCTCAGGTATTATAGAAGCCACTGCAAATAACTAAAGGATGGCGATGCTGCGTTCTTTGTTCTCATAACTAAAATGTAATACTGTGGTAATACACTGAAACAAGGGCCACGATTTTCCGTACGGCAGCAGTGTAGTGTTTTGGTGTTGGTAAGGGGAATAATTCTTAGTGTTGATAATGACATAAATAATTAATGTTGTTCCGATCAGTAAATCAATGATCCCCCTAAAGCGAATATTTTGTTGCCAACGTTAACATACTAAAGCGCTGCCACTGCAAGTAAAATTTAACCCAGTTACGGTAATATATATATATATATATATATATATATATATATATATATATATATATATATATATATATATATATATATATGGCTCTATCCCGCATGCCTTGCAATGCCCTAGAAAGAAAAAAAAAGTGATCCTTTCCGCGGACATCATTCGAATTTAAAACATACTGACATTCGTCTATCGGTACTCTAATTTACATAAAAATTCTTTGCAAGGGAAATGGAATATACGTAGTGCCCTTTCTGATTACGGTGTGTCCTCATTACATTTTGAGTGCGTTTTGTTTAGGAATGCCTCGAAACGTAATAGTACAAGAAAGGACAAAGTGACGTGAAGTTAGTTACATAGTACACCAAATAACTAATTATGGCGTTACTCCGTTTTTTAATTCTCATAACTGTGGTGTAATACACTACAAGAAGGGGTAAATTTTACTTTCGGCGAGGGCGTTGTGCACTGATGTTGGCAACGGCCGTGGAATGCTTTTTCAAAAATCAGCCACGTAGAATAAGGGGAATTATTCTTTATGTTCACGATGAAATAAATAATTTATGCTGTTCTGTTCAGTAAATGAAGCATCCTCGTAAAGCGAATAGTTCGTTGTCAACGATAGCGAAATAAAACTGCTGCCACTGCATGTAAAGTTTAGCCCAGATAGGACACAACTTTTTTTCTTCCTAGCTGTATCCCATATCCCTTGCAATGTCATGGAAAGAAAAGAGCATCCTTCAACGGGTATAACCACTAAATTACACATAGAGTAGAAAATATCTATGGAATGAGCATTGGATTCTGTGCATTTTCTCATCATGAAGCTAGAATCACCAAGAGATATTGACACAAATCAACTCTTTCCACACATTTATTTGCTCCTACGATTGGTTTGTACTTCATTGGCTGCATAGAATCCCCACCTCCTTTTCGCAGTGCAACCACGTAACATGAAATAATATCTAAATAAATGTCACAGAAGCAAAAAGAAAGTTGAGGAAACGTCGCTAAAAGGGCTATTTACACAATCATCCGTCCTAACACAACAAAAAAAGGACCAACATAGTAATCGATTAGTAGACTTTTGCCCAATATCAGGTGATATTACCACCTTAATGTTGAGGACAGAAAATCTGATCTGCGCATCTGAATCAGTGATCTCCATAAAAACTGGATGTATAACTCTGGTGTCTGAGCATAGAATTGCAGCTTGCCGGCTCATTCATATGTTTAGCAAACGATTTAGCATCGTCCGCCATGTTTAAATTTGGCAAACGAGTTTCTATCAGTTATTACGTGACAAAAAATTGCTTGCTTACCTCTGCATTTGGAATTTAATTCAGTATTCGACGTAGTAGGCTGATATGGGAGTGGAATCGAAACATATTTTCTTCTATTTTTCTTGTAATGCTTCATAGCAGCCATGTTTGAATTTGGCAAGAAACTAAATATGAATATCTATGGTTGGCACGCTAAGACAGCTGAAGTTCAACATCCAGATACTAAAGAGATCAATGATCTGAATGCTCACTCCAGAGATATTTCTGCTCTATTCCTGCCACTAGAGATAATATACACACGCGAGCGACAAACTCATCAGAAACCTCTCTGCTTTCATAATTGTTCAGTACAATAGTGTGATTAAAATTTGTAATTACTTACTTTTGGTGCAGACTACATTAAGATAGAGAAAGACGTCTTCTTTTACAGAGACAATTGTACTTAGAGTAATAATCCGACTTCTGAATATATACTTCTGTTACACAAGATCGATTTCAACTTCGTGCTTTACGAAGTAATCACTGCAGGACGTGGGGACATGTATTAGCTGAAAGAGTGGCCGATGCTGCTAACACAGTCAAGACAATTCAGTGGAAATACTGTATTTAATGGAAAGTTCTATACAGACCATCAGCTGTCACCATTCATTCTACTATTAGCCAGACTTACTTTATCGCACATTGACATCACCATGACGTCTTATTTAAACACACATGAACTGCAGTGTTGATTGAATTACCAGACTTCCAGTATTCGTAGACTTTTCGATAATAATGGGGCAGTACATACAGAAAAACTACACTGTCCCCATTGCAACATTGTAATACTTCAGCGTACACTTACTGTGAGAGATAAACAGTTTAGTACTACGCCATGGAACCAATACATGGCGCTGTTGTTATTATTTCTCATCTCAACGATAGAAGTGTTTCCAGAAGTTTATGCCAGATAGACAATTACACACCTCAGTCTTAACTTTATGAACACAAACAAACAATGAATTTACATCGTACCGGAGTACAGACTTCAATTAATGTCACTTTTTGTATGAAAAACTTTATGGACATTCATCGTTTTCTACGATGACTTCTACTGATATTTGACTTCTTGGCTATGAGAACTGAATGTATTGACTGAGCGATCCAACAAGTATTCTGCTTTTGCTGACCTAGGTCCGGAACCCTAAAAACCTTGATATACACAGGTCCCTCTAACAACCGTTGCGAAGCACGGGCATATAAGCTAGTTAAGTAATAAATATTTAAACTTGCGCTGCAGTTACATGGGGAGGCGTCTCCCATTGGAGCCGGCAAATTTGGCACACACTTTAAATACACGTTATTCTTTCTACAGGTATCTATTCAAGGTACCATAAAACTGTTCACTGATACTGTTTTAAAATCAAATGCTGAACAATATGGAATACATTTTATTCCATTTACAAATGCATTTGTAGACGAAAGATGACAAATGATGAAAAGTACTTGAAATATAAATTCTAAAAATACCCCGAGAATACCACATCAATCTATACAACAGTGTCTTCAGTTAGTAATTTATTTGAACATTTTTAATGCGAATAATTTCCTATCTAGGATGTTATAATCGCTTGATTTCATGAAATTGCGTTATTTCGCTCGTAAAAAATAAATAAATAAATAAATAAAATAAAAAAAGAATTAAAGAATCTGAAGCATTTGCGTATTACAGCTGCGAGTTTGTCAAAGATATTAATATAACGTCTACTTTCTATAAAAAAAAAAATGCAAGTTTTACAGCTGTCCGATTTGAATGCTCATATGATGATACAATATCGTCAGATTTAAGTAGCTTTCACGTGAATGTATAGGATATAGTGTATAATGTTAATGTATAAAGTGGTTCACTGTAGTGAAATTTTGAATGAAAAAGATAACAAATTGCTCTATATAAAAACTTCACCTGTAAAATTGTTCAAAAAAATGTTCAAATGTTTGTTAAGCTTATGGGACTCAACTACGGGGTTATCAGTCCCTAAACTTACAAACTACTTATCAACTAGCTTATCCTAAGGACGGCACAAATATCCATGCCGGAGGGGGGATTCGAACCCCCGAACGTAGTCTGTAAAATTGTGTAAGTGCTATTTTTAGTTGAGATTACAGAAAAATAATACTGAATTGTCAATACAGATAACAGCACCATAGAACAAATGTGAATTAGTAAGGAAATTAAAGTAGAAACAGGTACTAATGGGTCATTTAGAAATAAAGATGCGGCACATAGTAAATTATTTGCTTAATTTTATCAGGTTTTGCAATAATGTCAAGAACTATTTTACAATGTAAACAGTTTTATGTATTTCTTCAATACTAGTCAGTTGTACATTCAGTAAACCAAAATTAAATGTGAAAGTGTCACCAGTCAAGTTAGGCAACAAATTATATAGGAACATAGTTTGTCATGAGGTACAATTTGTATATCGGTAACAGAAACCGTTGTCATTGTCTCACGACAGAATATCAGTCGGGTATTAGTTAATTGTATGCTAGTAACGTTATTTATAAATATCATCGTAACGGTTTCGTACCGGCCTTTTAATAGAAAGGTACTTTTTGACGTTAGTTTTTAATCGAAGTAAGCTCATTTCTGAGTTTCGGCTACAATCTCACACCAGTGAGCTGCATTTCGCTTCGTGAGCACTATCGTATAGTTCAGACACTACTTTCCATTCGACGTGGTTTATAGTAGTTACAGTTTTCTACTCGGAAATTCTTGCCGAAATGAACCAATGAGATGACATCTCATATCTGTTGTGACATCGTCATTAGATATTTTCTCTGGCAATCTTTCGCCCTAGATTTCTCAGTATTACTGCCACGCATTAGAATAATATTTTCAGAAAGTAATTTCACTCACCATCATTATTGACTTACTTGATTGTGGTGAATAATTATCATCGTGATCTATCCTGTAAAGCAGTTTCTGACCATCACGGGATATGAAACGAACCACAGAGCACACTCTTCAGGATAGTCAACCCAGGAACAACCCTTCAGAAAAAAAAAAATTGCTGGCGAATTCTATGGCGCAATTTAAGTTTTCCTGTGATTTTATGTATGGTTTGGCAAATATGTCGGACAAGTTGTAGATACATAAATAATAAAAAAAATTAAAATATAAAAGTAAAAATATATTTATATTATTTATTTTTTTATTATTTTTGTCAGAAATATTTGCAGTCTCCTGGAAGAAAGGATATGGTGGAGACATGGCTAGTCTAGCATGGTTCGCAGGAGATCTTCTGTGAAGTTTGGAAAGTAGGAGGCGAGGTACTGGCGGAAGTAAAGTTGTGAGGCGGCATCGTGAGTCGTGTCGGGATAGCACAGTCGGTAGTGCGCTTGCCCGCGAAAGGCAAAGGTCCCAGGTTCGAGTCCCGGTTCCGGCACACAATTTTAATCTGCCAGAAAGTTTCATATCAGCGCACACTCCGCTGCAGAGTGAAAGTTTCATTCTGGAAACATCCCCTAGGCTGTGGCTAAGCCATGTCTCCACCATATCCTTTCTTCCAGGAGTGCTAGTCTTGCATGGTTCGCAGGAGAGCTTCTGTGAAGTTTGGAAAGTAGGAGGCGAGGTACTGGCGGAAGTAAAGTTGTGAGGCGGCATCGTGAGTCGTGTCGGGATAGCACAGTCGGTAGTGCGCTTGCCCGCGAAAGGCAAAGGTCCCAGGTTCGAGTCCCGGTTCCGGCACACAATTTTAATCTGCCAGAAAGTTTCATATCAGCGCACACTCCGCTGCAGAGTGAAAGTTTCATTCTGGAAACATCTCTTAGGCTGTGGCTAAGCCATGTCTCCACCATATCCTTTCTTCCAGGAGTGCTAGTCTTGCATGGTTCGCAGGAGAGCTTCTGTGAAGTTTGGAAAGTAGGAGGCGAGGTACTGGCGGAAGTAAAGTTGTGAGGCGGCATCGTGAGTCGTGTCGGGATAGCACAGTCGGTAGTGCGCTTGCCCGCGAAAGGCAAAGCTCCCAGGTTCGAGTCCCGGTTCCGGCACACAATTTTAATCTGCCAGAAAGTTTCATATCAGCGCACACTCCGCTGCAGAGTGAAAGTTTCAGTCTGGAAACATCTCTTAGGCTGTGGCTAAGCCATGTCTCCACCATATCCTTTCTTCCAGGAGTGCTAGTCTTGCATGGTTCGCAGGAGAGCTTCTGTGAAGTTTGGAAAGTAGGAGGCGAGGTACTGGCGGAATTAAAGTTGTGAGGCGGCATCGTGAGTCGTGTCGGGATAGCACAGTCGGTAGTGCGCTTGCCCGCGAAAGGCAAAGTTCCCAGGTTCGAGTCCCGGTTCCGGCACACAATTTTAATCTGCCAGAAAGTTTCATATCAGCGCACACTCCGCTGCAGAGTGAAAGTTTTAGTCTGGAAACATCTCTTAGGCTGTGGCTAAGCCATGTCTCCACCATATCCTTTCTTCCAGGAGTGCTAGTCTTGCATGGTTCGCAGGAGAGCTTCTGTGAACTTTGGGAAGTAGGAGGCGAGGTACTGGCGGAAGTAAAGTTGTGAGGCGGCATCGTGAGTCGTGTCGGGATAGCACAGTCGGTAGTGCGCTTGCCCGCGAAAGGCAAAGGTCCCAGGTTCGAGTCCCGGTTCCGGCACACAATTTTAATCTGCCAGAAAGTTTCATATCAGCGCACACTCCGCTGCAGAGTGAAAGTTTCAGTCTGGAAACATCTCTTAGGCTGTGGCTAAGCCATGTCTCCACCATATCCTTTCTTCCAGGAGTGCTAGTCTTGCATGGTTCGCAGGAGAGCTTCTGTGAAGTTTGGAAAGTAGGAGGCGAGGTACTGGCGGAAGTAAAGTTGTGAGGCGGCATCGTGAGTCGTGTCGGGATAGCACAGTCGGTAGTGCGCTTGCCCGCGAAAGGCAAAGGTCCCAGGTTCGAGTCCCGGTTCCGGCACACAATTTTAATCTGTCAGAAAGTTTCATATCAGCGCACACTCCGCTGCAGAGTGAAAGTTTCAGTCTGGAAACATCTCTTAGGCTGTGGCTAAGCCATGTCTCCACCATATCCTTTCTTCCAGGAGTGCTAGTCTTGCATGGTTCGCAGGAGAGCTTCTGTGAAGTTTGGAAAGTAGGAGGCGAGGTACTGGCGGAAGTAAAGTTGTGAGGCGGCATCGTGAGTCGTGTCGGGATAGCACAGTCGGTAGTGCGCTTGCCCGCGAAAGGCAAAGCTCCCAGGTTCGAGTCCCGGTTCCGGCACACAATTTTAATCTGCCAGAAAGTTTCATATCAGCGCACACTCCGCTGCAGAGTGAAAGTTTCATTCTGGAAACATCTCTTAGGCTCTGGCTAAGCCATGTCTCCACCATATCCTATCTTCCAGGAGTGCTAGTCTTGCATGGTTCGCAGGAGAGCTTCTGTGAAGTTTGGAAAGTAGGAGGCGAGGTACTGGCGGAATTAAAGTTGTGAGGCGGCATCGTGAGTCGTGTCGGGATAGCACAGTCGGTAGTGCGCTTGCCCGCGAAAGGCAAAGGTCCCAGGTTCGAGTCCCGGTTCCAGCACACAATTTTAATCTGTCAGAAAGTTTCATATCAGCGCACACTCCGCTGCAGAGTGAAAGTTTCAGTCTGGAAACATCTCTTAGGCTGTGGCTAAGCCATGTCTCCACCATATCCTTTCTTCCAGGAGTGCTAGTCTTGCATGGTTCGCAGGAGAGCTTCTGTGAAGTTTGGAAAGTAGGAGGCGAGGTACTGGCGGAATTAAAGTTGTGAGGCGGCATCGTGAGTCGTGTCGGGATAGCACAGTCGGTAGTGCGCTTGCCCGCGATAGGCAAAGGTCCCAGGTTCGAGTCCCGGTTCCGGCACACAATTTTAATCTGCCAGAAAGTTTCATATCAGCGCACACTCCGCTGCAGAGTGAAAATTTCAGTCTGGAAACATCTCTTAGGCTGTGGCTAAGCCATGTCTCCACCATATCCTTTCTTCCAGGAGTGCTAGTCTTGCATGGTTCGCAGGAGAGCTTCTGTGAAGTTTGGAAAGTAGGAGGCGAGGTACTGGCGGAAGTAAAGTTGTGAGGCGGCATCGTGAGTCGTGTCGGGATAGCACAGTCGGTAGTGCGCTTGCCCGCGAAAGGCAAAGGTCCCAGGTTCGAGTCCCGGTTCCGGCACACAATTTTAATCTGCCAGAAAGTTTCATATCAGCGCACACTCCGCTGCAGAGTGAAAGTTTCAGTCTGGAAACATCTCTTAGGCTGTGGCTAAGCCATGTCTCCACCATATCCTTTCTTCCAGGAGTGCTAGTCTTGCATGGTTCGCAGGAGAGCTTCTGTGAAGTTTGGAAAGTAGGAGGCGAGGTACTGGCGGAATTAAAGTTGTGAGGCGGCATCGTGAGTCGTGTCGGGATAGCACAGTCGGTAGTGCGCTTGCTCGCGAAAGGCAAAGGTCCCAGGTTCGAGTCCCGGTTCCGGCACACAATTTTAATCTGCCAGAATGTTTCATATCAGCGCACACTCCGCTGCAGAGTGAAAGTTTCAGTCTGGAAACATCTCTTAGGCTGTGGCTAAGCCATGTCTCCACCATATCCTTTCTTCCAGGAGTGCTACTCTTGCATGGTTCGCAGGAGATCTTCTGTGAAGTTTGGAAAGTAGGAGGCGAGGTACTGGCGGAAGTAAAGTTGTGAGGCGGCATCGTGAGTCGTGTCGGGATAGCACAGTCGGTAGTGCGCTTGCCCGCGAAAGGCAAAGGTCCCAGGTTCGAGTCCCGGTTCCGGCACACAATTTTAATCTGTCAGAAAGTTTCATATCAGCGCACACTCCGCTGCAGAGTGAAAGTTTCAGTCTGGAAACATCTCTTAGGCTGTGGCTAAGCCATGTCTCCACCATATCCTTTCTTCCAGGAGTGCTAGTCTTGCATGGTTCGCAGGAGAGCTTCTGTGAAGTTTGGAAAGTAGGAGGCGAGGTCCATTTCCCAGGTTCGAGTCCCGGTTCCGGCACACAATCATAATCTGCCAGGAAGTTTCACTCTCCTTCAATGCAGTATACTAAATTCTAAGTGTAGTAATTACACTATATTTTTTTCTTGCCTTAATGCACAGGCGGATAAAGATCGAATGAGTGTATCCAGACGTCCAATGAAATATTATGACACGAAATGTCTTTCAATAGTAATTACCCCATTAAATGTATGTCCATCAGAATATATCCAGAGATACAAAGGTCAGACTCTACGAGAAACGGTAAGGTATGCAGTGTTACATACTACTGGGGAAGTGCCACTAGCAAAAACTAGAGAAGAGCAACTAGAGAAGGAATAATTGCTAAACATAGTTTTCTGAACTTCCTTAACCAAAGAAGACGAAAAATACTCCAGCATTCGAATCAAGACCAGTTGCCAGCATACGTAATTTAGGAACAGATATCCTTGGAGCATTAAAGCAACTTAAATCACTTAACGAAAGTAAGTATTACTATCTCCATTGCGTACCAATTAGGTTCCTTTCAGAGTATGCCGATGCAATAGCCCCATACCTAGCTATCACACACAGAGCGAAAGTTCCGTACCCAAAGACTGGAAAGTAGCACAGGTCTCTCCAGTATTCGAGAAAGGCAGAATTACAGGCCCATATCATTGACGTCGGTTAGCAGCAGGATTTTAGAATATATACTTTCCTCATACATTATGAACTACCTTGAAGAGAACGACCTATTGACCCCTAATCAACACGGATACATGAAGTAGAGTTATGAAACATAGCTAGCTCTTTACTCACATTATTTAATTAGTGCTTTCAGATCGACTCCATGATTGTAGTTCTCCGGAATGCTTTTGAAACTGTATCGCACTAGGGGCTTCTAATCAAATTACTTGCCTATCTAATATCGGCACAGTTGTGCGCCTGGATTCGTGATTTCTTGTCAGAAAGGACCCATTACGTAGTAATTGGAAAGTTATCCAGTGGAACAGAAGTGATATCTGGCGTTCCACAGGGCAGTGTTATAGGGCCCCTACTGTTCCTTATTTTTTTTTTTATAAAGGACTAGCTGAAAACCCGGCGTTGCCCATACTGCCATTTTTCAGGTATATATTCATTTGTATAAGGGCTCAGTCGGTAGAGTGATTGCCCTCGAAAGGCAAAGGTCCATGGTTCGAGTTCCGTTTCCGGTACAATTTTAATCTTGCAAGAAGTTTCAAAAAAAGACTCGTTATACGTGCTATCTCCGCGATGTAAAACGTTTCTCATGCTATAAGAATAGTTTTGTATGTGCATGTTAAATAAGCTGCTAGAATAAACAAACGAAGAATGATAGTTGGAAGACACTTTTTATTTAATTTATTTATTTATTTTTTATTAAACTTTTTTATTTATTATTTATTAATTAGTTTATTTTTTTTCTTTTTTACAACGAGCTTTCTTCCGGGGGTTCACTGAACCTGTGGACACATTGGGGGTGATGGCACTACGTAATACTGATGTGAATGTCGATGTAGACATCGCGGTGACAATTGAGAGCGTAGTTTTCCAGCCGACGCGTAGGGCAAGACCAGGCAGGCACTGTCGACTCGTGTCGAGCAGAATTCAGGCGGCGACCAGGATGTCGAAGTGCTCTGAAGTCCGGACGCAGCCGTACCAGGAGCCGGCGCGAGCCATGCAGAACAGCACGCCCTCCTCCGGGTCAGCCTAGGAAACAAGAAAGAAAAAAAAAAGATCAGGACACTGTGGAGTTCACAAAAGACTTGTGCATAATAGCTCGCGATCGGGAGCGCTCACTTTAGCTCGTGGCTCTGCCGCGAACCAGTTCGCTCTTTTAATTCGTCCGCTCCCAGTGACGGCTGAGCGGCGTGGTCTGCGCGTGCAGGTGGAGGGAGAAGTTCCCCCACCTAGCTGCTTCATGCGCTTGCTGCTTGAGCCGCTAACGATATCACGCAGACCAAAAGAAACAGTTTGTGGATAATTTCTCGCGTTTAAGTTTAGAGTTATCTTTATATCTTCGCTTTATGGAATTTATTAGTCAGATATTGCAGAGTGCAGAATACTTCAAAGCAGCACTGAACTACGTAATCTAGCAGGCAGACGCTCACCTAGAAATGGCTCTCATCAGCAGAAGGCAAACACGTGATTTTTAATTCTGCTATGCGCCCTCTCGCTATTGCCCATCGGTCTTTGGAAAAGAATCGAACGAACTATTGAGCGAGATACGTTTGGCATAATCATCTGCTGCTCATAGTTCGTCCACTGCTCCTAGTTCGTCCGCTGTTCCTAGTTCGTCCGCTGCTCCTAGTTCGTCCGCTGTTCCTAGTTCGTCCGCTGCTCCTAGTTCGTCCGCTGTTCCTAGTTCGTCCGCTGCTCCTAGTTCGTCCGCTGTTCCTAGTTCGTCCGCTGCTCCTAGTTCGTCCGCTGCTGCTAGTTCGTCCGCTGCTCCTAGTTCGTCCGCTGCTCCTAGTTCGTCCGCTGCTCCTAGTTCGTCTACTGTTCCTAGTTCGTCTGCTGCTCCTGGTTCGTCCACTGCTCGTAGTTCGTCCGCTGCTCCTAGTTCATCTGCTCCTTCTAGTTGGTCTGCTGCTCCTAGTTCGTCCGCTGTTCCTAGTTCGTCCGTTGCTCCTAGTTCTTCCGCTCTTTTTGGCTTTTGCTACCGCTACTAAAAGAGCTCTTTTCTTTATGATAGCTTTTTTAATATAATGAATCAGCGTTGTATTACCCGTATTTTTGGGCAATTTGACATCAAATACTTAGGCAAAAAACCAGTTATTTACAGCAATGAGTGATTCAATGGTATTCAACTACTTTGCATACAGAGTACTCGCAGTACCTTATTTTTAAAATGGAGTTCTTGTGGCAGTGAACTATGAAACTATAGCTGAGCTGCATCTCAGCTCGAAATGATGGCAACTGGCAATAGGGATTCACGCGATTCTGCGCGCTCTCGCGTCCTCGCGCTGTTCCCCGTCAGTCTTCGGAAAAGGAGCGGACGAACTGAGAGGCGAGGGATCTGCGAACTAGTTCGCGTAGTTCGCCTGTGGGAAGCGATCTTCCGAACTAGTCGTTCGCGAACTACACGAGACTAGTTCACAACACTGAGGAGTGGCGTTCCCATTGGGGTCGCGCGTTATCCTGTTGGAATGTGGACGCCGGCCCGCTCTGAGGGGATGGAGAACAACAGGCTGCAAGACTAGAGAGCAGTGTAGCGGAACGGACCCTCGCTTCAACTGACTTTGTCTTAGGGGCCCACTTATTCCTGCAACCTTTGGATCGTTGCCGTTCGTACAAGTATACATTTATTTGTACTGAACTTTTAATTACAAAGTCAAGGAATTTTTATGTAGGGCGGCATCTACTAAATAACTGATTACAACACCACTTGCATTTTAACCAGAATTTATCCAAGCAAGACTTATGGGTCTCGAGGGAGTTTCTTGAATATCCGTCTCCAGATCGCTTTTATTTTCTAAAACAGTCGACTGTGAACATTCGTTCATCACAGGACAGGTTACTCTGTAACTTCAAATTTGATCTGAAGATGGGCAGCTGTCCTGAAACTGGTCATGTTTTAGAAAATAAAAGCGATCTGGAGACAGATATTCAAGAATTTTTCCAGAATTGTTTATTGCCCATTGCATGATTATATCTGGCGAGAACCAACTAAGCCGGCCGCGGTGGCCGAGGGGACTGAGGCGCTTCGGTCATGGTCTGCGCGGCCACCACGGCCGGGGGTTCGAATCCCCCCACGGGCATGGATATTTGTGCCGTCCTTAGTATTAACTAGTTCACAATTATTATTATTATTATTTTCAGGACTGTTTTTTCACTATGTTTTTGCGGCAGACCTAGTGGAAAAAAAGTTATCGGCCTCGTGTTAAGCGTTTTTAAATGTTTGTGTTTTCCTTTCCGAAACCGCTGTTCCCTTTAAATTATTTTGGCTGGCTGATTTTTAAGGACATATTGTTAATCTAAGTAATGCCAAATGCTGCTTCACTTTATAGATGTTAAAAACTGTTTATTATTACTGCAATAGGCCTGTGGTCATCATCAGGCTATTTCGATATGGCATCGTGGAGGTATGATTTATTACAATGACTGCATATAATTGCAGTATATTTATGCTCTTTAGTTGGTATATATATTACGTTTATCAGGTATTAATTGTTTACTGCTAATCTGTCAGTTTGACATATCCTCCAGCGATGCTCTATCTGTAGAGGATCTATCTATCTATAGCCGGCCGTTGTGGCCGAGGGGACTGAGGCGCTCCAGTCACGGTCTGCGCGGCCACCACGGTCGGGGGTTCGAATCCCCCCTCGGGCTTGGTTAATTGTGCCGTCCTTAGTATTAGCTAGTTCATAAGTAGTTTGTAAGTTTGGGGACTGATGACCCCGTAGTTAACTCCCATAAGCTGTACAAACATTTGAACATTTGAGAACCACTAAATTCCCTACAATCCATCCTATGCCTTTCTGTTCCTTAACTCTACGATGATTACGAGTTCTCACAACAAATGGCATGTTGCAAGAGTAATACGATTTACCCATATCCTTATTATACACTTCAAACACTGGAAATGACCGATAAGCAATGACATCTCTGTTATTAAAAGTAATCTGTATTACAGCTACTTTAACATAGCACAGCTATGTTATCAAAGATATATATCAAGATAATATGATTTAATGACGGCAATGCAAAATGTTTAAGGCTATTGATAATGTAGACATTACGAATACGACTAATAATGTAGGGGCAACAGGTGTTTCTGCAAGGACCTAGTGTGTTTTGCGGTGCTGTTCTCCAGTTTAGTGTTACTAGAGCAGACAATACTCCGAGTCATGGTAATTGTTAATGGTTGGATTAAAGCTACAGCTACATAAAAAAAAGAGAGAACTGACCCAATTAACTGCAGGCCAATATCGTTGACATCAGTTTCATGTACAATTTTGGAGGATATTCTCAGTTCGAATGTCGTAAATTTCCTTGAAACGGAAAAGCTTCTTTCTGTGAATCAGCACGGGTTTAGGAAACATCGTTCATGTGAAACTCAGCTTGCCCTTTTCTCACATGACATCTTGCGAGCCATGGATGAAGGGCAACAGGCGGATTGTGTTTTTCTCGACTTCAAAAAGGCATTCGACTCGGTGCCACACTGCAAACTGCTAACGAAGATACGAGCTTGTGGAATAGGTTCACAGATTTGTGACTGGCTGGAAGACTTCCTAAGTAATAGAACGCAGTACGTTGTTCTCGACGGCGAGTGTTCATCAGAGACGAGTGTATCGTCAGGCGTGCCCCAGGGGAGTGTGATAGGACCGCTATTATTTTCTATCTATATAAATGATCTGATGGACAGAGTAACTTGTAATTTGCGGCTGTTTGCTGATGATGCTGTGGTGTATGGGAGGGTGTCGTCTGTAACTGACTGTAATAGCATACAGGTTGACTTAGACAAAATTTCTAGTTGGTGCGAAGAATGGCAGCTAACTCTCAATGTAGAAAAATGTAAGGTGATGCGCATGAATAGGAAAAGCAATCCTATAATGTCCGAATACCGCATGAAAGACATCCTCTGATTTTCTGGTGATTTTACACTTTGATTTACTCATTAACCTAAAGTGTTTCTGCAACATTAATGCTATCTATCTGTGTGTTAATTATTTTATTCTTTTTATTTATGATCAGTGCCCCATGTTTATATATGTTTGCCCCATATTTACAAACGTTCGCACCTGTGTGATTGTACTTGTGTGTTCGTGTGAATGTGGAAGGTTGTTTTTAATACAGACTGACTACCGCGCAATGGCTTACAGTGGCCGCCTCGCGCTTTAGGCATCGTTTACTTCAGTTAAGAACGCGTGGTTTCGTTTGTCGTCTGCACTGGCGTCTGCTGGGTGGCCAGGGACAAGCTTACTTGGCAAGGTGGCGAGGTGGACGTGTTTTTAGTGTCGTACCAACCTAATCTTGGACGAAAGAGGTGACAGGAGATTTCTCTGGGAGCGGATGTAGAGGGAATTGTCTTGGCCAGGTAGCAAGGGTTGCTAAACACTAGTCTCTGAACGCACCCTGCGTAGCCTTCTGGGTGCTCTACATCCGGTGTATGCTGGGGGGAGGTTTTTCTGTGGCCTTAGAGCTTCTCTCTTCACTCTGCATTCTGCCTCTGACGACTGTGGAAGTAAGTACTCCGCCCAATCAAGCTGAGGGGAAAGCATGCTGTTAGGACTTTGCTTTCTTTGTGATCAGGGTTTTCAGTGATAGTTTTCTTGAGTAATTCTTTCGCTATGCAAGACGAAGTACTTCTTAATTTAAATGTTCAAATGTTTGTTAAGCTTATGGGACTTAACTACGGGGTCATCAGTCCCTAAACTTACAAACTACTTACGAATTAGGACGGCACAAATATCCAGGCCCGAGGGGGGATTCGAACCCCCGACCGTAGTGGCCGTGCAGACCGTGACTGGAGCGGCTCAGTCCCCTCGGCCACCGCGGCCGTTTCTTAATTTACACAACTCGAGTAAGTTCGGTGTAAATTTATTATCTGCATTTTCATTCTAGTGATGATTGTGTGCTGGCCACGGTTGCCGAGGGGACTGAGGCGCTTCAGTCACGGTCTGCACGGCCACTACGGTCGGGGGTTCGAATCCCCCCTCAGGCCTGGATATTTGTGCCGTCCTAGTTCGTAAGTAGTTCATAAGTAGTTTGTAAGTTTAGGGACTGATGACCCCATAGTTAAGTCCCTTAAGCTTAACATGTGGTGTCGCACAAGTACAAAGTGCGCGCCACTTACTTTCGCCGCGCGCCGCCATGCACGCACGGCGCGGCGTTCTCACGACGACAGCCACGAGCGCCCTCTGGGAAAACTCCGCTCGTGGCCACCATTGAACGACATCGTCACTTCACTTCGGACGGAGATAGCAACCAGTTAGGACCTTCGTAATCAGATTGGCACCAGTGAAGTCTTTGCTATCGTACAGGCACTAGGCAGGCCTCTAACAACTATGTATCAACATTCTGCAGTACTATGTAAAAGTTAAGTATTGTTACATTCTGTGCAATATATATCTCTTCTAATTTACTCTAGTGTTTATAGTTTCTGGCTGCTCCCCTCCGTACCTGCACCAGCGTGCTATTTTTGTTACTGTGTCGGTCTCGTTCCACTCGGCCACCGACACCTACGACGAGGCTGGGACACAAAAGCGGCGATGAAGTTGGGACACAAAATAACAAACATTTGAACATTTTTGATGATTGTGTGTTCGGTTTTGCTCAAGTTAGAATACACATCTCTGGCCTTCAGCCTTTGTGTAAACTTATTATGTTTGAATTTCCTTGTTATTTTAACTAACGTTCTCATGTAGTTTCTGTATCCGCAAGTATGCCTAATATTTCTGCGATTTTCTTGTTTGATTCCATCTTTCCTGTCTTGTATGACGGATTGCACCACATGCTTTCGTAACAGTCCTTACGTCGGCCTTCAGCCATGCTTTTGTTAATACTAGGTGTCTTCTTTTTCTTTTTTACGAATTCTTGCACGTGCTTTACTCGCTTATTCTAAATTTAAAAAAATCCAATGGTCAAAGGTTTGTACAGCTTATGGGACTTAACTACGGTGTCATCAGTCCCTAAACGTACAAACTACTTACGAACTAGGACGGTACAAATATCCATGCCCGAGGGGGGATTCGAAGCCCCGACCGTAGTGGCCGTGTAGACCGTGACTGAAGCACCTCAGTCCCCGCGGCCACTGCGGCCGGCTTATTCTAAATTAATTTCTATTACTAAACACTATGAAATTCGGCGTGGTTGCACACCACGTGGTACTTAAGAATAGTGAGCCGCTGCCGCCCCACACATGAGTTCGTTTAGTGCACAGAGTACTTAAATCTGTGATCAAGACACCCGCCATCTTGCCAAGATGCCGCAAACGCTTCGTTTCGCCGCTCATTTCATGTGTTCAGTGTAATGTACCACCTAGATTTATGTGGGTGTGTCTGAGAATGAATGAATGTGCTTTCAGCTAGCCATTGTGTATTTGAAAATTTCCTCCCACATTACCTCCATATTCATGAAGGGCAGAAAAAATTTTAATACAGGCAGTAATTGTATGTTTTAATTCGCTTTTGTAGAAGTTGTGTGCTTTATTTGGTATCCCCACATTTATTTGCTTGTTGTTTTACTGCATAGATTATGATTTAAAAGTATCAAAACTCTGCTTTATACGTTCAAGCTCCCCATCGAATGTTTAATTATCTATTGATTTATTTTTTAACATTGATTTTGTGTTTATTAAAACGTTGGCTGCTCCTTTAAAGGACTAAGCAGTCGGATAAAGTTCCGTTGAGCATGTACTGTGGCCACTCATAAAGTAATTTAGAGCAGCAGTGAGCGTTTTAACTTACATCTTGCAGATCTCAATTGCCCAAGATCTTGCTTATTATAGTAACAAGCTACTTTCAAGCATTAGTATTGAGCTTCTTGATGCAATCGCGTCATTCAAGTATCTAGGCGTAACATTACAGAGCGATATGAAATGGAACGAGCATGTAAGGACAGTTGTGAGTAAGGCGGACAGCCAACATCGGTTTACTGGGAGAATTTTGGGAAGATGTACTTCACCTGTAAAGGAGACCGCGTATAAAACGCTTGTACGACCACGTCTTGAGTACTGCTCAAGTGTTTGGGACCCGCAGCAGATCAATTTAAAGGAAGACATAGAGGCAGTTCAGAGGCGAGCAGCTAGGTTTGTTACCGGTAGGTTCGACCAATGCGCGAGTGTCACGGAAATGCTCCGGCAACTCAGTTGGGGATCGCTGGAGGGAAGACGACGTTCGTTTCAAGAAATTCTGTTGAGGAAGTTTAGATGGCCAGAATTTGAAGCTGAGTGTAGTACGATCTTGCTGCCGCCTACTTACATTTCGCGTGGTGATCACAAAGACAAGATAAGAGAAATTAGGGCTCGTACGGAGGCATATAGGCATTCTTTTTTTCCTCGTTCTATTTGGGAGTGGTATAGGAAAGGAAATGCCTAGTAGTAGTACAGTGTACCCTCCGCCACGTACCTTACGGTCGATTGCGGAGTATGTATGTAGATGAGTATCTCGAGCCCCCAATTTTGCTAATAATATAGCTACATGAATATTATTTTAATCGTTTGTATAGTGTTCATAAAATGATTTATATTAAACTTCATTGTCCTATCCGTAAAAAACGAAGTCAGAAAGTGGTGAAAAGTTTCTCAGTTCCAACTACTGTTCAAAACTCAAAAGTCCACATACGTCCGAAATTATTGCAGTGTCCAAGTACGGCTGAATCTGCAGCTATGTTAAACACATATCGCCTCATTTCCTTCCGTTGCGTTCCCGATAACGTCGCTGTCAAGACAGCTCAAAATAAATAAATAAATAAATAAATAAAAATGATAAAAATAAATAAATAAAAATAATAAAAATAAATAAATAAATAAAATAAAAACACACACTCAACCGCCACCAAGAGGCAACTGCCATTGGCTGTTTGCCTCTCGGCCATTCCAGGCTGCTGTTTATATACAATCCGTGACATCATTTCCTGTAAAACGTCACAAATCAAGCCTTCGTGCAGTAGTGTACAAAACGTTTTGAATAATGTTTGAAATGTTGGGTATAATGGAGTCGTTAGATAAGCACTAAAATTCGAATGCAAATAAACACTTTTTAATTTCTAACTTTAATGATACCCAAATTCTGTACCAGCTCCATTGTCCACTATAGAGCATAGAAGGAGAATTGTTAATGATTAATGATACCCCCATTCTGTACCAGCTCCATTGTACACTATAGAAAATAGAAGGACAATTGTTAATCATGGTGGTAGTAATCAAAATCTTATATTGAAACTTCCTGGCAGATTAAAATTGTGTGCCGGAACCGGGACTCGAACCTGGGACCTTTGCCTTTCGCGGGCAAGCGCTCTACCGACTGAGCTACCCCGACACGACTCACGATGCCGCCTCACAACCTTACTTCTGCCAGTACCTCGCCTCCTACTTTCCAAACTTCACAGAAGCTCTCTTGCAAACACGCAAGACTAGCACTCCTGGAAGAAAGGATATGGTGGAGACATGGCTTAGCCACAGCCTAAGGGATGTTTCCAGAATGAAACTTTCACTCTTATATTATTTATTCACGGGAAAGGTATATCTGGTGCTCCAATTATTAATGGAACCTTGGCACTTTCCAAATCTCCAATTATAATTGGTATATCTATAAGGAATATTATAATAAATGCGTGAGCTGTAATAATTACATTGTAAATTTGTGAAAATTCATCGTAAAAATGGTTATTCTTCCGTCACAGTTGCACTATTAAGGAGTTGGTGGCGAGTTTCGGACTTAATCGTCCAATTTCAATCCGTCGGACTTATTCCAACCGTAATAATACACCCCATTAACAAATGACTGATAAATCTGTACATTATCCACAGTTAATAAGTTCAAATGTTCAAATGTTTGTACAACTTAAGGGACTTAACTACGGGGTCATCAGTCCCTAAACTTACAAACTACTTATGAACTACTTACGAACTAGGACGGCACAAATATCCATGCCCGAGGGGGGATTCGAACCCCCGGCCATAGTGGCCGTGCAGACCGTGACTGGAGCGCCTCAGTCCCCTCGGCCACCGCGGCCGGCAGTTAATATAAAATCGGTTAAAACAGATGATGCATCCAGAGGTACACGTTGGACGCTTGTGGATGCGTCATCTACTTTAACCGATTTTAAATTTTAATGTAATCATCTATTAACTGTGGATAATGTACAGATTTTATCACTCATTTGCTTCATGGAGTGTATTATTACCGTTGGAATAAGGCCAACGGAATGAAAATGGACGATTAAGTCCGAAACTCGCCACCAACTCCTAAATAATGCAACTGTGACGGAAAGATTAATTAATTTTATTGTAAATTCGATTGTCTCCAATTATTGTTCCTGGTTATCCTAATTCTGCTCAAATAATGATTCTTATTGATGTTCCTACTATTCTGGCACATGCACCAAATATTAAATATAAGTTACTGGGTATGATGAGGTCCGCCTGATATGCAAAACACTGTTTTTATTTGTCACCCAAACTAGTTTCAGCACCTCTGTGCCATCATCAGTGGGCTTTCAATTTATTTCATGCTGTGAAAACAAATTACATTTATTTTACTATTGTGCTAGTGTAAGAAAATTGCCTGTTGGAGGTCGTCAAATAATCTCAAAATTTAGAATGCGTAATGATATGCTCTAGTAATAATAATTTCGTTATTGAATGTTGCAGCAAATCACAACTAATGGGTCGCAACAAAACTTTCGCATTGTAAGTTAGAATTTTGAATAAATAAAAAAATTGATATTAATTAACTGAAAAGTCACTGTAGTAATTAATTAAGCTTGGCCCTATCTGACTTCGCATTGACTACAGCCTCCAACTAGCACCTCTTACGATTCACGAACAGCACAACTTCACCAATAAATGTGTCAGAATTCATGTAGTGGTGATGGCGTGTTCGGGTTATAATCAAAATCGTAATAGCTGATGGACTCTGATTGCGATGATAATAGCTGAGTACTGTGAAACTGCGTGGTGCAATGAGCTTCACAAATACTACAGTTAAAGTTCCCAAATATTTTAATAATATAGCTTAAAGCATTCACCTTCCTTATAAAACTTTACGTAAACTATTTTTTTTTAATTGGTTCCAGGGCCTGGGTAGCGTACGCATGTAACTGGCTGAGCAGAGTTTGGCATTTAACGTATTTCATAAAAAAATTACTTCAGTCAAGTCTGGTTACTTTCTACATCAATGAAACCAAATTTACTTTACTTGCAAACTCTCTTGCACTTTAATTACTAGTCTCTGTGGTTGTAACACGTTTAGCAATTCTTTAAATCGTCTAGCAATTTCTTTAGGACTGATCGTAATTTCTTTGAAAATGATTGAACTTGTTAGTCAATGTACAGGCTTGCATAATCAACATAATCTAATAATGGTGATAATGGGGTGACTACAACTACTTCCAAAATTAAGACTGGTTTCAAAATAAGTCATGTATAATTGAACCAAAGTTCTGATTGGGTTGACACTACATTTACATGCATACAAAATAAAATGTTACAAAAGTACTCATCTGCTTTCGTCGTCTTCGTCGTGAAGTCCATACAAGACAGATATGATTACAATAGGTACTCTTACTACAACAACGATCACACTCGGTGACAATAGACTTGATACCAAACAATTACTTTTCTTGCACACATGAAAAAAGATTCCACTGATCGAGTATAAATAAACTTATTTCGCACTTTATTCAATACATTAAACAGTACGCCTCTCAGGCTTATTGCAATTGCATTAAACTCGCGCCACACAGCGCCTACCGTGCCTCTGCACCATCAACAAAACATTTACGTGTTTACTATATATAGCGAGTCCGCTCCGCGACTGCATTTATGTGTTTACTATAGCGAGTCCGCACCGCGACTGCTTCAGCAGCGCGACACTCACAGCTACTACTTCTGTGGCAAAGACAGTCTTTACAACAGGTTTAACATTTTCTCTGGCGCATTGCTAACTTACAAAGAATGTCCGTGCATTCATGCGGGTTTACACATACAGTACATGTTTACACTAAATGATTCAATATAGAAAGTGACGTTACGTAAGAAATATCTCTAGCATACAAGAAATGAAAAATACATGAACTAAACAAATTTAAGACAATATATACATTACTTTAAATCAAACTGCAAGATACACCAACAGGTGTACTCTTACACTAGTTGTAAATTTAGGCCTAAAAAAGTCGTCAGTCTTATTTTTTTTTTACCTTACTTTACATTTTGTGGTCATGTGGGACCCTTTTTATATACTTATGAAGTGGTAGCGTTGTCATCTGCAACCAAAATTATCTCTTTTTAACAGCTTGTGAAGCTTTTAAACCGCTGCTTATGGTGCGAAAAAGTAGCGGTTTAAAAACCTCACAAGCTGTTAAAAGAGATAATTTTGGTTGCAGATGACAACGCTACCACTTCATAAGTATATAAAAAGGGTCCCACATGACCACAAAATGTAAAGTAAGGTAAAAAAACCAAAATAAGACTGACGACTTTTTAGGCCTAAATTTACAACTAGCACAATAGTAAAATAAATGTAATTTGTTTTTCACACCATGAAATAAATTGAAAGCCCACTGATGATGGCACAGAGGTGCTGAAACTAGTTTGGGTGCCAAATAAAAACAGTGTTTTGCATATCAGGCGGACCTCATACCCAGTAATTTTCACTGCAAACCCGGAAAAATAAGAGCTGCAAATCAAGAAAATGATGAATATTAAATATAAGGTACCGACGTCCTTACAATTTCTTGAGAATAGTCATTTTTGCGGTAAGATGGCTGAATTAATAGGTGATAGCTTGCAAATCGATTTATGAGAATTATTTCTCTCTTACCATGGTTTACTGGTCTTATATTTAGTTATGATTCTAGACTGCAATTCCAGAAATGTATAGTGTTATTTCCCTAAGATTTAAAAGGTAAATTTTAATTATAATTACGAGGTTATTAGTTTTACTAACTTAAGGTCTTAGTAAAATAATTTAACATTTGATTTGCACATTAGACCTATTATTGATATTGTTGATGTAATAGGTAATAGGTAATATTATTCTTGGTTTACTTGTTTTGAGTTTTATTAATCATCAGATTTCATTATGTGATATGATGAGTGCTGAAGATCTAATTCGTATATAGGAATATAGTGTAATTTTGGTCAAAGTAATTATGAAAAATACTATAATTGTTATTTTGTTGTTAATGAGTATTTGAATAATAATTCATTTTGGTAAAAATCCTGATGAAATAACAACATTGCATTTTGCCGATGACATTGTAATTCTGTCAGAGGCAGAGAACCTGGAAGAGCAATTAAACGGAATGGAAAGTCTGCTGAAAGGAGCATATAAGATGAACATTAATAAGAGCAAAACTAGGGTAATGGAGTGCAGTCTAAGAAAATCGGGTGATACTGAAGCAGTTAGATTTGCTAGCGACACAATTAAGGTGGTAGATGAGTTTTGTTACATGGGCAGTAAAATAACATATGATTGTACAGAGGATATGAAGTGCAGAATGGCAATGGGAAGAAAAGTGCCATTGAAAAACAGAAATTTGTTAACATCCAAAATTAATTTAAGTGTAAGGAAGTCTTTTCTGAAGGCATTTGTGTGGAGTGTTGCCTTGTATGACAGTGAAACATAACCGATTAACAGTGCAGACAGGAAGAGGATAGAGGCTGAAAAGAATTGAGGACGAAAGGAATTGTTTGTCATACCTTGATTGAAAGAAGGGATCGATTTGCAGTACACATTCTTAGCATCAGTACCCGGACTGAAGACCACAACAACAACAATGTCTACATCTACATGGGATACCCTGCAAATCGCATTTACGTGCCTGGCAGAGGGTTCATCCAATCACCATTATACTATTTTATCTCCCATTCGCGAATAGCGCGCGGGAAGGAAGAACATCTGAATCTCTCTGTTCGAGCTCTGATTTCTCGTATTTCATTCTGATGTTCATTTCTACCTATGTAAGTGGCAGTCAACAATATATTTTTCCATTCGGAGGAGAATGTTGGCGATTGGAGTTACGCAAGTAGCCCACGCCGCAGCGATAAGCGTCGTTGTTGTAATGATTACCATCCCAGATACTGTATCATTTCCGTAACGCTGTCTCCCCTGTATCGTGACAATACGAAACGAGCTGCCTTTCTTTGTACTGTTTCGAAGTCCTCCGTCAAACCCACCAGATAAGGATCTCAAACTTGGTAGAAATACTCCAAAAAAGGACGGACAAGCGTAGTGTAAGAAGTTTCTTTAGTAGTTAAGTTGCAATTTTTAAGGGTTCTGCCAATAAAACGCAGTCTCTGGTTCGACATTATCTACGTGTTCTTTCCAGTTTAAGTCTGAAGTAATAGAAATTCCTAGGTATTTAGTGGAGTTTACGGCCTTCACTTTTGAATGATTTATCTTGTAAACAAAGTTTAACGGATTTCTTTTCGTACTCATGTGGACTACTTCACACTTCTCATTATTTAGAGTCAATTGCCAATTTTTACATCATAGTGATAACTTATTCAGATCGTTCTACAGTTAGTTTTGATCTTCTGTTGATTTCACTAGACGATAAATGATGGCGTCATCTGCAAACAACATAAGAGAGCTGCTCAGATTTTCTCCCAAATCGTAAATGTAAATAAGGAACAGCAGAGGACCAATAACACTACCCTGTGGAACGCCCGATATCACCTCTGTGTCCTCTCTGACAGGAAATCTCCTATCCAGTCGCAAATTTGGGGCGATAGCTCTACAAAGGAAATGAACTTAGAGACGATGTTATAGGAAGGGAAGAGGAAGTAGATCAAGATGAAATAGGAGATACTATACTGAGAGATGAATTTGACAGAGCCCTGAAAGACCTAAGTCGGAATAAGGCCCCAGGAGTAGATGACATACCCTCAGAGCTACTATAGTCTCTGGGAGAGCCAGCCATGACAAAACTATTTGAACTGGTGTGCAAGATGTATGAGACAGGCGAAATACCCTCAGACTTTAAGTAAAATGTAATAACCCAAAGAAATCAGGCGCAGACAGGTGTGAAAATTACAGAACCATCAGTTTGATAAGTCATGGTTGCAAAATTGTAACACGAATTATCTACAGGAGAATGGAAAAGCTGGTAGAAGCTGACCTCGGGGAAGATCAGTTTGGGTTCAGGAGGAACGTAGGAACCCGGGAGGCAATACTCACTTTACGTCTTGTCTTAGATGATAGATTAAGGAAAGGAAAATCTACATTTTTAGTTTTAAAGATTTGGAGAAAGCGGTTGACAATGTTGACTGGAATACACTCTTTGGAATTCTGAAGTCAGCAGGGATAAAATACAGGGAAAGGAGAGTTATTTACAACTTGTACAAAAGCCAGACCGCAGTTATTAGACTCGAAGAGCATGAAAGGGAAGCATCAGTTGCGAAGGGAGTAGGACAGGGTTGTAGCCTTTCTCCGATGCTATTCAATTTGTACATCGAGCAGGCGGTGAAGGAAAGCAAGGAAAAATTTGTAATAGGGATTAAAGTTCAGGGGGAAGAAATAAAAACATTGCCTTTTTCTGATGACATTGTAATTTTGTCAGAGACAGCAAAGGACCTGGAAGAGCAGTTGAATGGAATGGATAGTGTGTTGAAGAGTGCGTATAAAATGAACATTAACAAGAGCAAAACAAAAATAATGGAATGCGGTCTTAGAAATTCGGGCGATGCTGAAGGAATTAAATTAGGTAACGAAACAATTAAGGTGGTAGATGAGTTTTGTTACTTGGGTAGTAAAATAACATGCGATGGTCGCAGTACAGAGGATATAAAATGCAGAATGGCAATGGGAAGAAAAGCATTTTGAAAAAGAGAAATTTGCTATCATCGAATATTAATTTAAGTATACGGAAGTGAGTGAAACATGGACGATAAGAAGTGCAGACAGGAAGAGGATAGAGGCTTTTGAAATGTAGTGTCACAGAAGAATGCTTAAGATTAGGTGGGTAGATCGCATAACTAATGAAGAGGTACTGAACAGAATTGGGGAGAAAAGGAATTATTGGCATACCCTGACTAAAAGAAGGGACCGCTTGGTAGGACAGATTCTTAGACATCGGGGAATCGTAAATTTAGCATTGGAGGGAAGTGTGTGGGGTAAAAATCGTAGAGGGAGACCAAGAGACGCGTATAGTAAGCAGATTCAAATGGATGTGGGTTGCCGTTCTTATGAGGAGATGAAAAGGCTTGCTCAGTATAGAGTAGGGTGGAGAGCTGCATCAAACCAGTCTCCGGACTGAAGACCATAACAACAACAACAAAAACAACAACAACATACCATAACCAAGCAAGCTCGGTCTCGGTAAAGTAAGAGGGCCCTCAGCGCAAATTGTCCTCGGAATATGAAGCAAGAAAACCGATGGAAAATATCAAGGGATGTCTACGTAGAATTACTAATCTTTACATTAATCTTGTCGGCTCAAAAATAATAAATAAAATAAAAAAACAAGTGCGACGCACCGTGCCGTAGTGGTATGCGCCCTCGTCGAACACCCTGCCCATGTAGAGCGGGCTCCCAGACGGCGTTCTTCCGCAGACGATGGCGTTCTCTGGGGCAACATGGCCGCCCAGGGCCGAGCCCCACGACGTCCTGCTGCACGCCAGCACCTGCAAACAACACCAACAACAACACACAACTCAGGCCGAAAACCAGGTGGCTCTCTGCTGACAACAGATGATGCGTCCTATCCACAACTGCCCTCACATCCATTCCACATTTCTAGAGTTCCGGAAGGACTTTGGCAGTGTACCTTACAAGCTCCCTCAAAGAAGGATCCGTACCAAAAGATTGGAAAGTTGCACAGGTCACAACTATATTCAAGAAAGGCAGTAGGAGTAACCCACTAAACCACAGGCCTATCTCATTGACGTCAATTTGCAGCAGGGTTTTGGAACATATCCTGTATTCAAATATTATGAACTATCTCGAACAGAACTATCTATTGACACACGGATTTAGAAAATATCGTTCATGGGGAAACACAACTAGCTGTTTACACACACTAAGTGATGGTTGCTATCGACAAGGGTTTTGCAAATCGATTCCCAGAAGGCTTTTGACGCCGTACCTCACAAACAGCTTTATTCAAATTGCGTCGTTACGGTATATGCACCAAATTTGTGACTGGATAGGGGATTTCCTGTCAGAGAGGACACAGTTCGTAGTAATCGATGGTGAGGCATCGACTAAAACAGAGGTGATGTCGGGCGTTCCACAGGGTAGTGTTATTGGTCCTCTGCTGTTCCTTATTTACATAAACGATTTAGGGGAAAATCTAAGTAGCTCTCTTAGGTTGTTCGCAGACGACGCCGTCATTTACCGTCTAGTAAAATCATCTGAAGATCAAAGCCAACTGCAGAACGATCTGAATAAGATATCAGTACGGTGTAAAAATTGGCAATTGACTCTAAATAATGAGACGTGTCAAGCCATCCAAATGAGTACGAAAAGAAATCCGTTAAACATTATTTACAAGATAAATCAATCAAATGCGAAGGCCGTAAACTCCACAAAATCCTAGGAATTACCATTACTTCAGACTTAAACTGGAAAGAACACGTAGATAATGTCGTGGGAAAGGCGAACCAGAGACTGCGTTTTATTGGCAGAACACTTAAAACATGCAACAGAACTACAAGAGAAACTAAATACACTACGCTTGTCCGTCCATTTCTGGAGTATTGCTGCCCAGTGTGGGATCCTTATCAGGTGGGTTTGACGGAGGACATCGAAAGAGTCCAAAGGAGGGCAGCTCGTTTCGTACTGTCACGATACAGGGGAGAAAGCGTTACGGAAATGATACAGGATCTGGGATGGGAATCATTACAACAATGGCGCTTATCGCTGCGGCGTGGGCTACTTGCGAAACTCCAATCGCCAACATTCTCCTCCGAATGCGAAAATATATTGTTGACTCCCACGTACATAGGTAGAAATGATCATCAGAATAAAATACGAGGAATCAGAGCTCGAAGGGAGAGCTTTAGGTGTTCTTTCTTCACGCGCGCTATTCAAGAATGAAATGGGAGATAAAATAGTATAACGGTGGTTCGACGAACCCTCTGCCAGGCGCTTAAATGTGATTTGCAGAGTATCCCATGTAGATGTAGATGTAGACGTTCTTATGGAATATCGCCACAGTTGCGCGATTCCATTCGAGATTTCCTGTCAGGTAGGACACAGTGCGTTCTAACTGACGAAAAGTGATCGAGTAAAAGTATCACCTGGTGTTCCCCAGAGCCCCAACTCTTCCTTATCATCATAAGCAATTTAAAAAAATTATTCAGTGGTTCTCTACATATGGGCTCCCATTATACTTTGATAACGGTAAAGCAGTCAACAATCCGAAGATTGGTTTGAACACCACAGTGCTTTACTAGGCATGGTCCTGTTTGGAGGTGGTATGCCGTTGCTTTCCTCCGACCTTCGAACTGACTAACCCAGCCAGTTATAGGGGGACCTACAGTTTAACGTGGGTTCCGAACCACGGTGCTACTCGCTATTTTTCACATGAACAATACTGCCAGAGGTGAAAGAAGTGGAAAGTGACAGATAAAAATCCTAGGACCTGGCGGGGATCGAACCCGGGACCTTTGGACTTTTAGTCTGGCATTCTACCACTGTGCAACCTATGAACACTTTGATAAAAGTCAGTGTATACAGTCTATTCAATGAATGACAAGACACCATTAATAAATGTAAACTTCGAAAAGAAATTTATAACTAAGGTAGAATATCAAAATTTTAGGTGTTTCCATTGATGAGGACGTGTATTGGAAGATGTTGTCGTTATGGTCTTCAGTCCGGAGACTGGTTTGATGCAGCTCTCCACCCTACTCTATCCTGAGCAAGCCTTTTCATCTCCTCATAAGAACGGCAACCCACATCCACTTGAATCTGCTTACTCTATGCGTCTCTTGGTCTCCCTCTGCGATTTTTAACCCACACACTTCTCTCCAATGCTAAATTTACGATTGCTCGATGTCTAAGAATGTGTCCTACCAAGAGATCCCTTCTTTTAGTCAGGGCATGCCAATAATTCCTTTTCTCATCAATTTTGTTCAGTACCTCTTCATTAGTTATGCGATCTACCCACCTAATCTTCAGCATTCTTCTGTAGCACCATATTTCAAAAGCCTCTATTCTCTTCCTGTCCGCACTGCTCCATGTTTCACTCCCGTACAAGGCAACACTCCATACAAATGCCTTCAAAAAAGACTTCCTTACACTTAAATTAATATTCGATGTTAGTAAATTTCTCTTTTTCAAAAATGCTTTTCTTCCCATTGCCAGTCTGCATTTTATATCCTCTGTACTGCGACCGTCATATGTTATTTTACTACCCAAGTAACAAAATTCATCTACCACCTTCATTGTTTCATTACCTAATCTATTTCCTTCAGCATCGCCTGATTTTCTAAGACTGCATTCCGTTATCTTTGTTTTGCTCTTGTTAATGCTCATTTTATACGCTCTCTTCAACACACTGTCCATTCCACTCAACTGCTCTTCCAGGTCCTTTGCTGTATCTGCAGAATTTCAATGTCATCGGCAAAACGGAATGTTTTTATTTCTTCCCCCTGAACTTTAATCCCTATTCCAAAATTTTCCTTGCTTTCCTTCACCACCTGCTCGATGTACAAATTGAACAACATCGGAGAAAGGCTACAACCCTGTCTTACTCCCTTCCCAACCACTGCATCCCTTTCATGCCTTTCAACTCTAATAACCGCTGTCTGGTTTTTGTACAAGTTGTAAATAACCTTACGCTCCCTAAATTTTCCTGCTTGCTTCAGAACTTGAAAGAGTTTATTCCAATCAACATTGTCAAAAGCCTTCTCCACATCTACAAAAGCTAAAAATATTGGTTTGCCTTTTCTTAATCTATCTTCCAGGATAAGCCGTAAAGTGAGTATTGCCTCTCTTTTTCCTACATTTCTCCTGAACCCAGACTGATCCTCCCAGAGGTCGGCATCTACAATCTTTTCCACCCTTCTGTAAATAATTCGTGTTAATATTTTGCAACCATGACTTATCAAACTGATAGTTCTGTAATTTTCACACCTGTCTGCGCCTGATTTCTTTGGAATGGGGATTATTACATTTTTCTTAAAGTCTGAGGGTATTTCGCCTGTCTCATACATCCTACACACCAGTTCAAATAGTTTTGTCATGGCTGGCTCTCCCAGAGACTTTAGTAGCTCTGAGGGTATGTCATCTTCGAGCTTATGCTCGGATTTGTAGGGGAAGGATGGGGGAGGAAATCGGCCGTGCCAAATGTTTGTTTGTTTGTTCAAATGTTTGTAGGGTAAGGTGATACAATTTCGATCATTTCGGAGAAATGTTGTTGTTAATGGAAATATGTAGAGAAAAGAAATAATTTTAACTACGGCACTTGTTCTTGGATGTTTAACGAATATGTAACACAAATATTAGACCATTAGAAATGTTAGTGTAAACATAAAAAAAAGGTTACACAACTGTGAAAAATCGATCGAAAATGTACCACACGAGGTACAATTATGAGCACTTCCTCCAAAAATTTTTATCACTGGCTTCTTCCACGTAAAAGGCACTTGTTCCCTCGTGCACCAACGCATACTTCGTAGTACCAAACAATGCATAACATAAAATTTGCAAGCGCGTGGAAACTAGAAAATTTATAAGATCGCATTCGACGAAGTTCCTGTACGTGCCTCTTAATAGAAAGACATTTATATCTCCGTAGTGCAAAGTGGTGTATTCTTGGAAAAGACAGGAGAAGCTATAGAAACCTGCTACACTACAACGCCACACAAAGGCAAGTGCTACCAACACTACGAGACTGACAAATTATGTTGATCGGAATTGTACCTATCTCCAATTTGTACCACCTTACCCTATAGCTTATGGGACTTAACTACGGGGTCATCAGTCCCTAAACTTACAAACTACTTAGGAACTAACTAATCCTAAGGAGGGCACAAATATCCATGCCCGAGGGGGGATTCGAACTCCCGACCATAGTGGCCGTGCAGACCGTGACTGGAGCGCCTCAGTCCCCTCGGCCATCGCGGCCGGCTCACACAAATTTCTGTAAACTCACGAAAGAATTATTATTAAATAAATGAAGCAAGTCTACATATACTTCACATTCAAAGTTCAGTCACCTTTGTGAAATCTCATTAACTTCATACAGTCGAGATCATGTCATAAATTCAGTACATCATTTCAGTAACAACTTTCTCATCGAGATATATCGTACAGACATTTTGACAATTCATCACGGCGTATACAAGCGTAATATGGAAGAGAAGTGTACTAGACGAGAGCATAATACAGAAGAAAAAATGTCGTCACAAAGCCTTTCTTTTAAAAGAGACAATAGTAGTAGTAGTTGTTGTTGTTGTCGCCTTCAGTCCGGAGACTGGTTTGATGCAGCTCTCCAACCTAATCTATCCTGAGCAAGCCTTTTCATGTCCTCATAAGAACGGCAACCCACATCCATTTGAATTTGCTTACTATATTCATCTCTTGATCTGCGATTTTTACCCCACACACTTCCCTCCAACGCCAATTTCACAATTCCTTGATGTCTAAGAATGTGTCCTACCAATCGATACCTTCTTTTAGTCAAGGTATGCCAGAGATTCCTTTTCTCCCCAATTCTGTTCAGCACCTCCTCATTAGTTACACGATCCACCCAGCTAATCTTCAGCATTCACCACTGACCGTAGTGGCCGTGCAGACCGTGACTGGAGCGCCACTGTCCCCTCGGCCATCGCGGCCGGCTCACACACATTTCTGTAAACTCACGGAACAATTAGTATTAAATAAATGAAGCAAGTCTACATATACATCGCATTCAGTCACCTTTGTGAAATCTCATTAACTTCATACAGTCGAGATCATGTCATAAATTCAGTACATCATTTCAGTAACAACTTTCTCATCGAGATATATCGTACAGACATTTTCACAATTCATCACGGCGTATACAAGCGTAATATGGAAGAGAAGTTTACTAGTCGAGAGCATAATACAGAAGAAAAAAAATGGCGTCCCAAAGCCTTTCTTTTAAAAGAGACAATAGTTGTTGTTGTGGTATTCAGTCCGGAGACTGGTTTAATGCAGCTCCCCAACCTAATCTATCCTGAGCAAGCCTTTTCATCTCCTCATAAGAACGGCAACCTACATCCATTTGAATTGGCTTACTATACTCATCTCTTGGTCTGCGATTTTTACCCCACACACTTTCCTCCAACGCCAATTTCACAATTCCTTGATGTCTAAGAATATATATACATGTGGCGTCTGTTCCGAAAGAACAGACGTCACTTCTGATCCTGCAGTTGTTATTATTTAATATTCACAGAATATATGACATCAACTGCGATTGGGCAAAGCTGAAAATGTGGACCCAGCTGGGATTCGAACCCGGGTCTCCTGCTTGCTAGGCAGTTGCGCTGACCGCTACACCACTGGGGACACAGTGATCACCGCACCTGCAAGGACTACCTAAGCACGCCTCCCGTCAGATACAAATTCCCAGCTTCGCCCTGCCCACAGTACTCAAACTCGTAGTTATGAACTAATTCCCGTAAGACTAAGGGCTTCAAACTTGCCCACCCCTCCCCACTAACGATAGGATCATTGCCCGCCACCGGCATATTATATATGTACACGTGGCGTCTGTTCGGAAAGAACAGACGTCACTTCTGATCTTGCAGTTGTTATTATTTTATATTCACAGAATATATGACATCAACTGCGATTGGGCAAAGCTGAAAATGTGGACCCAGCTGGGATTCGAACCCGGGTCTCCTGCTTTCTAGGCAGTTGCGCTGACCCCTACACCACTGGGGACACAGTGATCACCGCACCTGCAAGAACTACCTAAGCACGCCTCCCGTCAGATACAAATTCCCAGCTTCGCCCTGCCCACTGTACTCAAACTCGTAGTTATGAAACTAATTAAAAATGTTCAAATGTTTGTAGAACTTATGGGACTTAACTACGGGTTCATCAGTCCCTAAGCTTACAAACTACTTATGAACTAGCTAACACTAAGGACGGCACAAATATCCATGCCCGAGGGGGGATTCGAACCCCCGACCGTAGTGGCTGTGCAGACCGTGACTGGAGTGAAACTAATTCCCGTAAGAGTAAGGGCTTCAAACTTGCCCACTCCTCCCCTCTAACGATAGGATCATTGCCCCTCACCGGCATATTATATACATACATGTGGAGTCTAATCTATCCCTTCTTTTAGTCAACGTATGCCAGAGATTCCTTTTCTCCCCAATTCTGTTCAGTACCTTCTCATTAGTTACACGACCCACCCAGCTAATCTTCCAGCATTCTTCTGTAACACCACCGACCGTAGTGGCCGTGCAGACCGTGACTGGAGCGCCTCAGTCCCCTCGGCCACCGCGGCCGGCTCGTCCGTGCCCTTCGAGAGGAACCATCCCGGCATCTGCCTGGAGTGATTCAGGGAAAATCACGGAAAACCTCAATCTAGATGGCCGGAGGTGGATTTGAACCACCGTCCTCCCGAATGCGAGTCCAGTGTGTTACCACTGCGCCATCTGGCTCGGTTTACCTCGAAGTCCTCGGTGCAGCCCGCGAGGTCCTTATAGAAGAAGTTGGCCGCCGCGAACCGCTCCACCGTGACGCCCGTGCTGGTGTCGATCAGCAGTTTGGTCTCCAAGATGGCGGGCAGCGTGTGCGCGCCCAGGACCGCTCGGCCCACGTACAGGCCCTCAGCCAGCGCGACCGACGGCTCCGTGTGAGACAGGGCGGTCTTCGCCCAGTAGTGCTCTGCCCAGACACACAGAAAAAACCCAAGCCGTGGATCCAGGTCACTCGCGATGTTAGTGAACAAAAAATCAGCCATTTTATTTCCATTTGGGCCTGCAGCGTTGTGTATGTCTTTTAAGGACATATTGTTAACCCAGCCTGCCGTCCTTCCACAAGGACGACAACGGCATCTTACTTTATCATTCTTGTATTTAAGAAATCGTGCACAGTGTCCTATTTTATTTCTTTGAGAAGCATGCTCCCGTTGCAGATCGATGTAAGCTTCTATTGTTGATTGCAAAGTGGTTGGATACGGCTTAGAATTTGAGGTTCATACCGAAGTTACTGAATACTTTCTCGTAATCGGGTTTCTATTTCTTGACCATTCTTTAGTTTTTGCGACATTTCATACGTATATATTTCATTTTAAATGATATTTTAATAATAATGATTCAGCGGACTAAAATTATAAAACATTCAGTTTGATGTCCGTTCAGAAATAAGGGCAGTATGTTGAAACTAATGGCGTGATTGTGAAAAAAAAATCACTTATAACGTCCTTATGCAGTCATATGAAGGTAATTAATAGCTCATGAAAAAAGTTTAAACAAAAAATAATTCGTTCTATCTGGGTTAATGTAAGTAATGCCAAAATGCTGCTTCACTTTGTAGAATGATTCCATGAATAAGAACGGGTTTAGGAAACATCTTTCATGTGAAACTCAGCTTGCCCTTTTCTCACATGACATCTTGCGAGCCATGGACGAAGGGCAACAGGCGGATTGTGTTTTTCTCGACTTCAAAAAGGCGTTCGACGCGGTGCCACACTGCAGACTGCTAACGAAGATACGAGCTTATAGAATAGGTTCACAGATTTGTGACTGGCTGGAAGACTTCCTAAGTAATAGAACGATGTACGTTGTTCTCCACGGCGAGTGCTCGTCAGAGACGAGTGTATCGTCAGGCGTGCCCCAGGGGAGTGTGATAGGACCGCTATTATTTTCTATCTATATAAATGATCTGATGGACAGGGTAACTTGTAATTTGCGGCTGTTTGCTGATGATGCTGTGGTGTATGGGAGGTTGTCGTCTTTAACTGACTGTAATAGCATACAGGATGACTTAGACAAAATTTCTAGATGGTGCGAAGAATGGCAGCTAGCTCTCAATGTAGAAAAATGTAAGGTGATGCGCATGAGTAGGCAAAACAATCCCATAATGTTCGTATACAGCATTAGTAGTGAGCTTCTTGATGCTGTCCCGTCGTTCAAATATTTAGGCGTAACATTGCAGAGCGATATGAAATGGAACGAGCATGTAAGGACAGTTGTGAGTAAGGCGGACAGCCGACTTCGGTTTATTGGGAAAATTTTGGGAATATGTACTTCACCTGTAAAGGAGACCGCGTATAAAACGCTTGTACGACCACCTCTTGAGTATTGCTCAAGTGTTTGGGACCCGCAGCAGATCAGTTTAAAGGAAGACATAGAGTCGGTTCAGAGGCGAGCAGCTAGATTTGTTACCGGTAGGTTCGACCAATGCGCGAGTGTCACGGAAATGCTCCGGCAACTCAATTGGGGATCGCTGGAAGAAAGACGACGTTCTTTTCGTGAATTTCTGTTGAGGAAATTTAGAGGGCCGGAATTTGAAGCTGAGTGTAGTACGATCTAGCTGCCGCTTACTTACATTTCGCGTAAAGATCACAAAGACAAGATAAGAGAAATTAGTGCTCGTACGGAGGCATATAGGCATTCTTTTTTTCCTCGTTCAATTTGGGAGTGGAATAGGAAAGGAAATGCCTAGTAGTGGTACAGTGTACCCTCCGCCACGCACCTTACGGTGAATTGCGGAGTATGTATGTAGATGTAGATGTTAAAAACTTTTTATTATTATAGCAATAGGCCTATTTCGGCACTGTGGCTATCATCTGGCTATTTCCATATGGCATCGTGGAGGTATAATTTATTACAATGACTGGATATAATTGCAGTATATATGTTCTTTAGATGGTATATATATTACGTTTATCAGGTATTAATTCTTTACTGCTAATCTGTCAGTTTGACATATCCTCCAGCCATGCTCTATATCAAACTGACAGATTAGCATTAAGAATTAATACCTGATAAACGTAATATATATACCATCTAAAGAGCATATATATACTGCAATTATATGCAGTCATTGTAATAAATTATACCTCCACGATGCCAAATAGAAATAGCCTGATGATGGCCACAGTGCCGAAACAGGCCTATTGCTATAATAATAAACAGTTTTTAACATCTATAAAGTGAAGCAGCATTTTGGCATTACTTCGATTAACAATATGTCCTTAAAAATCAGCCAGTCAAAATAATTTAAAGTGAACAGCTGTTTCGGAAACGAAAACACAAACATATAAAAAAGTCTAACACGGGGCCAGTAACTTCTCCTCTACTAGGCCTGCCGCAAAAACATGCTGAAAATACAGTCCTGAAAATAATAATAATAATAATAATAATAATAAAAAGAGCACCATAGATTCGTCGACCCAGAGGAGGGAAATTTTATTGACACATTCCTGAGGTTTTGAACAACACACGATCACCCACCCAGAGCCACAAGTAATCATCTTTTGATGCTGCTGTTCTTCTTTCTTCCGTGCTTGCTTGGATAAATGGTTAGGATTTTACGCCGTATGCAAGACACCTGATGTTTAATTGTTCCCAAACATGTTTCAGCACGTTTTGTGCTATCACCAGTGGGATGGTTTATTTTTGTTCTGAAATTATATTTACTGTACAATAGTCTTTTCAGTTACTTCTAGGTTCATTCGTTTTTAAATTTCACTTAGGTTATCTGACTATATAACTATTTCAGTTTAGTGAATATTAGGCCTAGATATACAAGTATCACATTTGTTAATACCTTTTTACATTAAGCTAAACATAAAACTCGTTGAGTAGCCTACTTATTTGTTGTTTCGGTACAAACTTGTCATCTGCAAATATAACAAACAGTTCACGATTTTCTTGCTTTCTATTTTACGGTTCGAAAAAACGCGTCATTTCTGTATAGTACTTACGATTCTTTTCTTTCTCTGTTATAATCTGGTTGTTGCTGTTAACTTTTTTTCGTACTATGCATTACGCCAGTGGTAATATTCGGCGTATGAATACAGCTGGAAGTTGTTCATTTGTTCTTTAGGAGTTTTGTTTTGAAAAGTCGCTCGCGAAATACAAGTGTTTACTGTTTGTGTCGTGTTATTTTCGTCTGTTGATGGGAATGTTGGAGTGAAACAGTATTGTGGATGCGTTTTCTTCGTGTTTACATTTCATATGTGCATATACATCTGGCTGTGTGTGTCTTTATTTTTTGTATTTTTCTATGTGTGTGTGTGTGTGTGTGTGTGTGTGTGTGTGTGTGGGTGGGTGGGTGGGTGAGGGTGGGGGTGTGTGTTGCGGAAATATTAGATTTTTTTTTTTTTTTTTTTTTTTTTTGGTATTTGCGTTTTACTTTTGTTTATGAGGTGGATTTGATGTGTGTTAGTGGAGGGTTTATGTGGGTTTTTGTGGGTTTATGTGGGTTTTTGTGTGTGTCTGACAGGGATTAGGGATAGGAGTGAGTGATCAGGACACTAGTATGAAGACTATTTGTACATCTCCTCTATTGTGTAAATAGTGTTTTGTTGCAGAGTGAATTGTATTCATTGAGTACAGTTTTTCCTTGTGCTATTGCGTTTTGTAGTTCTTCTCTAGAAATAACACGACACAAACAGTAAACACTCCTATTTCGCCCGCAACTTTTCAAAACAGAACTCCCAAAGAACAAATGAACAACTTCCAGCTGTATTCATACACCGAATATTACCACTGGCGTAAAGCATAGTACGAATAAACGTGAAAAAACTAGTTACATCCACATTTAAAGTTAACAGCAACAGCCAGATTATAACAGAGAGAGAAAAGAATCGTAAGTACTAATACAGAAATGACGCGTTTTTTTCGAACCGTAAAATAGAAAGCAAGAAAATCGTAAACTGTTTGTTATGTTTGCAGATGACAAGTTTGTACCGAAACAACAAACAAGTAGGCTTCTCAGCGAGTTTTATGTAGCCTAATGTAAAAAGGTATTAACAAATGTGATACAGTAGAACCTCTCAAACTCGATTCCCGAAAACTCGACATTCCGTAAAACTCGACAGGGCTGGTGAATTCATAATTTTGTTTACACCGCCCATAACGTAAAGCTTTCCATCAGTACATAGGCCGCCCGAGATCGCTAGAGACTCAGACTAGGATACTGGGTTTTCCAAGGTCGTTCAACGCATCCTTTACCTGCCCAGCTGGGGCGGGCTATTGTTTGCGCACGTTCGGGGATTTCTGTGGCCACTTTCCTTATCGTGAGGCCGCGCGTCGACCTGGGATTCTCGGGCAGGCCATAAACTACCCTCACTATATTGTCGTCACGGGGCGTTCAGTTCAGTGTTTGTTGAGACACAGTTGTGATCAGTTGCCTTTGTTCGAGAGTGGTTGCCAATTGCTTAAACGAGTTTTGTGCTGGAATATAGAGCGACAGCATGGCGGAGAAGAAAACAAGTGTCAGTGTCAATGGAAGCAATGTTTGGTGCCCTAAAAAGACTTGAGCGTGGTGAAAGCGTAAATAAATTAGCGTTGGATTTGAACATCGGTAGGTCTACAGTGCTCGGTTGGAAGAAACAGAAATCTGAAATTGAATCGTGGTGTTTGAAAAGACAGTGTAGAGAGTCCATCGCGGAACGAAAAACAATGAAAAGTGCAGAGTTCGAAAAAGTTGGCGAAACCCTTTACCAATGGTTCCGTGTGCACAGGGAGAAGGGAACGCCTATATCTGGACCTGAGTGGAGACAGACTACTTCCCATAACTGACTGTGATAGACTGTTTATAAGCAGCATAAACCACTTCACTAATAATTGTAATGAACACTGTATTTTAAGATTCTACTAGGTCTTTTGTCTCAAAATAATTTTTGATTTTTTGATTATAAGTTATAAATGTTGATATAAATATATAATTGTATATAATAAATCAATAAATGTACAATCTTAATACTCTAAATATTTTTATTCAACTGCTAGTTATTTTTATTTAAGTTCCCTAAAACTCGACAACCTCAAAACTCGACAACCTTTAGGTCCACATTGTGTCGAGTTTGAGAGGTTCTACTATACTTGTATATCTAGGCCTAATATTCACTAAACTGAAATAGTTATATAATCAGATAACCTAAGTGAAATTTAAAAACGTATGAACGTAGAAGTAACTGAAAAGACTATTGTACAGTAAATATAATTTCAGAACAAAATAAACCATCCCACTGATGATAGCACAAAATGTGCTGAAACATGTTTGGGAACAATCAAAATAAAAAATCATGTGTCTTGCATACGGCGGAAAATCCAAACCAGAGCCATAAGTACTTGAGTACGGTACAGCCAGCGCAGAATAACACACAGAGGCCTTACAAGGTCAGTGAAATGAAGCCAGCTGATAACGCGACACCCAACCAAGATGGCGGCCGAGCTGCCAGCAAATGTCTGTAAATCTATCGGACCAAACTGCGTGGTCATCAGTCCGTAGCTTACAAACTACTTAAACCTAGGTAAACTAACCTAAGGACAACACACACACCCATGCCCCAGGGAGGACTCGAACCTCCACGGCGAGCAACCGCGCGCTCCGCAGCGAGGTGCTTTAGACCGCTCGGCTACTCCACGTCAGCAGCTACAAGCACACAGTAGTTTATTGAGTTCGCTGTGTATCAATTGCTTTTTCATATATTTTAAGGCGTTTCTTGTTTGACAATCTATTTTTGACATAAATAATTAGAAACTTGAGCTAGAGATAGCAAATCATACCATTATATAAAATAGAAGCACATTTTTCCTCTGTCTGTCCCTTTAGCCTTTTATAACTCGAGAAGTACCGAACATATCGTCATGCAGTTTCTTTTAATTCCTTCTTTAGAACTCTGGGATAATCTTCTACTATATACTATGTCAAAAAGAATATTAAACAAAAAAAACTAAAATTAGAATCATAACGTAGAATCATTTACCGCTTCTGCACTTTAGTCAGCTCTGGAGCCTAAACTAGGACAGTTAGTCCAGTGTATATAGCATAAACTTGGAAAACTCACAAACATCTGCAAAAAGGAAAAAAAAAAAATTCTGTTCTAAAGCGATGGCGACAGATGGTATGGAGATTGTGGGAGACCTGTAAAACTTAGGCATATGATCTCGCGGTATTTTTTACTTTTTTTTTTTATCGTCGTGAGTTCTATAATTATATACTATGTACTTTGGCGCACGTTTCGTAGTTTACGCTACAAAGGTCAAGAAAGTGCGGAAATGGTAAAGAATTCTACGTTATTACTGTTATTACAATTATTTCTCATATTCGTATTGGCATTTAATGTAGCTTACTTTGAACACAATATATATATTTACACCTGAAGAAACCGCATCACGATACGTTCTACAGTTCTCGAGTTAGTTACTAATAAAATAAATAAAAAGTGTTAAGTCATAATTATTGGATACCGAAAATTGTATCCCAAATTAAAAAAGGTTTATCGAAATTGGTGACAAAGTACAAGGTGACGGCAACAGAATCTGTGCTCGCTGGTGGACAACTCGCTGAAAGTTGAACGAGTAGAATTTCAAAAGTTCCACCGCTCTATTGCTTTCAAAATTGTGAGAAAACCAGGGGATCCATCTTCCCCGAAAGGTAACCTCCACCCTGGGACGGTGGCCGAGGGCATCAGCAGTTCGCTAGGAGATTTCTTTAGTGCCAACATCTCGTAAGATATACGCGTCTGTTTTAGCCTGTTACCTGAAATGGTCTCTATTTCTCAGCCTGGAGTGCGTCTCTGTGGCTCACACAGCCTCTCAACAATTCCAACAGTAAAATCAATATATGACTCGGTGGTAGAAATAAACACTCGTAGGTACAATTTTTCACTTCTTCATTAATTTCCAATCAATCTGCTTCTTAATCCACCAAAACATTACAACTTCATAACGTACGCAATGCAACAGAACTTAGCTGATAGTACTTCCATATTCAAACGCAGACTGACATGGATTCCAAAGCACTTTACAGACGGCAAAACTCGAACTCCCCCACGCAAGGCGGTGAGGCAAATAAATAACATCGACAATAATGCCATTACATTATGCATTGTTGATAACAATTGAATATAATAATTTACAATTACGGAACACTAAAGTAAAACATTTCATGTACACAAAAATAATCACAATATAAAATGAATACTATACTTACAATAATTGTAGATGGCGCATATCTTTTTAAGTCTTAATCGCGGACCTTTTTGTTTGACAAAAAAAAAATGTTCAAATGTTTGTATAGTCTATGGGACTTAACTACGGGGTTATCAGTCCCTAAACTTACAAACTACTTATGAACTAGCTTATCCTAAGGACGGCACAAATATCCATGCCCAAGGGGGGATTCGAACCTCCGACCGTAGTGGCCCTGCAGACCGTGACTGGAGCGCCTCAGTCCCCTCCGCCACTGCGGCCGGCTTGTTTGACAACAAAGTGCGATATTAAACGTCAATTAATTAGTTAATGACTACATCATACATGTTACTAACATATATTGAACTATCAAATATCTTTGCAAATCTCAAAATACGCTCAAAATCTCACGTCAGTCAATATATACAAAGAATTACAATATTGAATTTCGACTATTACATCAATTAACACAATTAGCTGGTCTACACAACTTGTTTATGAGCCTAACATACATATAGAATGCTATTTATTTTCGTGTCTTTTCTGTCTAGCTCTTGAAATAATGAACAATGACAAAACTATTGTTTATAGAACAGTCTGGAAAGAAAATATGCCGGCTGCGGTGGCCGAGGGGACTAAGGCGCTCCAGTCACGGTCTGCACGGCCACTACGGTCGGGGGTTCGAATCCCCCCTCGGGCATGGATATTTGTGCCGTCCTAGTTATATATATATATATGGATATTTGTGCCGTCCTAGTTCGTAAGTAGTTCATAAGTTATATATATATATATATATATATATATATATATATATAACTTATGAACTACTTACGAACTAGGACGGCACAAATATCCATGCCCGAAGGGGGATTCGAACCCCCGACCGTAGTGGCCGTGCAGACCGTGACTGGAGTGCCTTGCAATGGAAGCAGGCTTGACTTGGAAGGCAACTAAACACAGCACTTATACTGAAAGCACGTTTATTCCGAACTCAACATACACGCAGCACGGACTGCCTCTCAGGCAGAGTGCTCTGCTATTTATACACAGACAGAATTTACCAGAAATTAGAAGAACAGTTAACATAAGAAGCAAGTAGAATTTACAAGTGAACATAAGAAAGATGTAGAACCTTCTGGAATTGTTAATTACAAAGAAATAATTTTTTGCCGATGGGCGGGATTGAACCGGCGACCTTCAGCACCGCAGTCCGTGACGCTATACCAGGCGCCACGCCGGCAGTCGGTATTGGTGGTCTCTCGCGGCAATATGAATCACTTAATTAATGAAATCTATCACTTTTTTTAATCACAGTATCACCGAGACACTGTCCTACACTGATTCCTAAGCTGGCTATTTCGTTTGTAACAATCTCCACACGCAACATATATCACTACTGGCTGAACCCCCGCTGCTTCGCATGCATAGGCTGGTTGGTCTGCACCAGTTGTTTCTCTTTAATCCTGATGAGGAATCCATATCTCAAGTTTCGTAGTTATAGCTTTAAATTTCAGTTAACAGCGCCAAATTTTTGAAAATCAATCTTTGCATCTCGTATATCAACCGCTTATTGGTCGAATTTCCAAAAATACCGAAACACGTGTCTTTTAAATTCGAACCCCGAATCCAAATCCGAAAATTTATAATTTTAACTTTTCGAAAAACACCCCTCTCCAATTTAACGTTCTTGATGGTTGAATTTCCAAAAATACCGAAACACGTGTCTTTTTAATCATGATCAAGACTTCATATCCTAATTTTCGTAGTTATAGCTCGAAATTTGGGTTAACAGCAACACATCTTTGAAAATCAATTTTTCCATCTCGTATTTCACCCCCTTGTTGATCGAATTTCCAAAAATACCGAAACACGTGTCTTTTAAATTTGAATCCCGAATCCAAATCCGGAAATTTGTAGGTCCAACTTCAAAATTGCCTAAATAGCAACATATTTCCGAAAAACATCCCCTCTCCAATTTAACCCCCTTGATGGTTGAATTTCCAAAAATACCGAAACACGTATTTTTAAATCATAACAAACAATACAAATACCAATTTTTGTAGCTATAGCTTCAAAATTGTCTTGACAACAATGTGTTTTCGAAAAGAATTTTTAATCCCCTCTTTTACCCCCTTAGTTGTTGAATTTCCAAAAATACCGAAACACGTGTCTTTTTAATCATGATCAAGACTCCATATATTAATTTTCGTAGTTATAGCTCGAAATTTGAGTTAACAGCAACGTTTTTTGAAAATCAATTTTTTGCGTCCTCTATTTCACCTCCTTATTGGTTGAATTTCAAAAAATGCCGAAACACGTGTCTTTTAAATTCGAACCCCGAATCCAAATCCTAAAATTTGTAATTCTAACTTCAAAATTATCTAAATAGCAACATATTTTCGGAAAACACCCCCTCTCCAATTTTACCCCGTTGATGGGTGAATTTCCAAAAATACCGAAACACGTATTTTTTAACGTCCAACCAACTATACAAATATCAATTTTTGCAGCTCTAGCTTCAAAATTGTATCAATAGCAACATGGTTTCAAATAGAATTTTTGATCTTCTATGTCTTACTTGTTGAATTTCAAAAAAAATACTAAAAATCATGGACTTTTAATCCTGACCAAGACTCTGTATCCGAAGTTTCGTAGTTGTAGCTTAAAATTTGAGTTAAAAGCAACATATTTTTGAAAATCAATTTTTTGCGTCACCTATTTTACCCCCTTATTTGTCGAATTTCTAAAAATGCCGAAACAAGTGTCTTTTAAATTCGAACCCTGAAATAAAATCCGAAATTTTGTAGTCCTAGCCTCAAAACTGCCTAAATAATTACGTATTTTCAAAAAAACGTTTCATCCCCTATTTCATCCCCTTACGGACGGAAAATCGAAAAATCGCTTCTTAAATGAGGCCTACAGAGTAAGACCACCACTCTCCACAAATTTCAAGTTTCTATCTTCAGCGGTTTGGGCTGGGCGATGATGAGTCAGTCAGTCAGTCAGTCAGTCAGTCAATCGGGACACTTCCTTTTATATATAGAGATTAGACCACACGATTCCGGGTTCCACGCAGACGGCAACGTACGATAACATTGAGTTGAGAGGACCAGCACTATCATCACAACGTCCACATGTATCCCGTACGACCCAACGTGCTCTTCAGGTCGTGCGTCAACTACCCTAGCCAGCACGATCCGCAGATCTCTCCCCCACGGAGCATGCTTGGAAACGGACGAAACGTCACCTTGAGAAGTCTGCCCGACCGGCAGGAGATCTGACCCAACTGAGGCACCAATAGGAAACTGCTTGGCAGACCATTCCCCAAGAGTACATTCGACACCTCTACGATCGTCTCCATGGGAGAACTGCAGGTCGTATCACAGCAAGAGAAGGGTACATACACGACTAGCGTCGACATTGCTGACGCTCTGGAGATTATAGTCGCGTACGTATGGCTCCCTGTGGGTGATTGTGTGTTGTTAAAACCCTCAAGAATGTGTTAGTAAAATTTCCCTCTGCTGGGTTGACAAAGTCATGGTGTTCTTTTTTCATTTTCCAGGAGTTTAAATACAAATTTTCAGAAGTTTTTATTGATGTACACTCCTGGCCATTAAAATTGCTACACCACGATGAAGTGCAACAGACGCGAAATTTAACCGACAGGAAGAAGATGCTGTGATATGCAAATGATTAGCTTTTCAGAGAATTCACTCAAGGCTGGCGCCGGTGGCGACACCTACAACGTGTTGACATGAGGAAAATTTCTAAGCCATTTCTCACACACAAACAGCAGTTGACCGGCGTTACATGGTGAACAGCTGTTGTGATGCCTCGCGTATTCCGACTTTGAGAAAGGTCGGATTATGGTCTATCGCCATTCCGGTTTATCTTATAGCGACATTGCTGCTTGCGTTGATCGCGATCCAATGAATATGGAATCTGTGGGTTCAGGAGGGCAATACGGAACGCCGTGCTGGATCCCAACGGCCTCGTATCACCAGCAGTCGAGATGACAGGCATCTTATCCGCATGGCTGTAACGGATCGTGCAGCCACGTCTCGATCCCTGAGTTAACAGATGGGGACGTTTGCAAGTCAACAACCATCTGCATGAACAGTTCGACGACGTTTGCAGCAGCATGGACTATAAGCTCGGAGACCGTAGCTGCGGTTACCCTTGACGCTGCATCACAGACAGGAGCGCCTGTGATGGTGTACGCAATGACGAACCTGGGTGCACGAATGGCAAAACGTCATTTTTTCGGATAATTGTAGGTTATGTTTACAGCATCACGATGGTCGCATTCGAGTTTGCCGAGACTGCGGTGAACGCACATTGTAAGCATGTATTCGTCGTGACCATACTGACGTATCACCCAGCGTGATGGTATGGGGTGCCATTGGTTACACGTCTCAGTCACCTCTTGTTCGCATCGACGGCAGTGGCCGTTACATTTCAGATGTGTTACGACCCGTGGCTCTACCCTTCATTCGATCCCTGCGAAACCCTACATTTCAGGAGGATAATGTTTCAAATGTTTGTTAAGCTTATGGGACTTAACTACGGGGTCATCAGTCCCTAAACTTACAAACTACTTATCAACTACCTTATGCTAAGGACGGCACAAATATCCATGCCCGAGGGGGATTCGAACCCCCGACCGTAGTGGCCTTGCAGACCGTGACTGGAGCGCCTCAGTCCCCTCGGCCACCGCGGCCGGCAGCAGGATAATGCACGACCGCATGTTGCAGGTCCTGTACGGTCCTTTCTGGGCACGGAAAATGTTCGACTGCTGCCCTGGCCAGCACATTCTCCAGATCTCTCACCAACTGAAAACGTCTGGTCAATGGTGGCCGAGCAACTGGCTCGTCACAATACGCCAGTCACTACTCTTGATGAACTGTGGTATCGTGTTGAAGCTGCATGGGCATCTGTACCTGTACACGCCATCCAAGCTCTATTTGACTCAATGCCCAGGCGTATCGAGGCCGTTATTACGGCCAGAGGTGGTTGTTCTGGGTACTGATTTCTCAGGATTTATGCACCCAAATTGCGTGAAAATGTAATCACATGTCAGTTCTATTATAATATATTTGTCCAATGAACAGCCTTTTATCATCAGCATTTGTTCTTGGTGTAGCAATTTTAATGGACAGTAGTGTATTTAAGGTGCTCATTTGAGACAGCCTGGTGATTTTTAAAAGATAGTCAGATAGGTGAGTGGAGTGAGTGCAGTGTGCACGTACCTGTGGCAGCAGGTGGTGGAGGCGCGCTGGGGGCGGCAGCCGCGGCGGACATGTTGGATCCAGGGGGACGGAGCGGACCAGCAGCTGCCAGCTGTAACAGGAGAGGGGAGTCACCTCACTGATGGACGGATTGATGTCTGAGGAGATGAGAGAGAGAGAGAGAGAGAGAGACAGAGAAAGAGAGTGACAGAGAGGGAGGGAGAGAGAAAGAGAGAGAGGGAGAGGGAGAGATAGACACATAGAGAGAGAGAGAGTGACAGAGAGGGAAGGAGAGAGAAAGAGAGAGAGGGAGAGGGAGAGAGAAAGAGAGAGAGAGAGTGAGAGAGAGAGACACAAAGAGAGAGAGATGGAGTGTGAGAGGGAGAGAGAGACATTGAGTGAGAGGTAGAGAGTGAGAGAGATAGAGAGTGAAAGGGAGAGAGTGAGTGAGAAAGTGAGGCAGAGAGATAGAGAGTGAGAGGGAGAGATGAGAGAGAGAGAGAGAGAGAGAGAGAGAGAGAGAGAGAGAGAGAGACAGAGGGAGAGAGACAGAGAGAGAGGGAGAGGGAGAGATAGACAGATAGAGAGAGAGAGTGACAGAGAGGGAAGGAGAGAGAAAGAGAGAGAGGGAGAGGGAGAGAGAAAGAGAGAGAGAGAGTGAGAAAGAGAGACACAAAGAGAGAGAGAGATGGAGTGTGAGAGGGAGAGAGAGACAGTGAGTGAGAGGTAGAGAGTGAGAGAGATAGAGAGTGAAAGGGAGAGAGTGAGTGAGAAAGTGAGGCAGAGAGATAGAGAGTGAGAGGGAGAGAGAGGGAGAGAGAGAGAGAGAGAGAGAGAGAGAGAGAGAGAGAGAAAGAGACAGAGGGAGAGAGAGAGAGAGACAGAGAGAGAGAGAGAGACAGAGAGAGAGAGACAGAGACAGAGAGAGAGACAGAGAGGGAGAGAGAGAGAGAGAGAGAGAGAGAGAGAGAGAGAGAGAGAGATAGGCAGTCATGTCCGCATAACATATTTTCTTTCTTTGTTTGTAAGGAATGTTACCTGAAAGTTTGGCCTTGCATTTTTGTAACACCCTGAATATTTTAGTATACTTTGATCATAATTTCATTGGGATGTTTAAGTCTCAGCTGCATGTTGGTGTTGCAGTGACACTACTTGGGCGTATTAAAAGTTGTTCAGCTCAGCTGCCTAGCAAGCAGAAGGTCGTGGGTTCGAGTCGTGTCTGCAGCCAAGTTTTATGATATCCAGGCATCATTACAACACCTATCAGCAGCCGAGACCGACAAAGCCCAGTTAAAAATCTGTTTTTATAATAATATCATGAATTACAGACGTGTCTGAAAAAAATAGATGATGTACCTATTCTAAAAATAGGCGCATCATTTGTTTTTTTCGGACACATCTGTAATTCATAATATGAGTGATGAGACGTGATGTCACTTAAACCATAAGCAGTGCATACCAGCGAGCAGAGAATAACACACAGAGGCTTTACTTACAGTGACAGTGAAATGAAGCCGACTGAGAGAGCGACACCCAACCAAGATGGCGGCCGAGCGCACAGGGTAGTTCACTGAGTTGGCTGTCTGTTAATTCCTTTTTCATATATTTTAAGGCGTTCCTCTTTTGAAAATCTATTTTTGCCATAAATAATGACAAATTTCAGCTGAAAATCATCCTATTATATAAGATAGAAGCACAATTCTACTCTGTCTGTCCCTTTAACCTTTTATAACTCGAGGAGTACCGAACGTATCTTCATGCGGTTTCTTTCAATTTCTCCTTTAGAATCCTGGAATAATCTTGGCCTCTATCGAATCTCAATACGAATATGTGGAGAAAAAACTAAAATAAGAATCATAACGTTAGAATCTTTTACCACTTCTGCACTTCAGTCAGCTCTGTAGCCTAAACTAAACGATCTAGACCAGTGTACATGGTATGTTGTTGTTGTTGTGTTGTTCAGTCCGGAGACTGGTTTGATGCAGCTCTCCACAATACCCTATCCTGAGCAAGCCTCTTCATCTCCACATAAGAACGGCAGCCTACATCTGTCTGAATCTGCTTACTGTATCCATCTCTTGCTCTTCCTCTGCGATTTTTAGCACACATATTTTCCTCCTACTCTAAATTCTGTGAAAGCCTCTTCATCTGACAATACGTTCGGCAACCTACATCCTTTTGAATCTGCTTACTGTATTCGTCCCTCGGTCTCCCTCTACGATTTTTACCCCACTCGCTTCCTTCTACTGCTAAGTTGACAATTCCTTGATGTCTAAGAATGTGTCCTACCGATCGATCCCTTCTTTTAGTCAAGGTATGCCAGAAATGCCTTATCTCCCAAATTCTGTTCAGTACCTCCTTATTAGTTACGCGATCCACCCACCCAATCTTCAGCATTCTTCTGTAACACCACATTTCAAAAGCCTCAATCCTCTTCCTGTCTACACTGTTTATCGTCCATGTTTCACTCCCATACAAGGCAACACTCCACACAAATGCCTTTAGAAAGGACTTAATTAGGCTTAAATCAACAATCATTGTTAACAAATTTCTCTTTTTCAAGAACGCTTTTCTACCCAAGGTAATGAGTAGACCTCGGATTTTAGGTGAAAATCTTTTTTTTTTTCCTCATTAAAAAAAGGCAATAAAACTTGTACATACACGAATCATGCAAATTTATGATCGAAAATTCTAGTTTTATAGAACACAAAAATACCTAATTTTAGGTTAGCACCTAATATAACCTACATTTTAAAAATCAGATTAAATAAATTTTTATTCCTAAATATCTCTCGTTGTCCGGCTAAGAATTATGCAAATATTTTGTCGAAAATTGTAATTTTATAGTACCTAATTTCACATTAGAACCTGACTCCAACTCCAAACACATCCCTTCAATGCTAAATTCACGATTCCTTGATTTGCTATCGACAAGGGTTCGCAAATCGATTCCGTATTTCATGATTTCCAGAAAACTTTTGACGCCGTACCTCACAAACGGCTTTTAATCAAATTGCGTGGTTATGGTATATCGCCCCATATTTGCGATTGGATAGGGGATTTCTTGTCAGAGAGGACACAGTTCGTAGTAATCGATGGTAAGGCATCGACTAAAACAGAGGTGATATCGGGCGTTCCACAGGGTAGTGTTATTGGTCCTCTGTTGTTCCTTATTTACATAATGATTTAGGGAAAATCTAAGTAGCTCTCTTAGGTTGTTGGCAGATGTTGCCGTCATTTACCGTCTAGTAAAATCATCTGAAGATCAAATCCAACTGCAAAACGATCTGAATAAGATATCAGTATGGTGTACAAATTGGCAATTGACTCTAAATAATGAGAAGTGTGAAGTCGTCCACATGAGTACGAAAAGAAATCTGTTAAACTTTGTTTACAAGATAAAGCAATCAAAAGTGAAGGCCGTAAACTCCACAAAATACCTAGGAATTACTATTACTTCAGACTTAATATCGTGGGAAAGGCGAACCAGAGACTGCGTTTTATTGGCAGTACCCTTAAAACATGCAACAGAACTACTAAAGAAACTGCATACGCTACGCTTGTCCATTCATTTTTGGAGTATTGCTGCCCAGTGTGGGATCCTTATCAGGTGGATTTCACGGAGGACATCGAAAGAGACCAAAGAAGGGCAGCTCGTTTCGTATTGTCACGATACAGGGGAGACAGCGTTACGGAAATGATACAGGATCTGGGATGGGAATCATTACAACAACGGCGCTTATCGCTGCGGCGTGGGCTACTTGCGAAACTCCAATCGCCAACATTCTCCTCCAAATGCAAAAATATATTGTTGACTCTCACGTAGGTAGAAATGATCATCAGAATAAAATACGAGAAATCAGAGCTCGAACAGAGAGATTCAGGCGTTCTTTCTTCCCGCGCGCTATTCGAGAATTTTAATGGGAGATAAATAGTATAAAGGTGGTTCGATGAACCCTCTGCCAGGCACTTAAATGTGATTTGCAGAGTATCCCATGTAGATGTAGATGTAAGAATGTGTCCTACCAATCGATCCCTTCTTTTTTCAAGGTATGCCAGAAATTCCTTTTCTTCCCAATCTGTTCAGTACCTCCTCATTAGTTAAGCGATCCACTCACCTAATCTTCAGCATTCTTCTGTAGCACCACATTTCAAAAGCCTTTATCCTCTTCCTGTCTAAACTGTTTATCGTCCCTAGAACCACAGACATTGCCGAGGTGGGGTGGCTTGCGTGCCTCAACGATACAGATAGCCGTACCGTAGGTGCAACCACAGCGGAGGGGTATCTGTGGAGAGGCCAGACAAACGTGTGGTTCCTGAAGAGGGGCAGCAGCCTTTTCAGTAGTTATAGGGGCAACAGTCTGGATGATTGACTGAGCTGGCCTTGTAACATCAGCTAATGTGGCTTTGCCACACAGTTACTGCGAACGGCTGAAAGCAAGGGGAAACTACAGCCGTTACTTTTCGCTAGGGGAAAACCATGGTATAAACTTTCAGATCTTACAAACATTTACAAAATAAAAAAATAAAGAATTAAATAAAATAAACGCAAGAGCATGTGTGTAACTTCTACGAGTGAACCACGTTTATCATTTTTCTTCTCTAAAGCGCTGTGATCGTGGGAGATCTGTAAAAAGGTAGACGTATGGTCTCCCGGTCTTTATTTTGAATCGTCGTGAGTTCTGTAATTCTATAATATATTCCAAAAGTCAACACAGTTTAAACCGACCAGTTGAATAAAAATGGTTTACATGCATAAACCTAGACTTGGGTTTCGGCAAAAGTAATTTTGCCTTCTTCAGAAGTATTACCTAATGAAATATAATACAGAAATCATATGAATAATAGTGATATACAAGAGTGTTTCTAAAATAAGAAATTAAAATTACAGCATAGGTGAGAATGTACTTACATAAGTGTTTTCCAACGATTTAGGGACATGATCGGCTACAAGCAAATGTTCGGCAAAGGTAGAATTATGCACCTTTCGTCCTGTCCTCCCTAGCAGATGTTGTTTATACCACACCTTGATTGCTCTTCCAGTCTGCCCTATGTAATAACAGGGACAGTTGTTACATGTTATCTTGTAAATGCCAGAATTGGAAAAAAGGATCTATAACGGTCTCCAGTGTGGGAACAAGGTTTTCCTTTAAATTGTTGTTAGTAGAAAAAGTTACCTTGCAATCATTTTTTTCGTCAATAGACGTTGTAATCTATATTATTAACAACTATTTTAATGTGAGCCTTATGTAAGTACATTCTCACATATACTATAATTTTAATTTTTTATTTTAGAAACGCCGGCCGCGGTGGCCGAGGGGACTAAGGCGCTCCAGTCACGGTCTGCACGGCCACTACGGTCGGGGGTTCGAATCCCCCCTCGGGAATGGATATTTGTGCCGTCCTAGTTCGTAAGTAGTTCGTAAGTAGTTTGTAAGTTTAGGGACTGATGACCCCGTAGTTAAGTCCCATAGACTATACAAACATTTGAACATTTTATTTTATTTTAGAAACACTTATGTATTTTACTATTATTCATATGATTTGTGTATTATATTTTATTAGGTAATACTTCTGAAGAAGGCAAAATTAATTTTGCCGAAACCCAAGTCTAGGTTTATGCATGTAAACCATTTTTATGCAACTGGTCGGCTGAAACTGTGTTGACTTTTGGATCGTGTTCCACCGTTGCTGAACTGCAGCCATGTTTAAGAAAAATCTATACTATGTACTTTGGCGTAGATCTCATAGTTTACGCTACTAAGGTCGAGAAAGTGCGAAAGTGGTAAACCATTCTACGTTATTATTCTTATTTCAATTATTTCTCATTTTCGTATTGCCACTTAATATCGCCTACGTTGAACATAGGATTATACCGTAGAAATTGAAAGAAACCGCACCACGATACGTTCTGCAGTTCTAGAGTTAAAGTAGTTTGATGATTACCCGTGCAAAGCCGAGCCAGCACAGCTAGTTAGTAAAAACGTAAATGAAAATAATACTAAAATTGTATCCCAAATTACAAATGTTTATCAAAAATAGTCACAGAGCCCAAGTTGAGTAGGAAATAGAATTTGTGCTCGTTGGTGGGCAAGCTCCGTGAAATTAACGAGTAGAATTTGAAAATTAACACCATTCTATTGTATCCAAATTTGTGCTAAAAACACGTAAGCTATAAAAAAAATTTGAATAAAAAGGAAAGTTCATTTAATTCTACAAGTTTCTCGCTGACGAAAATTTCTTGACCACAAAACAAAAGAAGTTGCAGGCGACTCACTTTTTCATGTCACAATTTTAATTTCATACAAAAGTAATAGTTTAAATTATCACTTTTATACAAACACAATACGTATTTGTACTTGCTAAGAACACTGTTGCATTCCTTCAGTATTCACCTGTCTGAGCGAAAAATTTGATAATTTTTTTTTCCTATCCTGTTGTTGTTGTTATGGTCTTCAATCCGGAGACTGGTTTGATGCAGCTCTCCACAATACCGTATCCTGAGCAAGCCTTTTCATCTCCTCATAAGAAAGACAACCCACATCCACTTGAATACGCGTCTCTTGGTCTCCCTCTGCGATTTTTACCCCACACACTTCCCTCCAATGCTAAATTTACGATTCCCCGATGTCTTCTAAGAATGTGTCCTACCAAGCGATCCCTTCTTAGGAGTTCAAAGGGCACTGTAATTGAGTCGAGCGTCACTTGAAGAACTACGCATTCATAGCCCCAACTCCGTTTCTACACCCAACCGCGGATGATGCTGTCGTTTATCGGTCAGTGAAGTCAACGGAGGATCAAAAGCAACTGCAAAGCGATTTAGACAAAATTTCTACTTGGTGCGAAAATTGGCAATTGACACTAAATAAAGAAAAGTGTGAAGTAATACACATGACCACTAAAAGAAATCCGCTGAACTTCAATTACGCGATAAATCAGTCAAACCTTAAGGTCGTAAATTCTACCAAATACCTAGGAGTTACAATTACGAACAACTTTGACTGGAGAGAACACATAGAAAATATTGTGGGGAAAGCGAACCAAAGGTTACGTTTCATTGGCAGAACGCTTCGAAGATGCACCAGCTCCACCAAAGAGACTGCCTACATCACACTCGTGCGTCCTCTCCTGGAGTACTGTTGCCCAGTGTGGGACCCTCACCAGGTGGGACTGACGGAAGACATTGAGAAGGTTCAGAGAAGGGCAGCTCGTTTTGTTTTATCACGTTACGGGGGGGGAAAGCGTCACGGAAATGTTGCAAGAATTGGGGTGGAAATCATTAAAAGAAAGACGTTATTCATTGCGGCGTGATCTGTTTGCAAAGTTTCAATCACCGACTTTTAGAACTGAATGTGAAAATATTTTGCTAGTACCCACCTACATAGGGAGACATGACCGCCCCAATAAAATAAGAGAAATAAGATCGAAAACGGAACGATTTAGGTGTTAAAACTTCCTGGCAGATTAAAATTGTGTGCCGGAACCGGGACTCGAACCTGGGATCTTTGCCTTTCGCGGGCAAGCGCTCTATCGACTGAGCTACCCCGACACGACTCACGATGCCGCCCCACAACTTTACTTCCGCCAGTACCTCGCCTCCTACTTTCCAAACTTCACAGAAGCTCTCCTGCGAACCATGCAAGACTAGCACTCCTGGAAGAAAGGATATGGTGGAGACATGGCTTAGCCACAGCCTAACGGATGTTTCCAGAATGAAACTTTCACTCTGCAGCGGAGTGTGCGGTGATATGAAACTTCCTGGCAGATTAAAATTGTGTGCCGGAACCGGGACTCGAACCTGGGACCTTTGCCTTTCGCGGGCAAGCGCTCTACCGACTGAGCTACCCCGACACGACTCACGATGCCGCCCCACAACTTTACTTCCGCCAGTACCTCGCCTCCAACTTTCCAAACTGCAGAGTGAAAGTTTCATTCTGGAAACATCCCTTAGGCTGTATCTAAGCCATGTCTCCACCATATCCTTTCTTCCAGGAGTGCTAGCCTTGCGTGTTTGCAAGAGAGCTTCTGTGAAGTTTGGAAAGTAGGAGGCGAGGTACTGGCGGAAGTAAAGTTGTGGGGCGGCATCGTGAGTCGTGTCGGGATAGCACAGTCGGTAGAGCGCTTGCCCGCGAAAGGCAAAGGTCCCAGGTTCGAGTCCCGGTTCCGGCACACAATTTTAATCTGCCAGGAAGTTTCATATCAGCGCACACTCCGCTGCAGAGTGAAAGTTTCATTCTGGATTTAGGTGTTCGTTCTTCCCGCGCGCTATTAGAGAATGGAACGGTAGAGAAAAGTTGTGAAAGTGGTTAATGAACCCTCTGCCAGGCACTTAAATGTGATTTGCAGAGTATCTATGTAGATGTAGAACCAGAACCAAGATGGCTACTGGGCTTCGCTGCCTGTACGCTGATGCAGTTGCCTCTCTACGTTATTCAGTGCTCGCTGGTGCATACAGTACCGTTCCTGGGGTCCGCACCCGGTTATCTGCAATGATGAAAGGCGAACTTGACGCGATGTTGGCAGCACCCGGCGACTGCGTGGCGATGTTGGCGATGCCGGGAGGATGCTTGGTGATGTAGTTGACCGCCGGCATCTGCATGGTGATGCCGGTGATGGTTGGCATGGTCCCGGAGACGTTTCTGACGGTGGTCGACTGCATGGTGAAGCTGGTGCTGGTGGGTATCAGGTGTGTGGTGTTGGTGACACCCTGGGGAGGGTGCGTGGTGACCCTGGTGATGTACGGAAGCTGTATAGCGGAGGCGGCGGTCGGGGGCTGCGTGGTGATGGGCCCGAAGATGGGGCTCACCGTGACGTCACTTCCGGTTGGCTGCGGGGGCGGGTCCTCCTTGCAGCAACAGCAGCAGCCGCACATGTCGCTCCTGAAAATGCCGACAGCGCAGAAACGTCTCACACGGCGCGCAAGCGTGCCCAGCCACAACAGCAGTAGTCTGTCCACCGCGTCCATATTTCTACTTATATATTAAAGAGTTACATTGCTAGAAGAATATTAGGACAACGGGTAAGACTACGTCACTTATGATCTGCCGCGGCGGAGTTCAAAATGTTCAAATGTTTGTAGAGCTTATGGGACTTGACTACGGGGTCATCAGTCCCTAAACTTACAAACTACTTATGAAACTAGCTAATACTAAGGACGGTACAAATATCCATGCCCGAGGGGGGGGGGATTCGAACCCCCGACCGTAGTGGCCGTGCAGATCGTGACTGGCGCGCCGCAGCGGAGTGGCCGAGCGCATTGAGGCGCTAAGTTCCGATGCGCGAGGCCGTTCCCCATCGGCGGTTCGAATACTTCAACGGACATGGATGTTTTTTGCTGTCTTTAGTATAAGCTAGTATAAGTGTTTATAAGTATGAAACTTCCTGGCAGATTCTGCCGGAACCGGGACTCCAACCTGGGACCATTGCCTTTCGCGGGCGAACGCTCTACCGACTGCGCTATCCCGATACGGCTTACGATGCCGCCTCATAACTTTACTTCCGCCAGTACCTCGCCTCCTACTTTCCAATTTTCTCCTGCAAGACTAGAGTTTCCGCTTCAGTTGTCACAATGTAAAAATGTCCGAACGACATGATTCGGGCCTACATTAGCCCATTCTCAAATACTAAAAAGAAGAAAGCCAAGAAAAGCGTAAATTAAAACGAAAACACCAAAACCTTAAATACGATCCATGTCAATATAACAAAGTATGTTCATCCTAGACTGGCTCTAAGTCAACGTCAAGCGTAAAATATTTGCGGCATATGCGCAATATCAAGAGATAAACATTCATCACAGTATAACATGTTGCTAGTTGGAGGCACAGTCGTGGACTGCTAACTATCTGCTCTGCTATATCAGAGAGAGTCCAAACGCTACCCACTACCAAGGATAAACCTACCATATTGCTACTATCGAAATAAACCCGTCTAAAAACATAATTTAAAATTTATCCAAAAAATTTCTAACAGCAAATCAGCCAACCCCAGCCAAAAGGAACCAAATGCGAGGGGAAGTTTCACTGTTTATCGAGAAGGACATTACCAAAATGAGACCAGAAATGTCCTTTAGACAATTCCGTCTGTTCATTTAATATGCTATTCGGTTCTTTTCTTAACGCACAAAAAATTTCAACCTCTTCCAGGTGAGACAGCAACCATCCCTTTTCCTCATAATGTACTGGCCTCATACTGTTGTTAATATTGCCCAACGAATGCCGTTCATTTTTAGATGCTTCGACATCGCCGAAGAGCCATTCTCAACGTTGTTATGCTCTTTAAATCGAATTTTAAAATTCCTACCTGTCTGTCCCACGTATTTCATTCCACAATCTGAACATTTAACTTCTAACTCCCGCTTTCCCCGCCCAATTGTCTCCTGTATCAACCTTGTGTCTCTGCTTCTGTTCTCATCTGTTGTCGGACCTAAAAGCTAATTTCACCCCTTCTATGTTAAATAATTTAGCCACTTTATGTTTTAATTTACCTTTTCCTTGGCTTTCTTCTTTTTAGAACTAATGGGCTAATGTAGGCCCGAAACATGTCGTGCGGACATTTTTACACTGTGACAACTGGACCGGAAACATTAGTGCGATAGTTCATACAGCTGTGAGGTGGCATCCAAACAAACGATTGCAAGACTAGCACTTGTGGAAGAAAGGATACGGTGGAGACATGGCTTAGCCATAGCCTAAGGCATGTTTCCAGAATATATATATATATATCAGCGCACATTCCGCTGCAAAGTGAAAGTTTCATTCTGGAAACATCCCTTAGGCTATGGCTAAGCCATGTCTCCACCATATCCTTTCTTCCAGGAGTGCTAGTCTTGCATGTTTCGCAGGAGAGCTTCTGTGAAGTTTGGGAAGTAGGAGGCGAGGTACTGGCGGAAGTAAAGTTGTGAGGCGGCATCGTGAGTCGTGTCGGGATAGCTCAGTCGGTAGAGCGCTTGCCCGCGAAAGGCAAAGGTCCCAGGTTCGAGTCTCGGTTGCGGCACACAATTTTAATCTGCCAGGAAGTTTCATATCAGCGCACACTCCGCTGCAGAGTCAAGTTTCATTCTGGAAACATCCCTTAGGCTGTGGCTAAGCCATGTCTCCACCATATCGTTTCTTCCAGGAGTGCTAGTCTTGCGTGTTTGCAGGACAGCTTCTGTGAAGTTTGGAAAGTAGGAGGCAAGGTACTGGCGGAAGTAAAGTTGTGAGGCGGCATCGTGAGTCGTGTCGGGATAGCTCAGTCGGTAGAGCGCTTGCCCGCGAAAGGTAAAGGTCCCAGGTTCGAGTCTCGGTTGCGGCACACAATTTTAATCTGCCAGGAAGTTTCATATCAGCGCACACTCCGCTGCAGAGTCAAGTTTCATTCTGGAAACATCCCTTAGGCTGTGTCTAAGCCATGTCTCCACCATATCCTTTCTTCCAGGAGTGCTAGTCTTGCATGGTTCGCAGGAGAGCTTCTGTGAAGTTTGGAAAGTAGGAGGCGAGGTACTGGCGGAAGTAAAGTTGTGAGGCGGCATCGTGAGTCATCTCGGGATAGCTCACTCGGTAGAGCGCTTGCCCGCGAAAGGCAAAGGTCCCAGGTTCGAGTCTCGGTTCCGGCACACAATTTTAATCTGCCAGGAAGTTTCATATCAGCGCACACTCCGCTGCAGAGTCAAGTTTCATTCTGGAAACATCCCTTAGGCTGTGGCTAAGCCATGTCTCCACCATATCGTTTCTTCCAGGAGTGCTAGTCTTGCGTGTTTGCAGGACAGCTTCTGTGAAGTTTGGAAAGTAGGAGGCAACGTACTGGCGGAAGTAAAGTTGTGAGGCGGCATCGTGAGTCGTGTCGGGATAGCTCAGTCGGTAGAGCGGTTGCCCGCGAAAGGCAAAGGTCCCAGGTTCGAGTCTCGGTTGCGGCACACAATTTTAATCTGCCAGGAAGTTTCATATCAGCGCACACTCCGCTGCAGAGTCAAGTTTCATTCTGGAAACATCCCTTAGGCTGTGGCTAAGCCATGTCTCCACCATATCGTTTCTTCCAGGAGTGCTAGTCTTGCGTGTTTGCAGGACAGCTTCTGTGAAGTTTGGAAAGTAGGAGGCAACGTACTGGCGGAAGTAAAGTTGTGAGGCGGCATCGTGAGTCGTGTCGGGATAGCTCAGTCGGTAGAGCGCTTGCCCGCGAAAGGCAAAGGTCCCAGGTTCGAGTCTCGGTTGCGGCACACAATTTTAATCTGCCAGGAAGTTTCATATCAGCGCACACTCCGCTGCAGAGTCAAGTTTCATTCTGGAAACATCCCTTAGGCTGTGTCTAAGCCATGTCTCCACCATATCCTTTCTTCCAGGAGTGCTAGTCTTGCATGGTTCGCAGGAGAGCTTCTGTGAAGTTTGGAAAGTAGGAGGCGAGGTACTGGCGGAAGTAAAGTTGTGAGGCGGCATCGTGAGTCATCTCGGGATAGCTCACTCGGTAGAGCGCTTGCCCGCGAAAGGCAAAGGTCCCAGGTTCGAGTCTCGGTTCCGGCACACAATTTTAATCTGCCAGGAAGTTTCATATCAGCGCACACTCCGCTGCAGAGTCAAGTTTCATTCTGGAAACATCCCTTAGGCTGTGTCTAAGCCATGTCTCCACCATATCCTTTCTTCCAGGAGTGCTAGTCTTGCATGGTTCGCAGGAGAGCTTCTGTGAAGTTTGGAAAGTAGGAGGCAAGGTACTGGCGGAAGTAAAGTTGTGAGGCGGCATCGTGAGTCGTGTTGGGATAGCTCAGTCGGTAGAGCGCTTGCCCCTGAAAGGCGAAGGTCCCAGGTTCGAGTCTCGGTTCCGGCACACAATTTTAATCTGCCAGGAAGTTTCATATCAGCGCACACTCCGCTGCAGAGTCAAGTTTCATTCTGGAAACATCCCTTAGGCTGTGTCTAAGCCATGTCTCCACCATATCCTTTCTTCCAGGAGTGCTAGTCTTGCATGGTTCGCAGGAGAGCTTCTGTGAAGTTTGGAAAGTAGGAGGCGAGGTACTGGCGGAAGTAAAGTTGTGAGGCGGCATCGTGAGTCATCTCGGGATAGCTCACTCGGTAGAGCGCTTGCCCGCGAAAGGCAAAGGTCCCAGGTTCGAGTCTCGGTTCCGGCACACAATTTTAATCTGCCAGGAAGTTTCATATCAGCGCACACTCCGCTGCAGAGTCAAGTTTCATTCTGGAAACATCCCTTAGGCTGTGTCTAAGCCATGTCTCCACCATATCCTTTCTTCCAGGAGTGCTAGTCTTGCATGGTTCGCAGGAGAGCTTCTGTGAAGTTTGGAAAGTAGGAGGCAAGGTACTGGCGGAAGTAAAGTTGTGAGGCGGCATCGTGAGTCGTGTTGGGATAGCTCAGTCGGTAGAGCGCTTGCCCGCGAAAGGCGAAGGTCCCAGGTTCGAGTCTCGGTTCCGGCACACAATTTTAATCTGCCAGGAAGTTCATGTCAGTGCACACTCCGAATGCAGAGTAAACTTTCATTCTAACTCATAAGTAGTTTGTAAGTTTAGGGAATTATGACCTCGCAGTTAAGTGCCATAAGCTTAATCTTTTCAGACCTGGCGTCCAATATATTGGACACCGACTTTTTACTAATTTTAGAAGACTATGTTATTTCGATTTACTTTGAGACCCAGTGCCTGTTTACTGGACTTCTGTCACTTATAGTTTCGTTCTTGTTGCTGCCACCTGTCACCAGAAAGGCTACAATGACAAAGAGTCAACGTGACGGACCCATTGTGGAGTGATATCATTTCCTTCAAATTATTTTTTGTATTAATTTATCGGTCGGGGGTTCGAATCCCCCCTCGTTCATGGATATTTCTGCCGTCCTAGTTCGTAAGTAGTTCATAAGTAGTTTGTAAGTTTAGGGACTGGTGACCCAGTACTTAAGTCCCATAGACTATACAAACATTTGAACATTTTTTATTAATTTATGAATTTTGAACAAATTCCACTTTGCGATATAAGCTCCACAACAAACACGGTGTGGCATACATAACTGTTGACTTCTTATTTCACATACTTAACTGCCTTCCAGACACGGTGTCGAATTTATTCTTTACTAGCTTAATCTCGTGGCTCCGCTCGCCTGTTGGTTGATTATGATAGATAAGCTATCTTTCACTAGTGTGCTTTGAGACTGGTTTGGAAGGATGAAGTGAAATACAATACGTTCTTTTAAAACAAACATTTTTAATCAACATTCCAATAAAAAAAAAATTATGTGTACTGCTTAATGATTTACAATAAATAATACATACATTATTACTTCTAGCCTGTGTTGCAATATCTCAACACGTATGGTCAGAGTAATGCCCAAATTCATTTTAATTTTAATTTTAGGGCATTCTGGTAAACTACGTTATTTGTAGTATTGTTTCGAGCGTACATATATACCTGAGGCATGTTGTCTGAATATGATCTATAAAAAGTAGATGTACTGTTGTAATATGTGGAAAGCAACGCAATGCACATTTATCTACGGAGTTTAAATAACAATTAAATTAGTGTAATTAATATCACTCATTTTTGAGAAAACGTAGCTGATAAAGCGGTACTGAAAAAATATTCCTATATGATTGCAGAAGTCTATGCACTTACCGTTTATCAGGAAAGTAAGTAGTGTAAATCAAATCACACGTAAAAATTGCACTTGTTTCGAAGAATCGAATCACGAAATTCAACAATAATGTTTGTAATAAATTCACAGATCTATATCACTTGATGTAATGCGAGAAACGTCAAATCGAATTTTTTAAAGAGGTGTATTAAAAGAAATTTCTTTTTTACTGCTTTATTTATTTATTCTTATATTTCCTTATTCGTATGCTTATCCTTACAAAGAAGGAGCTGAAGACATTGTAGCACGCATAGACCAAAGATATGGTCTGTGGCATCACGTTTCGCTGTATGTAACCTCCTTGCTATAGATTCGAAAACGTTATCGCTGGCCTTCGGTCCGAATTTTTTTTATAATTTGACGACTTTCAACCACCATATTTTCCACCCCCTTATATGGGGCATGGAACTGCTATGGTGTACAACGGGAGACTTCGGACAACAATTACACACATACCATTCGTTTGCATTCTGTAGTTTTCGCTGCAGAGCGAAATATTAAAACACACACATAGAGTTTTAGATACACCGATAACTTTCCATCCCAATATACTCCACACGTTTATCGTTATCAACCCTCAAGCAACAATGCAATGAACAAAACCATTTTCAAAGAGTAATTATTGTTCCGCATTTCGCGCTATATTCTTCAAATTACTAAATATCCATCAGATCGCTATAAAACCGTGCCTAAAACGTTCCTCGGCTATAAATTAGCAACTGTTCAAATATTTAACTCTCTGCGTCTTGTTGTTCAGACGTGATAAACGTACACCAAACAGACATTATCATCAATATATATATATATAGATTTTTATTTTATTTTGGAAAGCAAGTATCTCAATTTTTAATCTTGCTCAAATATACAATAGATATGGTCTTATAGACATGAAAAGGTGCAAAAATTTTCTTTATTCTATTTTTAAAATAATTGACGACTGAAGGGTTTAAGAAACATTTGAACTCATGATCGCATGACGGGTGATAGCGGGTATAGTGATAATGTTTTCAACATCGTCCGCCAACAGGTGGCGTCGTAACATACGAGCCGTACCTGTATGTATGTAGCCTTTAATAAGGAATGTTTACTGCGCAGTGTTTTTTCTGTTTGTCGCCATCGTCACTATCTTTATCACCAGTACAAAATTGTAGGTGATAATCGTCACAGAAGCACCGAGAACACAGAACATTGTAGCACCACGCACGCCTAATCAATGCTACCGCCTTACAGGCTCAAGGTGTTTTCATTAGCGATACTGGAAAATACTGGTTGTTTACATTTAAAAACAATGTTCGGTTGTCAATTTAAAAAAAAAAAAAATTAAAAAATAAATAAATAATAACAAAAAAAATCACATGTTTGTTAAGCTTAAGGGACTTAACTACGGGGTCATCAGTCCCTAAACTTACAAACTACTTATCTACTACCTTATACTAAGGACGGCACAAATATCTATGCCCGAGGGGGGATTCGAACCCCCGACCGTAGTGCCCGTGCAGACCGTGACTGGCGCGCCGCAGTCCCCCCTTTTTTTTTATTTTTTTTCTAGGCAGACGTCTTACCGTTTTTTTTTTTTTTTTTTTTTTTTTTTTTTTTTTTTTTTTGCTCTGACCCCTACTCCACTTTTTTTTACCCCTACACTTTTTTTTTTAAATGTTGCCTTCTTCGGCGTGGTTTTTTTTTCCCAGCTCCGGTCTGACCTCAAAGCATGTCTTCTCGAAAAGTGAGCTGCCTGTGCAGTAGGATTCCTGGTCGTTTTCTCTTGATAATCAATAATATTTCGTTTTTGCTTTATTTTTGTCTTCTCTAAAACTTCGAAGTCACCCGTTGCTGATTTTTTTTAAATAATAACTAAATAATTATTCTCCGTAATTGAGGTCGGTCATGCTACTTTCGATTTACATCAGGAAAGTAATTTCCTTCGAATAATTTATTTCTGCTAGGACGTTGTGTTATTTATATATCAAATAATCCAACCAAGATTCCCATGGTGCTGTTAATTTCTTCTTGACGATATAACACAATACAGTTTTCTGTACTAAACAAAATTCTAATTTTAAAGGAATAAAAAATTCTTACGATTTGAGTAAAATTAAACGAGAAATGAAGTCCAGCGCTCTCTACTGTGATGAAACGAAATGTCATTGCCATGACCAGTCCACAAATATGATACAACTTCTTGTATAACTGAAATTTTTTTCCTTGTAATATGTTTCAAAGTTTTTTGCAACATCAATGGGTTCGTCATTTTTTTCCCTTCTACTTCGTCTTACATTATCTTCTTTAACCAATTCCCTCCTCCTCGAACAAAGTTCCTATCATGTTCCCAAAGTTGTTTTTTATCTTTGGATATCGTCGTACTTGTAAATATGCTGCTGCCATGTATAAGAAAAATTTTACACTGCTGTCACCTCCACATCTGTTGACTACAAAATTGACGTAGTTTCCGAGGAGCCACATCACTGTGTTATTTTTTGTTGATGGATAAAATTCGGTGTCGGGCCACAATAATATATCTGTTGAATAAGACGTTTCCGAACGTCGTGTAAGTAGCCCTAACTTTGACTGAACCCACTTACAATTTTGTAGATGGTTGCCACAAGTGAATCGGTGTTTTAATGTGTCCACGAGGCCACATTTTGAGCACCCTCGGCCACCGCGGCCGGCCCGGCAGCGAGAGACACCCACAAGTGTTTTCCACGAGACGCGCGTCTTCTCAGAAAGCTGATATGAGCGCCACGGTTCCATGTGAAATAGAAGGCCTGTATAGGGACAGAGTGGTGTAGTCAGACAAGATAGTCGTACTACATTTTCCTATGTCAGCCCTGTTTTGAAGTTATAAATAAAAAAAATGAGACAAAACGAACCTTTTACTTAGAATGCATACATATTTGATGTTTATGTAAATATTGTTACTTTTTTATAATGTTGTTGTTGTTGTTGTGGTCTTCAGTCCAGAGACTGGTTTGATGCAGCTCTCCACCCTACTCTATCCTGAGCAAGCCTTTTCATCTCCTCATAAGAACGACAACCCACATCCACTTGAATCTGCTTACTATACGCGTCTCTTGGTCTCCCTCTGCGATTTTTACCCCACACATTTCCCTCCAACGCTAAATTCACAATTCCTTGATGTCTAAGAATGTGTCCTACCAACCTATCCCTTCTTTTAGTCAGGGTGTGCCAAAAATTCCTTTTCTCGCCAATTCTGATCAGCACCTCTTCATTAGTTATGTGATCCACCCACCTAATCTTCAGCATTCTTCTGTAGCACCACATTTCAAAAACCTCTATCCTCTTTCTGTCCACACTGCTTATCGTCCATGTTTCACTCCCATACAAGGCAACACTCCATACAAATGCCTTCAGAAAGGACTTCCTTAGACTTAAATCAATATTCGATGTTAACAAATTTCTCTTTTTCAAAAACGCCTTTCTACCCATTGCCATTCTGCATTTTATATCATCTGTACTGCGACCATCATTTGTTATTTTACTGCCCAAGTAACAAAACTCATCTACCTCCTTTATTGTTTCGTTACCTAATCTAATTCCTTCAGCATCACCTGATTTTCTTACACTGCACTCCATTACCCTAGTTTTGCTCTTGTTAATGTTCATCTTATATGCACCTTTCAACACACTGTCCATTCCGTTCAATTGCTCTTCCAGGTCCTTTGCTGTATCTGACAGAATTACTATGTCGTCGGCAAAACGCAATGTTTTTAATTCTTCACCCTGAACTTTAATTCCTTCTCCAAATTTCTCCTTGCTTTCCTTTATAGCTTGCTCAATGTACAAATTGAACAACATTGGGGAAAGGCTACAACCCTGTCTTACTCCCTTTCCAACCACTGCATCCCTTTCATGCCCTTCAACTCTGACAACCGCTGTCTGGTTTTTGTACAAGTTGTAAATAACCTTACGCTCCCTATATTTTACTCCTGCTTGCTTCAGAACTTGAAAGAGTTTATGAAAGAGTTGAAAGAGTTTTTCATAAACTCTTTCAAGTTCTGAAGCAAGCAGGAGTAAAATATAGGGAGCGTAACGTTTTTATAATATGATTGTTAAAATGTTTTGTTTTCTGTATGTTTCATGTACGATGGAGGCGCCGCAATGAACAAGGGCAGCGTCGTCGCCGGCGCAGCCAACATTACAGCAGACGGCCGCTACTAAAATTTAACCGACGCGACAGCTACGGGGCCACGAATGCCGCTGCGACTTCTATATGTCGCGTTTCAATCGTTTCAAAGAAGAAAAGAAAAGAATATTAAATTATAGTTTTGTTTCAGATTCAGTCCTAGATAGTTGTCCATGTTCACGTATCTTGCTAAACTGACGCTGTATTAACATGAAGAAGAATAAATATTTGTTAATGTTGAAAGATATCTTTTATTTACGATGATTTATTTATGATCGAGAATATTTTATAGCAAGAGAAATTTGATTCTCGTGAAGAATCTCGACTTATTTCAGAAAACAATTAAATTCTGTTTGAATCACTGCTGATTAGCTTCGAATATGACATATGTGTTTAATGTGAATATGTAAAACCAGTGTTCATGGACAGAGTAAGTTGTAATTTGTGGCTGTTTGCTGATGATGCTGTGATGTATGGGAGGGTGTCGTCTGTAACTGACTGTAATAGCATACAGGATGACTTAGACGAAATTTCTAGTTGGTGCGAAGATTGGCAGCCAGCTCTGAATGTAGAAAAGTGTAAGGTGATGCGCATGAGTAGGAGAAAAAAATCCCATAATGTCTGAATACAGCATTAGTAGTGAGCTTCTTGATGCTGTTGCATCGTTCAAGTATCTAGGCGTAACATTGCAGAGAGATATGAAATGGAATGAACATGTAAGGACAGTTGTGAGTAAGGCGGACAGCCGACTTTGGTTTATTGGGAGAAATTTGGGAAGATGTACTTCACCTGTAAAGGAGACCGCGTATAAAACGCTTGTGCGACCACGTCTTGAGTATTGCTCAAGTGTTTGGGACCCGCAGCAGATCAGTTTAAAGGAAGACATAGAGGCGGTTCAGAGGCGAGCAGCTAGATTTGTTACCGGTAGGTTCGACCAATGCGCGAGTGTCACGGAAATGCTCCGGCAACTCAATTGGGGATCGCTGGAAGAAAGACGACGTTCTTTTCGTGAATTTCTGTTAAGTAAATTTAGAGGGCCGGAATTTGAAGCTGAGTGTAGTACGATCTTGCTGCCGCCTACTTACATTTCGCGTAAAGATCACAAAGACAAGATAAGAGAAATTAGGACTCGTACGGAGGCATATAGGAATTCTGTTTTTCCTCGTTCTATTTGGGAGTGGAAAAGGAAAGGAAATGCCTAGTAGTGGTACAGTATACCCTACGCCACGCACCTTACGGTGAATTTCGGAGTATGTATGTAGATGTAGATGTAGAAGGCAGTCGATTATTAATATTTTTTCAGTACGAGTTAAGAACAGCAACAGCCTGTGTTAACTTTGATGAAATTTTAGTAACGGCCACAGACTATTTTTCATGCCCCGCTCGTACAAGAACCTTATTTATTTTTGGTGAACTATTTAAAGGAATTATTCCTACAAATTTTAATTTATGTTGTGGTGCGGGAGACTTCGGACCAAGTGTAGGGAATTTACACGGTTAGCTTATGATAGATAGTGTTGCTACGGAACTCTAAATAACTAATCGACAACGTCCTAGCAACTGATAAAACCTTTCTAGTGTCAGAATAATTTCATGATTAGAGACTAAAGAAGAACATGAATTGCAGTATTAAACAGCGCAGTTATCCTGTCGCCGTTCCACTACAGTGGCCACTTAACGACTGAAGAAAAAAAAAAAAAAAAAAAAAAAAAAAAAAAAAAAAAAAAAAAAAAACATCAGTTCCATCGATGACACCAAAGCACACCTTCTACCTTACTAATCAGTACGTGGTCAAACAAATGACATTCACCTATGCTTGTACAGACCTAATAAATTTGTAACCGACCAATTCCATGGCCTCCACGCTCTCCTGACCTCAACCCTCTCGACTTTCATTTATGGGGGCATTTGAAAGCTCTTGTCTACGCAACCCCGGTACCAAATGTAGAGACTCTTCGTGCTCGTATTGTGGACGGCTGTGATACAATACGCCATTCTCCAGGGCTGCATCAGTGCATCAGGGATTCCGTGCGACGGAGGGTGGATGCGTGTATCCTCGCTAACGGAGGACATTTTGAGCATTTCCTGTAACAAAGTGTTTGAAGTCACGCTGGTACGTTCTGTTGCTGTGTGTTTCCATTCCATGATTAATGTGATTTGAAGAGAAGTAATAAAATGAGCTCTAACATGGAAATAAGCGTTTGTAGACACAGGTCCCCATAACATATTTTCTTTCTATGTGTGTGAGGAATGTTTCCTGAAAGTTTGGCCGTACCTTTATGTAACACCCCGTATACGAGTGTTGTGAAACAAAAATCTCTGGTGGAGTCCTCAACTAAAATTTTACTCAGGGGTTTACGAAATTAAAGAATCTGATGGTAGAAAGCAATCCTGAAATATTTTATATATTCAAGACAAGAAATTTATTATGAATAATGTGGATGCTAAAATTATCGTCAGGGGTAATTATTGTGAGTTGGTACTAGTTAACTTCGGGTACAAAGTCACGTCCATTTAAAGAGTTTTTTGTTAATGAAATCAGAGTCTATTGATACTGGTACCACCAGAAGGTTTGTATCACCAATCGCTATTGCATCCAGTCGTTCGTACAGCTGTTTATCTTATTTATAGCTTTGTAGTATGCAGTGACTATACCTTGTGGGAATAACATTTCCACGGCTTGTCTTACAACACATCTACCTCCACAATGGCGATATCCACTAGGCTACTGTGGCTATTTGGTGCGGTTGCTCAGCATGTTCGGTGGGGGGCTCAATGCTTGTCTCTACTGGAAAAAACAAAACAAAAAAAAAACCTGAGGAGAAAACTGAATGATGAACAACGAACAAACGTTCGTAACGGGCCGAACTACCTGAAGAACAAAGAAAAAAAAAAAAAAAAAAAAAAAGGAAAAAAAATTAAAAAAAAAAAAAGAAAAAAAAGTGTCAAACCGCAAACCGCTTGCCTAGTTAATAGGACGTCCAGGGTTCGAATCCCGACCGCGAACGAAATTTTAATTCAGTGGCTCTCCGTCAATATCGTTGATACATCGAGACAAAATATCTTTGGGCATTGATTTATTATTTGAAATTTTACAATGAGGGGCTCTACATAGGAAATGAACTTAGAGAAAATATTGGAGGAAGGGAAGAGAAAGTAGATGAAGAAGAAATAGGAGATAGTGTACTGAGAGAAGAATTTGAGGGCACTTAAAGACCTAAGTCGAAAGAACGGCCCTCAAGTTGACGACATATCCTCATAACTACTGAAGTATCTGTGAGAGCAAGCCATTACAAAACTATTTCATCTGGTGTATAAGATGTATGAAGCGGACTTTAAGAAAAAATGTAATAGTCCCCATTTCCAATAAAAAAAAAAATAAAAAAAAATAAAAATAAATAAAAAAAAAAAAAAAAAAAAGGAGCAGTTACAGACGGGTGTGAAAATTACTGAACCATCAGTTTAATAAGTCATGGTTGCAAAATTTTAACACGGGTTATTTACTGAAGGATGTAAAAGCCTACCTCGAGGTAGATCACTTTGGGTTCAGAAGAAATGTAGGAACACGGAGGCAATACTCACTTTACGATTAGATAGATTAAGATAGATGAAGAAAAGGAAAACTTACATTTCTGCCACGTGTAGATTTGCAGAAAGCTTTTGACAATGTTGATTGGAATACAATCTTTCAAATTCTGAAGCAAGAGTAAAATATAGGCAATCGAAGATTATTTACAACTTGTACAAAAAACAGCCAGTAGTTAATAGAGTTGAAGGGCATGAAACGGATGCAGAGGTTGTGAAGGGATTAGTGCTGGTTTTTAGCCTTTCCTCAATGTTATTCACTATGTACACTGAGCAAGCTGTGAAGAAAAGCAAGGAGAAATTTGAGAAGAAATTGAAGTTCAGGGTGAAGATATAAAACCGTTGTGTTATCGCAATGACATTTTAATTCTGTGAGAGTCCTCAAAGAAATTGGAGGAGCAATTGATCGTTGATACAGCGAAACAAAATGTTTCTGGGCATTGGTTTAATATTTGAAAATTACAATGAGGGGCTCTACAAAGGAAATTAACTTAGAGAAAATATTTTAGGAAGGGAAGAGGAAGTAGATGAAGAAGAAATAGGAGATGGTATACTGGGAGAAGAATTTGAGGGCAATTGAAGACATAAGTCGAAAGAACGGCCCAGGAGTGGACGACATATCCTCAGAACTACTGAAGTCTCTGGGAGAGCCAGCCATTACAAAACTATTTCATCTGGTGTGTAAGATGTATGAGGCGGACTTTCAGAAAAATGTAATAAACCCCACTCCAAAGAAAGCAGGTGCAGACAGGTGTGAAAACTACAGAACCATCAGTTTAATATGTCATGGTTGCAAAATTTTAACACGAGTTATTTACGGAAGGATGTAAAAGCTGGTGGAAGCCGACCTCGGGAAAGATCAGTTTATATTCAGGAGAAATGAAGGAAAACAGGAGGCAATACTCACTTTACGACTTATCTTAGAAGATAGATTAAGCAAAGGAGAACCTACATTTCTGATTTCTGGCATATGTAGATTTGAAGAAAGCTTTTGACAATGTTGAAAGGAATACACTCTTTCAAATTCTGAAGCAAGACTAAAACATAGGCAATGGAAGATTATTTTCAACTTATATGAAATGGATTAAGGCTGGTTTGTAGCCTTTCTTCAATGTTATTCAATATGTACACTGAACAAGCTGTGTAGGAAAGCAAGGAGAATTTTGAGAAGAAATTAAAGTTCAGGGTGAATAAATAAAACCGTCGTGTTTTGCAATGACATTCTAATTATATGAGCGACAGCAAAGAAATTGGAGGAGCAATTGAACGAAATAGACAGTGTGTTGAAAGGAGCATATAAGATGAACATTAACAAGAGCAAGACAAGGCTAATGCAGTGCAGTCTTAGAAAATCAGGTGATGCTGAAGAAATTAGATTAGGTAACGAGACAATGAAGGTGGTAGATGAGGTTTGTTACTTGGGCAGTAAAGTATCATATGATGGTCGCAGTACAGAAGATATAAAATGCAGAATGGCAATGGGAAGAAAAGCATTTTTGAAAAAGACAAATTTGTTAACAATGAATATTAATTTAAGCGTAAGGAATTCCTTTCTGAAGGCATTTGTGTGGAGTGTTGCCTTGTGTGGGAGTGAAACATGGACGATAAACAGTGTAGACAGGAAGAGGATTGAGGCTTTTGAAATGTGGTGCTACAGAAGAATGCTGAAGATTAGGTGGGTGGATCGTGTAACTAATGAGGAGGTACTGAACAGAATTGGGGAGAAAAGAAATTTCTGGCATACCTTGACTAAAAGAAGGGATAGGTTGGTAGGACACATTCTTAGACATCAAGGAATTGTGAATTTAGCGTTGGAGGGAAGTATGGGGGGTAAAAATCGCAAAGGGAGACCAAGAGATGGATACAGTAAGCAGATTCAGACAGATGTAGGTTGCCGTTCTTATGTGGAGATGAAGAGGTTTGCTCAGGATAGAGTAGGGTGGAGAGCTGCATCAAACCAGTCTCTGGACTGAAGACCATAACAACCACAACTCCCAATGAAGTTGGTCAAGGCAGTTAAAAAGAGGTGAAATTAGGAACAGGGTAAGTAGAATGAAACTTCACTCTGCAGCGGAGTGTGCGCTGATATGAAACTTCCTGGCAGATTAAAATTGTGTGCCGGAACCGGGACTCGAACCTGGGACCTTTGCCTTTCGCGGGCAAGCGCACTACCGACTGTGCTATCCCGACACGACTCACGATGCCGCCTGACAACTTTACTTCCGCCAGTACCTCGTCTCCTACTTTCCAAAGGTAAGTAATTTGCAATGCAAGACATTTTTGTAGCAGCTATGGCGAATAAATTTAAGTGATTTTCAAGTCGAATAGATGCGATTCGAAGAGCAGTAATAGCGCGCAGTATCTGGAGAACTTTGATCACTGTTGCGTAAGGTCTGCAGATGTTATCAGGTGTCTTTCCCGGGACTCACCGCGTTGTATAGCGATACCTAGGCTGCTCACCTTGAGATCTCCTTCGGTAGCAACACTGGCCTACTTAGTCACAAAACACGTGATACCGTCCGTCTTGAAACTTCCTCTGATTGGACAGAATGTTACCACCCCCTGTGTAACAACTGGTCGCACCTCGCCGTGGAATCAGTATGCCTCTGGTAGGAGGTTTGGAGTTCGTTGCCACTACTCCTGGACAAACACACACTCACACACACACACACACACACACACACAGAAGTCACGTGACTCCCAAAAATTCCGGGGAGGGGACGGTGAGGTATGACGAAACCTCCAGTCAGCTCCAAGGTGTGCTCCACGGGATCTACATACATACTCCGCAATCCAACGTAAGGTGCGTGGCGCAGGGTACACTGTACCACTACTAGGCATTTCCTTTCCTATTCCACTCCCAAATTGAACGAGGAAAAAAAGAATGCCTATATGCCGCCGTACAAGCCCTAATTTCTCTTATCTTGTCTTTGTGATCTTTACGCGAAATGTAAGTAGGCGGCAGCAAGATCGTACTACACTCACCTTCAAATTCCGGCCCTCTAAATTTCCTCAACAGAAATTCACGAAACGAACGTCGTCTTTCCTCCAGCGATCCCCAATTGAGTTGCCGGAGCATTTCCGTGACACTAGCGCATTGGTCGAACCTACAGGTAACAAATCTAGCTGCTCGCCTCCGAACCGCCTCTATGTCTTCCTTTAAACTGACCTGCTGCGGGTCCCAAACACTTGAGGAATACTCAAGACATGGTCGTGCGAGCGTTTTATACGCGGTCTCCTTTACAGGTGAAGTACATCTTCCCAAAATTCTCCCAATAAACCGAAGTCGACTGTCCGCCTTACTCACAACTGTCCTTACATGCTCGTTCCATTTGATATCGCTCTGCAATGTTACGCCTAGATATTTGAACGACGCGACTGCATCAAAAAGCTCACTACTGACGCTGTATTCGAACATTATAGGATTGTTTTTTCTACTCATGCGCATCACCTTACATTTTTCTACATTGAGAGCTAGCTGCCATTCTTCGCACCAACTAGAAATTTTGTCTAAGTCAACCTATATGCTATTACAGTCAGTTACAGACGACACCCTCCCATACACCACAGCATCATCAGCAAACAGCCGCAAATTGCAACTTACTCTGTCCATCAGGTCATTTATACAGATAGAAAATAATAGCGGTGCTATCACACTCCCCTGGGGCACGCCTAACGATACAGTCGTCTCTGATGAACACGCCGTCAAGAACAACGTACTGCGTTCTGTTACTTAGGAAGTCTTCCAGCCAGTCACAAATCTGTGAACCTATTCCATAAGCTCGTATCTTCGTTAGCATTCTGCAGTGTGGCACCGCGTCGAACGCCTTTTTGAAGTCGAGAAAAACACAATCCGCCTGTTGCCCTTCGTCCATGGCTCGCAAGATGTCCTGTGAGAAAAGGGCAAGCTCAGTTTCACTTGAACTTTTGTGTCCCAACTTCGTCGCCGCTTTTGTGTCCCAGCCTCGTCGTAGGTGTCGGTGGCCGAGTGGAATGAGACCGACACAGGAACAAAAACAGCCCGCTGGTGCAGGTACGGAGGGGAGCAGCCAGAAACTATAAACACTCGAGTAAATTAGAAAGAGATATATAATGCATAGAATGAAACAATACTTAACTTTTACATAGTACTGCAGAATATTGATACATAGTTATTAGAGGCCTGCCTAGTGCCTGTACAATAGCAAAGTCTTCACTGGTGCCTATCTGATTACGAAGGTCCTAACTCGTTGCTATCTCAGTCCGAAGTGGCCGATGTCCTTCAGTGGTGGCCACGAGCGGCGTTGTCGCAGAGGGCGCTCGTGGCTGTCGTCGTGAGAACGCCGCGCCGTGCGTGCATGGCGGCGCGCGGCGAAAGGAAGTGGCGCGCACTTTGTACTTGTGCGACACCACATGAACGATGTTTCCTAAACCCGTGCTGATTTATAGAAACAAGCATTTCCCTTTGAAGTATGCAAGTGTGGCAATTTGTGGGGTCGGCACATAAAATGGACAGTGTTACGCATCACCAGACCAAGCGCCATTTTTTTTTTTTTTTTTTTTTTTTTTTTTTTTTTTTTTTTTTAATTCCTGATCTGAGTGGATTCCGATGTGAACTCGCATTCGGGAGGTCTGTGATTCAAATGCACCTCGCTCCATCGAGATTTAGGTTTTCTGTGCTTTCTCTAAATCACTCCAGGCAAATGCCGGGATGGTTCCTTTAGAAGGGCACCGCCGATTTCATCCACATCCTACTCGTCGACGGAAAAAAATAAATAAAAAAAATAAAAAAATAAATAAAAAAATAAAAACCTTGAGCTTAAGCTCTGTCTCAAATGACCACGCTGTCGACGAGACGTTAAATCCTAAACACCCTCCCTTGGATTCCGGTGAGAAGAACCATCTCTGACAATGATCGCAGTAAACACAGAGGGTATTATCTTGTAATATATAAAGCAGAGTGTCCGTATGTTTGTACGTGTTGCATACAAATCTACAGTTTTGTTCCAATCTTTATGAAATTTTGTACACGTAAGGTTCAATCCATGAGGACGGTCGCCGTAAGTGTAAGAACCACGTACGGTACACAATACATGAGATATGACGTCATAAACAATGAGATGCGCGAAAAACTGCTGCATTTAGCGACAATGCTGCTCATTTTCTCCCAAACCACTGCACTGATTTCAACCAAATTTGGTACACACATTCCTTACCGTGAGGTAACAATATCTGCAAGGTTAAGAATCGCATACGATACATGGTTTAGAAAATATGACGCAGTAAACAATAGGAATAGCTAAATACTGCCACATAATGCTGCGAGCCTTTATAAACACGCTATACGAGAATGTGACTACTTAGCGACTTGCAACCAACTTTTAACATAATTCCAAGCCTTTATTAAACTTTTACGCGATGACAACCATAGCAAGGAAAAAAGTTTCTCGCTTACTAGTTTTCCGCTGTTTATGGAGTAAAACTACGGTATTTGGTATGACGTTAAAATTTATAATTTCCACGCTAGAAATTGTAACCGCAGGAAATTTTGCAGACAGTATACACACATACAGTTGAGTGTATCTTCTAACTTGTAGCACAGTACGACACGTAGTTCGTGAGATATGAGCACATAAACAGTAACGATAATGGAAAACCGTCTCATCAAACTCCAATGTTCAATCTATTACTTCTTTATTACTAACTGTATTCCCAAGGGATTTTTACATATATACAGCCCTTATAGAAATGAATACATACCTGAAAAGTGGCAGGAATAAATAAAAAATACCTGGACATCGCCGGGTTTTCAGCTAGTCTTCCAATCTAATGATATATAAAGCAGAGTGTCCGTATGTTTGTACGTGTTGCATACAAATCTACAGTTTTGTTCCAATCTTTATGAAATTTTGTACACGTAAGGTTCAATCCATGAGGACGGTCGCCGTAAGTGTAAGAACCACGTACGGTACACAATACATGAGATATGACGTCATAAACAATGAGATGCGCGAAAAACTGCTGCATTTAGCGACAATGCTGCTCATTTTCTCCCAAACCACTGCACTGATTTCAACCAAATTTGGTACACACATTCCTTACCGTGAGGTAACAATATCTGCAAGGTTAAGAATCGCATACGATACATGGTTTAGAAAATATGACGCAGTAAACAATAGGAATAGCTAAATACTGCCACATAATGCTGCGAGCCTTTATAAACACGCTATACGAGAATGTGACTACTTAGCGACTTGCAACCAACTTTTAACATAATTCCAAGCCTTTATTAAACTTTTACGCGATGACAACCATAGCAAGGAAAAAAGTTTCTCGCTTACTAGTTTTCCGCTGTTTATGGAGTAAAACTACGGTATTTGGTATGACGTTAAAATTTATAATTTCCACGCTAGAAATTGTAACCGCAGGAAATTTTGCAGACAGTATACACACATACAGTTGAGTGTATCTTCTAACTTGTAGCACAGTACGACACGTAGTTCGTGAGATATGAGCACATAAACAGTAACGATAATGGAAAACCGTCTCATCAAACTCCAATGTTCAATCTATTACTTCTTTATTACTAACTGTATTCCCAAGGGATTTTTACATATATACAGCCCTTATAGAAATGAATACATACCTGAAAAGTGGCAGGAATAAATAAAAAATACCTGGACATCGCCGGGTTTTCAGCTAGTCTTCCAATCTAATGATATATAAAGCAGAGTGTCCGTATATTTGTACGTGTTCCATACAAATCTACAGTTTTGTTCCAATCTTAATGAAATTTTGTACACGTAAGCTTCAATCCATGAGGACGGTCGCCGTAAGTGTAAGAATCACATACGATATATAGTTCACGAGATATGACGTCATAAACAATGAGATGCGCGACAATGCTGCTCATTTTCTCCTAAACCATTGGACCGATTTCAACCAAATTTGGTACACACTTTATGAGGTAACAATTGCTGCATGGTTAAGAATTACATAAGGCACATGGTTCAAAAGATATTACGTCATAACCAATAGAAATCGCCGGGTTTTCAGCTAGTTGCGAATAAACGAGAGATGCTAGCACAACTGTGTGAGACATCAAACTGCAAGTATTGTGCATTCGGGAGGCACATAGAGGTAAGTTCGCCCAAAGTCCACGAATCCCTGCAATGAGGTTGCTGGTCGAGATTACAAGCCGGAAACATGGCAGCGCAGAGTTCGGTATATCTACATCTGCATAAATACTCCGCAAGTCAGATTGAAGTGCATGGCAGAGGGTTCATCCAAGCGCTTTTATAATGTTTCTCTACAGTTCCATTCTCATATAACTAGCCGGTAAAAGGAATACCTATATCTTATAGTTATCGTTCTGATTTCTCTGATTTTATTGTTCTGATCATGTTTCCCTATGCAGGTGGTGCTAACAATGTACACTTCTGGGCATTAAAATTGCTACACCACGAAGGTGACGTGCTACAGACGCGAAATTTAATCGACAGGAAGAAGATGCTGTGATATGCAAATGATTAGCTTTTCAGAACATTCACACAAGGTTGGCGCCGGTGGCGACACCTACAACGTGCTGACATGAGGAAAGTTTCCATACGATTTCTCATACACAAACAGCAGTTGACCGGCGTTGCCTGGTGAAACGTTGTTGTGATGCCTCGTGTAAGGAGGGGAAATGCGTACCATCACGTTTCCGATTGTAGCCTATCGCGATTGCGGTTTATCGTATCGCGACATTGCTGCTCGCGTTCGTCGCGATCCAATGACTGTTAGCAGAATATGGAATCGGTGGGTTCAGGAGGGCAGTACGGAACGCCGTGCTGGATCCCAACGGCCTCGTATCACTAGCAGTCGAGATCACAGGCATCTTTTCCGCATGGCTGTAACGGATCGTGCAGCCACGTCTCGATCCCTGAGTCAACAGATGGGGACGTTTGGAGGACAACAACCATCTGCACGAACAGTTCGACGACGTTTGCAGCAGCATGGACTATCAGCTCGGAGACCGTGGCTGCGGTTACCCTTGACGCTGCACCACAGCCAGGAGCGCCTGCGATGGTGTACGCAACGACGAACCTGGGTGCACGAATGGCAAAACGTCATTTTTTTCGGATGAATCCAGGTTCTGATTACAGCATCATGATGGTCGCATCCGTGTTTGTTGACATCGCGGTGAACGCACATTGGAAGCGTGTATTCGGCATCGCCTTACTATCGTATCACCCGACATAAAATGGTATGGGGTGCCATTGGTTACACGTCTCGGTCACCTCTTGTTCTCATCGACGGCACTTTGAACACTGGCCGTTACATTTCAGATCTGTTACGACCCGTGGCTCTACCATTCATTCGATCCCTGCGAAACCCTACATTTCAGCAGGATAATGCACGACCGCATGTTGCAGGTCCTGTACGGGCCTTTCTGGATACGGAAAATGTTCGACTGCTGCTCTGGCCAGCACATTCTCCAGATCTCTCACCAATTGAAAACATACAATACGCCAATCACTATTCTTGATGAACTGTGGTATAGTTCTGCATGGGCATCTGTACCTGTACACGCCATCAAAGCTCTGTTTGACTCAATGCCCAGGCGTGTCAAGGCCGTTATTACGGCCAGAGGTGGTTGTTCAGGGTACAGATATCTCAGGATCTATGCACCCAAATTGCGTGAAAATGTAATCACATGCCAGCATAATATATTTTTCCAATGAATACGCGTTTATCATCTGCATTTATTCTTGGTGTAGCAATTTTAATGGCTGCATTGGAAGAGGAAGTTCGTCAAAGAATTTTCGCAAATAGATCTCGTCGCAACGAGTAACTCCTCTCTTGTCATGACTTACAACACAACTCGTGCATCATTTTCGTGACAGTCTCCCCCCCCCCCCCATATGACGATAATACAAAACGAGCTGCCCTTCTCTGAACTTTCTCTACATCGTGCGTCAATCCCACCTGGTGTGGATCCCACAATGCGCAGCAGTACTCCAAAATAGGACGCACAAGTGTGGTGTAGGCAGTTTCTTTAGTAGAAGTGTTGCACTTCTAAGTGTGCAGCACAAGGAAACGTAGTCTTTGGTTCGCTTTGTTCCTTCCAATTTAAGTTGTTAGTAAATGTTTAAAAAGTTCAAATTTTTGTTAAGCTTAAGAGATTAAGTGCGGGGTCATCTATCTCTAAACTTACAAACTACTTATGAACTAGCTTATACTAAACACAGCACAAACAGCCATGTCCGAGGGGGGAGTCGAACCCACGACGGGGAACGGCCTCGCGCATCGGAGCATAGCGCCTCAATGCGCTCAGCCACATCGCCGTGGCTGTAATGCCTACTCCTGGGTATTTAGTCGAAATTATTATCTGTAGTTTTGAGAGATTTATCTTTTAAATGAAATTTAACGGATTTCTTTTAGTGGTCTTATGAACGACTTCACACTTGTCATTATGAAGGATTAATTGCCATGTTTTGCTCCGTGCACATATCTTATCTAAATCATTTTGCAGTTGCTTTTGATATTTTTATGAGTTTATTAACCGATAAGTGACATTGGCTTCCGCGAACAGTTTAAGGGAGCTACTCAGATTGTCTCCTAAATCCTTTATCAAAATTAGGAATATTAGGGGCCGCGAATCTTTAATTCAGCGTAAAGTTCCTAGTGATTGGAAGAAAGCGCAGGTGACTCCCGTGTATAAGAAAGGAAAGAGAACTGACCCACACAATTACAGGCCAATATCGTTGACTTCAGTTTCATGTAATATATAAAGAGCATATCCTCAGTTCGAATATAGTAAATTTCCTTGAGACGGAAAAGCTTCTTTCTGTGAATCAGCACGGGTTTAGGAAACATCGTTCATGTGAAACTCAGCTTGCCCTTTTCTCACATTACATCTTGCGAGCCAATTTTACAACTTTTCTGGATACTATCACAGGATACATATCGGCTGGCTCTGTATAATACACAGCCAAGTACGACTGGGAACGTGGAAATTAAATGCAGATTAATTCCCTGCTAGTACTGTTAACATTTGCTGCAGGAAGCTGATTTAAAAAGAAAGAAGTAACAGTTTCTTCTTCTTCCGAATAATCCATATGGAGCGTACGCTACATTAGTTTCCAAATTTTCTTCATTCTATTAGAGTTTTGTTTTATTTCTGCTTGAGTCCACTTTTGTCTAGTTGTTTTCTTTCACCCCTGAAATCCTGTCTTTTGAACTGCGTTTCTGAAATGTGTTCCTATTACTATTATTTGAATTGTAATTCCAGCGCTTTCCCTGACATTTTCAGTCTCTATGAACCCTGTGGGCTTGGAATTGTAGCTATTGAGTAATGTGAATATCCGCTTGGTTAGTCATGTTGTTATCCATTCTGAATATATGTCAAAAATACTGTAGTCTTCTCTTCCTCTTTGCGTCAGTCCGTTTTTCAATCTTCAACTATAATTCTTTGTTTCGTCTCAACTTGTATTCATAATTATCGTTTCTTTTAGCTCCTAGTATTTTCTTTAAAACTCTTCTTTCGACTTTCTCTAGTTTCTCAAGAACTTCAGAGTTTCTGGTCTGGACACTGTTCGGCAGTGTCTTAATTTCGTGGTCCAGGACCAGAATTTTGGCCCACTTTAGGTTACGGTAGCAACAGTGAAAGTGGGCCTTTGCGATCGTCTTTTGACAGCTCGAAATTTAAATGAGAATTACGGCTTAACTATTCATCTGACACGAAAATCGAATAACCGAATTTGTACAGGAGAAAATTCTCTACTACTTTGCTCTCTAATGTTTTTTTTTCATATCTCGTAACGTTTCAAAGATATTTTGAAAAATAACGGCGATTTTGGGATGTATGTCTGTCTGTCTGTCTAACCGTCTGTCTGTCCGTAACGTGTTCCCTGTTTTTAAGACGAACCATTTAACCGATCAGCACCAAATTTTGCACTCATAATTGTAGGCTGCCAGAGACCAGAACCTCCCTTTTTCAAATTTTTCGGACAAAAATACGGTAGTGTTACAAAAAACCGTTTGTAATATAATTGTAATTGAAAACGAACCTTCATCTGACACGAAAATTGAATAACCTAATTGGTAGCGGAGAAAATTCTCTACAACTTAGATCCCTTATGTTTTTTTTTTTTTTCATATCTTGTATTGTTTGAGACATATTTGTAAAAATAACGGATATTTGGCACCCTCCATTGAATTAACGAAAACCAGCCGTTCGCAGATGTCACGTGTCATTCCTCGCCCAGAACTCTCTCTGGCATACGCCATCTTGCGTTGCGTATTTGACGATTTTCTTATTGTAACTTACACGTTGTCATTTCAAAGCAATGGCGCACTGAAGAATTAACAAAAACACATCGTTCTTCGTACGATAAATGATAATCTAGTGTCTACAAATGCGTTAACAACGGACATCAATAGTATGAGATTAAAGGGTTCACTTTCCGATTGATAGCCCTAGCGTAGTGGGCAAAGCGTTGGACTATGACGGAAAAGTCAATAGTTCGGAACCCCCCACTGCCTAAATTATTTTTTCCTAAAGGGGTTTCAGACACTCTTATTAATCAATTTTTTATTATTTAGATTATTGTTTTGGTCCAAAATGGTTGCAATAACTTATAAATCTACAAATGTAAAGTGGGCCGTAAAACACGTCAGTGCGAATTTGTATTTTTTTATTTTATTTTTATTGTCTAATTTTTTTAATAACAGTTTTGGTCATATGAAACACACTTTCCATTTTGTGAGGTCTAGTTTCTACAGCTCTCTTTTCCTTTGCATTGAACGTAATCCACAATCGTACGTATTTAAAGGAACCTGTTTTATGTATTGTATTGTTGCAACTGCAATATTTGGAGTACCATCACAGAGATGTTTGTCGTGACTTTCGTTCTTTCAAAGAAACAGTTTAATATATAACATTCATTTATCGTGACAATAATTGCAAAATCCCGTAGTTCTGGATGTTTTCCAGATATTTTACTCTTCCCATCAAGCAAAAGTAACTGAATTACTGAACAATTCCCTATTACTTCAGTTGTAGCCTATAATCGCGAGATACAACATGTTGTGATGCGTCTATTTTTTCCAAGATTACGAAAAAGCAATGACAATGCGTCTGATCGGACTTGACTCCATTGGCCAATTGCCATTGCAAACGCTGTATTTTTCACTCCTAAAAACAAGGAACGATGGGTTGAGTGGTGGTTCTAAAGATAAAGGCAACATCCGGAAATACAGCTTCCATAGTCAGCGATCACACAAACACCAACGTTTCCCACTTGCCTTGCTCCGGGCCTGGTGTAAAATTGCCGTAGAATTGAATTAGCTTCAGAATTCGGAACCGCGAGTTAGATTACGTCCTCCATTTGAAAGAGAATACTGCGTAGAAGACGCAGCGAGGAGAAAATAAAGAGCATTGTAGCAGAGGCAAAGGGGGCATTCGTGGCCGAAACAAGTCTTTTGATATCAAGTGTCGGCCTTTATCTGAACCAGACAGCTGACGGAATGTACGTAAGGACCATAGCCAGAACATGAATCATGGGCCTAAATATGCGGAAAAGCCGAGGTGCGAAGTCGGAAATTAGGTGAGCTGATAAGATAAGCAATGACGACGTTCTGTGCTGCATCGGTGAAAGTCGAAAGTGTGAACGACGCAGTCCCCGTGGCCTCTCTGTTTGAATTCGTCACCGTCTGCACGGCCACTACGGTCGGGGGTTCCAATCCCCCCTCGGGCATGGATATTTGTGCCGTCCTAGTTCGTAAGTAGTTCATAAGTAGTTTGTAAGTTTAGGGACTGATGACCCCGTAGTTGAGTCCCATAGACTATACAAACATTTAAACAATTGAATTTTTTTTTTCAAACAGAGAAAGAGAGAACCACGACGCTTTTAGAAGAAGGAAAAAAAGACTGAGAGCTGTAAAAGTAGAAAAATGTAAGGTGATAAACATGAGTAGGAGAAACAATCCCATAATGTTCGAATACAGCATTAGTAGTGAGCTTCTTGATGCTGTCGCGTCGTTCAACTATCTAGGCGTAGCATTGCAGAGCGATATGAAATGGAACGAACATGTAAGGACAGTTGTGAGTAAGGCGGACAGCCGACTTCGGTTTATTGGTAGAATTTTGGGAAGATGTACTTCAGCTGTAAAGGAGACAGCGTATAAAACGCTTGTACGACCACGTCTCGAGTATTGCTCAAGTCTTTGGGACCCGCAGCAGATCAGTTTAAAGGAAGACATAGAGGCGGTTCAGAGGCGAGCAGCTAGCTTTGTTACCGGTAGGTTCGACCAATGCGCGAGTGTCACGGAAATGCTCCGGCAAACTCAATTGGGGATCGCTGGAAGAAAAACGACGTTCTTTTCGTGAATTTCTGTTGAGGAAACTTAGAGGGCCGGAATTTGAAGCTGAGTGTAGTACGATCTTGTTGCTGCCTACTTACATTTCGCGTAAAGATCACAAAGACAAGGTAAGAGAAATTAGGGCTCGTACAGTGGCGTATAGACATTGTTTTTCCCCTCGTTATATTTTGGAGTGGAGTAGGAAAGAAAATGCCTAGTAGTGGAACAGTGTACCCTCCGCCACGCACCTTGCCGGCCGCGGTGGCCGAGGGGGCTGAGGCGCTTCAGTCACGGTCTGCGCGGCCACTGCGGTCGGGGGTTCGAATCCCCCCTCGGGCATTGATATTTGTGCCGTCCTTAGGATTAGCTAGTTGCTAAGTAGTTTGTAAGATTAGGGACTGATGATCCCGTAGTTACGTCCCTTAAGCTATACAAACATTTGAACATTTTTTGAGCCACGCACCTTACGGTGGATTGCGGAATATATATAGATAGATGTAGATTTGGAAACAATTTTTATCTGTTGATTGTGTAATATAGTAAACCTAAGTCATAATCTTATTTTCAGGAAAATACAAATTGCGTTCTTTACAGACAAAACACATACGCATATCGATTTCTATGGATATAGGTGGAAGATAGGTGCACATATGGGATTAAACACCGACATGGAAAGTTTCCTGCCACTTTTATTTCATTTTACTTACATACCGTATTTCAGACGTTTAAACATCCATCGCCAGCGACACACAGATACTGTGATACTCACACACACACACACACACACATACACATACACACACACACACACACACACACACACACACACACACACACACATATGTTTATTGCACGTCTTTCATGACTCTAGGATTACCTGTCGTCGTACTGGTACAAGGAAACAAATCTTTAAATATCAACAATGATTCAGTTCGTTAAATTAAAGTATGTGGTGTGGAGGGAGACGTGCTTTAAACAGTCCGTGTAGTCGCTTTGTCCGTAACGTTGTGTTAGCTGAGTGGCCTACAGTACATGCCTAGGACGTTCCGGGTACTATGTCCGGCCATAGGACAAATTTTAATGCAGTGCCTCTCCTTATATATATATATATATATATATATATATATATATATATATATATATATATATATATATATTAGCTTATATGCCCGTGCTTCGCAACGGTTGTTAAAGAAGGTCCTGTGTATATCATGGTTCTTTGGGTTCCGGACGTAGGTCATCAAAAACACAATCCTTGTTGGATCTCTCTGTCAATAAACTCAGTTCTCCTAGCCAAGATGTCAAATTTAAGTAGAAGTCATTGTCGAAAACGATGAATGTTCATAAAGTTTTTCATACTAAGAGTGAAATTAATTTAAGTGCTTCGGAACAATGTAAATTCAATGTTTTGTTGTGTTCATAAAGCTACACATTGCAACAGCAGCGCCGAAAGCGGCTGGCAAATTACATTTCTGAAAACGATATTGGATAAGTGCGAATATTGACTTGTAACAGTTTTGACAAATATCTTCTTGCATAGGAATTTGGAATGAATTGTAAGACTGTGTGAATCATGAGACTCTATACAAAAGAGTTTCGCGTGAAAGTGCTGGTCATAATGAGATGTGACAACAACGGATGTATCTGATTCGGTAAAATTTTACTTTCTATCCTGGCGGCATCGTAATTTTATGTTGGCAACATCAATAACACGATATAAAATCGTTGCAAAGATGACCGAACCACATAGAGTGTAGATAAATTTTTGTGTCCCGACTTCGTCGCCGCTTTTGTGTCCCAGCCTCGTCGTAGGTGTCGGTGGCCGAGTGGAATGAGACCGACACGCTGGTGCAGGTACGGAGGGGCGCAGCCAGAAACTATAAACACTCGAGTAAATTAGAAAGAGATATATTGCACAGAATGTAACAATACTTAACTTTTACATAGTACTGCAGAATGTTGATACATAGTTATTAGAGGCCTGCCTAGTGCCTGTACAATAGCAAAGTCTTCACTGGTGCCTATCTGATTACGAAGGTCCTAACTCGTTGCTATCTCAGTCCGAAGTGCCAAGTGTCCTTCAGTGGTGGCCACGAGCGGCGTTGTCGCAGAGGGCGCTCGTGGCTGTCATCGAGAGAACGTCGCGCCGTGCGTGCATGGCGGCGCGCGGCGAAAGTAGGTGGCGCGCACTTTGTACTTGTGCGACACCACATAAATACTGCTGTTCCTGCTGTATGCTTGATTTCACGACAAAATATTTGCGTGTCACGCGGTTGGCTTATGACGATGTCACATGAATCTCGTTATTCAACATCTATTGCCAACATTATCACAGGGGACCGCCGGGATATGAGTAGGACTACGTCGCATAGTTTTTCTTGACCCAGCTGTCAAACTATAACACCTTTCACAGTAGAGAATGTAGCGGCTATATGTATCAGAGATCACTGATTAGCACAGACCAGTGAGCTTACTGGCACAGGCATATCAATATCTATGGCCTAAGAGACATTCATTAATGTATGTCTGTGTTTCCACCACGCTTCCACGACAGTGATCAATGTTCCACGAGTATTTTTATCTTTGAGTCTATCTGGATTTTTATCTTTGTTTTGTGTCTCTGTTCATAGTCGGTAATCTGTGGTTGACGGAAACATGTGATCTATTTAAAAAATTGCGTATTTGATATTCCTCGTCGTTATTAAAGTCTGAAAGGACCGCATTGTCTGACGATTGAAAGAATAAACAGATTTTGCCTCGTACCGTAAAGTTCGTAAGTCACAGAGTATATAGCTTTTCCTAAGAGTATTTATTGCATATTTTGCGAATTTTTGCTCGTCACACTCACCCACTGCCACGCACCGCGACCAAACTCCCTTACTAACATCATTAGAGCAAGGGCTATCTACCACTACAATCACGAGTGGGTGGCAGTATGTGGTCATGGAGGAAAGTCTTTCAGCACGTACACACACAAGCCTTTTATGTATCGATATAGATTTTGCGAATTTTTGCTCGTCACACTCACCCACTGCCACGCACCTCGACGAAACTCCCTTACTAACATCATTAGACCAAGGGCTATCTACCACCACAACCACGAGTAAGGGCTTCAAACTAGCCCACCCCTCCCCAGTAAGTGGGGAGGGGTGGGCAAGTTTGGAGCCCTTACTCTTACGGGAATTAGTTACATAACTACGAGTTTGAGTACTGTGGGCAGGGCGAAGCTGGGAATTTGTATCTGACGGGAGGCGTGCTTAGGTAGTCCTTGCAGGGGCGGTGATCACTGTGTCCCCAGTGGTGTAGGGGTCAGCGCAACTGTCTAGAAAGCAGGAGACCCCGGTTCGAATCCCGGCTGGGTTCACATTCTCAGCTTTGCCCAATCGCAGTTGATGTCATATATATATTCTGTGAATATTAAATAATAACAAGTGCAGGATCAGAAGTGACGCCTGAGCTTTCGGAACAGACGCCACATGTATATAAACATACTTTTCGTTTAATTTTGGTAACTTTGGGACTTTCGATATTCAATCTCGCTACGACAGCTCTGTGTTCACTAATACCTGTATCCGTTTTGATGCTCGTTATGAGCTCAGGATTGCTCGTTGCTAAGAGATCAAGAGTGTTTTCACATCCATTTACAATTCTAGTTGGCTCATGAACTGATTGTTCGAAGTAATTCTCAGAGAATGGGTCGAGTACAATTTCGCACTATGTTTTATGCGTAGTTCCTGATTTGAAAATATAAGTTTTATGCATACCTCCTGATATGAAAATATAAGTGCTGTGCCGGCCGCGGTGGCCGAGGGGACTGAGGCGCTCCAGTCACGGTCTGCACGGCCACTACGGTCGGGGGTTCGAATCCCCCCTCGTGCATGGATATTTGTGCCGTCCTTAGTCTAAGGTAGATGATAAGTAGTTCGTAAGTTTAGGGACTGATGACCCCGTAGTTAAGTCCCATAAGCTTAACAAACATTTGAACATTTGAACATAATCACTCAAGGTCGCTTGGATAGAAGATAAAATTTCACCATTTCTTGCATAATATGGCGACTTCAGATTAAGTCTGCTGACATCAACAAATGGGTACTTTTTTCAATGGCGTAAATTATCTCTCGAAATAATTAGCTTTAAAATGTAGATATGCGTTACTTACAATGCAGTTTTCACGTTTCTTATTTCTGGCACGTAAAAATTTGGATTGTTTTTTAAAGAATGAAGACACCATAATTGCATCAACTTTAGTGAGGTTTCCGCTGTCAGCCTTCACATAACCATCTTCCACTGTGGCATAAAAACTGTAAACGCGTTTAGATCACGAAAAAACTGAACTTAAAGCTGCGAAATGGAGGAAACGCGTACAATAATACAGCTCCGACTTCTAGTTGCTGCGCTGTGGGTGTTCTATGACGTCACCAGTACTTCAGCCAATAACGGAGCGTTTTCTATCACGTGATCTAATCGTGAAATTTGATGATTTTTTTAAAGCTTTAATTACTTAAAAAATAACAGATGTTTTGCAAGTATTCAAAGCGAAATTGCTTTCTGAATGTTATAATCATTCAGAATAACGACAATAGGGTATTTTCCTGTGTTAATTATATGGTTCGAATTGTTGTTATTCTGAAATGATTATAACATTCAGACAGCATTTTCGCTCATAATTCTTACAAAACATATTTTATTTTTACGTAATTAAAGCTTAAAAATCATTAAATTCCACGATTAGATCACGTGATCGAAAACGCTCCGTTATTGGCTGAAGTACTGGTGACGTCATAGAACACCTACAGCGCGGCAACTACAAGTCGGAGCTGTATTATTGTACGCGTTTCCTCCATTTCGCAGCTTTAAGTTCAGTTTTTTCGTTTACGTTTACAGTTTTTATGCCACAATGGAAGATGGTTATATGAAGACTGACAGCGGAAACCTCCCTAAAGTTGATGCAATTATGGCGTCTTCATTCTTAGAAACAATCAAAATTTTTACGTGTCAGAAATAAGAAACGTGAAAACTGCATTGTAAGCAACGCATACCGACATTTTAAAAGCTAATTATTTCGAGAGATATTTTATGCCATTGGAAAGAAAAGTACACATTTGTTGATGTCAGCAGACTTAATCTGAAGTCACCACATTATGCAATAAAGAGTGAAATTTTATTTTCTATCCAAGCGGCCTTGAGTGATTATGTTGGCAACATAAACAACAAGATAGAAAATCTTTGTCCAGATGTTCAGACCACATAGAATGACTAGATTAGTGTATCGTACAGACCACGAAGTAAGTAAATAATGCTGTACCGGCTCTATGATTCTTGTATGTACCCTTGTCCGATCAGTAAAAGTAACTGCCCTCGTAAATCAAAGGTTTCACGACAAAATATTTGCGCTTTCACGCGATTGGCTAATGGCGACGTCTCATGATTCTCGCTATTCAGCATCTGTTGCCAACAAAGCCACAAATAAATCTGCGCATTAAAGACGTCTCCCATATACGTATATTACGATAGGGTAAGTTGTTGTCAAGTAACCAGGAGGGCGTTGTCGATGTATAAAACGGTTGTTTGACTAAGATCTATTGGTGATAAAATTGCACTTACTGGAGATAAATAATTAGTGTTATACTTTTATAGTGGGCTGCAACAATATTCATGTTGTTCTCTCACCAAATATATTAGGAAATGGCTTTAATTACAGATAAATCGTAGGCGTGTAACATTATGAAGTTTTACTTCGCAAAATGTAAACATCAGGTCATTAACCTACACATAATACTACTTTACACCTTTGCAGTAGAAGAGAATGATACTAAACAGTTTAGTTTATCAATGGAATAATATTGTTTACTTACATCAAAAGGATCCTCACAGAAATACACACATGAAGTAGCCGCTATTTCATTTGGATCTCTTCGCGTCAGTGTCAACCACTTTTTGCGTATCTTCTCATTTTTCGGTGCTTGTAGGAACAATTTTTCTGGAGTCTTGACAGGTGTATTGGTACAGTGGGGAACTAAGCAATATTTGTAGGTCATTAGCAAACGTTAACGCCCAAACACGCGGCCTCGGCCCAAACAATATACAGGTATTTGTTTATCTTACGAGAGCAGCAACAGCAGCGTGTTATATGACGTCACAGGCATCACGTGACTCAAATGTAGCGTTTTAGCGGGCTTTCAAATTATTTGAATTACATTTTTTTTTTTTTTTTTTTTTTTTTTTTTTTTTTTTTTTTAAGTACTGAAATCCACGAAGTAAAAAAGCATGTTCGGACCATAATATGACATAATTAATAATTTAAAACGAATTCCAGAAAACAGTCAAATACCCTATTCGAAGCATATTTTTAACACAGGAAAATACCCTATTCTAGTTAGCTCATGAACTAAGTGTTCGAAGTAATTGTCAGAGAATGCGTCGAGTACAATTTCGCACGATGTTTTATGCGTACCTCCTGATTTGAAAATGTAAGTGCAGTAGTGCAGAAGACTCACCTGGTGGGAGAAGCGGTCCGCTAAACGTATGCCTGCGGTGTTAGACTGTGCCTCACTAACAGAACACCCGCTATCAGAGGCATCTCATCTGGCGGGACGTTATCGCGATGTGATGTGATGTGTACTGCGCGGGAAACACGCCGTATCGGCCAACACGTGACTACGACACAACACCGTCCACCCCTCTGCCCACGTTTAAGAAATCTTACACGCAGGAGCACCGCACGAACGTACCACCATTTCATCAACGTACTAATTCCGAAATGGGGGACATAGCAGTTCTGAAGCAAGCAGGAGTAAAATATAGGGAACTTAAGGTTATTTAGAACTTGTACAAAAACCAGACAGAGGTTGTCAGAGATGAAGAGCATGAAAGGGATGCAGTGGTTGGGAAGGGAGTAAGACAGGGTTGTAGTCTTTCTCCATTGTTATTCAATTTGTACATTGAGCAAGCTATAAAGGAAAGCGAGGAGAAATTTGGAGAAGGAATTAAAGTTCAGGGTGAAGAATTAAAAACATTGCGTTTTGCCGACGACATAGTAATTCTGTCAGATACAGCAAAGGACCTGGAAGAGCAATTGAACGGAATGGACAGTGTGCTGAAAGGTGCATATAAGATGAACATTAACAAGAGCAAAACTAGGGTAATGGAGTGCAGTGTAAGAAAATCAGGTGATGCTGAAGGAGTTAGATTGGGAAACGAAGCAATAAAGGAGGTAGATGAGTTTTGTCACTTGGGCAGTAAAATAACAAATGATGGTCGCAGTACAGAGAATATAAAATTCAGAATGGCAATGGGTAGAAAGGCGTTCTAGAAAACGAGAAATTTGTTAACCTCGAATATTTATTTAAGCCTAAGGAAGTCCTTTCTGAAGGCATTTGTGTGGAGTGTTGCCTTGTATGGGAGTGAGACATGGACGGTAAACAGTGCGGACAGGAAGAGGATTGAGGCTTTTGAAATATGGTGCTACAGAAGAATGCTGAAGATTAGGTGGGTGGATCGCGTAACTAATAAGGAGGTACTGAACAGGACTGGGGAGAAAAGAAATTTCTGGCATACCTTGACTAAAAGAAGGGATAGATTGGTATGACACATTCTTAGACATCAAGGAATTGTGAATTTAGCGTTAGAGGGAAGTGTGTGGGATAAAAATCGCAGAGGAAGACCAAGAGATGGATACAGTAAGCAGATTCAGACAGCTGTAGGTTGCCGTTCTTATGTGGAGATGAAGAGGCTTGCTCAGGATAGGGTATTGTGGAGAGCTGCATCAAACCAGTCTCCGGACTGGAGACCACAACAACAACAACAACAGTAGGTATTTCCGGTGTTAGAGAAGCAGCTGAGAGAGCTAAATACGAAAAAGTCTGCTGATCCGGATAGGATTACAGCCAGACAGACATCGTCAAATCTCCGTTATTTTTGCAAATATCTCTGCAACGATGCGAGATATGAAAACATCATAATAGAGCGAAGTTGTAGAGAATTTTCCCCTCTACTAATTAGATTATTCAGTTTTCGTGTCAGATGAACGGTTCGTTTGCAATCACAATTATATTACAAACGGCTTTTTTTGTATTACTACCGTCTTTTCAGTCAGAAAAATTTGAAAAAGGGAGGTTCTGGTCTCTGGCGGCCCACAATTATGTGTGCAAAATTTGGTGCTGATCGGTTGAACGGTTCCTCATAAAATCAGGAAACACGTTACGGACTGATAGACAGACATCCCAAAATCGCCGTTATTTTTGCAAATATCTCTGAAATGCTACGAGATATGAAAAAAACGTAAGAGAGAAAAGTTGTAGAGAATAATGTAGCACAAGACTTTTATATTTGTCCTGTTTTGCTTTTATTCGAGCGATGTTTACAAACTTGTAAGCCGGCCGCGGTGGCCGAGGAGACTGAGGCGCTCCAGTCACGGTCTGCACGGTATGACATGACAGTGCCCCCAGGCTGATGCCGCGCACTTCTATTTTATAGAGCCACACACATCGGCATATTTAAATCGCGCGCGCGCGCGCGCGCGCGCGCGAACGCGCGCGGGAAATACGAGCTTCGGGAAGTTTGTGACGTAGGGGTTTTTCCGCGGGGCTGGAAAACGGAAGCCGAGTCGCGCGGAGGAGGGCAGAGTCGCGTGGACTGCCGAGGGCGGCGGAGCGTGGTTTGCTCGTCGCGGCATTTTTCTGTAAAAACGTGGGATAGCTTTTCGCGGCTGAAGTACCGTTTTTTCGTATGCCTTTTGAGTTAAACGATTCCGGTGTGTGGGTCAAAGTGCGAAGTTGCGTGGGGGCTCGAGTCACAAAAAACATCTTTATAAATTTAAACACGTGCATAGAGAAAATTAAACGTATTTAAAACAACATCTGTGTGATGAACATTATTTTTTCGCAACTCGCCCTGTACGCCCATAAGTCTGTATAATTGGTATGTACTTTTGTTTATCAATTGAAAAATGTATTAAGGCGCACGTGGACGGAACAGCACCAAAGCGGGAATCATTTAATATCATCCCCAGAAAGTGGGAAAAGCATGTTCCGCCCCGTCGCATATGGGAGCTCGTCCATTTCGCGAAACAGTGTGTAGTGTGTACTGAGACACGTTCCGACTCGTCCATTTCGTGAAATAGTGTGTTCCGGTTTCGCCCATTTGAAGCGAGAAGTACGTCGCGGCTCGTTCATTTCGAGTGCGAAGTACATTCCGACTCGCGTGTTGAAGAAAATTTCAGCGGCCCACGGCAGCGAGTGTGCGGCAGGCAGCAACAGCGTAACCGGGAGACGCGGCGGCAACAGCCGGTATATTCCAGACCATCACCGTGCGGCGGCAGGACGCGGCAGATACGGCGCACAACAGCGGCGATTTCGGCATCGGCAGCTCAGCACGGAAACACGACGCAGTTACGCAGTGGACTTGCAGCACAGACAAAGAGATAAGTGTCGCAGCAGGCTTTTATTTTGTTGATTTCAGTTCTCTTGTCCCCAGCCATGAGTACCGAAACTGATAGGGTTTTAAGTGATAGTGAATCCTTAGAAAGTGGTAGTGGGTCTGAGGCCCCAACACAATCTAAGGCAGATGAAAGGAAAGCAATGATGGGTTGGATGATAACTGAATTTAAAGATACTGTAGGGGGCCTGGAAACAAAAATGGGGAATTCAATTGCTGAAATGGGAAACTCAATTATAAGTATAAAATCTGAAATGGGGAATTCAATTGCTGAAATGGGAAACTCAATAAAAAATTCAATGGGTGTTTTAAAAAATGAAATAATCTCGGACTTTGACAAAAGATTAGAAGATTTGACCTTAAAATTTGAAGTTAGAGAAAAGGATCTGAATGCCAGAATTGGTGCTGTTGAGACTAAGTTGAATGACAGGATAGAATCAGGAAAACAGATTTGTGAAATCAGGAATGAGGACACTAGGCAGGCTTTAATTGAAATAAACAAAAGGATTGTGGCTTGTGTTGATGAAACAAGTTTGGAAAATACAAAAAGTGTTTTAAGAAAGGAAATAGAACAGGTAGTAGCTGTAAATAAATGTAGTATAGAAAAGGTGAATAGTAGGATGGCTGACTTAGAATTGTGCTCTGCATCTGCAAATACTGGTTGGTTTGCGATGCAGATACCAAGTTGTAAAACTTTTTCAGGGGAAAGTAGCTACCATGTAGTAGATTTTATTGCAGCATGCAAAGATCAATTCCTGCCTCGAATGACTGATAATTGCAAAATAAAATACATCAAAAGAATGTTAGAAGGTCCTGCACAGACGTGGGCTAACCAATGTGCTGAAAAATTCGTTTCCTTTGAAGTTTTCGAAAAGCTAATTTTAGATAAGTACTGGAGCCAGGCTAAACAAGTCAGGTTACAAAATGAATTCTTAAATGGAGTTGCTTACAAGGGGGATAAACAGACTATGAAAGAATTCTGTCAGGAAGAGTTAAGGAAATTGGTGCACTTAGATAGACCATTAGGAGCTCTTACTGAAATATACACTCTTTGCCGGAGGTTGCCACAGAATTTAAATTTGCAACTTATACACTGCCCTACTGACTCTACTGAAAAATTTCTAGATTTTATAGAAAAACTAGATCATGCAATGGCATATGAACCTAGACATGGGGAGCCTCAAAATATAGCTAACCAAAGGGAACATAATAGGAATACCAGAAATTGGGGAAATAAGCAGCATGGCCACCACCAAGAAAGGAACGTGAATGAAAATTGGAGAAATAATGGGGGTAGATGGAATGGTGATGATAGGAATCTGAGAGATTCATGGAGAAGAACTAACAGGGATGATCGAAGGTTAACACAGGAAAATGGAGAAAGAAGAAGGGAACAAAATAGAAACGAACAACACAGACAACGTTCGGAAAACTAGAATTTGTTCCAAAAGGGGTCCGATTTGGGATGGGATACAAGGTACGAAATAGGACCGAGAGAAGGATAAATAATTACAAGCCAGATAGCAGGGGATCAGATAGGAATAACTATGACCAGAATAGAGAGAAAAGGGAAGAAAGAATATGTAATATGGATGCAATATTGGGCAATGAAGAAATGGTTGGGGGATGGTTTACACAGCATGATAAAAGAAATGCAAATAAGAGAAGAAATCATAAAAATCCAAGTGAAGATTGTAATGTGGGAGATTTGTTTAGTGAAAGAGTAAGTAGTGGGAGAGATGCTGAAGAAAACAGCATTGGTTTGGCTTCTGTATTAGGTGAATCAGGTTTGCTAGCGGAGCATAAGTGTGTGATTGAATGTAAGAGTATGCCAAGGGGATGTGTGAATGGTAGCAAAAGTGTCATTGAACTAGATGAGACAAAATCAAATATTAATATGTGTGAAAAAAAAATGTGGGTATTCCAAAGTTTAAAGCAATCACTAATGACAGTGTAATAAGAGCTGTATCTGGTTTGGTGCAACTTGATGATGTGTGGTTTGATGATGTAAATGTAAATAAGAATGTACAAGTACCTATAATTAATGAAGACTGGGAACAGGGTGAGAAGAGTAAATTTAAAGGCTGGGTGAAGAAGGTCAATTGGATTAGGAAATGGGCACCAGATGATTGGGCAATTCATAAATATGACTATATAAAAAGATTAGGAGAGCAATGTGGGAAAAATGAGACATATTACAATGTTCTTAAAGAAATATTTGGAGGGGATCCAGAATTTGATGAATTGAGGGGACAAAGCATATTCTCATTGGGAAGTAGTAAAATGACTGGTGAACATGACTCTGTAAATGAGGGATCTAGTGATGAACAAGAAATAGGGGATGACATACAAACTTTTGTCATCTATAATAGTGAACAGTATGAGGGTATGAAAGAGGGTGGAATGAATGCAAGGTGGATGGAGAAAGAGGAGCGTGAATATACAGCTAGTGATTGGATCCAATTTTTAACTTATAGAAAGAATGTAGAACCAAAGGAATGGGAAAAGGACAAGTTTGGTTTTGCAAGAAAGATAGCAATGCTAAATGCTAGGAACCCAAAATTCAAAGAGGTGTTTGAAAAAGTATTTGCAGGTGATGATAACATAGAACCATATAGCCCTAGTAGTCAGAGTCAGGTATGCAACATGGTAAAGTACTGCATACATGAGATAGAAGACGACCTGTTAGCAGAGACTGAATTAGAGAAAAATGTGATTGAATATGTGCAGCCAATCATAAATGTCACTGTTGGAGGGGTATGTGAAAATGCACTGATTGATACTGGGAGCTCTATTAGTGGCATTGCAGAAGACTTTTACAATCAGATTAGGACCACAGGAACAGTTGAATTTCCAGTCACAGGGGTAAGAATAAAAAATGCAACTGGAACTTACAGCAAGCCAGTGAGTAAGGAGGTTGTATTAGATGTAAATATAGGAGGGAAAACGTTTAGTCACGTTTTTCTGGTAATAAGAAATCTCTGTCTAAATCTTGTGCTAGGCAATGATTTTCTGAGTAAAAATGGGGCTTGCATTGATTGTAAGGATCAGGTGCTCGAACTACATTCTGGAGGATGCATGAAAAGGGTTACATTTAGAAGTGCAAGTAATGATAAGGATTTAGTGGCATGTCTGCACATAGCCAAATGCACAATGGATGAGGCTGAGGTTGAGGAAGAGATACGTAGGAAGGTAAACAACACTAAGGGAATTGACGACCGTGCAAAGGGGGAGCTGTATTATCTACTGACAAACAATAAGAATGTATTTTCTGAAAAGCCAGGTAAGGTAACAAAATTTGAGTATTCAATAAGGGTAAAACCACATGAGCCTATTAAAACAAAGCCATATGCTATTGCCATGTCAGAAAGGGAGGCTGTGAGGACAGAATTACAGCGGATGCTCGACTGGGGTATAATTGAGAGGTGTAGAAGTGAATATAGCATCCCTATGGTGGTTGTAAAGAAAAAGGACAAATCTGTACGGCTAGTGTTGGATGCAAGGAAGCTGAACAGAATAATAATACCTGAGACTGACCACCCACAAAATATGGATGAACTGATTCAGGGCTTTAATAATGTAAAACTGATGACAAGCATGGATCTCACAGCAGGATTTTGGCAGGTGGGCCTATCGGAGGATAGCAGAAAGTATACCGCTTTTCTGTTCGAAGGTAGGGCATACCAATATAAAGTGGTTCCTTTTGGATTATGTATATCTGTGGCTGTATTTATAAGGGCTCTAAGTTATGTGCTAGGGGATGAGCTGATGAGGCGGCTTACAGTTTACGTAGATGACATATTAGTCGCAACAGCTAATTGGGAAGAGCATTACTGTTTGTTGCAAGATGTGTTTACAGCTTTACTTCAAGGAGGCATGACACTAAAACTAAAGAAGTGTGAGTTTGTTATGGCTGAAATAAATTTCCTAGGTCATGTATTGTCATCAGAGGGGCTTTTGCCCAATGAAGACAAAATAAAAGCAATAGCTGAATGTGCAAAACCGAGGAATCGTAAGCAACTAAAATCTTTTCTCGGAATGGCTAGTTTCTACAGGAAGTATGTAAATGATCAGAGTCTAAATTCACCAAATCTGTCATTGTTACTGAAGAAAAATGTTTCATGGGTTTGGACTAATGAATGGGATAAAGATTTTGAGAAAATAAAAAGCAGTTTGTGTAATAACAACTTACTGTACTATCCCGACATGTCACTCCCATTTTATCTAGCCACTGACAGTTCAGATTATGGAATAGGTGTTGCTCTTTTCCAAAGGAAAAAGGTGGATGGGAAAATTGAGCATAGAAGTGTATCTTTTGCCAGCAGGGTTTTGTCAAAACATGAGCGAAGATATGGAATATCAGAGAAGGAACTTTTGGCAGTAGTCTGGGGTTTCTTAAAATTTAGAGTTTATTTGGAAGGTCATGAAACCATTGTTATGACTGACCACAAGGCTCTAAGCTATTTGCAAGAGTGTAAGTTGTTAAATAATAGGTTGGCACGGGGGGCACTAATCTTACAACAGTTTCAGTATAGGATAGAGTATATCAAGGGAACTGACAATGTGGTGGCCGATGCGCTGTCACGCCTGCCTGTCGGAGGGGAGGAAACCATTGAGCAGAAGGGAGAACATACTGAATTTCAAGTGAAGTATATGAAAGGATTAGATGAGGAAAAACATATTAGAAATATATGCAAAGACATGAGACGGATTCAGAACACTGATCCAAATCTGAAGTTAGTGAAGACCAGCATGGGTAAAATGGGGCATGAGAAATTAGATACATATTATAAAATTTACAAGGGGGTTCTATTTCGTAGAAAGAACATTGACAAGGAAGAGTGGCGGTTGTGTTGGCCCGAGGAACATATCCATTCACTTATAAGTTATATCCATTTAAGTCATGGTCATTATGGACCACAAAAATGTCTAGAAATTTTGCAAGATTATGTTTTATTTAACAATATGGATAGGAGAGTAAAAAAGCAGCTAGGTGCATGTGACAGATGTCAACGTGTTAAGCACAATACTGTGACTAGCCAAGGGGAAATGCAAAACATATTACCTAAGAAAGTGGGGGAATTACTGGCAATTGACATTTTTGGACCATTACCAACCAGTAGGGGTGGTCAAAAGTATATCTTGCTCGCTGTGGATGTTTTTTCAAAGTTTGTCAGATTGTATGGCATGAAGAAAGCTACCAGCAAAACTATAATCCATAAGTTGGAGTTGGATTATTTCAAGAAGCATGGAAAACCAAAGACTTTGTTATCAGACAACGGGTCCCAATTTATCTCCAAAATATGGGAGGATTTTATGCAGAAGACAGATGTAAAACATATAAAGATATCAGTTTACCACCCAGCAAGCAATCCAGCTGAGCGCTATATGCGTGAGTTAGGACGGTTGTGCCGGACTTACTGCAGCCATAACCACAAAACATGGGCTGAACACACTGCCTCCTTTGAGGATGTTATGAATAGTGTGAAAAGGAACGCTACCGGTTTTACACCGTATGAAATGATGACAAATAAGAAAGCTGCAAATTTGATAGGTGAAAAAATAGAATTCCCACCTGGGACTTCAACATCTCAAGAGGAACGGGTGAAGCTCGCGGCTGAACAAATGGCTAAGGTGGCAGCCCTGCCTAAACACAGGCATGACAGTAGATTCAAGCCCATTAAATATAAGATAAATGACCTGGTACTTGTGAAGACCACGGAGCGATCGAGCAATATAGATGGGGAGACCAAGAAGCTTTTTGAGCTATATCACGGTCCGTTTATAATAGCAGAGTGCCCACATCCAAATGCATATCGGTTAGAATACCCTAAATCAAGGAAACCACTGGGACAAAGAAATGTAACTGAGTTGCGATTATATAAACAACTAGTATAAAATACATGCCCGACACTGTGTGTAGAATTATGTTTTTTCATATAATTTATTGTAAGCAAAGGCATTGGGTAAGGCAGTCTCCAAGTATGATCAGTGTATATAGTAGGGTAAGGATTTGTGTAAATTTATTTTTGTAACTTTATTATATATCTGTGATTAATTTATGTGAAGCAGTAAGGACAGGGTTTAAAATTCAGATGTGGTGAAAATATGTACATAAAGGAGTAGATTATGTTATAAAGTACACATGTGAACTGAAGATTTTGAGTTTTACATGTTGACACTAGACCTGTGGATGTCATTTTTCTAACTAGTCCCAGATTAGGATTAGGCAGTGCAATTAGTTTTAAATATGGTAGTTTGGAACAGGTGATAATAATGTGGAAATGCACAAAGTTAAAAATATATATACATATATATTTTTTGGTGCATTGGAGGTAGAGAAATATTTGTATAGGGATATTGTGTATCCAAAGGATCATGTTATGTGTAAGTAGGAAATTCTGTGTGTATCATGTCAGAGTCTCGAAATTTGCAGAAGGGATGTAAGATTATAAAAACAAAATAAAATCTATATTTTCTGATACGAAAGATAATTAAATGAATTGAATAGTTTGTCAGAAGTACAAAAAGTTTTCTTAAGAGTTCATTTTGTGAGATGGGAATTTGGCTACAGTATTAGATTACAATCTCTAAATCCACATACAAATGACAATAACCATGCCACATCTTGAGTTTATTTTCATTGGAGCGGCCTGAGGGATATAAAATAAAAGAACAATGACTTCGACTTTTCTGTGTAACTATATGAAGTTCTGTTTTGATTGTGCTAAATCTGGATAGCAGAGAGGTGGGGTGTGAATCTGATGGATCCCTGGTATAATATATATATTTGCCAAAAGAAAAATCATTTGTATTCCTTTTTGTTTTCTCTCTCTCTCCCTTTCATTGCTTTCATGCCAGCTGAGAGGACAAGAGAGCTAAAATCATTGCCAGTAGCCTGAGCTGCACCAGCTTACAAACTGAAAAAGACAGAAGTGTAAGGACCAGTGCCCATATACTGAAGTGCAACACAAGGGATGTTGGAAGTGAAACTTAACAGTGCAACGGGAAGTTTATATTAAAAACGATGGTATTCATTCCATAATGAGACAGACATGGGGCATATCCATGAATATTAGTGATTTTTTTATTGTATGTTCTTGTTGATATGTGTCACATATACAAACTTTAAATATGTACAATTTCACAAAATTTAATTTTTGTCTCTAGTTGTAAGATTTTTTTGTATTGTATTTTCTTATTTTTGTTTGAGGGGTATATTTGTGTTATGTTTTGGTGCTACTTGCGACATCCTACACTGTGTTTGGAAGTCGCAAGTGGGGGTATTATGACATGACAGTGCCCCCAGGCTGATGCCGCGCACTTCTATTTTATAGAGCCACACACATCGGCATATTTAAATCGCGCGCGCGCGCGCGCGCGCGCGCGCGCGCGCGCGCGAACGCGCGCGGGAAATACGAGCTTCGGGAAGTTTGTGACGTAGGGGTTTTTCCGCGGGGCTGGAAAACGGAAGCCGAGTCGCGCGGAGGAGGGCAGAGTCGCGTGGACTGCCGAGGGCGGCGGAGCGTGGTTTGCTCGTCGCGGCATTTTTCTGTAAAAACGTGGGATAGCTTTTCGCGGCTGAAGTACCGTTTTTTCGTATGCCTTTTGAGTTAAACGATTCCGGTGTGTGGGTCAAAGTGCGAAGTTGCGTGGGGGCTCGAGTCACAAAAAACATCTTTATAAATTTAAACACGTGCATAGAGAAAATTAAACGTATTTAAAACAACATCTGTGTGATGAACATTATTTTTTCGCAACTCGCCCTGTACGCCCATAAGTCTGTATAATTGGTATGTACTTTTGTTTATCAATTGAAAAATGTATTAAGGCGCACGTGGACGGAACAGCACCAAAGCGGGAATCATTTAATATCATCCCCTAAACGACCACAAAACAGTTTTCCACCAGAAAGTGGGAAAAGCATGTTCCGCCCCGTCGCAACGGCCACTACGGTCGGGGGTTCGAATCCCCCCTCGGGCATGGATATTTGTGACGTTTTAGTTCGTAAGTAGTTCATAAGTAGTTTGTAAGTTTAGGGACTGATGACCCCGTAGTTAAGTCCCATGGACTATACAAACAAACAAACTTGTAATGAAAGACCAAATATAACATTAAGTTCTTGGTATGTGCTATTGAAAGTGTATTATCATCATTCACAAAATATAATGTCTGACATATACAAAGGAAAAAATAAAATAAAATAAAAATTAAAAAAGTAAAATTAAAATAAAAAAATTAAAAGAACAAAGGGAAACAAATTAGTGAATGATGCCGTTAAATGTCCACTCTACCTAGATTGCAAATTATTTGATTTTCAATCTTTCTATCTGAAAAGACAAAATAAAAATTATAAAATTCAAATGACTGCTAAGGTCATCTGTCTCTAGACTTACGAGCTGCTTTAACTGAAACCAACTTACGCTAAGAACAACACACACACACACACACACACAGACACACACACCCATGACCGAGAGAGGAATAGAACCTCCGCCGGGCAGCGGCTGCGCAGTCCCTGGGAAATCGCTTCAGACCGCTAGATCATCCCCGCACAGATGAAAGTTATACTTTTCGCTATTAAAATTTTCTAGTTGCAATTATGAAAAAACCGCACAGAATAGCCGCGTGGTCTAAGGCATCTAGCTACGAAATGGGCGGTCGTTTCCGCCAGAGGTTCGAGTCCTCCCTCGGGCGAGGTTGTATGTGTTATCCTTCGTGCAAGTCAGGTAAGTAGTTTATAAACCTAGGTACTGACGACCGCAGTAGTTTGTTCCAGTAGGCTTACAGAGATTTGAACATTTTGAACTACCGTATATTACCGCAGGTACGATACCTAAATCATAAAAGTACCATCATTTGATCAACGTACTAATTCCGAAATGGGGGACATAGCAATAGGTATTTCCGATCTAGAGAAGCAACTGAGAGAGCTAAATACTAAAAAGTCTGCTGGTCATACTTAGCTAGCATTTATCATCATCATCATCATCATCATCATCATTAGAGACTGATTATGCCTTTCAGAAAGTCAGTATAAATTTGAAAGCTTAATAAATCACGGAATAATGTGGATAGAGAGGTAAAAGTTGACACACATACTTGGAATGACATGAGGTTGTGTTAGAACAAAAAAAAAAAAAAAAAAAAAAAAAAAAAAAGGAAAGTTCAAATTGTCCGACAGATGGCGCTTCATCTGATCAGAAAAGCAATAATTAGCATAACAGATTAAGACATAGCAAAGCTGGTGTTCTTTACAGGAAACGCTCAATATGTTCACCATCATTGTAGAAAGATATAAAAAAGCCAAGATCGCTGATCATCAATTTTTATTTACGACGACCGGTTTCGCTGAACTTTGTCAGCATCATCTGGTCGAATAAAATCGTTTTACAAGGCCATAATCTTGTAATGTCAATCAGTTGTTATATAACAATTTACAGCGCATAGGTGCACTATGTCATTATAATAAAACATAATTATCACAGTGGGTGACAATAGCAAACTGATTAGTTTACCGTTTATCATCTGCATTTCTTGTTGGTGTTTAAAGGCCAGTAGTGTATTTAGCAGAACGTATCTCGTCTTAGAAAGCTCTAATTGCGTTCCACGTTGAAACAGACAAATGTGTGATGCATTCTTAAAATTTCGCTCGCAAAATTTTGCCAACCCAACTTCGATAACTAAAACCTTTCTCGCATGACCAAAATTTTTGTAAGATCGTCAGAAGAATACAGTTTCATAAGAAGTCCATATTTAGTCTTAATAATACGCTGATGTACAACAAACTAACATGTACACATAGTACAGTCCTTCCTGAACACATAGATGTCTACACCAAATTTGTGCAATGAATAATTTGATTGGAGTAGTTTGAAGAAACACGATTGAACAGCTGTTCTGTGGCGGACATGACACATGGATAACTTACTCAAGAAGGAGCGGAGCTAGTGGGAATGAACTTCGTGCTCAGACTATATGCTTCGACGTTTTTATTCATAAGAAATTGACAACTTACTCAGAGAACGTTGTTTTGCTCTAAGAATCTTCTCGGTAGCATGTGCTGTTTCTTACTCATACGACCCTATGACAGCGTCTGCCATGATGTCCTCATCCAGTAATTACACGAGTGATTCGATCACAAGCTTCCATAAGACGAGGCCACAGATCGAGCCTTGTGGACAACCTTTCCTCTTTCTTTTAGTTACTTCTTCGTCATCCTTCTGACATTCCTGTACCCTGTCTACCAGTCGAGCAGACTGTTGTACGGAGACTCGGGTACCTATAGTTTGTCTCAAACTCTTTAACACTGCGGGTCACCAAAGATTGTCAAACACGTCAGCAATATCTGATGGCGGATACAGAGAAATTTCAGAGAAGGGCAGCTCGTTTTGTGTTATCGCGACATATAGGAGAGAGTGCCACGAGTATCGCTCCGGAAAGGCCGAGCGCTCTAAAGCCCCTTGCTGCGGAGTGGGCGGCAGCAAACCGTCGGAGGTTCGAGTTCTCCCTCGGCCATGGTTGACTGTGTTGTCCTTATCGTACGTTAGTTCAAGTAGTGTGTAAGTCTAGGGACTGTTGACCACTGCAGTTTGATCCCATAGCATTACAAACTTTTGAACAGTTTTTCAAATCAAATGCTCAAGTACATTACTGATAAATCTGAAGCATTGAATTAAAATTTGTGGTGCGGCCTGGAATCGAACCCGGACCTCCATGCTTACTAGGCAGACGTCTTAACCGTTAGACTACCACACAACTAACGATTAAGGCGCCTTGGAATAGTCTTAAGTATGATTTCCCTCCACGTCACAAACTTTTATTCAGCTTCCGTGTTCCAAAGATAATTGCCACTACTGCCAAGGCTCTCCATGCAGCGGAATAGCACCTCGGCAATGGACATGGTGGAACAGTCCTGTTAAGGTGATATAAATATTAATTCAATACAAATAAACAATCCCTGAGACGGATTTTAATTCAATACTTCAGATTTATCAGTAATTTATTTGACATATTCGAGACGAAATTCCGTGTCAGGGATTGTTTATTTGTATCAAATGCTCAAATGTTTGTAAATTCATCGGACCAAACTGCGTTGTCATCAGTCCGTAGCTTACAAACTCCTTAAACTAAGAAACTTCCTGGCAGATTAAAATTATGTGCCGGAACCGGGACTCGAACCAGGGACCTTTGCCTTTCGCGGGCAAGCGCACTACCGACTGTGCTATCCCGACACGACTCACGATGCCGCCTCACAACTTTACTTCCGCCAGTACCTCGCCTCCTACTTTCCAAACTTCACAGAAGCTCTCCTGCGAACAACAGGTAATTCCAAGATATTTTTGTTTCCCAATTACACAGCTTGCTAATCGATGGTAGTTTTAGAAATATTAATGCTGTATCAAATAATGCAATTAAATAATCAAATTCATGGCTTGTAGGAAATAAACGGATGCTGAATCACATTTAGACTCCAGTTTTACATTTTCTAACACACAGTCCAACATTTCGATTACACAGAATGGTTGCATCATAAGTGATACTGAACAGTTAAAATTGTTAGGCCTTCATGTAAGTAGTAAGCTCTTATGGAAAGCCCATGTTTAGATGTTCAGGATAATGTTAATAATTAATTTTTGCGTTGTTTACCTTTAGAACAATACCTGAAATAAGTGGTAGTTCGACACGAAAGTTAATCAACTTAGATTATTTTCATTTGTTTATGATGTGTTGTGTTATTTTTGGGGTTCGTAGGAGAGCTTCTATGAAGTTTGGAAAGTAGGAGGCGAGGTACTGGCGGAAGTAAAGTTGTGAGGCGGCATCGTGAGTCGTGTCGGGATAGCACAGTCGGTAGTGCGCTTGCCCGCGAAAGGCAAAGGTCCCAGGTTCGAGTCCCGGTTACGGCACACAATTTTAATCTGCCAGGAAGTTTCAAATGCTCAAATGTTTGTAAATCTATCAGACCAAACTGCGTGGTCATCAGTCCGTAGCTTACAAACTACTTAAACTAAGGTAAACTAAAGTAAGGACAACACACACACCCATGATCCAGGGAGGACTCCAACCTCCGACGGCGAGCAACCGCGCGCTCCGCAACGAGGCGCCTTAGACTGCTCGGCTACTCCAGCGTGACGAACAGTTTTTCGATGCACGAGTTGGTGTGATAATTATTAAAACGCTTCATTCGCTGTAGCGAGACATTTTTGCGAAATTTCTTTCACCAACGTTCTCATCCAAACGCCTACATTCCCACTAGTATAGGGATCTTAATAATGAAGTAAGAGAAATCAGAACTGAATACTAAAAGCTTTAGGTGTTCATGTTCGTTTCTCCCATGCGCTGTTAGAGAACTGAACGATAGAGATATAAAAGCGGTATGATAAACTCTCTGCGAAGCATTTAAATAGTAAAATCGATCACCAAACGTTGCTCGGGATTGTTTTTTTTTTCTGTTACATAGTGGTACATAGTGCTACTCACAGAGTTTTCGAGGATAACTTATTTTCTGTGTTCCGAAAAACTCTAAATTAATTTTTTGATCGCTGTTTTACGAAAAATACAACTAAACAGATGAACTTGAAAAGAGGATACCAGTGTGTGGAATATTTCATCGCGAAAAACAAGAAATTAATTTTGTACCGGGTGATCAAAAAGTCAGTATAAATTTGAAAACATAATAAATCATTTATTAAGTTTTCAAATTTATAATGACTTTCTGATCACCCGGTATATATATTTCATCCCGAGATGATATTTTGCATTTATACAGGTTTCCTCTTTTCAAGTTCACCAATTTAGTTGTATCTTTCGTAAAATTAATTTCGTAATTTTTTCGGGATGAAGTTTTGCATTTACACTGGTTTCTTAAATTCGAAATCTCGCAAAATGGCGTTTATGGCATTTTTACAAAAAACACAACTATGCAGTTGAACTTCTTTTCATGTATATAAAAACATAATTTTGGAAAATTTGGTTTTTACGAAAATTGTCGGTGAACTTCAAAAGAAAAATAACGTCAAACATTTATAAATTACAAATTTACTGAGCAAATCTTATATCTTTGAACGAGCAATTGTAGTCTTTTGAATATATATATATACATATATATATGCTGCTATTTTTCTTTTGAAGTTCACCTACAATTTTCGTAAAAACCAAATTTTCCAAAATTATGTTTTTCTAGCCGGCCGCGGTGGCCGAGGGGACTGAGGCGCTCCAGTCACGGTCTGCACGGCTACTGCGGTCGGGGGTTCGAATCCCCTCTCGGGCATGGATATTTGTGCCGTCCTTAGTCTTAGCTAGTTCATAAGTAGTTTGTAAGCTTAGGGACTGATGACCCCGTAGTTAAGTCCCATAAGTAAAAAAATAAAAAAAAAATGTTTCTCTATATATCAAAAAATCAACTTCGTATCTTAAGGGGTGAAATTTTTTATTTTCACTGGTTTATTTCTTTTGAAGTTCAACTGCATAGTTGTATTTTTAGTAAAAACGCGATTTTCCAAATATATATATATATATATATATATATATATATATATATATATATATATATATGGAGAGAGAGAGAATTAGAATATAAGAACCCAGGGTAAATGCAAAATTTCATTCCGAAAAAATACGAAATTAAAAGAATATATATATATATATATATATATATATATATATATATATATATATACAAAAGAAAATTAACAGTATATATACGAGAATTGCTCTTTTAAAGATATAAGATTTGCTGAGCAAATTTGTAGTCTATAAATGTAATATTGGAAAATGGCGTTTATGGCGTTTTTACAAAAAACGCAACTATGCAGTTGAACTTCTTTTGATGTATATAAAAACATAATTTTGGAAAATTTGGTTTTTACGAAAATTGTAGGTGAACTTCAAAAGAAAAATGACGTCAAACATTTATAAATTACAAATTTACTCAGCAAGTCTTATATCTTTAAACGAGCAATTGTAGTATATATATATATATATATATATATATATATATATATATATATATATTCTTTTGAATATATATATATACATATATATGCTGCTATTTTTCTTTTGAAGTTCACCTACAATTTTCGTAAAAACCAAATTTTCGAAAATTATGGTTTTCTAGCCGGCCGCGGTGGCCGAGGGGACTGAGGCGCTCCAGTCACGGTCTGCACGGCTACTGCGGTCGGGGGTTCGAATCCCCCCTCGGGCATGGATATTTGTGCCGTCCTTAGTCTTAGCTAGTTCATAAGTAGTTTGTAAGCTTAGGGACTGATGACCCTGTAGTTAAGTCCCATAAGTAAAAAAAAAAAAAAAAAAAAAAAAAAAAATGTTTTTCTATATATCAAAAAATCAACTTCGTATGTTAAGGGGTGAAATTTTTTATTTTCACTGGTTTATTTCTTTTGAAGTTCAACTGCATAGTTGTATTTTTAGTAAAAACGCGATTTTCCATATATATATATATATATGGAGAGAGAGAGAGAGAATTAGAATATAAGAACCCAGTGTAAATGCAAAATTTCATTCCGATTAAATACGAAATTAAAAGAAAAATAACAGTATATTCAAAAGAAAATTAACAGTATATATACGATAATTGCTCTTTTAAAGATATAAGATTTGCTGAGCAAATTTGTAGTCTATAAATGTTTGACGTGGGTACCAGCCCAGTATTCATTTGCTAGGATGTGAAAAACAGCCAAAAAACTCACATTGATGCTGATGTTATTCCGCAGGCATCTTGGAGTCGGGCAGGCGCGCGTCGAGCTCCAGGAATCGGGCGCATTTACGCACTCGGCTATCCAGAGGATATAAAGCACACCGATGTTCTAGCGAGCTTAGCGTAGGGATCCGAGTTGTTAAATAATTCGAAAAAAGGAAGACAGTATTAGTTCTGTCGTCAGAGTTTCGGACGTGCTTCCTTCGTGATCCCACCGCGTGCACTGAAATGCCATGTCACGGTCGATATTTTTTCCGGTTGCCCTTGGTGAGCTGCCGATTACAATGAAAGAGTCACGCGACAGACACATCAGCATGTATACACACCTGTAGTCATAGCTGCCGGCATTCCATGGGTCTCTATTTATTCTATTCTTACGTTTACCTATATCCTTCTTCCACCACTGTCCATCGTCTTCTCCAACTCCATCTGCAGCGATTTTCGACCTATACATTCGTTTTTGCGTACATCGGTTCTTATGGCAACATGACTAGTTAAGGAGAGGGGTTCCCCAAGGTTCTGTTCTGGGGCCGGTGTTCTTTCTCATTTATAGAAATTGCATACCTTTCAGCTATGACGATCCCTCTTTGAATAAGGTGATCGCCACATTTAATAATTAATTTGTTATAAAATTTCAACATGACGAAATATTAATTGTGAAGGGGTGTTTTTCAAAAAGAACAAATAGAAATCCACTTCGATTTATTGCTACAGGCAAGATACACAGATCTGACATACTACTGGCATGAACTGAACTCTAATTCTGAAGTACAACAACCGACTAATTCACGCGCATTACATGTATTTATTACATTATTAACAATGATAAGTGATGCATAATTATTACAATGATAATTTACGAATCGGTTCTTTTATAAACAACAAATTTATGTAATTTGTATTTTTTATACAATGTCACTGTATTAGTATAAGAAATAACTGATTAAATAGTGTTAATATTTTATAAATGAAGTGATTCCTATTGTTTGGTTGAAGTTAAATAATCTGCTTTACAATGAACTACAATGTCTGACAATTAGCCATAATGACAATTAGATGTAACAACAACTTTAAATCACAATTTGTACTCGAATTTGGTCAAGCCAAAAATATTATGAAAATTGATCTAATCTTAATTAAGGAAATGAAAGGAAATAAAAGCTGCAAAATAAATACTATGAAATTACTGGGGTTTAATAGTGGGAACAATGGTAATAGAGCATTACGAAATTAATGAGGTTTGAAAATGGGAAAATATGGTAATGGTAGTTACGAAGTTATAGAAATTTAGTAATGGGCATAAAACCTGTAATTACTATAAAATTAATGGATTTATTAATGGGAATAAAATGAGGTAAATACTTAGTGACGTTGTTATAATGTAGAAATGAATACGGGTGGTATCACAAACTTTACTACAGGATAGAAAGGTTTAAAGGTGGTATCATAAACTTTATTACAGGAAAGAAAGGCATCCGGAACTTCAGTATATAGGAAATGGTATGCTAAACTACACTATAAGGAAAAAAGACTATCCTGGATTTCAGTAAAGAGAGGTATCGTATACTACATTAGATGGAGGCTCATGTTGTTACATTACACAGCACAACCGGTAAATCCAAGATATTTTTGTTTACACAGCATGCTAATCGATGGTAGTGTTAGAAATATTGATGCTGTATCAAATAATGTAGTTAAATAATCAAGTTTATGGCTAGTAGAAAATAAACTGATGCTGTATCACATTAAACTCCAGTGTTACAGTTTCTAACAGACACTTCAACATTTCGATTACACAGAATGGTTGCAAGCTGAGACTGGACAGTTAAAATTTTTAGGCCTTCAGTTGAGTAGTAAGCTATTATGAAAAGCCAAAGTTCAGGATATTGTTCAAAATTTAAATTTTGCGTTGTTTACCTTTAGAACAGTATCTGAAATAAGTGGTAGTTCAACACGAAACGCAGTCAGGTTAGATTATTTTCATTCGTTTATGATGTGTGGTGTTATTTTTTGGGGTATCTTCTCTGATTTAAAAAGGGTGCTAATTGCGGAGAAAGAACTGACATAAAGTTGTTTTAAGTGGTGATATAGAGCAGCAATTTGCTTAGATAATTTCATCTTTGTGTCAACTGCTCTACAATACTTGCGGTTTCTTGCTACACATTTGTTCCGCCTGTTTTTGCAGATATACAGGGTGTTTCACTAAGTGTGTTTGCCTCTGTAACTTATAAAATAATAGGTGACGGGAAATTTTAATGCGGTAGGTCAACAAAAGAAATGTTACACTTTCTGCGGAGCTATGAACATAGTTTATTGTATCATTTTCCAAAGAGTTACAGCACAAATATATAATTTTTTAAATGGGACAATAGTTTATTCTTTCCTGCATTGGATTCGTTGAAATCAGCTGCGTCCAAATCAACTTAAACTACATCCCTATCACTGTTAGTTTGGGAGCTACAACCCTTCAAAGTTTATGGGGCGGAGGCTACGACAGCGTAGCTGACTGGCTGGTGGTCATGAGACAGTGGGCCGTGCCCCAGGGGATAGCCACTCGGCCAGTCAGCTACGCTATTGCAGCCTCCGCGCTTGAAACTTTGAAGGGTTGTAGCTCCCAAACTAACAGTGATAGAAATATAGTTCAAATTGATTTGAATGCAGCTGGTTTAAACGAATCCAATGCACGATAGAAAAAAACTATTGTTTCATTTTAAAAAATATATCTTTGTGGTTTAACTCTTTGGAAAATGATACAATAAACTATGTTCATAGCTCCGCAGAAAGTGTAACATTTCTTGTGTTGACCTACCGCATTAAAATTTCCCGTCACCTATTATTTTATAAGTTACAGAGGGAAACACACTTAGTGAAACACCCTGTATATAAAATAAAGTGAATAATATAATATATCTCATACTATTAACATCTACACATTCTCACTTTATTGACAACATCTGATACATTTTCATAGTATGTGTAAATGTTGAGCAATCCAAAGAGAAAATGCACATATCTCGATATAAATAACATATTTGAAAGTTGATGCACCAAAATATATCGCTGATTTATAAAGTACGATGTTCATGATATAAAGTAATAAAAAATGTGTCAGGAGACTAAACTTTCTAGAACAGCTAAAGAATCGCTTTATCGTGTTTTAGAGCCTTCTTTACTTCTTCCTGTAGTTTCCTGGTTGTTTGGTGAATTTTCCGGACAAAAATAATATCTATTCACTCAGTGCATTGTATTATCTATGACTGTATTTTAACACACGCCAACATTATTTGCTATTTCAAAGTTTAACTTGGACAAACTCGTTTTTTTTTTGTTTTTTTTGTTATATATATATATATATATATATATATATATATATATATATATATATATATATATATATAAAGTGTAGTTTATGAGTCCTGGACTGGTGTTTGGCGTGTAGATGTTGACAACGCCGCAAAGGCAGCCAATCAGAGGTTGCGTTCGCGTAGCCAATAGAATTTTTTCGTTTCATGTCTACTGAATTAGGCGTCAGTTTTGATATTGCTGTAAGCCCGAAACGGCAGATTCCGTTATAAATTTCAGTGATACCGCGATTAAAGATTATAAGGTTTGTTAAACATCGATGTAGTTTTCGAGGGCAGTATTTCACAAGGATAGCTGATTTATTGATAATTTCATCTTTGTGTGAACTGCTGTACAATATTTGCGATTTTTGTTTCACATTTGTTCCGTCTGTTTTGCAGATATATATATATATATATATATATATATATATATATATATATATATATAAAATAAAGTGAAAAATATAAAATATCTCATACTATTAAAATCTACAAATTTTACACTATTGCCAACATTTGGTACATTTTCACAGTATGTGTAAATGTCAGTAATCTCTATACAAACTGGATGTATAACTTTGCTCTCTGAGCATATAATTACAGCGTGCCTGCACATTAAGATGTTTTCTACACGTTTTCGCATTGTCCGCCATGTTTTAATTTGGCATGCGAATTTTTAAAAGTTATTACGTGACAAAAAATTACTTGCTTACCTCTTGGTTTTAAATTTATGTCAATATGCGATGTAATAGGCTAACTTGGAAGCGCAATCAAAACGTATTTTCTTCTCGTTTTCTTCTAAAACTTCATAGCAGCCATATTTGAATTTGGCAAGAAACGGAATATTAGCATCTATGACTGGCACGCTCAGACAGCTGAAGTTCATCATCCAGGTAGTGTAGAGATCACTGGTAAATGTTAAGCAATCCAAAGAGAAAATGCACATATCTCTATATAAATAACATCTTTGACAGTTTATACACCAAAATATATCGCTGATACATATAATGTGTGTGTGTGTGTGTGTGTGTTCTCTCTCTCTCTCTCTCTCTCTCTATATATATATATATATATATATATATATATATATATATATATATATATATATGTCAACCATATATCGGGAACAGCATTAATTAATTTCTCATATTCAGAGGGCAATGTTACGTTGAGACTGAAATTGCAGTACATTCCTGACAAGAAAACCTGAAAAATTCACGTCGACCAGTTTTGAAATTGCTGTAAGCCCGAAACGGAAGATTCCGTTATGAATTTCAGTGATACCGCGATTAAAGATTATAAGGTTTGAATAAACGAATCTGTAGAGCGGTAAACTATCTACCACTTTGTTCTCTCTTTTTTTATTTTTTTATTTATTTATTTTTTTTTATTTTTTTTTTTTTTTCATAACTCGCACCGCTTCAGTCTATATGAAAAGTAACGGCGATTTGACACTGTCGCTTCATTTTACGTAAACCACGACAGGCAAACATAGTAAACTTGAAAAAGGACTACTACGCCGACACAGGATATTTCAGCGAACTACCGCCTATTTAAACTACTAAAGGTAAAATTCAGTATGAGAAAATAGCTTATTTTCTTCATACGAAATACGAGAAAGTTAAATCACAAAATAAAGTTCAAATAACAGTATGAACCAAAAAATAATAAATATGGTATAGCGCGGATTCCTCGCCACAGAATAATATTGCCCTTCACTGCAATCACAGATGTTCTCCTGGTGAATCCCACACGATAATATTTTATCGGAAAAAGAAGTTTAAAGAAGTAAAAGTTAAAAAAAAGGGTAAAAGTCTAGTTTATGAGTCCACGAGTAGTACTCGGCGTATAGACTTTGGTAACGGCGCGATGAATAAGACAAGTGAAGCCAGCCAATCAGGAGTCTCGTTCGCGTGGCCAATAAGAAACAGCTTTGGTGTTTATTAGCTTATATGCCCGTGCTTCGCAACGGTTGTTAAAGAAGGTCCTGTGTATATCACGGTTCTTTGTGTTCCGGACGTAGGTCAGCAAAAACACAATCCTTGTTGGATCTCTCTGTCAATAAACTCAGTTCTCCTAGCCAAGATGTCAAATTTAAGTAGAAGTCATTGTCGAAAACGATGAATGTTCATAAAGTTTTTCATACTAAGAGTGAAATTAATTTAAGTCCGTGCTTCGGAACAATGTAAATTCAATGTTAGGTTGTGATCATAAAGTTACACATTGCAACAGCAGCTCCGAAAGCGGCTGGCAAATTACATTTCTGAAAACGATATTGAATAAGTGCGAATACTGATTTGTAACAGTTTTCACAAATATCTTCTTGAATAGGAATTTGGAATGATGTAAGACTGTGTGAATCATGAGATTCTATACAAAAGAGTTTCGCGTGAAAGTGCTGGTCATAATGAGATGTGACTACAACGGATGTATCTGATTCGGTAAAATTTTACTTTCTATCCTGGCGGCCTCGTGTTTTTATGTTGGCAACATCAATAACACGATATAAAATCGTTGCAAAGATGACCGAACCACATAGAGTGTAGATAAATACTGCTGTTCCTGCTATATGCTTGATTTCAAAACAAAATATTTGCGTGTCACGCGATTGGCTTATGACGATGTCACATGATTCTCGTTATTCAACATCTATTGCCAACATTATCACAGGAGGCCGCCGGGATATGAGTAGGACTACGTCGCATAGTTTTTCTTGACCCAGCTGTCAAACGATAACACCTTTCACAGCAGAGAGTGTCGCGGCTATATGTATCAGAGATCACTGATTAGCACAGACCAGTGAGCTTACTGGCACAGGCATATCAATATCTATGGCCTAAGAGACATTCATTAATGTTTGTCTGTGTTTCCAGCACGCTTCCACGACAGTGATCACTGTTCCACGAGTATTTTTATCTTTGAGTCTATCTGGATTTTTATCTTTGTTTTGTGTCTCTGTTCATAGTCAGTAATGTGTGGTTGACGCAAACATGTGATCTATTTAGAAAATTGCGTATTTGATATTTCTCGTTGTTATTAAAGTCTGAAAAGACTGCAAGAAAAAATAAACAGAGTTTGACTCGTGCCGTAATGTTCCTAAGTCACAGAGTATATAGCTCTTCCTAAGAGTATTTATTGCATATTTTACGAATTTTCACCCACTGCCACGCACCGGGACCAAACTCCCTTACTAACATCATTAGACCAAGGGCTATCTACCACCACAACCACGAGTGGGTGGCAGTATGTGGTCATGGAGAAAAGTCTGTCAGCACGTACACACTCAAGCCTTTTATATATAGTGGTAGATTGTTTGTAAACTATCTATCTATGAAGTTTTAGAGGGCAGTATTTCACAAGGATAGCTTCATTGACCGGACAAAGGTACATCGAAAACCCGTCAACCATAGAACAGGAACAGAATTAATTAATTTCCACAAAATTTGTCGCGAATTCCGAGGGCAGTCTTGCACCAGGATAGCTGATTTATTCACGTCAACCATGAGCAGGTACGAGATAGCATCATTTTTGTCCTTTACTATTATTTGTTTACAAACAATAAACACTAAAGCTGTTTCTTATTGGCCACGCGAACGAGACTCCTGATGTGCTGCCTTCACTTGTCTCATTCATTGCACCGTTACCAACATCTACACGTTTAGCACTACTCGTGGACTCTTAAAGCAGACTTTTAACCCTTTTTTAAAACTTTTACTTCTTTAAACTATTATTTTAATATCTTTTCCATATTTCGGTTTTCTTTTTCCGATAAAATATTATCATTTGGGAATTGCCAGGAGAACATCTGTGAATGCAGTGAAGGACAATATTATTCTGTGGCGAGGAGATCGAGGTTGACCATATTTTTTTTTTGTTCATACTGTTATTTGAACTTTTTTTGTGAGTTCACTTTCTCGTGTTTCGTTTGAAGAAATTAAAAAAAAGAAAAGAAAAAACAATTCCTCATACTGAATTTTACCTTTAGTAATTACAAAAAAAAAAAAAAATAAAAAAAAAATAAAAAAAAAATAAAAAAAAATAATGTTTGTATAGTCTATGGGACTTAACTACAGGGTCATCAGTCCCTAAACTTACAAACTACTTATGAACTACTTACGAACTAGGACGGCAAAAATATCCATGCCCGAGGGGGGATTCGAACCCCCGACCGTAGTGGCCGTGGAGACCGTGACTGGAGCGCCTTAGTCCCCTCGGCCACAGCGGCCGGCGGTTATAACGTTTTAATATATTTTAAGTAATTACAGTTTATTCTACCGATACTCATCTTTTCAAAATTTCGATGTATGGGGGTTCTTCTCGCTGCAACATTATTCTCCTGGGGCGTCGTGGTAGAAATAAATACTCGGTATGTACAATTTTTCACTTCTTCTTTAATTTAAATTAAACATCTCCTCCACGAAAACATTAAAACTTCATAACAAAGCTTCAGAACTTCGCTGACAGAACTTCCATTATACAACAACAGACTGACATAGCTTCCAGTGCACTTTAGAAAAGTCGAAACTGGAACTCCCCACGCAAGGCGGTGAGGCAAATATATAACGTCGGCAATTATGACGTTACATTATCCATTGTTCATAATAATTGAATATAGTAATTTACAATTAACGAACACAACAGTAAAACGTTTCACGTATACAAAAATAATCACAATATAAAATGAAAACTATGCATACAATAATTTTAGATGACACATGTATTTTTAAGACGAAATTTCCGATCTTTCTGTTAACAACAAAGTGCGATGTTAAATATCAATTAATTTGTTAATGAATACATCATACATGTTCCTAACATATATTGAACTATCAAATGTCATGGCCATTCACAAAATATACTCCAAATGTCAAGTCAGTCAATATATACAAAGAATTCAATATTGATAATTAATGTAATAGTCGAAATAACACAATTCTCAACTTATAGTGTTGAGTACATTTAGACACACATTGAAAAAGGAACTTGTTTCGAATTTTGCTACTATTCTTTTTAACTGTCCCTATTTCTTTTTACTGAAAACTTTTCTAAGACCATAATGAACAGAAAAAAAAGATAAAAAAATTATCCCTCTCCGTCGAACGAATAGTCCGTTATAGTGCTAAATTGAATCAAAAACACATTGAAAAACGCAGTTTGAAGTTTTCTCAAATTTTACAATATTCCGGTAGATCTTTCAAAAAAAGAAATATTTCATACAAACCTTGCCCTGTCAAGCCGATCTCAAGTGATTCCATGTGGCAAAAGATATTTTATTCGTAGAAAAAAAATCGCTTTCGGTTTTTCCTAAATTTTCCTACTTTTTAGGCGACTTTTCCAAATTTTTATTTGATACGAACCTTACTCTTGATTTCAACATGAAATGTACAAAATTTTATCGCAATTCGGTGAACGGTATTGATAGCTCACTAGAAAAAGTTGTTTCAGTTTATCCCGATTTTCCTCTTTTTCTGAGCAACTTTTCCATATTTTATCAGCGTTTAAACCTTCCCTGGACTTACACGAATAATTCAAGACTAAAATTAGCCAAATCGGTTCGGCCATTCTCGAGTTTTAGCAGGATATATTGGGAAACTTTCTTTCTTGTTGTGCCTCTTAGGTATGGATTTTCACATATATTATTGGCGTCATTATATTGTATTTCACGTTGGTTAACAGTTGTACTTGTACAAAAGCCAGACCGCAGTTATTAGACTCGAAGGGCATGAAAGGGAAACATCAGTTGGGAAGGGAGTAAGACAGGGTTGTAGCCTTTCTCCAATGTTGTTCAATTTGTACATTGAGCAAGCTATAAAGGAAAGCAAGGAGAAATTTGGTGAAGGAATTAAAGTTCAGGGGGAAGGAATAAAAACATTGCGTTTTGCCGACGACATAGTAATTCTGTCAGATATAGTAAAGGACCTGGAAGAGCAATTGAACGGATTGGACAGTGTGCTGAAAGGTGCACATAAGATGAACATTAACAAGAGCAAAACTAGGGTAATGGAGTGCAGTGTAAGAAAATCGCGTGATGCTGAAGGAACTAGATTGGGAAACGAAGCAATAAAGGAGGTAGATGAGTTTTGTTACTTGGGCAGTAAAATAACAAATAATGGTCGCAGTACAGAGGATATAAAATGTAGTATGGCAATGGGAAGAAAAGCACTTTTGAAACAGAGAAATTTGTTAACATCGAATATTAATTTCAGTATAAGGAAGTCTTTTCTGAAGGCATTTGTGTTGAGTTTTGCCTTGTATGGGAGTGAGACATGGACGATAAGCAGTGCGGACAGGAAGAGAATAGAGGCTTTTGAAATGTGGTGCTACAGAAGAATGCTGAAGATTAGTTGGGTGGATCGCGTAACTAATGAGGAGGTACTGAACAGAATTGGTGAGAAAAGGAATTTTTGGTATAACCTGACCAAAAGAAGGGATCGCTTGGTAGGACACATTCCTAGACATCGGGGAATCGTAAATTTAGCATTGGAGGGAAGTGTGTGAGGTAAAAATCGCAAAGGGAGACCAAGAGATGCGTATAGTAAGCAGATTCAAGTGGATGTGGGTTGTCGTTCTTATGAGGAGATGAAAAGGCTTGCTCAGGATAGGGTATTGTGGAGAGCTGCATCAAACCAGTCTCCGGACTGAAGACTATAACAACAACAACAACAGTTGTACAGCATGGGATACGCAAAGGTTTGGAGTGCGACTATGACAGAGACCCACACTCCACAAACAGCGTGCAGTGCACTTAATCTATCACCAGAACTCAGTGTTAGGTAAACCAGGTCACTGTGGGGAATATCCGTCACGTTTCCAGACAGTTCCCCCAATACTTATTCCTAGAAATGAGTTTCATTATTTAGAGCACTCCTTTTTATCTCAGATATCTTTCTTGAGTCATCACAGAAGTTATTTGTTTGATTGCACAAGTATCTGATAAAATACCAATACGTTAATGGACAGCGTTATCGAGATACCAGTTTCCTACTTTTGATATAGAGGCATGTTCATGAAGATGAGATTTAGAGATATTTGCTTTGTTGGAGAAAGCTGCTATCACCAAAGGAAATAAAACACTTCAAGACGCAGCACTGTTAATATAGATATTAATTTCTACGTTAATTTGATAAGTCATGTTTGCAAAAGTTTAACACGAATTATCTACAGGAGAATGGAAAAGCTGGTAGAAGCTGACCTCGGGGAAGATCAGTTTGGGTTCAGGAGGAACGTAGGAACCCGGGAGGCAATACTCACTTTACGTCTTATCTTAGAAGACAGATTAAGGAAAGGCAAACCTACATTTTTAGCTTTTGTAGATTTGGAGAAAACTTTTGACAATGTTGACTGGAATACATTCTTTCAAATTCTGAAGTCAGCAGGGGTAAAATACAGGGAAAGGAGAGTTATTTACAACTTGTACAAAAGCCAGAACGCAGTTATTAGACTCGAAGGGCATGAAAGAGAAGCATCAGTTGGGAAGGGAGTAAGACAGGGTTGTAGCCTTTCTCCGATGTTATTCAATTTGTACATCGAACAGGCGGTGAAGGAAAGCAAGGAAAAATTTGGAATAGGGATTAAAGTTCAGGGGGAACAAATAAAAACATTGCGTATTGCTGATGACATTGCAATTCTGTCAGAGACAGCAAAGGACCTGGAAGAGCAGCTGAATGGAATGGACAGTGTGTTGAAGAGAGCGTATAAAATGAACATTAACAAGAGCAAAACAAAAATAATGGAATGCGGTCTTAGAAAATCAGGCGATGCTGAAGGAATTAGATTAGGTAACGAAACAATGAAGGTGGTAGATGAGTTTTGTTGTCTAGTAAAATAACATGCGATGGTCGCAATACAGAGGATATAAAATGCAGAATGGCAATGGGAAGAAAAACATTTTTGAAAAAGAGAAACTTGCTAACATCCAATATTAATTTAAGTGTAAGGAAGTCTTTTCTGAAGGCATTTGTGTGGAGTGTTGCCTTGTACGGGAGTGAAACATGGACGATAAGCAGTGCGGACAGGAAGACAATAGAGGCTTTTGAAATATGGTGCTACAGAAGAATGCTGAAGATTAGGTGGGTAGATCGCATAACTAATGAAGAGGTATTGAACAGAATTGGGGAGAAAAGGAATTTTTGGCATACCTTGACTAAAAGAAGGGATCGCTTGGTAGGACACATTATTAGACATCGAGGAATCGTAAATTTAGCGTTGTAGGGAAGTGTGTGGGGTAAAAATCGCAAAGGGAGACCAAGAGACGCGTATAGTAAGCAGATTCAAATGGATGTGGGTTGTCGTTCTTATGAGGAGACGAAAAGGCTTGCTCAGGTTAGGGTATTGTGGAGAGCTGCATCAAACCAGTCTCCGGACTGAAGACCACAACAACAACAACAATTTCTACGTTGGCATTCTAATACGAATCTGTGTTAATATATATATATATATATATATATATATATATATAATATTATACCAGCTTATATGCCCGTGCTTCACAACGGTTGTTGAAGGAGGGCCTGTGTGTATCGTGACTTTGTACGGATCCGGACTTCGGTCAGTAAAAATAGAATCCTTGTTGGATCCCTTTGTCAATAAACCCAGTTGTCCTAGCCAAGATGTAAATTGTAAGTAAAAGTCATTGTCCGACACGATGTATCTTCATAAAGATGTCAAATGTAAGTAAGAGTCATTGCCCGAAACGATGTATCTTCATGTTGTTTCTGTTGTTGTTGTGGTCTTCAGTCCGGAGACTGGTTTGATGCAGCTCTCCACAATACCCTATCCTGAGCAAGCCTCTTCATCTCCACATAAGAACGGCAACCTACATCTGTCTGAATCTGCTTACTGTATCCATCTCTTGGTCTTCCTCTGCGATTTTTACCCCACACACTTCCCTCCAATCTATCCCTTCTTTTAGTCAAGGTATGCCAGAAATTTCTTTTCTCCCCAATTCTGTTCAGTATCTCCTCATTAGTTATGCGATCCACCCACCTAATCTTCAGCATTCTTCTGTAGCACCATATTTCAAAAGCCTCAATCCTCTTCCTGTCCGCACTGTTTATCGTCCATGTCTCACTCCCATACAAGGCAACAATCCATACAAATGCCTTAACAAATTTCTCTTTTTCAAGAACGCTTTTCTACCCATTGCCATTCTGCATTTTATATCCTCTGTACTGCGACCATCATTTGTTATTTTACTGCCCAAGTAACAAAACTCATCTACCCCCTTTATTGCTTCGTTTCCAAATCTAATTCCTTCAGCACCACCTGATTTTCTTACACTGCACTCCATTACCCTAGTTTTGCTCTTGTTAATGTTCATCTTATATGCACCTTTCAGCACACTGTCCATTCCGTTCAATTACTCTTCCAGGTCCCTTGCTGTATCTGACAGAATTACTATGTCGTCGGCAAAACGCAATGTTTTTAATTCTTCCCCCTGAACTTTAATTCCTTCTCCAAATTTCTCCTTGCTTTCCTTTATGGCTTGCTCAATGTACAAATTGAATAACAATGGAGAAAGACTACAACCCAGTCTTACTCCCTTTCCAACCACTGCATCCCTTTCATGCCCTTCAACTCTGACAACCGCTGTCTGGTTTTTGTACATTTATCTTCATAAAGATGTCAAATGTAAGTAAAAGTCATTGACCGAAACGATGTATCTTCATAAAGATGTCAAATTTAAGTAAAAGTCATTGTCCGAAACGATGTATCTTTATAAAGGTATCAAATGTAAGTAAGAGTCATTGCCCGAAACGATGTATCTTCATGAAATATTTGATACAAGAAGTGAGACGTGCCAAAATAAGCAAAGAAATGTCGTTACGTATTTAATACCCTAAGCGAAATCAGTAACACTATGTTAAATATTTGTTGGTATTCGTAGACATAAGATTGCTTAATTCTGTCACAGACGTTCTCTTCCTTGTTGTACTACCCCATACTTATTATGCAGCAGCGGTGTTTATTAGTTCTTTGGTGCACTACAGCGCCTCTATCGCTTGTTTGCTGTACTACGCAATCCGTACTTCAAGCATGACCGACATCTAAAACAATTTCCCTGATTCCAATTTTATGAAACGAAGTTGCTCCATGCAAATCAGTGAAGTAGTTTAGGAAATCGGGTATCTCTATATATAAAAGGAAGTGTCCCGATTGACTGACTGACTGATTGACTGACTGACTGACTCATCATCGCCCAGCCCAAACCACTGAAGATAGAAACTTGAAATTTGCGGAGGGTGTTGATCTTACTCTGTAGGCGTCATTTAAGAAGCGACTTTTCGATATTCCGCCCGTAAGAGGGTTAAATAGGGGATGAAACGTTTTTTGAAAATACGTAGCTATTTAGGCAATTTCAAAGCTAGAACTACAAAATTTCGGATTTTAATTCAGGGTTCGAATTTAAAAGACACGTGTTTTGGCATTTTTTGAAATTCGACAAATAAGGGGGTTAAAATAGATGACGCAAAAAATTGATTTTCAAAAATATGTTGCTGTTAACTCAAATTTTAAGCTACAACTACGAAACTTCGGATATAGATACTTGGCCAGGATTAAAAATCCATGATTTTTACTATTTTTGGAAATTCAACAAGTAAGAGGGTTAAATAGAGGATCAAAAATTCTTTTAGAAAACACGTTGCTATTGATACAATTTTAAAGCTAGAGCTGCAAAAACCGATATTTGTATAGTTGGTTAGACGTTACAAAATACGTGTTTTGGTATTTTTGGAAATTCAACCATCAACGGGGTAAAATTGGAGAGAGGATGTTTCTCGAAAAATCTTGCTATTTAGGCAATTTTGAAGTTAAAATTACAAATTTTCTAATTTAGATTCGGGATTCGAATTTAAAAGACACGTGTTTAGGCTTTTTTTATTTTTTTTTTTTTAAGTCAACCCTTAAGGAGGAGGTAAAATAGAGGAAGCAAAAATTGATTTTCAAAAATATGTTCCTGTTTACTCAAATTTCAAGCTATAACTACGAAACTTAGGTTATGGACTCTTGATCAGGATTAAAAAGACACGTGTTTTGGTATTTTTGGAAATTCAACAACTAAGGGGCTAAAAGAGGGGATCAAAAAGTCCTTTCGAAAACACATTGTTGTCAAGACAATTTTGAAGCTATAGCTACAAAAATTTGTATTTGTATTGTTCGTTAGAATTTAAAAAATACGTCTTTCGGTATTTTTTGGAAACTCAACCATCAAGTGGGTTAAATTGGAGAGGGGATGTTTTTCAAAAATCTTTTGCTAATAAGGCAATTTTGAAGCTACAACCACAAAAATTGGTATATGTTTTCTTGGTCAGAATTAAAAAGACACGTGTTTCGGTATTTTCAGATAATTTATGAATTAGGGGGTGAAATAGGGGATGAAACATTTTATGAAAATACGTTGCTACTAAGCCAATATTGGTGCTGTTAACTCAAATTACAAGCTATAACTAAGAAACTTAAGATATGGATTCTTCGTCAGGATTAAAAAGAAACAACTGATGCAGACCAACCAGCCTACGCATGCGAAGCTGCGGGGGTTCAGCTAGTTTCTAATAGATGAACAGACAGTTACTGAAAACCCTTAAGATTGCGATGTATCTTCTTTCCATTATCAGATTTTGGTGAAATCATGCCTATATGTTGCCCCCACTCTTAGCTCAAATTTCCTGTGAAAACCGCATGAAAATGTGTCAGAAGGTTTGCCGGCCGCGGTGGCCGAGGGGACTGAGGCGCTCCAGTCACGGTCTGCACGGCCACTACGGTCGGGGGTTCGAATCCCCCCTCGGGCATGGATATTTGTGCCGTCCTAGTTCGTAAGTAGTTCATAAGTAGTTTGTAAGTTTAGGGACTGATGACCCCATAGTTAAGTCCCATAAGCTTAACAATCTTCACGAATATGGTGTAGCAAACATCATACATCAGTTAAATTCGCCATTTAAAACGTATATTTCAAGATCATTCATATCTCTGGACAATGGGCTGAGGCATGGAAAGCTGAAGTATAATAAGTAATAAGTATTTCATTAATGAAGTAGAAATATCACTGAAAACAATTATTATTCTTACGGTTGGCTCTCTTTGTGTTATATGCGCTATTGTCGCTCCAAGCCTGAGACTTAAACATCCATAGCAGTTGTACATATACGTTAGACTGTGATATTAGTATGTAAATACATGGATTATACACAGCGAGGATTGTATCAGTTTTATATGCATTGCGTTGAATCATATTTCCTAGAACATAGGAACCAAGAAAACGATTTTCAGCAATATGGTACATTTGCAAAGTCAAAGAGTAATTAGTATTTTCACACGAACACCCGCATCGCTATCTATTAGTTCTTTGATGCATTATGTCGTTCTTTCCAACTAAGTGCCGTGATATTAAGTGCCAACATACTAAGTGCCGTTATACTAAGTGCCGTGATATTAAGTGCCAACATACTAAGTGCCGTTATACTAAGTGCCGTGATATTAAGTGCCAACATACTAAGTGCCATTATACTAAGTGCCGTTATACTAAGTGCCAATATACTAAGTGCCATTATACTAAGTGCCGTTATACTAAGTGCCGTTATACTAAGTGCCAACATACTAATTGCTATTATACTAAGTGCCAACATACTAAGTGCCATTATACTAAGTGTTGTTATACTAATTGCCAACATACTAAGTGCCGTTATACTAAGTGCCAACATACTAAGTGCTGTTATACTAAGTGCCATTATACTAAGTGCCGTTATACTAAGTGCCATTATACTAAGTGCCGTTATACTTCGTGCCGACATACTAAGTGCTGTTATACTAAGTGCCAACATACTATGTGCTGTTATACTAAGTGCCAACATACTAAGTGCTGACATACTAAGTGCCATTATACTAAGTGCCAACATACTAAGTGCCAACATACTAAGTGCTGTTATACTAAGTGCCGTTATACTAAGTGCCAACATACTAAGTGCCATTATACTAAAATCCAACATACTAAGTGCCAACATACTAAGTGCTGTTATACTAAGTGCCAACATACTAAGTGCCGTTATACTAAGTGCTGTTATACTTAGTGCCAACATACTAAGTGCCGTTATACTAAGTGCCAACATACTAAGTGCTGTTATACTAAGTGCCATTATACTAAGTGCCAAGATACTAAGTGCCAACATACTAAGTGCCAATATACTAAGTGCCATTATACTAAGTGCCGTTATACTAAGTGCCAACATACTAATTGCTATTATACTAAGTGCCAACATACTAAGTGCCATTATAGTAAGTGCCATTATACTAAGTGTTGTTATACTAATTGCCAACATACTAAGTGCCGTTATACTAAGTGCCAACATACTAAGTGCTGTTATACTAAGTGCCATTATACTAAGTGCCAAGATACTAAGTGCCAACATACTAAGTGCCAATATACTAAGTGCCATTATACTAAGTGCCGTTATACTAAGTGCCAACATACTAATTGCTATTATACTAAGTGCCAACATACTAAGTGCCATTATAGTAAGTGCCATTATACTAAGTGTTGTTATACTAATTGCCAACATACTAAGTGCCGTTATACTAAGTGCCAACATACTAAGTGCTGTTATACTAAGTGCCATTATACTAAGTGCCGTTATACTAAGTGTCATTATACTAAGTGCCGTTATACTTCGTGCGGCATACTAAGTGCTGTTATACTAAGTGCCAACATACTATGTGCTGTTATACTAAGTGCCAACATACTAAGTGCTGACATACTAAGTGCCATTATACTAAGTGCCAACATACTAAGTGCCAACATTCTAAGTGCCAACATACTAAGTGCTGTTATACTAAGTGCCGTTATACTAAGTGCCAACATACTAAGTGCCATTATACTAAAATCCAACATACTAAGTGCCAACATACTAAGTGCTGTTATACTAAGTGCCAACATACTAAGTGCCGTTATACTAAGTGCTGTTATACTTAGTGCCAACATACTAAGTGCCGTTATACTAAGTGCCAACATACTAAGTGCTGTTATACTAAGTGCCATTATACTAAGTGCCAAGATACTAAGTGCCAACATATTAAGTGCCAATATACTAAGTGCCATTATACTAAGTGCCGTTATACTAAGTGCCAACATACTAATTGCTATTATACTAAGTGCCAACATACTAAGTGCCATTATAGTAAGTGCCATTATACTAAGTGTTGTTATACTAATTGCCAACATACTAAGTGCCGTTATACTAAGTGCCAACATACTAAGTGCTGTTATACTAAGTGCCATTATACTAAATGCCAAGATACTAAGTGCCAACATACTAAGTGCCAATATACTAAGTGCCATTATACTAAGTGCCGTTATACTAAGTGCCAACATACTAATTGCTATTATACTAAGTGCCAACATACTAAGTGCCATTATAGTAAGTGCCATTATACTAAGTGTTGTTATACTAATTGCCAACATACTAAGTGCCGTTATACTAAGTGCCAACATACTAAGTGCTGTTATACTAAGTGCCATTATACTAAGTGCCATTATACTAAGTGCCATTATACTAAGTGCCGTTATACTTCGTGCCGGCATACTAAGTGCTGTTATACTAAGTGCCAACATACTATGTGCTGTTATACTAAGTGCCAACATACTAAGTGCTGACATACTAAGTGCCTTTATACTAAGTGCCAACATACTAAGTGCCAACATACTAAGTGCTGTTATACTAAGTGCCGTTATACTAAGTGCCAACATACTAAGTGCCATTATACTAAAATCCAACATACTAAGTGCCAACATACTAAGTGCTGTTATACTAAGTGCGAACATACTAAGTGCCGTTATACTAAGTGCTGTTATACTTAGTGCCAACATACTAAGTGCCGTTATACTAAGTGCCAACATACTAAGTGCTGTTATACTAAGTGCCATTATACTAAGTGCCGTTATACTAAGTGCCATTATACTAAGTGCCGTTATACTTCGTGCCGACATACTAAGTGCTGTTATACTAAGTGCCAACATACTATGTGCTGTTATACTAAGTGCCAACATACTAAGTGCTGACATACTAAGTGCCATTATACTAAGTGCCAACATACTAAGTGCCAACATACTAAGTGCTGTTATACTAAGTGCCGTTATACTAAGTGCCAACTTACTAAGTGCCATTATACTAAAATCCAACATACTAAGTGCCAACATACTAAGTGCTGTTATACTAAGTGCCAACATACTAAGTGCTGTTATACTAAGTGCCGTTATACTAAGTGCCATTATACTAAGTGCCATTATACTAAGTGTCAACATACTAAGTGCTGTTATACTAAGTGCTGTTATACTAAGTGCTGTTATACTAAGTGCCAACATACTAAGTGCTGTTATACTAAGTGCCAACATACATGAAATACACCTAAAACTTCAAATTACGATATATTTTATTTTCCTGATCTGATTTTGATTAAATGAAGCCAATATGTTGCCCCAGGATATTCTCTATTTTATCTGTGATACCCCCACGAACGTTGATTTAGTACTTTTGGAAATTAATCTCTACAAACAAACACATGCGATTGTTTTCAGAGAAATGTTTAAATTGTGATATCTTACTTTATCCGATCCGATTTTATGAAATGAAGCGTTTCTATAGCCGCAAGATACCCTCACCTTTCCTGTGAAAACCCACTGAAAATTTGTCTATTACTTTTGGAGATGAAAGACAAAGATAGACATGACGGTTGTCGATGAAAAACGCTAAATTGTGATGTTCTTCTTTCCGTGATCAGATTTTTATGAAACTAAGTCCATATGTTCTGCGAAGGTAAGCTGAAGTTACCTGTGAAAACCCTATGCGAATTCGTGAAGTAGTTTTGGAGAAGTGGTTTCTAATAGATGAACAGACAGACACGACGGTCTGTGGAAACACTTCGTGATTCTATTTTGATGAAATCATGCCTTGATCCTGAAACAATCTTCGTTCATATTTTCTGTGGAAACTGCAGGAAAATTCACCCTGTAGTTTTGAAACGACAGATCTACATTTAGAGGTTTACTATTAGTACATATATGTTGTACAAATGTAAAATTTTGCAGGAATATATTGATTTTTATAATTGCTGTATGTTGGTAAAATCTGTTGCGAATACGGTTAGTAGTAAAGAAGTAACAGATTAAAACGTGATGCTTGATGGGGTGGTTATCCATGAACGTTACTCTTTACGTCCTCATATCTCATGAATCACGTGTCGTAATGCGATACGATTTCCAAAGTACATTCATCTTTATGTGTGTATACTATCTGTAAAATTTCCTGCGACTTGAAGATGTATTGTAGAAATTATAAATTGTAACGTTATACCGAATGCCGTAGTTTTGCTCCATGAACAGCGGAAAAGTAGTAAGCGAGAAACTTTTTTCCTTTCATTATTTTGATACTGTTGTAAAAGTTTAATAAAGGTTTGAAATTCTGTTTCAAGTTTGTTGCAAGTAGCCAAGTACTGTCATTCTCGTATAGTGTATTTATAAAGTCTTGTCGCATTATGTAGCAGTTTTTTGCGATTCCTATTGTTCATGACATTTTATCTCCTGAACCATGTGTCGTATGTGGTTCCTTCTCCTACAGCAATCTTAACTGCACGGTAAGGAATATGTATACCAAATTTGGTTGAAATCGGTCCAGTAGATTAGGAGAAAATGTGCAGCATTGTCGCTAAATGCAGCAGTTTTTCGCGCATCTCATTGTTTATGACGTCATACCTCCTTACGTATGTGTTGTAGGTGATTCTTACCCCGACAGTGATTGTTGCCTGATATTAAGGAACATGTGTACCAAGTTTGGTTCAAATCGGTCCAGTAGTTTAGGAAGAGATGTGGAACATACATACATACATATATACATACAGCCTATTTTATAAGATGTAACATACATTGGTATTACTTCCTAAGAGATTTGTAGAAACATTAATCATGGCTGTAGTTTGGCAATTTTTTTGTAATTTTAAGTATTTGTCTGATCAGGAAAATATAAACTTTTGATCTGTATTATGTTTATTTGTCATGTTTTCAGTATATTTTTTTATGTAACATCATTTCTAGCTGTTGAAGTAAATCAACTTTTCTCATTTACTTGTGTGTGGAGAACTGCTAGGCTATTTTTTGATTTCCAGAAATCTTTTGACACCGTACCTCACCAAACGGCTTTTAATCAAATTGCGTGGTTATGGTATATCGCCCCAAATTTGCGATTGGATAGCGGATTTCCTCTCAGAGAGGACACAGTTCGTAGTAATCGATGGTAAGGCATCGACTAAAACAGAGGTGATATCGGGCGTTCCACAGGGTAGTGTTATTGGTCCTCTGCTGTTCCTTATTTACATAAACGATTTAGAGGAAAATCTAAGTAGCTCTCTTAGGTTGTTTGCAGATGACGCCGTCATTTACCGTCTAGTAAAATCATCTGAAGATCAAAACCAACTGCAGAACGATCTGAATAAAACATCAGTATGGTGTAAAAATAGGCAATTGATTCTAAATAATGAGAAGTGTGAAGTCGTCTACATGAGTACGAAAAGAAATCCGTTCAACTTTGTTTACAAGATAAATCAATCAAAAGTGAAGGCCGTAAACTCCACAAAATACCTAGGAATTACTATTACTTCAGACTTAAATTGGAAAGAACACGTAGATAATATCGTGGGAAAGGCGAACCAGAGACTGCGTTTTATTGGCAGATCCCTTAAAACATGTAACAGAACTACAAAAGAAACTGCATACACTACGCTTGTCCGTCCATTTTTGGAGTATTGCTGCTCAGTGTGGGATCCTTATCAGGTGCGTTTTACGGAGGACATCGAAATACTCCAAAGAAGGGCCGCTCGTTTCGTATTGTCACGATACATGGGGGGCAGCGTTACGGAAATGATACAGGATCTGGGATGGGAATCATTACAACAACGGCGCTTATCGCTGCGGCGTGGGCTACTTACGAAACTCCAATCGCCAATATTCTCCTCCGAATGCGAAAATATATTGTTGACTCCCACTTACATAGGTTGAAATGATCATCAGAATAAAATACGAGAAATCAGAGCTCGAACAGAGAGATTCAGGTGTCCTTTCTTCTCACGCGCTATTCGAGAATGGAATGGGAGATAAATATTATAATTGTAGTTCGATGAACCCTCTGCCAGGCACGTAAATGTGATTTGCAGAGTATCCCATGTAGATGTAGATGTAGATTGCGGATGCCGCTTGGTCTGTGTTCATTGAGCTGTGGTTCGTTAGCTCTTGCGGACTGGTCAAAATGACTGTTTCTACGAGTAACTTTGCAACGTATGTGTAAAGTTATTCCGGTTTTGCCTGTGAAAAACGCAGGGTATCTGTTACATTTTAATTCTGCATCGCACAGTAAGAAATCACGATTAAGTGGCTGAAGGCGAGGTCGTTTCATTTTTCAGAAGTCAAAGAGTCACGGAATAATCACCGACGACAATGGGGAACAATAAGTAATAATGCTAGTAATTTTTGCATGTAAGCCGAATTCTTTTATGACACTGACAAGGAATTTTCTATCATTGGAATTATATACTTTCATAACATCTTCAAACATAACTTTTGTGTCTTTATTTCTGTTTTCTCATATGCAGGATAATATTTATATTCCATTTTTATAGTCATATACATGGTGTATATATGTTACATCCTTGTTGGTGTTCCCCATTTGAGGGTCTAGTTTATGATCCGCCCGATTGAATATTCGTTTAGAGAGGATTATATATATATATATATATATATGGTGTTTCACTAAGTGAGTTTGCATCTGTAACTTATAAAATAATAGGTGACGGGAAATATTAAAGCGATAGGTCAACACAAGAAATGTTACACTTTCTGCGGAGCTATGAACATAGTTTATTGTATCATTTTCCTAAGAGTTACACCACAAAGATATAATTTTTTTAATAGAACAATAGTTTTTTTATCGCGCATTGGATTCGTTGAAACCAGCTGCGTCCAAATCAATTTAAACTACATTCCTATCACTGTTAGTTTGGGAGCTACAACCCTTCAAAATTTAGCGGGCGGAGGCTACGACAGCGTAGCTGACTGGCTGGTGGTCATGAGACAGTGGGCCGTGCCCCAGGGGATAGCCACTCGGCCAGTCAGCTACGCTATCGCAGCCTCCGCCCCCGGAACTTTCCTGGTGGGAAAAATATGTATAAAATAAAGATTGTTTGACTTGCCGAAAGTACAGGCTCGCCGATAGAAACATAAAACACAAATAAAAACATACAAACATTCAAACTTTCGCAACCGTTTGTTGCTTCGTCAGGAAAAGAGGAAGAAAGGAGAGGAGAAAGGGAAGGATATGGGTTTTAAGGAAGTGGAAAAGGAGTCGTTACAATCCCAGGAGTGGAAGGACAAATGTTTAGCTGTTTATGTCTTGTGGTTCAGACGTGATAAACGTACACCGAACAGACATTCACATATATAGATGAAGATGATGATAGGCAGTCAGGGCAGCATACAGGAAAACAACAACTTCATTGCAGTTTTTTCAAGACTTTATTTATCGTATTAAGAGAAGTTTCAAAGTGTACAGGAGCGTCAGTTTATGTACAGAAGCACAGTGGTGGTGGAGATAGGATTCGCCGCCTTCGGTCCCCGGTGGCTAGGTGCCTATCAGCACCTCGTAGCTGCTGTGGGCCACCTCCCGACCTCCGTACGGGATGTAGCAGACGCCGTGCGAGGGGTGGATCTGCCCAAAACACAAAACACAAGCTGAGCCCTGTAGCTGAGCCAACACAACGCAAACACTATACCAAACCACATACCACCCCTCACCCGGACATGAGACCCTCTCAACATGTCGCTCATACTGGAATGAAACTTTCAGACCTTCCCGCTCTACGATACCAACTACTCGACTTCGTTCTGCTCACACACTAGACTCAACCAGAAACACGACTCTCACATTCCCCCTCCCCCAACATACACAGTACCTGCACCCTATCAACTCCTCACCTGTGTCCCACATATCACAGTCTACCCCACTATTTGAAAACTCTACACCTACTATCGAGTCATATTTGCTCACTATTCCCCACAAATGTTCACTACATAAATCTTCAACGTAATTAGCACTCCTTCACATAACGTACGCCTGAGCAGAAACAAACCTCTCTATCCCCCAACCAACACCCCATGTCTTCCTCTACACTCCCATCCCACATTCCAGAAATTAGAACATTACATTTACGTCTAGTGTCCAGACGTTACCACCCGCACTTAGAAGCACTCGCAACCCGTAATCTCAGTATTACTGTTACTGCTTAAGTACCAAAACATAAAAAAAAATAAAAAATAAAAATGAAAATAAAATGAAATAAGTAATGAAAAATAAGAATCAATATAATAATAATAAGATTAAGGACTTTAAAATAAAAAAAATATTATTCTGTTTGCCTTGAACTTGATTACAATAGCAATGTAAAAAGTTAACTAGCAAAATCAACCAACCTTTCGCCATTGTTGTTCAATCTGTACATTGAGCAAGCAGTGAATGAATACAAGGAGAAATTTGGAGAGAGAATTACAGTTAAGCGAGAAGGAATAAAAACTTTGCGGTTTGCAGATGACATAGTAACCCTGTCAGAGACCGCAAAAGGATCTGAAAGAGCAATTGAATGGAATGGGCAGTGTCTTGAAAAGAGGTTATAACATGAACATCAACAATAGTAAAACAAAGATAATGGAATGTAGCGTCAGAAAATCAAGCGATGCTGAAGGAATTAAATTAGGTAATGAGACAATAAAAGTATAAGATGAGTTTTGTTATTTGGGTAGCAGGATAACTTCTGATGGCTAAAGTCAAGAAGATATAAAATGCAGAATGGCTACGGGAAGAAAAGCGTTTCTGACTAAGCGAAGTTTACCGACATCCAATATTAATTCAAATGTTAGGAAGTCCTTTCTGAAAGCATTTGTCTGGAGTGTAGCATTGTATGGGAGTGAAGCGTGGATAATAAGAAGTTCAGACAATAAGATGATACAAGCTTTTGAAATGTGGTGCTACAGACGAATGATGAAAAACAGATGAGTAGATCACGTGACTAATGAGGAGGTGCTCAACAGAATTGGGGAGAAAAGGAGTTTCTGGCGTATTCTAAGAGAAGGGATAGTTGGTGGGACACATCCTGAGACAACAAGGAATTGTCAACTTAGCATTAGAAGGAAGTGTGTGGGGTGAAAATCGTAGAGGGAGACCGAGGGACGAATACAGTAAGCATATTCAAAAGGATGTAGGTTGCCGAACGTATTCTCAGATAAAGAGACTTGCACAGGACAGGGTAGCGTGGAGAGCTGCATCAAACCAGTCAGCGGACTGAAGACGACAACAACATTTGAATATTACTAAGAAAACAATAGCTTTACACACATTTCATGGACAAGAGAACAAAGTTTTGGACACAAAGTAAGCTATGTTGAACTGTTTTTAAGTTCATTAAATAAGTTCTATAGTTAATCTTTTAATGCCAGTAAATTTGCATACAACACTGCACAACCACTTATAGAACATTTCTGAAAATATCGATAAGAACCTGGTGCAATTTAGGTCAGTATTTAAATCTTTCAAACTTCATTTTAAATATCACAAAAATGAAACTTTCTTGCAGATTAAAATTGTGCGTCGGTACCGGGACTCGAACCTGGGACCTTTGCCTTTCGCGGGCAAGCGCTCTACCGACTGTGCTATCCCAACACGACTCACGATGCCGCATCACAACTTTACTTCCGCCAGTACCTCGCCTCCTACTTTGCAATCCTCACAGAAGCTACATGTTCGCAGATCCCAGGTTCGAGTCTCGGTTCCGGCACACAATTTTAATCTGCCAGGAAGTTTCATATCAGCGCACACTCCGCTGCAGAGTAAAAGTTTTAGCAGAAAAAGCTTTATAATTATTTTATCTCAGACAATGACAAAGAAATGTATATTATATTGAATTGTTTTGGCTACATTTATGTATGTAGACTTTTGATTGGCTACCAAAGAAGGTTGGAGCTGGCAAAGGGGCCTAGCCTCGTCTATTTGAAAGCGGTAGACCTTGTACTGCTTCAGCCGGCATGGACCAACTGGAAGGCTTGGACACCGTTTTGCTCTATTTCTCTTTATTAACTTAGGTTAATGTTGACACTAATGTATATTGTTTGAAAGTCATCTACATATAACTATGATAGTTTTCAAAGTTACAGTTCTGAAGATCAAAATAAGCACCGAAACTAGTTTATTAAATAAATAATTCATTGCACTCTAGTCTTTTTCAATATACAGCGTGTTTCACTAAGTGTGTTTGCCTCTGTAACTTATAAAATAATAGGTGACAGGAAATTCTAATGCGGTAGGTCAACACAAGAAATGTTACACTTTCTGCGGAGCTATGAACATAGTTTATTGTATCATTTTCCAAAGAGTTACACCACAAAGATATAATTTTTGGAATGGAACAATAGTTTTTTCTATCGTGCATTGGATTCGTTGAAACCAGCTGCGTCCAAATCAATTTAAACTACATTCCTATCACTGTTAGTTTAGGAGCTACAACCCTTCAAAGTTTAGGGGGCGGAGGCTACGACAGCGTAGCTGACTGGCTGGTGGTCATGACACAGTGGGCCGTGCCCCAGGGGATAGCCACTCGGCCAGTCAGCTACGCTATCGCAGCCTCCGCCCCCGGAACTTTGAAGGGTTGTAGCTCCCAAACTAACAGTGATAGGAATGTAGTTTAAATTGATTTGGACGCAGCTGGTTTCAACGAATCCAATGCACGACAGAAAACACTATTGTCCCATTTAAAATATTATATCTCTGTGCTGTAACTCTTTGGAAAATGATACAATAAACTATGTTCATAGCTCCGCAGAAAGTGTAACATTTCTTGTGTTGACCTACCGCATTAAAATTTCACGTCACCTATTATTTTATAAGTTACAGAGGCAAACAGACTTAGTGACACACCCTGTATAAACAGTAGTCTATGTTACATACAGGGTGTATCAAAAAAGGATGTAGGTTGTAAGTACTCGATAGTAGAAGCAATGACGTCAGAGGAAGCTTGGAATCATACATTCGTAATTGTCTCAAAAACGTCTCGTTTGCGGACTAGAGCATACTTGGGCTTTTGTGCGTCTAGTATCGTGTACTTTCAACGGTGTAGGTCTGCACCTTACTTCTTGATACACTCTGTTTATCTAATAGGCGTCAACTCTCAAATCTCTCCCCTCCCCCACCCTCCATTCCACTTCGTGGCCCTCACGCTTGTCTTCCATCTCACTCTTCATCCCATTGATCTCCACTTTTCAACCACTATGCACTCATCTTTTACCTGCCACTCCCCTCCTATAAAAGACTCATCACACACATTTGTAATTTCGTCACTACTCCATTTCGCTTACATCAAAAGTATATATCCTATATATATATATATCGTAATAAACTATTAACAAAATAACTGAAAAATTACAGTTCCGATGTTGGCAGCACCATGCAACACACTGTGCAGACTCAATCACATTGAAAACAAATACAACTGATCTCCGAAAAATATACACTACTGGCCATTAAAATTGCTACATCAAGAACAAATTAAGATGATAAACTGACATGTGATTACATTTTCTCGTAATTTGGGTACATAGATCGTGAGAAATCAGTACCCAGAAGAACCACCTCTGGCCATAATAACGGCCTTGATACGCCTGGGCATTGAGTCAAACAGAGCGTCGATGGCGTGTACAACTACAGATGCCCATGCAGCTTGAACACGATACCACAGTTCATCAAGAGTAGTGACTGGCGTATTGTGACGAGCCAGTTGCTCGGTCACCATTGACCAGACGTTTTCAGTTGGTGAGAGATCTGGAGAATGTGCTGGTCAGGGCAGCAGTCGAACTTTTCCGTATCCAGAAAGGCCCGTACAGGACCTGCAACATGCGGTTGTGCATTATCCCGCTGAAATGTAGAGGTTTTGCAGGGATCCAGTGAAGGGTAGAGCCACGGGTCGCAACACATCTGAAATGTAACGGCCACTGTTCAAAGTGCCGTCGATGTGAACAAGAGGTGACCGAGACGTGTAACCAACGGCACCCCATACCATCACGCCTGGTGGTACGCCAGTATGGCGATGACGAATACACGCTTCCAATGTGCTTTCACCACGATGTCGGCACACACGGATGCAACCATCGTGATGCTATAAACAGAACCTGGATTCATCCGGAAAAAAGACGGATGCGACCATCGTGATGCTGGTGTTCGTCATTGAGTACACCATCGAAGGCTCTCCTGTCTGTGATGCAGCGTCAAGGGTAACCGCAGCCACGGTCTCCGATGTAATAGAACACTATTTTTTTTGTTCTAGTTCAGTTAATTGAAGCCGACAGAACGCGTCCACTGGAGTGGAATACAGATTGGAGGAGTATAGAGGCAACAATTGAAAAAGGACACAGCATGGGGCGAAGTAGTAAAGCAACTGGAACAAAATAGATTAGTTCTTAATTGTACTAGTTAAAATATATATATATATATATATATATATATATATATATATATATATATATATATATATATATTATTTTAAGTTAATAATGGAGAAGGAATCGGCTCCAACTATTCACATTGTTTATATGTTTGAAAGAAATTTTAACCATATTATAAACCACCTACAATAAGGTTTCAAAAAAGTAAATTGTATAAAACATACCTTAGGCATAGTACCATTCAGTGGCGCAACTATGGGGGGGGGGAATGGGGGGGATAAACACCCCCTCAGAACCCCCCTCCCCCCCAAAAAAAAAAAAAAAAAAAAAAAAAAAAAAAAAAAAAAAAAGAGGAAAGAAATCGTATAATAGCAATCTGGTAAAGGTAAAGATTGGAAACTTGGGATGTTTTACCATAAGGTTTCACTGGATGGGAGTGAATTAGTTTCTTCAACCTGTGTGGTAGATGGTAGTCTGTCTGGAAACTGAGTAAAATTTTGCTCGTCAAGCAGATCTATCCCCCCCCCCAAACCAAGTGCTAGTTACGCCACTGGTACCATTCTGTCTCTGCTGGAAATAGATCACCTGTAGTTGGTGTCTTTTCTACTAATATCGTTACTTATCAACGTCAAGATCTCTTCATACTCAGGTGTAGATAGCCGGAAGTATGTTCTGCATCTATCATCATCTAGCTCCAAATCCTCCATCACATTAAGATACTCGCTGCAATTTTCCGTTTTTGGTTCATGGGGTGCACCCATTGCGTTCGGTTTGTAACCGAGTACAACAGCATGAGTTACTCTCCACTACTCGAACTACTGTAGTCGTCATACAACCGAGGCACATTTTTAGTAATCGAGAAATCGCACCAGGAAACACTTAGAATACTACTACTTCAAGTGAACCGACTGACAGAGCAGACACGATGCCCCAGTATCTGACTGACGTCGTTGGCGGTGTGAACTTCACATCCGTCACGTTACGTAACGTGACATAGTAGGTTCGTTTAAGCAGCTGACAGCGATCTACTCGCGCATGCGCAGAGCACAAATATTATGTTCAAGCAGCGCCATCGCCCGCTTCTGGTTAGGGATGGCGGTTATCGCTGAAACAACCGGTTTTCGGTTATACCGGTTCTTTTCATCTCCAGATTAACCGCACTGTAAAAACTGCTCAAGATAACCCGTTTTTTTTAAATAACCGGTTTTCGGTTTTTTATTGCTGTTATTTCCAGTAGAGTTCCAACGAAACATATTTTTCGGCCGAAACTGAAAACGTAATCGTCGGTTCTTCTAGTTTCGGCCGAAACCGAAACTTGCGAGATTTAGTTAAAATTTAGGTAAATTTACGTTATACGACAAATTACAAGCCTTTCCATATTTTGCAAGATCCCCTCCCAATACTACGCCTTCTTGAGTGTGTATAAGCCTAGCCAGGAGTCCGTAGAAGACGATATACGAAGCATACAGATTTACTGGCCTAGTATTTCCATCCGACAGTTGCGAATATTGAGCCAACCACTCCGTAAGTTGGAATTGTGAGCCAGCGCATACGAATATCTCGTTATATACACAAGAAATATAAGTTACAGTCAGTAAATAAACTTCAATCAATGCTGCAGAAGTATTTCTAAAAATAAAGTCACAGATACGACTAAAAGTATGATTGTCGTCAGTGTAAATTTACGCAAATTGAACTACGAAAGCTCTGTACCACATAATCAAAGAATGTTCAAATGGAGCCTCAGACCGCACGGCTACCTCGCGAAGCACCACATGATCAATGTCACCTAAACCCGTATTGGTTATTAAAAAAAGTCCCTCGCTTTCAAGGAATCACATTAATAAAACTTGTTAGCATAACAATATGATAATACATTAAAAGTTAGTATCCCAAGCTTAGACTACATCACTTACATAATAGGTATATGAATCGAATTTACATTCTCTTCCAAGGAACATTGTGGATGTTTTCTCCTTAAATGACACAGCATGTTTGTAGTACCTCCACCCGTTTTCAGCTTTTTAAAGCAAATGGAGCATTGTACCTCACTGCTCCCGTACTTCGTGAAGTACTTCCACACTCGGGATGGTGCCATTTAAGACACAACCGATGTCTGGCGACGACAGCAAGGAACTGCCGCATGACCAGACGGAGGCAAGTCTCGTACACTGCCGGTGCACGCGCGTCGTCTAATAGGCCACGCCACACGGCAACAGCTGCGTCGATGCCTCAGTAGCTGCACCAGTCCTTAAGTTCTTATGCCACGCGTTTCTGACTGCCGGGATCGTTCTTAAATTATCACCGATCGCTTTTCTTAGTTTCTGCGATGACCTAATATTCCACAGCAGTGGAAATTTTAGGAATAGCCCTAAATATTAGGGTCTATTAGTTTTAATTTTTAAAAATTATTTACAAAATCACATTTTGAACCACTACTACAGGAAGTAGTCGTACCGGTTTTTTTACCCGATTCTTGGCAATAACTAAAATAAACCGGTTACAACCGACACCAAATAAATACCGAAAAACCGATTATTCAAAACTAAAATACCGGTATCGGTTTTAACCGGTCGGTTTTTCCCATCCCTACTTCTGGCTACTTGCCAAGTGGCTGTTTGCTGTTTAAGCAGTAACCGCAAGCTACCAGATTCTACCCGGGAAAATATTTCCGGTGCGCTCAAGCTGCCAGATTCGCTCATGCGGAGAACTGTCTGAGTTGTAATGGGAGGGCACTCCACGTGATCTGTGTTTACGTTTCGTGATGGTTTCATTTGTTTGTTTTCGTCTACAAGTGTCTTGTCATATGAAAACAAAACGGATTTCTGTGACTGGGAACTGTTAGGGGAATTTATTCACAAAATCTCTGAAGGCTAATAAAATAATATAATAATAATTCAGTTTTTCTGATTTTATTTCTACGTTATTAGCAGAGATCAAGCATTGAGTTGAAAGTGTAATTCACACCTGACGGGTCATTTTATATATTTTAGCTGTTAAAAAATTGCGCGGTGTACATGAGTTCCCTGGACTTAATCTATACTGAAGATGTTCATTCAGTGAACGTTATTGACATGCTATATTGAAAAAAATGTATATTTTATATAGTAACCACCGAGCGGAAATGTCTACTATTGTTGTAATATTGTAGTTACTTGGACACACGACTCATTATCGGGTGTTCATACAAGATCAAGAATTATTCGATTTGAAGAACATGTAAGTTATTTTTGTCAGTTTGCGGAAAAAAATTTGGCTGTTTTCAATCAACCGCAATAAACTGTTCTTTGCCACAGAGGCGTCAAGTTATTTGAAAGAAACAATATTCCAGACTGTTGCCTAGTTTAAACTGTTCGCTGTGTTTTAAAGAGCTTGCGTTTTATTTTATAATGCACATACTGTTAACAGATTTCATATTGTGCTATAATGAAGAACTAAACAAGAGGGTATACTTAAAGGAAATTGGTGTTTTGAAAATCACAAAGAAAACCTTAATATCAGACACACATACGTTAGTCTGGTCAATGGTCATGTTGATATACTCTTACATGTGAATAGTGGTTCGTGTAACGTTACGAAATTGATACTCTTGGCTTATCTTCGGATGTGTTGTTTGTTTCATGGAACAATGTAGGATCTCTTAATGCTGCACGTACGGGTATTAGTAAATGTTTACTTTAAGTTTAATACACAGACGATTTAATCAGTAACTGAGAATAAAATAAATACCTATATTGACAGCTTAATAAGAATAAATGTGTTTCCTTTTAGGCACCCACTATTCACGAAACAATGTTTCATATATCTGTGGTACATTCTCTAGGCTTCAATTTGTGTCTTAATTTGTGTTTTTTAAGTTTTAAATTTATAGACTGACATTCTTTGGCAAATTACTGAAACACTCTGCCAACAAATCGTTCACTGATTTATCACTGTATACATATTCTTTACTTTGTGAGTATGATGTATTAAGTGAAAAGATTTAATTCCCTTGTCATGTTTTCATTACGTCACACTAACAAATAAATAAATCATAAATGTTTGTAATTCTATCGGACCAAACTGTGTGGTCAACAGTCCGTAGCTTACAAACTACTTAAACCTAGGTAAACTAACCTAAGGACAAACACACACACCCATGCCCCAGGGAGGACTGGAACCTCCACGGCGAGCAACCGTGCGCTCCGCAGCGAGACGCCTTAGACCGCTCGGCTACTCCACCGCGGACACACTAATAAAACCGAAAAATCATCGATTGTTGTTCTCCATAATTGCTCGGCATTATATAGGAATACCAAAATAAGGAGGTCACAGTTCAGTTGTTCCACCGCTACACGTGAGAATCCTACCAGGGTTTGGACGAAAAGCGTTCAAGCTGTGCAAGCTCCAAATATGTCATTGCAGCTGCGCGTGCGCAGTAACTAGACCAGTTAATGACTGCTCAAATGAGGGGTGTGGAGTGCATGGAATATGCGAGAATTTTTGACTTCAGGACTTTGTTAGGGATAGTTAGGAGGTGAACATACTAAAAGTCCCCGCCCCTGGGGGGTGAGCTAAAGCGGGGAGCGGGGTGGAAACGTACCATTTTTTGGTTTTCCGCTTATATCTCGAAAACGGTCGGCTTTAGGGAAAAAAAGTTCCAATTAAAAATGAAGGATAAATGAATTTGCTATAAAATTGTTTCCATATATATGCATCGAATTTCCCGCGGTTATCGACATATAAGTTATTAAAATAGACAATGTCGGAAAAATCATCTTTACCTCACTAATTTTGTCAAATATTTACTTCTAGAGACTTACTCGATCGTTTCACAGAAAATGTGTCAGATAGAAAGTTGTAGAGCATTAAATTTCCTTCAATTTGAAATGCACAGTTGCTACCTTATCTTCAGCCAATCAGAAGTTACATAATTTATAAGATGCGTGCTCACTTTCGCTGTTCCTCCAGAAATGAGTGTTTTCAGGGGCTCTGACGTTTTCACCTTAAGAAACGTGCTAGCAAGGTAAGTTGTGCCAAGTTGACAATTCCTTGATGTCTCAGAATGTGTCCAACCAATCTATCCATTGTCTTAGCCCTGCCTGACACCTGCTAGCATCTTACGGAACTACGAGGGGAGCGTAGGGCAGTGGTTTACGGTGGGGCTTCTCCTCTGTATATGTTACTCTGTGCCGGTACTCAGACAGGGAACCGCCTGACACCTGCTAGCATCTTATGGAACTACCAGGGGAGCGTAGGAAAATGGTTTAGGGGGACTGCTCCTCTGTATATGTTACTCTGTGCTGGTACTAAGCCAGGGAACCGCCTGACACCTGCTAGCATCTTACGGAACTACGAGAGGAGCGTAGGACAGTGGTATAGGGTGGGCTGCTCCTCTGTATATGTTACTCTGTGCTGGTACTAAGCCAGGGAACCGCCTGACCCCTGCTAGCATCTTACGGACCTACCAGGGGAGCGTAGGACAGTGGGTTACGGGGGACTGCTCCTCTGTATATATTACTCTGTGCTGGTACTAAGCCAGGGAACCGCCTGACACCTGCTAGCATCGTACGGAACCATGAGGGGAGCGTAGGACAGTGGTTTAGGGGGGCTGCTTCTCTGTATATGTTACTCTGTGCTGGTACTAAGCCAGGGAACCGCCTGACACCTGCTAGCATCTTACGGAACTACGAGAGGAGCGTAGGAAAGTGGTATAGCGTGGGCTGCTCCTCTGTATATGTTACTCTGTGCTGGTACTAAGCCAGGGAACCGCCTGACACCTGCTAGCATCGTACGGAACCATGAGGGGAGCGTAGGACAGTGGTTTAGGGGGGCTGCTTCTCTGTATATGTTACTCTGTGCTGGTACTAAGCCAGGAAACCGCCTGACACCTGCTAGCATCTTACGGAACTACCAGGGGAACGTAGGACAGTGGTTTACGGGGGACTGCTCCTCTGTATATATTACTCTGTGCTCGTATTAAGCCAGGGAACCGCCTGACACCTGCTAGCATCTTACGGAACTACGAGAGGAGCGTAGGACAGTGGTATAGGGTGGGCTGCTCCTCTGTATATGTTACTCTGTGGTGGTACTAAGCCAGGGAACCGCCTGACACCTGCTAGCATCATACGGAACTATCAGGGGAGCGTAGGACAGTGGTTTACGGGGGACTGCTCCTCTGTATATATTACTCTGTGCTGGTATTAAGCCAGGGAACCGCCTGACACCTGATAGCATCTTACGGAACTACGAGAGGTGCGTAGGACAGTGGTATAGGGTGGGCTGCTCCTCTGTATATGTTACTCTGTGCTGGTATTAAGCCAGGGAACCGCCTGACACCAGCTAGCATCTTACGGAACTACGAGAGGAGCGTAGGACAGTGGTATAGGGTGGGCTGCCCCTCTGTATATGTTACTCTGTGCTGGTACTAATCCAGGGAACCGCCTGACACCTGCTAGCATCTTACGGAACTACCAGGGGAGCGTAGGAAAATGGTTTAGGGGGGACTGCTCCTCTGTATATGTTACTCTGTGCTGGTACTAAGCCAGGAAACCGCCTGACACCTGCTAGCATCTTACGGAACTACCAGGGGAGCGTAGGACAGTGGTTTACGGGGGATTGCTCCTCTGTATATATTACTATGTGCTGGTACTAAGCCAGGGAACCGCCTGACACCTGCTAGCATCTTACGGAACTACGAGAGGAGCGTAGGACAGTAGTATAGGGTGGGCTGCTCCTCTGTATATGTTACTCTGTGCTGGTACTAAGCCAGGCAACCGCCTGACACCTGCTAGCATCTTACGGGACTACCAGGGGAGCTTAAGACAGTGGTTTACAGGGGACTGCTCCTCTGTATATATTACTCTGTGCTGGTACTAAGCCAGGGAACCACCTGACACCTGCTAGCATCTTACGGAACTACGAGAGGAGAGTAGGACAGTGGTATAGGGTGGGCTGCTCCTCTGTATATGTTACTCTGTGCTGGTACTAAGCCAGGGAACCGCCTGACACCTGCTAGCATCTTACGGAACTACCAGTGGAGCGTAGGACAGTGGTTTACGGGGGACTGCTCCTCTGTACATATTACACTCTGCTGGTACTAAGCCAGGGAACCACCTGACACCTGCTAGCATCTTATGGAATTACGAGAGGAGCGTAGGACAGTGGTTTAGGGGTGCTGCTCCTCTGTATATGTTACTCTGTGCTGGTACTAAGCCAGGGAACCGCCTGACACCTGCTAGCATCTTACGGAACCATGAGAGGAGCGTAAGAAAGTGGTTTAGGGGGGACTGCCCTTCTGTATATGTTACTCTGTGCTGGTACTAAGCCAGGGAACCGCCTGACACCTGCTAGCATCTTACGGAACTACAAGAGGAGCGTAGGCCAGTGGTATAGGGTGGGCTGCTCCTCTGTATATGTTACTCTGTGCTGGTACTAAGCCAGGGAATCGCCTGACACCTGCTAGCATCTTACGGAACTACCAGGGGAGCGTAGGACAGTGTTTTACGGGGGACTGCTCCTCTGTATATATTACACTGTGCTGGTACTAAGCCAGGGAACTGCCTGACACCTGCTAGCATCTTACGGAACTACGAGAGGAGCGTAGGACAGTGGTATAGGGTGGGCTGCTCCTCTGTATATGTTACTCTGTGCTGGTACTAAGCCAGGGAACTGCCTGACACCTGCTAGCATCTTACGGAACTACCAGGGGAGCGTAGGAAAATGGTTTATGGGGGACTGCTCCTCTGTATATGTTACTCTGTGCTGGTACTAAGCCAGGGAACCGCCTGACACCTGCTAGCATCTTACGAGACTACCAGGGGAGCGTAGGACAGTGGTTTACGGGGGACTGCTCCACTGTATATATTACTCTGTGCTGGTACTAAGCCAGGGAACCACCTGACACCTGCTAGCATCTTATGGAACTACGAGAGGAGCGTAGGACAGTGGTATAGGGTGGGCTGCTCCTCTGTATATGTTACTCTGTGCTGGTATCAAGCCAGGGAACCGCCTGACACCTGCTAGCATCTTACGGAACTACGAGAGGAGCGTAGGACAGTGGTATAGGGTGGGCGGCTCCTCTGTATATGTTACTCTGTGCTGGTACTAAGCCAGGGAACCGCCTGACACCTGCTAGCATCTTACGGAACTACCAGGGGAGCGTAGGAAAATGGTTTACGGGGGACTGCTCCTCTGTATATATTACACTGGGCTGGTACTAAGCCAGGGAACCACCTGACACCTGCTAGCATCTTACGGAACTACGAGAGGAGCGTAGGACAGTGGTATAGGGTGGGCGGCTCCTCTGTATATGTTACTCTGTGCTGGTACTAAGCCAGGGAACCGCCTGACACCTGCTAGCATCTTACGGAACTACCAGGGGAGCGTAGGAAAATGGTTTAGGGGGGACTGCTCCTCTGTATACGTTACTCTGTGCTGGTACTAAGCCAGGGAACCGCCTGACACCTGCTAGCATCTTACGGAACTACCAGGGGAGCGTAGGAAAATGGTTTACGGGGGACTGCTCCTCTGTATATATTACACTGTGCTGGTACTAAGCCAGGGAACCACCTGACACCTGCTAGCATCTTACGGAACTACGAGAGGAGCGTAGGACAGTGGTATAGGGTGGGCTGCTCCTCTGTATATGTTACTCTGTGCTGGTACTAAGCCAGGGAACCGCCTGACACCTGCTAGCATCTTACGGAACTACCAGGGGAGCGTAGGAAAATGGTTTAGGGGGGACTGCTCCTCTGTATATGTTACTCTGTGCTGGTACTAAGCCAGGGAACCGCCTGACAACTGCTAGCATCTTACGGGACTAACAGGGGAGCGTAGGACAGTGGTTTACGGGGGCCTGCTCCTCTGTATATATTACTCTGTGCTGGTACTAAGCCAGGGAACCACCTGACACCTGCTAGCATCTTACGGAACTACGAGAGGAGCGTAGGACAGTGGTATAGGGTGGGCTGCTCCTCTGTATATGTTACTCTGTGCTGGTATTAAGCCAGGGAACTGCCTGACACCTGCTAGCATCTTACGGAACTACGAGAAGAGCGTAGGACAGTGGTATAGGGTGGGCTGCTCCTCTGTATATGTTACACTGTGCTGGTACTAAGCCAGGGAACTGCCTGACTTCTGCTAGCATCTTACGGAACTACGAGAGGAGCGTAGGACAGTGGTATAGGGTGGGCTGCTCCTCTGTATATGTTACTCTGTGCTGGTACTAAGCCAGGGAACTGCCTGACACCTGCTAGCGTCTTACGGAACTACCAGGGGAGCGTAGGAAAATGGTTTAGGGGGGAATGCTCCTCTGTATATGTTACTCTGTGCTGGTACTAAGCCAGGGAACCGCCTGACACCTGCTAGCATCTTACGGAACTACCAGGGGAGCGTAGGAAAATGGTTTACGGGGGACTGCTCCTCTGTATATATTACACTGTGCTGGCACTAAGCCAGGGAACCACCTGACACCTGCTAGCATCTTACGGAACTACGAGAGGAGCGTAGGACAGTGGTATAGGGTGGGCTGCTCCTCTGTATATGTTACTCTGTGCTGGTACTAAGCCAGGGAACCGCCTGACACCTGCTAGCATCTTACGGAACTACCAGGGGAGCGTAGGAAAATGGTTTAGGGGGGACTGCTCCTCTGTATATGTTACTCTGTGCTGGTACTAAGCCAGGGAACCGCCTGACAACTGCTAGCATCTTACGGGACCACCAGGGGAGCGTAGGACAGTGGTTTACAGGGGCCTGCTCCTCTGTATATATTACTCTGTGCTGGTACTAAGCCAGGGAACCACCTGACACCTGCTAGCATCTTACGGAACTACGAGAGGAGCGTAGGACAGTGGTATAGGGTGGGCTGCTCCTCTGTATATGTTACTCTGTGCTGGTATTAAGCCAGGGAACCGCCTGACACGTGCTAGCATCTTACGGAACTACGAGAAGAGCGTAGGACAGTGGTATAGGCTGGGCTGCTCCACTGTATATGTTACACTGTGCTGGTACTAAGCCAGGGAACTGCCTGACTTCTGCTAGCATCTTATGGAACTACGAGAGGAGCGTAGGACAGTGGTATAGGGTGGGCTGCTCCTCTGTATATGTTACTCTGTGCTGGTACTAAGCCAGGGAACCGCCTGACAACTGCTAGCATCTTACGGGACTACCAGGGGAGCGTAGGACAGTGGTTTACGGGGGCCTGCTGCTCTGTATATATTACTCTGTGCTGGTACTAAGCCAGGGAACCACCTGACACCTGCTAGCATCTTACGGAACTACGAGAGGAGCGTAGGACAGTGGTATAGGGTGGGCTGCTCCTCTGTATATGTTACTCTGTGCTGGTATTAAGCCAGGGAACCGCCTGACACCTGCTAGCATCTTACGGAACTACGAGAAGAGCGTAGGACAGTGGTATAGGGTGGGCTGCTCCTCTGTATATGTTACACTGAGCTCGTACTAAGCCAGGGAACTGTCTGACTTCTGCTAGCATCTTACGGAACTACGAGAGGAGCGTAGGACAGTGGTATAGGGTGGGCTGCTCCTCTGTATATGTTACTCTGTGCTGGTACTAAGCCAGGGAACTGCCTGACACCTGCTAGCATCTTACGGAACTACCAGGGGAGCGTAGGAAAATGGTTTAGGGGGGACTGCTCCTCTGTATACGTTACTCTGTGCTGGTACTAAGCCAGGGAACCGCCTGACACCTGCTAGCATCTTACGGGACTACCAGGGGAGCGTAGGACAGTGGTTTACAGGGGACTGCTCCACTGTATATATTACTCTGTGCTGGTACTAAGCCAGGGAACCACCTGACACCTGCTAGCATCTTACGGAACTACGAGAGGAGCGTAGGACAGTGGTATAGGGTGGGCTGCCCCTCTGTATATGTTACTCTGTGGTGGTACTAAGCCAGGGAACCGCCTGACACCTGCTAGCATCTTACGGAACTATCAGGGGAGCGTAGGACAGTGGTTTACGGGGGACTGCTCCTCTGTATATATTACTCTGTGCTGGTATTAAGCCAGGGAACCGCCTGACACCTGCTAGCATCTTACGGAACTACGAGAGGAGCGTAGGACAGTGGTATAGGGTGGGCTGCTCCTCTGTATATGTTACTCTGTGCTGGTACTAAGCCAGGGAACCGCCTGACACCTGCTAGCATCTTACGGAACTACCAGGGGAGCGTAGGAAAATGGTTTAGGGGGGACTGCTCCTCTGTATATGTTACTCTGTGCTGGTACTAAGCCAGGGAACCGCCTGACAACTGCTAGCATCTTACGGAACTACCAGGGGAGCGTAGGAAAATGGTTTAGGGGGGACTGCTCCTCTGTATATGTTACTCTGTGCTGGTACTAAGCCAGGGAACCACCTGACACCTGCTAGCATCTTACGGAACTACGAGAGGAGCGTAGGACAGTGGTATAGGGTGGGCTGCTCCTCTGTATATGTTACTCTGTGCTGGTATTAAGCCAGGGAACCGCCTGACACCTGCTAGCATTTTACGGAACTACGAGAAGAGCGTAGGACAGTGGTATAGGGTGGGCTGCTCCTCTGTATATGTTACACTGTGCTGGTACTAAGCCAGGGAACTGCCTGACTTCTGCTAGCATCTTACGGAACTACGAGAGGAGCGTAGGACAGTGGTATAGGGTGGGCTGCTCCTCTGTATATGTTACTCTGTGCTGGTACTAAGCCAGGGAACTGCCTGACACCTGCTAGCATCTTACGGAACTACCAGGGGAGCGTAGGAAAATGGTTTAGGGGGGACTGCTCCTCTGTATACGTTACTCTGTGCTGGTACTAAGCCAGGGAACCGTCTGACACCTGCTAGCATCTTACGGGACTACCAGGGGAGCGTAGGACAGTGGTTTACGGGGGACTGCTCCTCTGTATATATTACTCTGTGCTGGTACTAAGCCAGGGAACCACCTGACACCTGCTAGCATCTTACGGAACTACGAGAGGAGCATAGGACAGTGGTATAGGGTGGGCTGCTCCTCTGTATATGTTACTCTGTGCTGGTATCAAGCCAGGGAACCGCCTGACACCTGCTAGCATCTTACGGAACTACAAGAGGAGAGTAGGACAGTGGTATAGGGTGGGCTGCTCCTCTGTATATGTTACTCTGTGCTGGTACTAAGCCAGGGAACCGCCTGACTAGCATCTTACGGAACCATGAGGGGAGCGTAGGACAGTGGTTTAGGGGGGCTGCTCCTCTGTATATATTACTCTGTGCTCGTACTAAGCCAGGGAACCGCCTGACACCTGCTAGCATCTTACGGAACCATGAGGGGAGCGTAGACAGTGGTTTAGGGGGGGCTGCTCCTCTGTATATGTTACTCTGTGCTGGTACTAAGCCAGGGAACCGCCTGACACCTGCTAGCATCTTACGGAACTACCAGTGGAGCGTAGGACAGTGGTTTACGGGGGACTGCTCCTCTGTACATATTACACTCTGCTGGTACTAAGCCAGGGAACCGCCTGACACCTGCTAGCAACTTACGGAACCATGAGGGGAGCGTAGGACAGTGGTTTAGGGTGGGCTGCTCCTCTGTATATGTTACTCTGTGCTGGTACTAAGCCAGGGAACCGCCTGAAACCTGCTAGTATCTTACGGAACTACCAGGGGAGCGTAGGAAAATGGTTTAGGGGGGACTGCTCCTCTGTATATGTTACTCTGTGCTGGTACTATGCCAGGGAATCGCCTGACACCTGCTAGCATATTACGGAACTACAAGAGGAGCGTAGGACAGTGGTATAGGGTGGGCTGCTCCTCTGTATATGTTACTCTGTGCTGGTACTAAGCCAGGGAACCGCCTGACACCTGCTAGCATCTTACAAAACCATGAGGGGACCGTAGGACAGTGGTTTAGGGGGGGCTGCTCCTCTGTATATGTTACTCTGTGCTGGTACTAAGCCAGGGAACCACCTGACACCTGCTGGCATCTTACGGAACCATGAGGGAAGCGTAGGACAGTGGTTTAGGGGGGGGGCTGCTCCTCTGTATATGTTACTCTGTGCTGGTACTAAGCCAGGGAACCACCTGACACCTGCTAGCATCTTATGGAACTACGAGAGGACCGTAGGACAGTGGTATAGGGTGGGCTGCTCCTCTGTATATGTTACTCTGTGCTGGTACTAAGCCAGGGAACCGCCTGACACCTGCTAGCATCTTACGGAACCATGAGAGGAGCGTAGGAAAGTGGTTTAGGGGGGACTGCTCCTCTGTATATGTTACTCTGTGCTGGTACTAAGCCAGAGAACCGCCTGACACCAGCTAGCATCTTACGGAACTACGAGAGGAGCGTAGGCCAGTGGTATAGGGTGGGCTCCTCCTCTGTATATGTTACTCTGTGCTGCTACTAAGCCAGGGAACCGCCTGACACCTGCTAGCATCTTACGGAACCATGAGGGGAGCGTAGGACAGTGGTTTAGGGGGGGCTGCTCCTCTGTATATGTTACTCTGTGCTGGTACTAAGCCAGGGAACCGCCTGACACCTGCTAGCATCTTACGGAACTACCAGTGGAGCGTAGGACAGTGGCTTAAGGGGGACTGCTCCTCTGTACATATTACACTCTGCTGGTACTAAGCCAGGGAACCACCTGACACCTGCTAGCATCTTATGGAACTACTTGAGGAGCGTAGGACAGTGGTATAGGGTGGGCTGCTCCTCTGTATATGTTACTCTGTGCTGGTACTAAGCCAGGGAACCGCCTGACACCTGCTAGCATCTTACGGAACCATGAGAGGAGCATAGGAAAGTGGTTTAGGGGGGACTGCTCCTCTGTATATGTTACTCTGAGCTGGTACTAAGCCAGGGAACCGTCTGACACCTGCTAGCATCTTACGGAACTACGAGAGGAGCGTAGGACAGTGGTATAGGGTGGGCTGCTCCTCTGTATATGTTACTCTGTGCTGGTAGTAAGCCAGGGAACCGCCTGACACCTGCTAGCATCTTACGGAACTACCAGTGGAGCGTAGGACAGTGGTTTACGGGGGACTGCTCCTCTGTACATATTACACTCTGCTGGTACTAAGCCAGGGAACCACTTGACACCTGCTAGCATCTTATGGAATTACGAGAGGAGCGTAGGACAGTGGTTTAGGGGGGCTGCTCCTCTGTATATGTTACTCTGTGCTGGTACTAAGCCAGGGAACCGCCTGACACCTGCTAGCATCTTACGGAACTACCAGGGGAGTGTAGGACAGTGGTTTAGGCTAGGCTGCTCCTCTGTATATGTTACTCTGTGCCGATACTAATCCAGGGAACCGCCTGACACCTGCTAGCATCTTACGGAACTATGAGGGGAGTGTAGGACAGTGGTTTAGGGGGGGCTGCTTCTCTGTATATGTTACTCTGAGCTGGTACTAAGCCAGGGAACCGCCTGACACCTGCTAGCATCTTACAGAGCTACGAGAGGAGCGTAGGACAGTGGTATAGGGTGGGCTGCTCCTCTGTATATGTTACTCTGTGCCGTGACTAAGCCAGGGAACCGCCTGACACCTGCTAGCATCTTACGGAACCATGAGGGGAGCGTAGGACAGTGGTTTAGGGGGGGCTGCTCCTCTGTATATGTTACTCTGTGCTGGTACTAAGCCAGGGAACCGCCTGACACCTGCTAGCATCTTACGGAACTATGAGGGGTGTGTAGGACAGTGGTTTAGGGGGGCTGCTCCTCTGTATATGTTACTCTGTGCTGGTACTAATCCAGGGAACCGCCTGACACCTGCTAGCATCTTACGGAACTACCATGGGAGCGTAGGAAAGTGGTTTAGTGGGGACTGCTCCTCTGTATATATTACTCTGTGCTGGTACTAAGCCAGGGAACCGCCTGACACCTGCTAGCATCTTAGGGAACTGTGAGGGGAGTGTAGGACAGTGGTTTAGGAGCGGCTGCTCCTCTGTATATGTTACTCAGAGCTGGTACTAAGCCAGGCAACCGCCTGACACCTGCTAGAATCTTACGGAACTACCAGGGGAGCGTAGGAAAAAGGTTTAGGGGGGACTGCTCCTCTGTATATGTTACTCTGTGCTGGTACTAAGCCAGGGAACCGCCTGACACCTGCTAGCATCTTATGGAACTACGAGAGGAGTGTAGGAAAGTGGTTTAGGGGGGACTGCTCCTCTGTATATGTTACTCTGTGCTGGTACTAAGCTAGGGAACCGCCTGACACCTGCTAGCATCTTATAGAACTACGAGAGGAGCGTAGGAAAGTGGTTTAGGAGGGACTGCTCCTCTGTATACGTTACTCTGTGCTGGTACTAAGCCAGGAAACCGCCTGACACCTGCTAGCATCTTATGGAACTTCGAGAGGAGTGTAGGAGAGATGTTTAGGGGGGACTGCTCTGTGCTGGTACTAAGCCAGGGAACCGCCTGACACCTGCTAGCATCTTATGGAACTACGAGAGGAGCGTAGGAATGTGGTTTAGGGGGGACTGCTCCTCTGTATATGTTACTCTGTGCCGATACTAAGCCAGGGAACCGCCTGACACCTGCTAGCATCTTATGGAACTACGAGAGGAGCGTAGGAAAGTGGTTTAGGGGGGACTGCTCCTCTGTATATGTTACTCTGTGCTGGTACTAAGCCAGGAAACCGCCTGACACCTCCTAGCATCTTACGGAACCATGAGGGGAGCGTAGGACTGTGGTTTAGGGGAGGGCTGCTCCTCTGTATATGTTACTCTGTTCTGGTACTAAGCCAGGGAACCGCCTGACACCTGCTAGCATCATACGGAACTACCAGGGGAGCATAGGACAGTGGTTTACGGGGGACTGCTCCTCCGTATATATTACACTCTGCTGGTACTAAGCCAGGGAACCGCCTGACACCTGCTAGCATCTTACGGAACCATGAGGAGAGCGTAGGACAGTGGTTTAGGGTGGGCTGCTCCTCTCTATATGTTACTCTGTGCTGGTACTAAGCCAGGGAACCGCCTGACACCTGCTACCATCTTACGGAACCATGAGGGGAGCGTAGGACAGTGGTTTAGGGGGGCTGCTTCTCTGTATATGTTACTCTGTGCTGGTACTAAGCCAGGAAACCGCCTGACACCTGCTAGCATCTTACGGAACCATGAGGGGAGCGTAGGACAGTGGTTTAGGGGAGGGCTGCTCCTCTGTATATGTTACTCTGTTCTGGTACTAAGCCAGGGAACCGCCTGACACCTGCTAGCATCTTACGGAACTACCAGGGGAGCATAGGACAGTGGTTTACGGGGGACTGCTCCTCTGTATATATTACACTCTGCTGGTACTAAGCCAGGGAACCGCCTGACACCTGCTAGCATCTTACGGAACCATGAGGAGAGCGTAGGACAGTGGTTTATGGTGGGCTGCTCCTTTCTATATGTTACTCTGTGCTGGTACTAAGCCAGGGAACCGCCTGACACCTGCTACCATCTTACGGAACCATGAGGGGAGCGTAGGACAGTGGTTTAGGGGGGCTGCTTCTCTGTATATGTTACTCTGTGCCGATACTAAGCCAGGGAACCGCCTGACACCTGCTAGCACCTTACGGAACTATGAGGGGAGTGTAGGACAGTGGTTTAGGGGGGGCTGCTTCTCTGTATATGTTACTCTGTGCTGGTACTAAGCCAGGGAACCGCCTGACACCTGCTAGCATCTTACAGAGCTACGAGAGGAGCGTAGGACAGTGGTATAGGGTGGGCTGCTCCTCTGTATATGTTACTCTGTGCCGTGACTAAGCCAGGGAACCGCCTGACACCTGCTAGCATCTTACGGAACCATGAGGGGAGCGTAGGACAGTGGTTTAGGGGGGGCTGCTCCTCTGTATATGTTACTCTGTGCTGGTACTAAGCCAGGGAACCGCCTGACACCTGCTAGCATCTTACGGAACCATGAGGGGAGCGTAGGACTGTGGTTTAGGGGGGGCTGCTACTCTGTATATGTTACTCTGTGCTGGTACTAAGCCAGGAAACCGCCTGACACCTGCTAGCATCTTACGGAACCATGAGGGGAGCGTAGGACAGTGGTTTAGGGTGGGCTGCTCCTCTGTATATGTTACTCTGTGCCGGTACTAAGCCAGGGAACCACCTGACACCCGCTAGCATCTTACGGAACTACCAGGGGAGCATAGGAAAGTGGTTTAGGGGGGACTGCTCCTCTGTATATGTTACTCTGTGCTGGTACTAAGCCAGGAAACCGCCTGACACCTGCTAGCATCTTACGGAACCATGAGGGGAGCGTAGGACAGTGGTTTAGGGTGGGCTGCTCCTCTGTATATGTTACTCTGTGCTGGTACTAAGCCAGGGAACCGCCTGACACCTGCTAGTATCTTACGGAACTACCAGGGGAGCGTAGGAAAATGGTTTAGGGGGGACTGCTCCTCTGTATATGTTACTCTGTGCTGGTACTAAGCCAGGGAACCGCCTGACACCTGCTAGCATCTTACGGAACTACAAGAGGAGCGTAGGACAGTGGTATAGGGTGGGCTGCTCCTCTGTATATGTTACTCTGTGCTGCTACTAAGCCAGGGAACCGCCTGACACCTGCTAGCATCTTACAAAATCATGAGGGGAGCGTAGGATAGTGGTTTAGGGGGGCTGCTCCTCTGTATATGTCACTCTGTGCTGGTACTAAGCCAGGGAACCGCCTGAAACCTGCTAGCATCTTACGGAACCATTAGGGGAGCGTAGGACTGTGGTTTAGGGGGGGCTGCTACTATGTATATGTTACTCTGTGCTGGTACTAAGCCAGGGAACCACCTGACACCTGCTAGCATCTTATGGAACTACGAGAGGAGCGTAGGACAGTGGTATAGGGTGGGCTGCTCCTCTGTATATGTTACTCTGTGCTGGTACTAAGCCAGGAATCCGCCTGACACCTGCTAGCATCTTATGGAACTTCGAGAGGAGCGTAGGAAAGTGGTTTAGGGGGGACTGCTCTGTGCTGGTACTAAGCCAGGGAACCGCCTGACACCTGCTAGCATCTTATGGAACTACGAGAGGAGCGTAGGTATGTGGTTTAGGGGGGACTGCTCCTCTGTATATGTTACTCTGTGCCGATACTAAGCCAGGGAACCGCCTGACACCTGCTAGCATCTTATGGAACTACGAGAGGAGCGTAGGAAAATGGTATAGGGGGAACTGCTCCTCTGTATATGTTACTCTGTGCCGGTACTAAGCCAGGGAACCACCTGACACCTGCTAGCATCTTCCGGAACTACCAGGGGAGCAAAGGAAAGTGGTTTAGGGGGGACTGCTCCTCTGTATATATTACACTCTGCTGCTACTAAGCCAGGTAACCGCCTGACACCTGCTAGCATCTTACGGAACCATGAGGGGAGCGTAGGACAGAGGTTTAGGGTGGGCTGCTCCTCTGTATATGTTACTCTGTGCTGGTACTAAGCCAGGGAACCGCCTGACACCTGCTAGCATCTTACGGAACCATGAGGGGAGTGTAGGACAGTGGTTTAGGGGGGGCTGCTTCTCTGTATATGTTACTCTGTGCCGATACTAATCCAGGGAACCGCCTGACACCTGCTAGCATCTTACGGAACTATGAGTGGAGTGTAGGACAGTGGTATAGGGGGGCTGCTCATTGTATATGTTACTCTGTGCTGGTACTAAGCCAGGGAACCGCCTGACACCTGCTAGCATCTTAGGGAACTGTGAGGGGAGTGTAGGACAGTGGTTTAGGAGCGGATGCTCCTCTGTATATGTTACTCAGAGCTGGTACTAAGCCAGGCAACCGCCTGACACCTGCTAGAATCATACGGAACTACCAGGGGAGCGAAGGAAAAAGGTTTAGGGGGACTGCTCCTCTGTATATGTTACTCTGTGCTGGTACTAAGCCAGGGAACCGCCTGACACCTGCTAGCATCTTATGGAACTTCGAGAGGAGTGTAGGAAAGTGGTTTAGGGGGGACTGCTCCTCTGTATATGTTACTCTGTGCTGGTACTAAGCTAGGGAACCGCCTGACACCTGCTAGCATCTTATAGAACTACGAGAGGAGCGTAGGAAAGTGGTTTAGGAGGGACTGCTCCTCTGTATATGTTACTCTGTGCTGGTACTAAGCCAGGAAACCGCCTGACACCTGCTACCATCTTATGGAACTTCGAGAGGAGCGTAGGAAAGTGGTTTAGGGGGGACTGCTCTGTGCTGGTACTAAGCCAGGGAACCGCCTGACACCTGCTAGCATCCTATGGAACTACGACAGGAGCATAGGAATGTGGTTTAGGGGGGACTGCTCCTCTGTATATGTTACTCTGTGCCGATACTAATCCAGGGAACCGCCTGACACCTGCTAGCATCTTATGGAACTACGAGAAGAGCGTAGGAAAATTTTTTAGGGGGGACTGGTCCTCTGTATATGTTACTCTGTGCCGGTACTAAGCCAGGGAACCACCTGACACCTGCTAGCATCTTCCGGAACTACCAGGGGAGCATAGGAAAGTGGTTTAGGGGGGACTGCTCCTCTGTATATGTTACTCTGTGCTGGTACTAAGCCAGGAAACCGCCTGACACCTGCTAGCATCTTACGGAACCATGAGGGGAGCGTAGGACAGTGGTTTAGGGGGGGGGGGTGCTCCTCTGTATATGTTACTCTGTGCTGGTACTAAGCCAGGGAACCGCCTGACACCTGCTAGCATCTTACGGAACTACCAGTGGAGCGTAGGACAGTGGTTTACGGGGGACTGCTCCTCTGTACATATTACACTCTGCTGGTACTAAGCCAGGGAACAGCCTGACACCTGCTAGCAACTTACGGAACCATGTGGGGAGCGTAGGACAGTGGTTTAGGGTGCGCTGCTCCTCTGTATATGTTACTCTGTGCTGGTACTAAGCCAGGGAACCGCCTGACACCTGCTAGTATCTTACAGAACTACCAGGGGAGCGTAGGAAAATGGTTTAGGGGGGACTGCTCCTCTGTATATGTTATTCTGTGCTGGTACTAAGCCAGGGAACCGCCTGACACCTGCTAGCATCTTACGGAACAACAAGAGGAGCGTAGGACAGTGGTATAGGGTGGGCTGCTCCTCTGTATATGTTACTCTGTGCTGGTACTAAGCCAGGGAACCGCCTGACACCTGCTAGCATCTTACAAAACCATGAGTGGAGCGTAGGATAGTGGTTTAGGGGGGGCTGCTCCTCTGTATATGTTACTCTGTGCTGGTACTAAGCCACGGAACCGCCTGAAACCTGCTAGCATCTTACGGAACCATGAGGGGAGCGTAGGACTGTGGTTTAGGGGGGGCTGCTCCTCTGTATATGTTACTCTGTGCTGGTACTAAGCCAGGGAACCACCTGACACCTGCTAGCATCTTATGGAACTACGAGAGGAGCGTAGGACAGTGGTATAGGGTGGGCTGCTCCTCTGTATATGTTTCTCTGTGCTGGTACTAAGCCAGGGAACCGCCTGACACCTGCTAGCATCTTAGGGAACTATGAGGGGAGTGTAGGACAGTGGTTTAGGAGCGGCTGCTCCTCTGTATATGTTACTCAGAGCTGGTACTAAGCCAGGCAACCGCCTGACACCTGCTAGAATCTTACGGAACTAACAGGGAGCATAGGAAAATGGTTTAGGGGGGACTGCTCCTCTGTATATGTTACTCTGTGCTGGTACTAAGCTAGGGAACCGCCTGACACCTGCTAGCATCTTATAGAACTACGAGAGGAGCGTAGGAAAGTGGTTTAGGAGGGACTGCTCCTCTGTATATGTTACTCTGTGCTGGTACTAAGCCAGGAAACCGCCGGACACCTGCTAGCATCTTATGGAACTTCGAGAGGAGCGTAGGAAAGTGGTTTAGGGGGGACTGCTCTGTGCTGGTACTAAGCCAGGGAACCGCCTGACACCTGCTAGCATCTTATGGAACTACGAGAGGAGCGTAGGAATGTGGTTTAGGGGGGACTGCTCCTCTGTATATGTTACTCTGTGCCGATAGTAAGCCAGGGAACCGCCTGACACCTGCTAGCATCTTATGGAACTACGAGAGGAGCGTAGGAAAATGGTTTAGGGGGGACTGCTCCTCTGTATATGTTACTCTGTGCCGGTACTAAGCCAGGGAACCACCTGACACCTGCTAGCATCTTCCGGAACTACCAGGGGAGCATAGGAAAGTGGTTTAGGGGGGGCTGCTCCTCTGTATATGTTACTCTGTGCTGGTACTAAGCCAGGAAACCGCCTGACACCTGCTAGCATCTTACGGAACCATGAGGGGAGCGTAGGACAGTGGTTTAGGGGGGGCTGCTCCTCTGTATATGTTACTCTGTGCTGGTACTAAGCCAGGGAACCGCCTGACACCTGCTAGTATCTTACGGAACTACCAGGGGAGCGTAGGAAAATGGTTTAGGGGGGACTGCTCCTCTGTATATGTTACTCTGTGCTGGTACTAAGCCAGGGAACCGCCTGACACCTGCTAGCATCTTACGGAACTACAAGAGGAGTGTAGGACAGTGGTATAGGGTGGGCTGCTCCTCTGTATATGTTACTCTGTGCTGGTACTAAGCCAGGGAACCGCCTAACACCTGCTAGCATCTTACAAAACCATGAGGGGAGCGTAGGATAGTGGTTTAGGGGGGCTGCTCCTGTGTATATGTGACTCTGTGCTGGTACTAAGCCAGGGAACCACCTGACACCTGCTAACATCTTATGGAACTACGAGAGGAGCGTAGGACAGTAGTATAGGGTGGGCTGCTCCTCTGTATACGTTACTCTTTGCTGGTACTAAGCCAGGGAACAGCCTGACACCTGCTAGCATCTTACGGAACCATGAGAGGAGAGTAGGAAAGTGGTTTAGGGGGGACTGCTCCTCTGTATATGTTACTCTGTGCTGGTACTAAGCCAGGGAACCGCCTGACACCTGCTAGCATCTTACGGAACTACGAGAGGAGCGTAGGACAGTGGTATAGGGTGGGCTGCTCCTCTGTATATGTTACTCTGTGCTGGTACTAAGCAAGGGAACCGCCTGACACCTGCTAGCATCTTACGGAACCATGAGAGGAGCGTAGGAAAGTGGTTTAGGGGGGACTGCTCCTCTGTATATGTTACTCTGTGCTGGTACTAAGCCAGGGAACCGCCTGACACCTGTTAGTATCTTACGGAACTACCAGGGGAGCGTAGGAAAATGGTTTAGGGGGGGCTGCTCCTCTGTATATGTTACTCTGTGCTGGTACTAAGCCAGGGAACCGCCTGACACCTGCTAGCATCTTACGGAACTACCAGTGGAGCGTAGGACAGTGGTTTACGGGGGACTGATCCTCTGTACATATTACACTCTGCTGGTACTAAGCCAGGGAACCACCTGACACCTGCTAGCATCTTATGGAATTACGAGAGGAGCGTAGGACAGTGGTTTAGGGGGGCTGCTCCTCTGTATATGTTACTCTGTGCTGGTACTAAGCCAGGGAACCGCCTGACACCTGCTAGCATCTTACGGAACCATGAGAGGAGCGTAAGAAAGTGGTTTAGGGGGGACTGCCCTTCTGTATATGTTACTCTGTGCTGGTACTAAGCCAGGGAACCGCCTGACACTTGCTAGCATCTTACGGAACTACGAGAGGAGCGTAGGCCAATGGTATAGGGTGGGCTGCTCCTCTGTATATGTTACTCTGTGCTGGTACTAAGCCAGGGAACCGCCTGACACCTGCTAGCATCTTACGGAACTACCAGTGGAGCGTAGGACAGTGGTTTACGGGGGACTGCTCCTCTGTACATATTACACTCTGCTGGTACTAAGCCAGGGAACCACCTGACACCTGCTAGCATCTTATGGAACTACTTGAGGAGCGTAGGACAGTGGTATAGGGTTTGCTGCTCCTCTGTATATGTTACTCTGTGCTGGTACTAAGCCAGGGAACCGCCTGACACCTGCTAGCATCTTACGGAGCCATGAGAGGAGCGTAGGAAAGTGGTTTAGGGGGGACTGCTCCTCTGTATATGTTACTCTGTGCTGGTACTAAGCCAGGGAACCGTCTGACACCTGCTAGCATCTTACGGAACTACGACAGGAGCGTAGGACAGTGGTATAGGGTGGGCTGCTCCTCTGTATATGTTACACTGTGCTGGTACTAAGCCAGGGAACCGCCTGACACCTGCTAGCATTTTACGAAACCCTGAGGGGAGCGTAGGACAGTGGTTTAGGGGGGCTGCTCCTCTGTATATGTTACTCTGTGCTGGTACTAAGCCAGGGAACCGCCTGACACCTGCTAGCACCTTACGGAACTACCAGGGGAGCATAGGACAGTGGTTTACGGGGGACTGCTCCTCTGTATATATTACACTCTGCTGGTACTAAGCCAGGGAACCGCCTGACACCTGCTAGCATCTTACGGAACCATGAGGGGAGCGTAGGACAGTGGTTTAGGGGGGCTGCTTCTCTGCATATGTTACTCTGTGCCGATACTAAGCCAGGGAACCGCCTGACACCTGCTAGCATTTTACGGAACTATGAGGGGAGTGTAGGACAGTGGTTTAGGGGGGCTGCTTCTCTGTATATGTTACTCTGTGCTGGTACTAAGCCAGGGAACCGCCTGACACCTGCTAGCATCTTACAGAGCTACGAGAGGAGCGTAGGACAGTGGTATATGGTGGGCTGCTCCTCTGTATATGTTACTCTGTGCTTGTACTAAGCCAGGGAACCGCCTGACACCTGCTAGCATCTTACGGAACTATGAGGGGAGTGTAGGACAGTGTTTAGGTGGGTTGCTCCTCTGTATATGTTACTCTGTGCTGGTACTAATCCAGGGAACCACCTGACACCTGCTAGCATCTTACGGAACTACCATGGGAGCGTAGGAAAGTGGTTTAGTGGGGACTGCTCCTCTGTATATATTACTCTGTGCTGGTACTAAGCCAGGGAACCGCCTGACACCTGCTAGCATCTTACGGAACCATGAGGGGAGCGTAGGACAGTGGTTTAGGGGGGGCTGCTTCTCTGTATATGTTACTCTGTGCCGATACTAATCCAGGGAACCGCCTGACACCTGCTAACATCTTATGGAACTATGAGTGGAGTGTAGGACAGTGGTATAGGGGGGCTGCCCATTGTATATGTTACTCTGTGCTGGTACTAAGCCAGGGAACTGCCTGACACCTGCTAGCATCTTAGGGAACTATGAGGGGAGTGTAGGACAGTGGTTTAGGAGCGGCTGCTCCTCTGTATATGTTACTCAGAGCTGGTACTAAGCCAGGCAACCGGCTGACACCTGCTAGAATCTTACGGAACTACCAGGGGAGCATAGGAAAATGGTTTAGGGGGGACTGCTCCTCTGTATATGTTACTCTGTGCTGGTACTAAGCCAGGAAACCACCTGACACCTTATGGAACTTCGAGAGGAGCGTAGGAAAGTGGTTTAGGGGGGACTGCTCTGTGCTGGTACTAAGCCAGGGAATCGCCTGACACCTGCTAGTATCTTATGGAACTACGAGAGGAGCGTAGGAATGTGGTTTAGGGGGGACTGCTCCTCTGTATATGTTACTCTGTGCCGATACTAAGCCAGGGAACCGCCTGACACCTGCTAGCATCTTATGGAACTACGAGAGGAGCGTAGGAAAATGGTTTAGGGGGGACTGCTCCTCTGTATATGTTACTCTGTGCTGGTACTAAGCCAGGAAACCACCTGACACCTTATGGAACTTCGAGAGGAGCGTAGGAAAGTGGTTTAGGGGGGACTGCTCTGTGCTGGTACTAAGCCAGGGAATCGCCTGACACCTGCTAGTATCTTATGGAACTACGAGAGGAGCGTAGGAATGTGGTTTAGGGGGGACTGCTCCTCTGTATATGTTACTCTGTGCCGATACTAAGCCAGGGAACCGCCTGACACCTGCTAGCATCTTATGGAACTACGAGAGGAGCGTAGGAAAATGGTTTAGGGGGGACTGCTCCTCTGTATATGTTACTCTGTGCCGGTACTAAGCCAGGGAACCACCTGACACCTGCTAGCATCTTCCGGAACTACCAGGGGAGCATAGGAAAGTGGTTTAGGGGGCACTGCCCCTCTGTATATGTTACTCTGTGCTGGTACTAAGCCAGGGAACCGCCTGACACCTGCTAGCATCTTACGGAACTATGAGGGGAGTGTAGGACAGTGGTTTAGGTGGGCTGCTCCTCTGTATGTTACTCTGTGCTGGTACTAATCCAGGGAACCGCCTGACACGTGCTAGCATCTTACGGAACTACCATGGGAGCGTAGGAAAGTGGTTTAGTGGGGACTGCTCCTCTGTATATATTACTCTGTGCTGGTACTAAGCCAGGGAACCGCCTGACACCTGCTAGCATCTTACGGAACCATGAGGGGAGCGTAGGACAGTGGTTTAGGGGGGGCTGCTTCTCTGTATATGTTACTCTGTGCGGATACTAATCCAGGGAACCGCCTGACACCTGCTAACATCTTACGGAACTATGAGTGGAGTGTAGGACAGTAGTATAGGGGGGCTGCTCATTGTATATGTTACTCTGTGCTGGTACTAAGCCAGGGAACCGCCTGACACCTGCTAGCATCTTAGGGAACTATGAGGGGAGTGTAGGACAGTGGTTTAGGAGCGGCTGCTCCTCTGTATATGTTACTCAGAGCTGGTACTAAGCCAGGCAACCGGCTGACACCTGCTAGAATCTTACGGAACTACCAGGGGAGCATAGGAACATGGTTTAGGGGGGACTGCTCCTCTGTATATGTTACTCTGTGCTGGTACTAAGCCAGGGAACCGCCTGACACCTGCTAGCATCTTATGGAACTACGAGAGGAGTGTAGGAAAGTGGTTTAGGGGGGACTGCTCCTCTGTATATGTTACTCTGTGCTGGTACTAAGCTAGGGAACCGCCTGACACCTGCTAGCATCTTATAGAACTACGAGAGGAGCGTAGGAAAGTGGTTTAGGAGGGACTGCTCCTCTGTATATGTTACTCTGTGCTGGTACTAAGCCAGGAAACCGCCTGACACCTTATGGAACTTCGAGAGGAGCGTAGGAAAGTTGTTTAGGGGGGACTGCTCTGTGCTGGTACTAAGCCAGGGAACCGCCTGACACCTGCTAGCATCTTATGGAACTACGAGAGGAGCGAAGGAATGTGGTTTAGGGGGGACTGCTCCTCTGTATATGTTCTTCTCTGTGCCGATACTAAGCCAGGGAACCGCCTGACACCTGCTAGCATCTTATGGAACTACGAGAGGAGCGTAGGAAAATTGTTTAAGGGGACTGCTCTTCTGTATATGTTACTCTGTGCCGGTACTAAGCCAGGGAACCACCTGACACCTGCTAGCATCTTCCGGAACTACCAGGGGAGCATAGGAAAGTGGTTTAGGGGGGACTGCTCCTCTGTATATGTTACTCTGTGCTTGTACTAAGCCAGGGAACCGCCTGACACCTGCTAGCATCTTACGGAACTATGAGGGGAGTGTAGGACAGTGGTTTAGGTGGGCTGCTCCTCTGTATATGTTACTCTGTGCTGGTACTAATCCAGGGAACCGCCTGACACCTGCTAGCATCTTACGGAACTACCATGGGAGCGTAGGAGAGTGGTTTAGTGGGGACTGCTCCTCTGTATATATTACTCTGTGCTGGTACTAAGCCAGGGAACCGCCTGACACCTGCTAGCATCTTACGGAACCATGAGGGGAGCGTAGGACAGTGGTTTAGGGGAGGCTGCTTCTCTGTATATGTTACTCTGTGCCGATACTAATCCAGGGAACCGCCTGACACCTGCTAACATCTTACGGAACTATGAGTGGAGTGTAGGACAGTGGTATAGGAGGGCTGCTCATTGTATATGTTACTCTGTGCTGGTACTAAGCCAGGGAACCGCCTGAAACCTGCTAGCATCTTAGGGAACTATGAGGGGAGTGTAGGACAGTGGTTTAGGAGCGGCTGCTCCTCTGTATATGTTACTCAGAGCTGGTACTAAGCCAGGCAACCGGCTGACACCTGCTAGACTCTTACGGAACTACCAGGGGAGCATAGGAAAATGGTTTAGGGGGGACTGCTCCTCTGTATATGTTACTCTGTGCTGGTACTAAGCCAGGGAACCGCCTGACACCTGCTAGCATCTTATGGAACTACGACAGGAGTGTAGGAAAGTGGTTTAGGGGGGACTGCTCCTCTGTATATGTTACTCTGTGCTGGTACTAAGCTAGGGAACCGCCTGACACCTGCTATCATCTTATAGAACTACGAGAGGAGCGTAGGAAAGTGGTTTAGGAGGGACTGCTCCTCTGTATATGTTACTCTGTGCTGGTACTAAGCCAGGAAACCGCCTGACATCTTATGGAACTTCGAGAGGAGCGTAGGAAAGTGGTTTAGGGGGGACTGCTCTGTGCTGGTACTAAGCCAGGGAACCGCCTGACACCTGCTAGCATCTTATGGAACTACGAGAGGAGCGTAGGAATGTGGTTTAGGGGGGACTGCTCCTCTGTATATGTTACTCTGTGCCGATACTAAGCCAGGGAACCGCCTGACACCTGCTAGCATCTTATGGAACTACGAGAGGAGCGTAGGAAAATGGTTTAGGGGGGACTGCTCCTCTGTATATGTTACTCTGTGCCGGTACTAAGCCAGGGAACCACCTGACACCTGCTAGCATCTTCCGGAACTACCAGGGGTGCATAGGAAAGTGGTTTAGGGGGGACTGCTCCTCTGTATATGTTACTCTGTGCTGGTACTAAGCCAGGGAACCGCCTGACACCTGCTAGCATCTTACGGAACTATGAGGGGAGTGTAGGACAGTGGTTTAGGTGGGCTGCTCCTCTGTATTTTACTCTGTGCTGGTACTAATCCAGGGAACCGCCTGACAACTGCTAGCATCTTACGGAACTACCATGGGAGCGTAGGAAAGTGGTTTAGTGGGGACTGCTCCTTAGTATATATTACTCTGTGCTGGTACTAAGCCAGGGAACCGCCTGACACCTGCTAGCATCTTATAGAACTACGAGAGGAGCGTAGGAAAGTGGTTTAGGAGGGACTGCTCCTCTGTATATGTTACTCTGTGCTGGTACTAAGCCAGGAAACCGCCTGACACCTGCTAGCATCTTATGGAACTACGAGAGGAGCGTAGGAATGTGGTTTAGGGGGGAATGCTCCTCTGTATATGTTACTCTGTGCTGGTACTAAGCCAGGAAACCGCCTGACACCTGCTAGCATCTTATGGAACTTCGAGAGGAGCGTAGGAAAGTGGTTTAATGGGGACTGCTCTGTGCTGGTACTAAGCCAGGGAACCGCCTGACACCTTCTAGCATCTTATGGAACTACGAGAGGAGCGTAGGAAAATGGTTTAGGGGGACTGCTCCTCTGTATATGTTACTCTGTGCCGGTACTAAGCCAGGGAACCACCTGACACCTGCTAGCATCTTCCGGAACTACCAGGGGAGCATAGGAAAGTGGTTTAGGGGGGACTGCTCCTCTGTATATGTTACTCTGTGCTGGTACTAAGCCAGGAAACCGCCTGACACCTGCTAGCATCTTATGGAACTTCGAGAGGAGCGTAGGAAAGTGGTTTAATGGGGACTGCTCTGTGCTGGTACTAAGCCAGGGAACCGCCTGACACCTGCTAGCATCTTATGGAACTACGAGAGGAGCGTAAGGATGTGGTTTAGGGGGGACTGCTCCTCTGTATATGTTACTCTGTGCTGGTACTAAGCCAGGGAACCGCCTGACAGCTGCTAGCATCTTACGGAACTATGAGAGGAGTGTAGGACAGTGGTTTAGGGGGCTGCTCCTCTGTATATGTTACTCTGTGCTGGTACTAAGCCAGGGAACCGCCTGACACCTGCTAGCATCTTATGGAACTACGAGAGGAGCGTAGGAAAGTGGTTTAGGGGGGACTGCTCCTCTGTATATGTTACTCTGTGCCGATACTAAGCCAGGGAACCGCCTGACACCTGCTAGCATCTTACGAAACTATGAGGGGAGTGTAGGACAGTGGTTTAGGGGCGCTGCTCCTCTTATATGTTACTCTGTGCTGGTACTAAGCCAGGGAACCGCCTGACACCTGCTAGTGTCTTACGGAACTTCCAGGGGAGTGTAGGAAAATGGTTTATTGGGGACTGCTCCTCTGTATATGTTACTCTGTGCTGGTACTAAGCCAGGGAACCGCCTGACACCTGCTAGCATCTTATGGAACTACGAGAGGAGCGTAGGAAAGTGGTTTAGGGGGGACACTCCTCTGTATATGTTACTCTGTGCTGGTACTAAGCCAGGGAACCGCCAGACACCTGCTAGCATCTTACGGAACTACCAGGGGAGCGTAGGAAAATGGTTTAGGGGGGACTGCTCCTCTGTATATGTTACTCTGTGCTGGTACTAAGCCAGGGAACCGCCTGACACCTGCTAGCATCTTACGGAACTACGAGAGGAGCGTAGGCCAGTGGTATAGGGTGGGCTGCTCCTCTGTATATGTTACTCTGTGCTGGTACTAAGCCAGGGAACCGCCTGACACCTGCTAGCATCTTACGGAACTACCAGGGGAGCGTAGGAAAATGGTTTAGGGGGGACTGCTCCTCTGTATATGTTACTCTGTGCTGGTACTAAGCCAGGGAACCGCCTGACACCTGCTAGCATCTTACGGAACTACCAGTGGAGCTTAGGACAGTGGTTTACGGGGGACTGCTCCTCTGTACATATTACACTCTGCTGGTACTAAGCCAGGGAACCACCTGACACCTGCTAGCATCTTATGGAACTACTTGAGGAGCGTAGGACAGTGGTATAGGGTGGGCTGCTCCTCTGTATATGTTACTCTGTGCTGGTACTAAGCCAGGGAACCGCCTGACACCTGCTAGCATCTTACGGAACCATGAGAGGAGTGTAGGAAAGTGGTTTAGGGGGGAGTGCTCCACTGTATATGTTACTCTGTGCTGGTACTAAGCCAGGAAACCGCCTGACATCTTATGGAACTTCGAGAGGAGCGTAGGAAAGTGGTTTAGGGGGGACTGCTCTGTGCTGGTACTAAGCCAGGGAACCGCCTGACACCTGCTAGCATCTTATGGAACTACGAGAGGAGCGTAGGAATGTGGTTTAGGGGGGACTGCTCCTCTGTATATGTTACTCTGTGCCGATACTAAGCCAGGGAACCGCCTGACACCTGCTAGCATCTTATGGAACTACGAGAGGAGCGTAGGAAAATGGTTTAGGGGGGACTGCTCCTCTGTATATGTTACTCTGTGCCGGTACTAAGCCAGGGAACCACCTGACACCTGCTAGCATCTTCCGGAACTACCAGGGGTGCATAGGAAAGTGGTTTAGGGGGGACTGCTCCTCTGTATATGTTACTCTGTGCTGGTACTAAGCCAGGGAACCGCCTGACACCTGCTAGCATCTTACGGAACTATGAGGGGAGTGTAGGACAGTGGTTTAGGTGGGCTGCTCCTCTGTATTTTACTCTGTGCTGGTACTAATCCAGGGAACCGCCTGACAACTGCTAGCATCTTACGGAACTACCATGGGAGCGTAGGAAAGTGGTTTAGTGGGGACTGCTCCTTAGTATATATTACTCTGTGCTGGTACTAAGCCAGGGAACCGCCTGACACCTGCTAGCATCTTATAGAACTACGAGAGGAGCGTAGGAAAGTGGTTTAGGAGGGACTGCTCCTCTGTATATGTTACTCTGTGCTGGTACTAAGCCAGGAAACCGCCTGACACCTGCTAGCATCTTATGGAACTACGAGAGGAGCGTAGGAATGTGGTTTAGGGGGGAATGCTCCTCTGTATATGTTACTCTGTGCTGGTACTAAGCCAGGAAACCGCCTGACACCTGCTAGCATCTTATGGAACTTCGAGAGGAGCGTAGGAAAGTGGTTTAATGGGGACTGCTCTGTGCTGGTACTAAGCCAGGGAACCGCCTGACACCTTCTAGCATCTTATGGAACTACGAGAGGAGCGTAGGAAAATGGTTTAGGGGGACTGCTCCTCTGTATATGTTACTCTGTGCCGGTACTAAGCCAGGGAACCACCTGACACCTGCTAGCATCTTCCGGAACTACCAGGGGAGCATAGGAAAGTGGTTTAGGGGGGACTGCTCCTCTGTATATGTTACTCTGTGCTGGTACTAAGCCAGGAAACCGCCTGACACCTGCTAGCATCTTATGGAACTTCGAGAGGAGCGTAGGAAAGTGGTTTAATGGGGACTGCTCTGTGCTGGTACTAAGCCAGGGAACCGCCTGACACCTGCTAGCATCTTATGGAACTACGAGAGGAGCGTAAGGATGTGGTTTAGGGGGGACTGCTCCTCTGTATATGTTACTCTGTGCTGGTACTAAGCCAGGGAACCGCCTGACAGCTGCTAGCATCTTACGGAACTATGAGAGGAGTGTAGGACAGTGGTTTAGGGGGCTGCTCCTCTGTATATGTTACTCTGTGCTGGTACTAAGCCAGGGAACCGCCTGACACCTGCTAGCATCTTATGGAACTACGAGAGGAGCGTAGGAAAGTGGTTTAGGGGGGACTGCTCCTCTGTATATGTTACTCTGTGCCGATACTAAGCCAGGGAACCGCCTGACACCTGCTAGCATCTTACGAAACTATGAGGGGAGTGTAGGACAGTGGTTTAGGGGCGCTGCTCCTCTTATATGTTACTCTGTGCTGGTACTAAGCCAGGGAACCGCCTGACACCTGCTAGTGTCTTACGGAACTTCCAGGGGAGTGTAGGAAAATGGTTTATTGGGGACTGCTCCTCTGTATATGTTACTCTGTGCTGGTACTAAGCCAGGGAACCGCCTGACACCTGCTAGCATCTTATGGAACTACGAGAGGAGCGTAGGAAAGTGGTTTAGGGGGGACACTCCTCTGTATATGTTACTCTGTGCTGGTACTAAGCCAGGGAACCGCCAGACACCTGCTAGCATCTTACGGAACTACCAGGGGAGCGTAGGAAAATGGTTTAGGGGGGACTGCTCCTCTGTATATGTTACTCTGTGCTGGTACTAAGCCAGGGAACCGCCTGACACCTGCTAGCATCTTACGGAACTACGAGAGGAGCGTAGGCCAGTGGTATAGGGTGGGCTGCTCCTCTGTATATGTTACTCTGTGCTGGTACTAAGCCAGGGAACCGCCTGACACCTGCTAGCATCTTACGGAACTACCAGGGGAGCGTAGGAAAATGGTTTAGGGGGGACTGCTCCTCTGTATATGTTACTCTGTGCTGGTACTAAGCCAGGGAACCGCCTGACACCTGCTAGCATCTTACGGAACTACCAGTGGAGCTTAGGACAGTGGTTTACGGGGGACTGCTCCTCTGTACATATTACACTCTGCTGGTACTAAGCCAGGGAACCACCTGACACCTGCTAGCATCTTATGGAACTACTTGAGGAGCGTAGGACAGTGGTATAGGGTGGGCTGCTCCTCTGTATATGTTACTCTGTGCTGGTACTAAGCCAGGGAACCGCCTGACACCTGCTAGCATCTTACGGAACCATGAGAGGAGTGTAGGAAAGTGGTTTAGGGGGGAGTGCTCCACTGTATATGTTACTCTGTGCTGGTACTAAGCCAGGGAACCGTCTGACACCTGCTAGCATCTTACGGAACTACGACAGGAGCGTAGGACAGTGGTATAGGGTGGGCTGCTCCTCTGTATATGTTACTCTGTGCTGGTACTAAGCCAGGGAACCGCCTGACACCTGCTAGTATTTTACGAAACCCTGAGGGGAGCGTAGGACAGTGGTTTAGGGGGGCTGCTCCTCTGTATATGTTACTCTGTGCTGGTACTAAGCCAGGGAACCGCCTGACACCTGCTAGCACCTTACGGAACTACCAGGGGAGCATAGGACAGTGGTTTACGGGGACTGCTCCTCTGTATATATTACACTCTGCTGGTACTAAGCCAGGGAACCGCCTGACACCTGCTAGCATCTTACGGAACCATGAGGGAGCGTAGGACAGTGGTTTAGGGGGGCTGCTTCTCTGTATATGTTACTCTGTGCCGATACTAAGCCAGGGAACCGCCTGACACCTGCTAGCATCTTACGGAACTATGAGAGGAGTGTAGGACAGTGGTTTAGGGGGGGCTGCTTCTCTGTATATGTTACTCTGTGCTGGTACTAAGCCAGGGAACCGCCTGACACCTGCTAGCATCTTACAGAGCTACGAGAGGAGCGTAGGACAGTGGTATAGGGTGGGCTGCTCCTCTGTATATGTTACTCTGTGCCGTGACTAAGCCAGGGAACCGCCTGACACCTGCTAGCATCTTACGGAACCATGAGTGGAGCGTAGGACAGTGGTTTAGGGGGGGCTGCTCCTCTGTATATGTTACTCTGTGCTGGTACTAAGCCAGGGAACCGCCTGACACCTGCTAGCATCTTACGGAACTATGAGGGGAGTGTAGGACAGTGGTTTAGGTGGGCTGCTCCTCTGTATATGTTACTCTGTGCTGGTACTAATCCAGGGAACCGCCTGACACCTGCTAGCATCTTACGGAACTACCATGGGAGCGTAGGAAAGTGGTTTAGTGGGGACTGCTCCTCTGTATATATTACTCTGTGCTGGTACTAAGCCAGGGAACCGCCTGACACCTGCTAGCATCTTACGGAACCATGAGGGGAGCGTAGGACAGTGGTTTAGGGGGGGCTGCTTCTCTGTATATGTTACTCTGTGCCGATACTAATCCAGGGAACCGCCTGACACCTGCTAACATCTTACGGAACTATGAGTGGAGTGTAGGACAGTGGTATAGGGGGGCTGCTCATTGTATATGTTACTCTGTGCTGGTACTAAGCCAGGGAACCGCCTGACACCTGCTAGCATCTTAGGGAACTATGAGGGGAGTGTAGGACAGTGGTTTAGGAGCGGCTGCTCCTCTGTATATGTTACTCAGAGCTGGTACTAAGCCAGGCAACCGGCTGACACCTGCTAGAATCTTACGGAACTACCAGGGGAGCATAGGAAAATGGTTTAGGGGGGACTGCTCCTCTGTATATGTTACTCTGTGCTGGTACTAAGCCAGGGAACCGCCTGACACCTGCTAGCATCTTATGGAACTACGAGAGGAGTGTAGGAAAGTGGTTTAGGGGGGACTGCTCCTCTGTATATGTTACTCTGTGCTGGTACTAAGCTAGGGAACCGCCTGACACCTGCTAGCATCTTATAGAACTACGAGAGGAGCGTAGGAAAGTGGTTTAGGAGGGACTGCTCCTCTGTATATGTTACTCTGTGCTGGTACTAAGCCAGGAAACCGCCTGACACCTTATGGAACTTCGAGAGGAACGTAGGAAAGTGGTTTAGGGGGGACTGCTCTGTGCTGGTACTAAGCCAGGGAACCGCCCGACACCTGCTAGCATTTTATGGAACTACGAGAGGAGCGTAGGAATGTGGTTTAGGGGGGACTGCTCCTCTGTATATGTTACTCTGTGCCGATACTAAGCCAGGGAACCGCCTGACACCTGCTAGCATCTTATGGAACTACGAGAGGAGCGTAGGAAAATGGTTTAGGGGGGACTGCTCCTCTGTATATGTTACTCTGTGCCGGTACTAAGCCAGGGAACCACCTGACACCTGCTAGCATCTTCCGGAACTACCAGGGGAGCTTGGAAAGTGGTTTAGGGGGGACTGCTCCTCTGTATATGTTACTCTGTGCTGGTACTAAGCCAGGAAACCGCCTGACACCTGCTAGCATCTTATGGAACTTCGAGAGGAGCGTAGGAAAGTTGTTTAATGGGGACTGCTCTGTGCTGGTACTAAGCCAGGGAACCGCCTGACACCTGCTAGCATCTTATGGAACTACGAGAGGAGCGTAAGGATGTGGTTTAGGGGGACTGCTCCTCTGTATATGTTACTCTGTGCTGGTACTAAGCCAGGGAACCGCCTGACAGCTGCTAGCATCTTACAGAACTATGAGAGGAGTGTAGGACAGTGGTTTAGGGGGCTGCTCCTCTGTATATGTTACTCTGTGCTGGTACTAAGCCAGGGAACCGCCTGACACCTGCTAACATCTTATGGAACTACGAGAGGAGCGTAGTAAAGTGGTTTAGGGGGGACTGCTCCTCTGTATATGTTACTCTGTGCCGATACTAAGCCAGGGATCCGTCTGACACCTGCTAGCATCTTACGAAACTATGAGGGGAGTGTAGGACAGTGGTTTAGGGGCGCTGCTCCTCTGTATATGTTACTCTGTGCTGGTACTAAGCCAGGGAACCGCCTGACACCTGCTAGCATCTTACGGAACTATGAGGGGAGTGTAGGACAGTGGTTTAGGGGGCTGCTCCTCTGTATATGTTACTCTGTGCTGGTACTAAGCCAGGGAACCGCCTGACACCTGCTAGCATCTTATGGAACTACGAGAGGAGCGTAGGAAAGTGGTTTAGGGGGGACTGCTCCTCTGTATATGTTACTCTGTGCCGATACTAAGCCAGGGAACCGCCTGACACCTGCTAGCATCTTACGAAACTATGAGGGGAGTGTAGGACAGTGGTTTAGGGGCGCTGCTCCTCTGTATATGTTACTCTGTGCTGGTACTAAGCCAGGGAACCGCCTGACACCTGCTAGCGTCTTACGGAACTACCAGGGGAGCGTAGGAAAATGGTTTAGGGGGGACTGCTCCTCTGTATATGTTACTCTGTGCTGGTACTAAGCCAGGGAACCGCCTGACACCTGCTAGCATCTTATGGAACTACGAGAGGAGCGTAGGAAAGTGGTTTAGGGGGGACTGCGCCTCTGTATATGTTACTCTGTGCTGGTACTAAGCCAGGGAACCGCCTGACACCTGCTAGCATCTTACGGAACTATGAGGGGAGTGTAGGACAGTGGTTTAGGAGGGGCTGCTCCTCTATATATGTTACTCTGTGCTGGTACTAAGCCAGGGAACCGGCTGACACCTGCTAGCATCTTATGGAACTACGAGAGGAGCGTAGGACAGTGGTTTAGGGGGGACTGCTCCTCTGTATATGTTACTCTGTGCCGGTACTATGCCAGGGAACCGCCTGACACCTGCTAGCATCTTATGGAACTACGAGGGGAGTGTCGGACATTGGTTTAGGGGGGGCTTCTCCTCTGTATATGTTATTCTGTGCCGTTAGCATGTGTGGTGGCTGGTTTACCTTGCCGATGGCGGTGGCCCCGTCGTGCATGACACGTCCGACGAACAGTCGCTCCCCTGACGAGGTCTGCCCCACGCGGTAGCCGGAGGGGGGCACGTGGCCTGCCTTTGCGTGCATCCAGGCAGGGCTACCACCACACAGCACCTGCCGACACAACAACACACGTCTTCTGTAAGCCAAACAACGACTCTCATTTACATCACTTAACAGCAACACTACAGGTCCGGATCTAGGACATTTGCCAAGGGGGGCAAGCTTAACCCTTTCGTGGTGGTTGGGACATATACGTTCCACTAACTTCGGACCTCATTTGTACCACAAGGTGGTGAGTTGCGTAATTCTGCATAGTGCTGCCATCTTTTGGTGGCCCTTTTGAACGCGGAAGAAAATCGAGGCACTGAAATTCTTACATTATAGAAGGCTGTGACTGTTTATATGGGCTGCCGCGTGAATTTTCAAAAAAATGTTAAATGTTTGTAGAGCTTATGGGACTTAACTACGGGGTCAACAGTCCCTAAACTTACAAACTACTTATGAACCAGCTAAGACTAAGGACGGCACAAATATCCATGCCCGAGGAGGGATTCGAACTCCCGACCGTAGTGGCCGTGCAGACCGTGACTGGAGCGCCTCAGTCCCCTCGACCACCGCGGCCGGCCGTGAATTTTCGAGCCGTATCCATTGTTTATTGTGCCTTGAATCGGTTTTCGTCGTTTTCCCGCTACCGAAAATGTCCGGAGTAAGTATATTTGCTATTTTATGTTTCTTAGAAGTTCACAAACAACAATTACGCTTTCCAAAACTCATTTTACTTCAAAAAATTTTTTCAGTGAATTTACAATTAGTGGGACGCATGTGTCCCAGCGACCATTGTGTAGCCCTATAGTGCCTTTATGTTGCGATATCATAGTACTCATATTTCAAAGAAAAACAGTTTTTCTGTAAATGTTTGCGCTAATAAAACACGATATGTGGTTGACTATTATCTGCATTTTCTATTATAGAAGCTGCGAGACAGCTCTCTCTCACTTTTTTTTAATATGGTGTGCATTACAAATTTTTGAATCATGTTCTTGTTTAGACCGTATGACAGTTAGGATAACTTAAGAAATTATTTTAAAAAGTCTTAGGTAAATCGGTACCAGAAATGATCAGTGAGACGTATGTGCCCCAACTTTTTTTTTTTTTTTTTTTTAGAAAAAATGGAATGTGCTAAAATTTTTTAATTGTCATATTTGTAATCCTCACCCAAATCAGCTGTAACAGCTGATATAACTTAAGATATTCTAAAAAATGAGTAAAAATCACGAAAGGGTTAAATTTGATTGTCATATTTGTAATCCTCACACAAATTAGCTGTAACAGCTGATATAACTTAAGATATTCTAAAAAATGAGTAAAAACCACGAAAGGGTTAAATTTGACGCCCCTTCTTTCACCCCCCCCCGTCCCCGTAAGAATGGACTTTTTGACGTTAATTGTGTTAAATATTACTAAATAAGTGTCACAATCTCACAACATGAACTTGTTTTATTGACTGAATTAAGATCAAAGGAAAACAGAACAATTTTAATACATACAAAAATTAATTGATTTTTCTGTCGGTACTTGACAGAACATGATAATAATATCAAAAAGGAACAACTTCCTGATGTTCTGCAAAACTTTTTTATTGGTCACAAACCGGATTTCGGCTTCTTATGCCATCATCAGGTGACAATTGAATGTGGTACACATGTTTTCAAAGATGTTAACATTTACAAAGATGTTATCAGAGACAATCGATACTTCACAGGAAAGTTCATCGCAAATACTTATTTATGAGAGTTATTAACATTTATACAAAAATATAATAAATATGTGTAAAGAATCAAAACTAATATGATTATTATTGAAAAGGAAGGTTGAAAATAAAACTTATTTCAGTAGAGGTGTAGAGGGGAACTGGATCTGATCGTTTAATACTAAACTAGCATCCTGAGCCAAATGTTTATTGATTTCTGATATTTCCAGTAGTGTCATCGTTCTGATTTTCTTCAGGGGATGTAGGATCTCCCAGTTTACAACATAATCATGGCCTTCTCTGAGCAGATGTTCAGCAAAAGTTGGATCTGTCTTTTTTAACCCCCAGCTTCTCTCATGTTCTGATAATCTAGTAACTGCAGCCCTGCCAGACTGACCAACATACAGTTTCCCACGATGTTTGCACGTGATCTTGTATACACCACTCTGTGATAGCGGTTGAATTTTGTCCTTGCTATTGAATACACATGTGTACTACAGTGAGTTGTCACCTGATGATGGCCTTAGAAGCCGAAAGCCGGTTTGTGACCAATAAAAAAGTTTTGCAGAACATCAGGGAATTGTTCCTTTTTTATATTAACATACAAAAATATTACAAGATTACTCATCGTACAAAAATCAATTCAAAATTTCGCTTTTCAAGCTTTTTTTGCTGAAAAACTGTTTCTGATATCATCATAGTTTAGAGAAGCAGCTAGTTTGCGCTCTATGGATATTATACTCAGATTTGTTAAGCAGTCGTGCTCCTCAAGTGTATTTAATTAGTTTCAGCTTGCTGAAACTTCTTTCTCCAGACGAAACAGAAACTATAATGGTAAGACATATTTTAAAGCTGTAGTAAGGTTGGGATACCCCTCTACCAATTCATTTTTATAAATTAAACTTAATGTTGATGATGCAGTGGAATCTTGCAAGGCTCTGTCTACTGCCAGCGCATGTTGTCTGAATCTTTCAACTTCAAGTTCTTCCTCGCTAAGATCTTCTGCCAGTTCCGCTGCTTTGGCCTTCAAGTCCTCCACTTCCATTTCTTAATTTGCACACCACACAGGAAACTAATTTTTGCACCAATTTTCTCAAATGCGGTAAACCTGGTACTAAGCTCTGTCAATCATTCCTTATTTTTTTCTGTGAATCTTTGATACTTCATCCTCACAAAGCTCATCGGCCATTTTCTTCTTTCTTCTAATCCTTTTTTTTTCTGAGAATACCGTTGATACCTCATTACCTTCTGCTAGCACTTTGGCCTCAGTAATGACTTCAGAGGTACTAGAATCCCGGGAAATTTTGAAAAAGCCCAAAAGTCCTTGAATGTTTCGAACAGCTTTATCAATTGTAAAGTATTAACTTCGCAGAAACTAATTAACATGAGCAACTTATTTTAATATTGCTTACCAGAAACAAGTTAAAGTAATGAATTTGATTTTTCTCCTAATTTTTTTTTCTTTTCTTTTCATAAGTACTGGAACGTTATTCAAATTCACCTGTTCTACAAATATTACCTTGATATGAAATATGAATATTCATTTATCTGAAAAAGGAAATCTGTGCAAATTAATAAACATTGTGCATTTACTTATGCAATAACGCAAACATGTCCCTCATTCTGACTAATATCTAGTAGATTTTTAAAGTTTGATTAGCTGAAGTACCTGTGACAGGGCAACGCTGAAGTCAGCAACCAGGAATTTTAGTTTTATTAAATGATTTCGGTATTTCTTGCAGTCATTTTACTTTTAATAATTCTGTGTCAGTTAATTTTATTAAATTATACCAGAAAGAAACATTCTGTAAAAAAAGTGTCTGTCAAAATTTGCCGCCCTCTAAATTCTACCCCCCCGAGATCCGACCTTGCCCACTACATATCCATGTCATTAGGCTGACGCGATAGCCCCTTAAGCCTCCGTCACAAGGAGCGTGCTTCTGAACATGCGCGACGGTGCGAATTGTGAATACGAGGCCTGTGCCAGTGTTGCGAACCATGAAGCTCAAATTTACCCTAAGTCGTATGTGAATTCCCCCTAAAAAAAAAATTAAAATAAAAAATAAAAAAAATGTTTTTGTTACGTCGCGTTTTCAAGCTCTTAGAATATTCCAGGAAAGACATTTTTATATACGAGGCGCGTCCAGAAAGTTAAGTTCCGTTTGGTAATAAAATGAAATTGTACACAGATACAGAAGAAATTGTTATTGCACAAAATTCTACAACTCTTAAACTACTTTTCCACATAACTGCCGAAATTTTGTAGGCACTTGTCATAGCTTGCCACAAGTTTTTGCATGCATCCTTCACAGAAGGTTGCCGCCTGTGTATTCAACTATATGATAACAGCTCTTTATCATCGTTGAAGTGTTGACCACCAAGGACAGATTTTAGGTGTAAGAAGAGATGAAAGTCGCTAGGAGAGAGGTCCGAGCTGTATGGAGGATGATCGAACAGGTCCCATTGAAATTTCCGTAAGAATTGTTTGGTCACATTCGGTGTGTGCGGTCAGGCGTTATCGTGAAAAAAATTCTTTTGACAGTAATCCTCTTCTTACAGCTAAAATCTGTCTTTGGTGGACAACACTTCAACGGTGATGATGAGCTGAAAGAACATGTTACCACTTGGTAGAATACACAGGCGGCAACATTCTGTGAAAAAGGCACACAAAACCTTGTGCCATGCTATGACAAGTAGTTTAACATTTGTAGATTTTTGGACAATCAATATTTTTCCTGTCTGCACCCGTTCATTTTATGTAACCAAACGGAACTTACTTTCTGGACGCGCCTCGTATATTGCACCAAAGCTGCATTTTTTTTTAATTTAAATGCTCACTAGTTTAGGGCTTTGCCCATTTTTTCAAACCACATTGTTTTATGTTTGGACACTGTTTGGGTCACGCCGTTTATTTCAATTAATAGATATTTGCAATAAACAGCGTGACCTACACAGTGTCCAAACATAAAACAATGTGGCTTAAGAAAATGGGCAAAGCCCGAGATTTGGCATTTAGAAAAGAAATGATATCTTTGTGGTGTAACTCATTGGAAAATTACACAATAAACTATGTTCATAGGTCTGCAGAAAGTGTAACATTTCTTATGTTGACCTACCGCATTAAAATTTCCCTTCAAAGTTCCGGGGGCGGAGGCTGCGATAGCGTAGCTGACTGGCCGATCGGCTATCTCCTGGGGCACGGCCCACTGACTCATGACCACCAGCCAGTCAGCTACGCTGTCGTAGCCTCTGCCCCCTAAACTTTGAAGGGTAGTAGCTCACAAACTAACAGTAATAGGAATGTAGTTTAAATTGATTTGGACGCAGCTGGTTTCAACAAATCCAATGCACAATAGAAAAAAACTATTGTTCCATTTAAAAAATTATATCTTTTTGGTGTAACTCTTTGGAAAATGATACAATAAACTACGTTCATAGCTCCGCAGAAAGTATAACATTTCTTGTGTTGACCTACTGCATTAAAATTTCCCTTCAAAGTTCCGGGGGCGGAGGCTGCGATAGCGTAGCTGACTGGCCGATCGGCTATCCCCTGGGGCACGGTCCACTGTCTCATGACCACCAGCCAGTCAGCTACGCTGTCGTAGCCTCTGCCCCCTAAACTTTGAAGGGTCGTAGCTCACAAACTAACAGTAATATGAATGTAGTTTTAATTGATTTGGACGCAGCTGGTTTCAACAAATCCAATGCACAATAGAAAAAAACTATTGTTCCATTTAAAAAATTATATCTTTGTGGTGTAACTCTTTGGAAAATGATACAATAAACTACGTTCATAGCTCCGCAGAAAGTGTAACATTTCTTGTGTTGACCTACCGCATTAAAATTTCCCTTCAAAGTTCCGGGAGCGGAGGCTGCGATAGCGTAGCTGACTGGCCGAGTGGCTATCCCCTGGGCCACGGCCCACTGTCTCATGACCACCAGCCAGTCAGCTACGCTGTCGTAGCCTCCGCCCCCTAAACTTTGAAGGGTCGTAGCTCACAAACTAACAGTGATAGGATTGTAGTTTAAATTGATTTGGACGCAGCTGGTTTCAACAAATCCAATGCACGATAGAAAAAAACTATTGTTCCATTTAAAAAATGATATCTTTTTGGTGTAACTCTTTGGAAAATGATACAATAAACTATGTTCATAGCTCCGCAGAAAGTGTAACATTTCTTGTGTTGACCTACCGCAATAAAATTTCCCGTCACCTATTATTTTATAAGGTTCAGAGGCAAACACACTTAGTGAAACACCCTGTATACATTTAGACATTCTGTAGACGCATATACGAGGGTATTTCGAAAAGTGCACCGTACCACAGGGTGAAATTTGACTTCTGAATGATTTATCTTTAGCTTACAGCAAGTAATGGAAGAGTGCTATGAGTGGAACTGGGAGTTGTATCTATACTTGATAGATCTAGAAAAGGCTTAGGACCGTGTTCCTAGGAGGAAGCTACTGTCAGTTCAACAAGATTATGGTATACGAGGCAAATTTCTGCAGGCAATTAAATCAGTGTAAACGGCAAATTAAGCTCATGGTCCAGGGTAGATTCAGGGGTAAGAGAAGCCTCTAACCTGTTTTTATTATTTATTGTTTATTGTTTTATTCTGTTCCATAGGACCCAATTGAGGAGTGAGGCTCCATGGTCATGGAACAAGTCAATACATTAATTGTTACACAAGAATGGTAATAGAAAAATTTTAAGTTGTCCTTTGCACATGACAATCTTAAGACAAAGTGAAAAGAATCAATAAAGAAAAAATGAATTAGCTTAATTGTTTAACTTTTCTAGGAGTTCCTCGACAGAATATAAGGAGTGAGCCATGAGGTAACTCTTCAATTTAGATTGGAAAGCGTGTGGATTAGTGCTAAGAGTCTTTAGTTCTTGTGGCAGCTTATTGAAAATGGATGCCGCAGAATACTGTACCCCTTTCTGCACAAGTGATGTGTGGTGTGATGCAAATGTAGATTCGACTTCTGTCTAGTATTCACCGAGTGAAAGCTACTAACTCGTGGGAATAAGCTGATATTATCAACACCAAACGACATTAAAGAAAAAAAAACGTACAGTGACGCTAGAGTCAAAATTCCCAGACTACTGAAAAGGGGTCGACATGACGTTCGTGAACTTACACCACGTATTGATCGAATCGCCCGTTTTTGAGCCAGAAATATCCTTTTTGCATCAGGCGAGTTACCCCAAAAAACAATGCCGTACGTCATAAGTGAGTGAAAGTAAGCGTAATAGACTACTTTTCGTGTTGAAAAATCACTTATCTCAGATATTGTTCTAATGGTAAATATACCAGAATTTAGTTTTGGAACAAGATCCTGAACATGGGCTCTCCATGACAGCCAACTGTCTATATGAACACTTAGAAATTTGAACTGTTCAGTCTCACTTATCACATGCCCATTATGTGTAATCAGAATGTCAGCTTTCGTCAAATTATGTGTTAGAAATGGTAAAAACTGAGTTTTACTGTGATTTAACATCAACTTGCTTTCTACTAGCCATGAACTTATCTCTTGAATTGCATTATTTGATACTGTGTCAATATTACGAGCAACATCCTTCACTACCAAGCTGGTATCATCAGCAAACAAAAATATTTTTCAATCATCTTTTATACTCGAAGGCATATCATTTATATACACAATACACAATAAAAATAAATAAGACATCACTAGGCATCAAGTCTTGGTTGAGAACATAAAAGCAGCAATGGTCCCAAAGCAGACCCCTGGGGCACCCCATACTTAATTGTACCCCATTGGGATTGCACGTCATAGCCATTTTCTACACCACCTGTCACCACTGTGACAGAGGCAAACACACTTAGTGGAACATTCTGTATGTCTGAGTCTCGTGTGTAAACAGATAGTGGAAAGTGGGCTAGTTGTGTCTAAGTGTGAAGCAGCGTCGCTCACCTCGAAGGTGGTCTTGAAGTGCTCCTTGCCGTTGTAGGCCACGTACGCTCCCCTCTTGTTGGGAACCACCTTGGCCGGCAGCAGGTCACCCTCGTGATGCGCCCTGCCCACGTAGACTGGCCCTCTGTCCTTGTCGTGGCCGGCCATCACCGCGTTGTGTGGCACGTCACGACCCCGGCAGATCTGCCAGTAGTAGGCTGCGAACCCAGGACCGCGGCATCAGTCACCAGCACCCATCTGCCGAGTCAATACAGGAGACCCAAGACTCTCTCCTACTGGAGGTGTTCCTTCTTTAGCAAGAAGAAGATATTAACCTTGGTATTGATCCTGGGGTTGGGTTGTTTGGTTGGGATAGGGGCACTAAACTGCTAAGACCATTACCTTCCAGTATGGTAGGGACCCAAGCCTCTCTCCTACTGGAGGTGTTCATTAGCAAGAAAAAGATATTAACCTTGGTATTGATCTTGGGGTTGGGTTGTTTGGTTGGGATAGGGGCACTAAACTGCGAAGACCATCACCTTCCATTATGGTAGGGACCCAAGCCTCTCTACTACTGGAGGTGTTCCTTCGTGAGCAACAAGAAAGATATGAACCTCGGTATTAATCTTGGGGGTTGGGTTGTTTGGTTGGAATAAGGGTACGAAACTGCTAAGACTATCACCTTCCAGTATGGTGGGGAAGGAGTGAGGATATGAAAGGAGGGGAGGGGGAAAGGAAATACAGGACAAGAAGTAAAGAAGGAAGGAAGACTGCATCACCGCACATGTAGTCAAGAAGAACTATGAGCCCCTTGGGGGAGGGGGGTTGTATTAATCTGAGCTGCCATTATACAAGTGTCAGCATGTGCATCTAACATTACATGTACATCTACAAGGAGATCTTCATCTTCAACTACATCTGTATCTGTATCTTCATCTGTTTCTGCACCTATATCTACTACTACAGCTAGATATTCATGTATATTTACAATGCTTGTGTCGTAGAGTCCATGTTTCTGTGTAGATATACCACTACTATCTACATCTGTATCTACATCTACATCGGTTTCTACACCTATATCTACAACTACAGCTAGACATTCATCTATATTTACAATGCTTGTCTCAGAGAGTCCATGTCTACATGAAGACATACTACATCTGCCTACATCTGTATCTACATCTGTTTCTACACCTATATCTACAACTATAGCTAGCTATTCATCTATATTTACAATGCTTGTGTCATACAGTCCATGTTTACGTGTAGAGTACTACATCTGCCTACATCTGTATCTACATCTACATCTGTTTCTACACCTATAGCTACAACTACAGCTAGATATTCATCTATATCTACAATGCTTGTGTCATTAAGTCTATGACTACAGGTAGATACACTACATCTGCATTTACTGGGTGATCAAAATGTCAGTATAAATTTAAAAACTTAATAAATCACGGATTAATGTAGCTAGAGAGGTGAAATTGACACAGATCCATTTAATGACATGGGTTTTTATTAGAACAAAAGGAAAAAATCGAAAAAATTCTGACACATAGCGCTATCTTATCAGAAAAGCAATAATTAGCACAATAAATTTAGACAACGATGATTTTCTTTAGAGGAAACGTTCCTCAAGCATGACGAAAGTGGCGGCTGAGCACACGATTATCACCAAACGACGCGCGCAAGAGAACTTTTTTGGAACTTTTTTTTTTTGTTCCGAAAAAACCCATGTCATTCCAAGCATGTGTGTCAATTTTTACCTTTCTACCTATCTACATTACTCTGTGATTTATTGAGTTTTCAAATTTATACTGACATTTTGATCACCTGGTACATTTACAGCTATAGATTCTATTAGTTGTTCATTCCATAGATCCATGTTGAGGAAATCCTCATGGATGTGGAATATGCCATTGTCTTACAAGCTTATAATACAATAATAATAATGGTACAACTGTAGATATATACATAATTTAGTTCTATTTAAGAATTCGTCAGTGGAGTAGAAGGAGTTGGCCAATAGTCTTTTAGGTTCCTCTTAAACTGATCTTTATTTGAAGCTATTGTTTTTTGTGCTTGCTGGTAAATTATTGAAAATACGTGTTCCTGAGTAGTGGATCCCTTTTTGAACTGAAGTAAAGTGCTTCTAAGTCCTTTTGTGGATCATTTTTGTTCCTAGTATTGTATGTATGAACTGAGCTGGTTGTTGGGAACAGGGATATATTATTTATGACAAATATCATTAAGGAATAAATATACTGAGAGGCAGTAAATTTCTTACCCAATTCTTTGTAGAGGTTTCCACATGATGACCATCAATTTAATCCGTAAATAATACGTATCACAGCCTTTTGGACTCGGAAAACTTTTGCTTGAGTTTCAAGAGTTACGCCAAAATATTATACCATATGACATTATGGAATGAAAGTAAACGAAGTATGCAATTTATTTATATTTTTATGTCTCCCACCGCTGATAACACTCATATTGCAAATACAGATTTGTTAAGTTGTTTCAGCTGTTCTGTGGTGTGCTCGTCCCAACTTAATGTAATACTGTCGACCTCTTCTATCTGCTCTTCTTCATACTGTGATCTTATGCTGGACAGAAACCTCTTATATGTTCTGAACTGCATGTAGTGAGTCTTTTTAAAGTTTAATGTCACTGATTTGGCCTGAAACCATTTATTAATGTTCATGAAAATATCATTAGCAGTCATTAGCAGACTTTCTAGACCTATGTTCGACATGCTATTTATTGCAACACGGCTGTTGTACCATATGCAAGCAAAACAAACTCTGCTTCTTGCAGTGTATCTGATGAGAGGTACATAAGAAAAAGCAATGCTCCTAAGATGGAACCTTGTGGGACATCACATGTAATTGCTTCCCAATTTGATGATGACTGATGGATTAATTCACTAGTCCCTATGTTTCCTGTGAGCGAGGTAAGATTTGAACCATTCTGCAGTAATGCCACTGTCGGTGACTAATCTAGATTTACAACACCTGGATATCTGTCTACATTTATATTTACCATATCTATCCCTACAGGCGCCTTGGTGGAGAGTGCACAGTTTCTCGCTGTTAGAGCTTCGAGTCCTACCTCGGTCATGTGTGTTTGTGGGTATGTGAGTTGTCTTTAGTATAAAGGTAAACCAGTCAACAATCCGAAGATTCGTTTGAACACCACAGAAAATTTAGTTGGGAGGAGCACACCACAGAACTGCAGAAACGACTCAACAAATCTGTATTTTCAATACGAGTGTTATCAGACATAGGAGACATAAAAGTAACAAAGCTTGCATACTTTGCTTACTTTCATTCCTTAATGTCATATGGTATAATATTTTGGGGTAACTCTTCAAGTCAGTCAAAAGTCTTCAGAGTCCAAAAACGTGTAATACGTATTATTTGTGGAGTAAATTCACGGACGTCTTGTAGAAGCCTCTTCAAAGAACTGGGTATATTAACTACTGCCTCTCAGTATATTTATTCCTTAATGATATTTGTCATAAATAATATATCCCTTTTCCCAACAAACAGCTCAGTTCATACATACAATACTAGAAATAAAAATGATCTACACAAGGATATAAAAGCACTTACTTTAGTTCAAAAAGGGGTCCACTACTCAGGAACACACATTTTCAATAATTTACCATCAAGTATAAAAAATGTAGCTACAAATAAAGATCAGTTTAAGAGGAACCTAAAAGACTTTCTAGTGGCCAACTCCTTCTACTCCATCAGTGAATTTCTAAATTGTATCAAATGATGCATGCACTCATACTATATTAGTATTATTATATTATCACAAAAAAAAACCTTAAAAAACCTTAAAAAATTATGTATCTGTATTTATATTATAAGTGTATGTATTTATATTATTAGTATTATTTGTTATTCAACTTGTAAATTTTGTTTCTTGACATGTTCCACATCCACGAGGATCCCCCCCAATTTGGATCTACGGAACAAATAAATAATCTATCTATCTATCTCTATCTACTACGCATGGTCCTGTTTGGAGGTGGTATGCCGTTGCCTTCCTCCGACCTTCGAACTGACTTACCCAGCCAGTTATAGGGGGACCTACAGTTTAACGTGGGTTCCGAACCACGGTGCTACTCGGTATTTTCCGCATGAGCAATACCGCCAGATGTGAAAGAAGTGGAAAGTGACAGATAAAAATCCTAGGACCTGGCGGGGATCGAACCCGCGACCTTTGGATTTGTAGTCTGGCACATTACCACTGTGCAATCGAGTATAAGTTACTTTAAACAGTTTGAAGTCTAGGTTCTGGTGATCGTAACAGTTTGGTCCATTAGGTTTAGAAACATTTGAACATTGTTTAACTTGTTACTCAAGAACTAAACATTGTACACATTGTACACATTGCATTATGAAGAAAAACTCTGAAAGATTTTTTTTAAGTAACATTCGATAAGGAAACAATGAGTAACCCAGCAGACGTCGATATGGTAATCGGATTTTTGCCATAATATCCCATCATGGCTTTGTCGAGTGTGGAAGATGCTTCCATTATTATTTCCCAGAGCTCTGCTACATCGCATGGTAGAGGCGGTATACACACTGAAATTTTCTCGCTTATCCTTCTCCCTCACAAAATTTCCGTCTGCTGTGTGTTTGAATTTGTTGTAGTTGAATGCCGTTGCACGACGTTATGTTAATCTGACTGCGTATTTTTAAATGTATTCCATGTGAATGTAAAGGTATTGCAAAACCTTTCTGACTGCGTAATGTTTATTATAATGAGACACAAACTGCTAATTGTCTCTGTATGAAAATGTCGTAACAAAGGTAACTGCCTGAAAATTACTGATAATAAAAATCACTGTGTTAATAATTCTGGCCCTACAAACCTGTTTCTGACTGAACTAACAAACTGTAACGGAATGTATCGAACAAAATGTTTATCAGTGCAATCTGACTCAGTGCAAATACTTGTTAACCTGAACACTGTATGAATTGTCGTACCCTGAAATCTGTAAATCATACTGAACTGTAAGCTTGACAAAAACTGATTCTTTCTCACCTTCACTTACTGCATAAATCTGCGCAACGCCAAACTGCTTCCTGCTGTACTTATTACTTTAAAACTAACCACAGAAAACATCTATTGTACTTTTAATAAAAATGTGATGAGGGATAAACTGGTAATCTGTTTAAGAAACTCGAAATAATTATTAAAAATGCAATACCTGGTTTATTTTCTAATTGATGTAACTTCATGAAAATTACCAACAATGTCATGTTTATCATTTTAAAATCTTTCAGAGAAGAATATAACTCAGATATTTAATCTGCCTACAAAATTATTTTTAAACATAGATAAACATTTCTTTACTGTTAATAAATTTAACTCGATTTACAAAAACAATGTTACAACAATACCATATTTCAAGAACACCACCCATGAAATTCCTATTTACAATAAATACTTTTCCTAACACAGAAAGGGGTCCCTAGCATGAATCGTGAGACCACAAGCTAACAGCAAGATCTATCCCGACCGTTACTGTTACCATCAGTTCAGCCTAACAATGCGAAGTTGTGCCATAGAAACATGCCTAGTATTTCACGAAGAACTTTACCTTATAAAAACGTCAAAAGATCGTTTCTCCAACGTCGTCTATTCCTTTCGTCTCCATATCTTAAACAAACAGCTTGGCTCAGCATTCAAGTCTCAAAATCTCGTCTCCTCGGCTATCCCGCCGGAACGACAACAGCACACAACCACGGTCCCCACGCTTCTGCAATCTCATCCGCGCGCCTAGCAAAGTCTCCACTCTCAATAATTCGGTAGTAGGAAAACGAAGAGAAGGAAAAATAGTAGGTGAATATGGACTGGGCAGGAGGAAATTAAAGAGGAAGTCGCCTGGTAGAATTTTGCACGGAACATGATTTAATCATAACAAACACGTGGTTTAAGAATCACAAAAGAAGGATGTATACGTGGAAGAGACCAGGAGACACCGGAAGGTATCAGATAGATTTTATAATGGTAAAACATAGATTCCGGAACCAGGTTATAAACTGCAAGACGTACCCAGGGGCAGATATAGACTCTGACCATAACTTGTTAGTCATGAACTGTAGGCTGAAACTGAAAAAACTGCAGAAAGGTAGGAAAATAAGGAGATGGGACCTAGATAAATTGAAGGAACGTGAAGTTCTGGAGAATTTCAGAGGGAGATTTAGGCAACAATTGACAGAAACAGGGGGAAATAAAACAGTAGAAGAGGAATGGGTAGCATTGAGAGATGAAATAGTGGAGGCAGCAGAGGACAAAATCGGTAGAAAGGCAAGACCTACAAAACATCCTTGGATATCACAGGAAATACTAAATTTAATTGATGAAAGGAGAAAATATAAAAATGCAGTAAATGAAACAGGCAAAATGGAGTACAGACGACTAAAAAATGAGATTAACAGGAAGTGCAAAATGGCTAAGCAGGAGTGGCTAGAAGCCAAATGCAAATCTGTAGAAGAATGTATAAATAGGGGAAAATAGATACCGCCAACAGGAAAATAAAAGAGACATTTCGGGACAAGAAAAGCAAGTCTACGAATATCAAGAACTTAGATGGGACACCAGTTCTCAGCAAAGAAGGGAAAGCTGAAAGGTGGAAAGAGTACATAGAGCAGCTCTACAAAGGAAACGAACTTAGAGACGATGTTGTAGGAAGGGAAGAGGAAGTAGATCAAGATGAAATAGGAGGTACTATACTGACAGATGAATTTGATAGAGCCTTGAAAGACCTACGTGGGAACAAGGCCCCAGGAGTAGATGACATACCCTCAGAGCTACTAAAGTCTCTGGGAGAGCCAGCAATGACAAGACTATTTGAACTGGTGTGTAGGATGTGTGAGACAGGCGAAATACCCTCAGACATTAAGAAAAATGTAATAATCCACATTCCAAAGAAGTCAGGCGCAGGCAGGTGTGAAAATTACAGAACCGTCAGTTTGATAAGTCATGGCTGCAAAATTTTAACACGAATTATCTACAGGAGAATGGAAAAGCTGATAGAAGCTGACCTCTGGGAAGATCAGTTTGGATTCAGGAGGAACATAGGAACCCGGGAGGTAATTCTCACTTTACGTCTTATCTTAGAAGATAGATTCAGGAAAGGCAAACCTACATTTTTAGCTTTTGTAGAGTTGGAGAAAGCATTTGACAATGTTGACTGGAATAAACTCTTTAAAATTCTGAAGTCAGCAGGGGTAAAATATAGGGAAAGGAGAGTTATTTACAACTTGTACAAAAGCCAGACCGCAGTTATTAGACTCGAAGGGCATGAAAGGGAAGCATCAGTTGGGAAGGGAGTAAGACAGGGTTGTAGCCTTTCTCCGATGTTATTCAATTTGTACATCGAACAAGCGGTGAAGGAAAGCAAGGAAACATTTGGAATAGGGATTAAAGTTCAGGGGGAAGAAATAAAAACATTGCGTTTTGCTGATGACATTGTAATTCTGTCAGAGACAGCAAAGGACCTGCTAACATCGAATATTAATTTCAGTCTAAGGAAATCTTTTCTGAAGGCATTTGTGTGGAGTGTTGTCTTGTACGGGAGTGAAACATGGACGATAAGCAGTGCGGACAGGAAGAGAATAGAGGCTTTTGAAATTTGGTGCTACAGAAGAATGCTGAAGATTAGGTGGGTAGATCTCATAACTAATGAAGAGGTACTGAACAGAATTGGTGAGAAAAGGAATTTTTGGCATCCCTGACCAAAAGAAGGGATCGCTTGGTAAGACACATTCTTAGACATCGGGGAATCGTAAATTTAGCATTGGAGGGAAGTGTGTGGGGGAAAAATCGCAGAGGGAGACCAAGAGACGCGTATAGTAAGCAGATTCAAGTGGATGTGGGTTGCCGTTCTTATGAGGAGATGAAAAGGCTTGCTCAGGATAGAGTAGGGTGGAGAGCTGCATCAAACCAGTCTCCGCACTGAAGACCATAACAACACCTTCCACAGCAGGTATCTTACAACACCAGATCTCCAATGTGTCCCCTCAGAAGAAAGTCTCACAGAGTGAGGTCTGGTGTTCGGGGAAGCCATTTCGGGAAACAGCTGTCTGGTTCTGTAGCATGGCGCATCCATCCCTGTTCAGGTAGCCACGAACTTCACGAGGAACATGGGGTGGAATTCCATCCTCCTGAAAGATGAGCGGAGAGTCCTATTGAATTTGAAGCATCAGCCATTGCTGCAAAAGGTTCAAGTAGCAATATCCAGTGACAGCGCTCTCGGTGAAGAAGAATGGCACCTGAACTAGCCATTTTTGCGAACAGCACTGTCGACAAATTACCAAACTATGATTTGGCGGTATATATGAAAAGAATTTCACGGTTTATCCTCCAAATGACATATGTATGATATTTGTACATTGTTTAGCTCTTGTGCAATAAACAGTTGAATGTGTACCTCGACTTTATGTACACCCAGTATTTGCTTTTACTTACCTACAACGTCAGAAAGACCTAGATCAACATTCACAACACACGTGTCAATACGTCTAGATTTATCATACCTGTATACAGGGTGTTACAAAAAGGTACGGCCAAACTTTCAGGAAACATTCCTCACGCACAAAAAAAGAAAATATGTTATGTGGACATGTGTCCGGATACGCTTACTTTCCGTGTTAGAGCTCATTTTAGTATTTCTCTTTAAATGTAAATTGAAATAATTCCTGCAGACAATTGTCAAAATACCCAATTGTTTCGCGGTACCAAATGTAGAGACTCTTCGTGCTCGTATTGAGGACGGCTGTGATACAATACGCCATTCTCCAGGGCTGCATAAGCACATCAGGGATTCCATGCGACGGAGGGTGGATGCATGTATCCTCGCTAACGGAAGACATTTTGAACATTTCCTGTAACAAAGTGTTTCAAGTCACGCTGTGTGTTTCCATACCATGATTAATGTGATTTGAAGAGAACTAATAAAATGAGCTCTAACATGAAAAGTAAGCGTTTCTAGACACATGTCCACGTAACATATTTTCTTTCTCTGTGTGTGAGGAATGTTTCCTGAAAGTTTGACCGTAGCTTTTTGTAGAACCCTGTAAATCGCTTGTTAAGATCTGTATTACTCAGTCTGTATGTGATCCTTTTGAATATCGAAATGGTGTGAAAGGTTCGTGCCCGTACAGAATTTTTCCTTGTCAGGGTAACTGACGGAACTTTCTGTTTGTTTTTCGTGATATCTTGCACGCAGATAATCTGGAGTGAAATGCCCTGATAAAGATAACGTGTTGGAACACGATGAAAAAGACCGCAGATACCGAATGTTGTGTTAGCTGAAAGCCCAATGCATTTCCTGTGGAAAGGTGATTTCGAAAATTTATCTAGAGAGTCTTACGCAAGGCTAACGTGAACTAAAATATCGCATATCACAGAATATATGACATCAACTGCGAATGGGTAACGCTGAAAATTTGTAACCAGCCGGGATTCGAACCCGGGTCTCCCGCTTTCTAAACAGTTGCGCTGACCCCTACACCACTTTTTTTTTTTTTTTTTTTTTTTTTTTTTTTTTTTTTTTTTTTTTTTTTTTTGACACTGTGATTAACGCACACGCAACGACTACCTAAGCACGCCTCCCGTCAGATACAAATTCCCAGCTTCGCCCTGCCCACAGTACTTAAACTCGTAGTTATGAACTAATTCCCGTAAGAGTAAGGGCTTCAAACTTGCCCACCCCTTCCCACTAACGATAGGATCATTGCCCGTGATCGGCATATTCTAATATGTGAAGCAGTGTGTCCGTATGTTTGTACGTGTTGCATACAAATCTACAGTTTTGTTCCAATCTTTATGAAATTTTGTACACGTAAGCATCAATCCACGAGGACGGTCGCCGTAAGTGTAAGAATCACATACGATATATAGTTCACGAGATATGACGTCATAAACAATGAGATGCGCGACAAAAACTGCTGCATTTAGCGACAATGCTGCTCATTTTCTCCTAAACCATTGGACCGATTTTAACCAAATTGGGTACACACATTCCTTACCGTGAGGTAACAATTGCTGCATGGTTAAGAATCACATACGGCACATGGTTCAAAAGATATTACGTCATTACCAACAGCAATCGCAAAATAATGCCATATAATGCGGCGAGACTTTCGAAATACACTGAATGAGAATGGCAGTACTTAGCGACTTGCAACAAACTTTAAACATAATTTCAAACTTTTATTAAACTTTTTCTCGCTGGCAACCATAGTAAAATGATGAAAGGAAAAAAGTTTCTCGCTTACTACTTTTCCGCCTGTTCATGGACTAAAATTACGGTTCTCGGTATGACGTTACAATTTATAATTTGAACACTACATATTGTAGGGACAGGAAATTTTACAAGCAGTATACACATATATAGTTGAATGCACCTTATAAATTGTATCACTGTACGACACGTAGTTCGTGAGATATGAGCACCTAAACAGTAACGTTCGTGGAAAACCGCCCCATCACGCACCTAGTTTTAATCTATTACTTCTTTATTACTAACTGTATTCCCAAGAAATTTTACATACATACAGCCCTTATACAAATGAATGTCTACATGAAAAATGGCAGGAATAAATAAGTAAATACCCGGGTAGCGCCGGGTTTACAGCTAGTTTCTTATACAGGGTATACCAGCTATCTTGTCCACCCAAAATATCTCTGGAACAATAACAGCTATTGGAAAACGACTTTCACCGGTATCAATGTACGGCTGGGGCCCATGAATGTACATATTTGCAAACATTCTACAACGAAAGCAAATGTGTTTTTCAACACATACTTATGTTTATTTATTTATTTTTTTATAAATGAATACCCTTATATTTTTCTTCAGAAATCCATAGCATGACAAATCACATAAACAATGGCGTTCATTGCGTCGCAATATTCCAATTACATCCCGAGACATTGCGACGCGAAATTGACGCTCGAAATACGCGAAACGCGCGGCTAGCGCTCGTCCTGAGCAGCATGGGGTTCTCGCCTGAGTCTCAGGACGTGCGCTAGCCGCGCGTTTCGCGTATTTCGAGCGTCAACTTCGCGTCGCAATATCTCGGGATGTTATTGGAATATTGCGATGCAATCAACGCCATTGTTTATGTGATTTGTCGTGCTATGGATAGCTGAAGAAAAAATATAGGGTGTCCATTTAAAAAAACAAGTTTGTGTTAAAAAACACATTTGATTTCGTTTTACAATGTTTCCAAATACGTACATTCATGGGCCCCAGCCGTACATTGATACCGGTAAAAGTCGTTTTCCAATAGCTGTTATTGTTCCAGAGATATTTTCGGTGGACAAGATAGCTGGCACACCCTGTATATAAATGTGGCGTCTGTTCCGAAAGAACACACGTCACTTCAAATATCTGACGGCAGGCGTGCTTAGGTAGTCCTTGCAGGTGCGGTGATCACTGTGTCCCCAGTGGCGTAGTGGTCAGAACAACTGCCTACAAAGCGGGAGACCCGGGTTCGAATCCCGGCTGGGTATACATTTTGTATCTTTGCCCATTCTCAGTTGATGTCATATATTCGGTGAATATGAAAGAATAACAACTGCAGGATCATAAGTGACGTGTGTTCTTTCGGAACAGACGCCTCATCTATATATATAAATTAATGTTTGACTGTATGTCCTCTATGTGTTCATAAACCATTCATTCGACTGCAATGGAACCTTTGTGAGCGTATGGTGAACAGTTCACCAAAGTTTCACTGCTATCGAATGAACGGTTTATGAACTCAAAGAGGACATACAGACAAACATTCATTTTTATAAATATAGATTGTCAAGATTACTAATACATTTACTGAACAAACTGTGTATAATTATTTGTCTTCTAACGTAATTTCTTAAGATTACTGACAAATGCAGTAAACATGTGATTCGTTAATTGTCTTTTAAATGTTATTTCTCGTCAGAAACGTACTACTTAGTGTATATCGTCACCCTTAAGGTACAGTTCGAAACCTGATTGTAACAATAACCTTGCTGTAACAATATCATTTTCATGGTCCCATGATATTCGTAGCGTCCTCCCTAAAAGAATGTTTTAATTACGTTTAAGATATGACGCCATTTAAATGACAGTAATAATTGTTTTGACAATTTTGTTAGTTAGTGGTGATAAAAAAGCGTTTATTATGCCTTGGATGTCACAGTACATAAGGTTCCTATATCATGTTAGTAATGTATGGTATGAGGTCTTTGGTGATCGATGTTGTCTTGTTCTAAAAACGAAATATAACCAGCATTGAAGTCATCTGGCGTTTAATTTATGTAAAAAAAATAATTATAATCCCAAATAATTGTTTCTTTAGTGAGTTTGGTTACAACAATTATGATGCCAATATAAGGAGGACAGCCCTCATTACTTGAATACAAGTATCGATATCCAAGATGGTCAATAGTTTAATAATTGTTTGAACAAGGTGAAGAAGTTTCTTGTATTTTTTAATTTTTAATTTTTATTTATTTATTTATTATTTTTGCTGTGTAACAATATTTACCTTTGTAGATTGGGTATTAAGGCGACAATTACGAACGCACATCTACACTCATGAACAGGACACAACAAAACTGGCGCCAAAAGTGGGGCTCGAACCCGGGAATCGATCCCGGGCTTCCTGCGTGGTAGTCGGCTACCATGACATCTGAGCTGTGTGTACATGTGCGTTCGTAATTGTCGCAGTATAAACACAATCCACAAAAGTAAATATATTTTTTTTAATACGTTACACTGCAGAAAAGAACAGTAAAACAAGAAACCTCTTGACCTTGTTGAAACAATTATTAAACCATTGACCATCTTGGATATCGATACTTGTATTCAAGTAATGAGGGCTGTCCTCCTTATATTGGCATCATAATTGTTGTAACCAAACTCACTAAAGAATCAATTATTTGGGATTTTAATTATTATTTTTTACATATATTAAACGTCAGATAACTTCAATGCTGGTTATATTTCGTTGTTAGAACAAGATAACACCGATCACCTAGGACCTCATACCATACATTATTAACATGACTAGCTGAAAACCTAGCGTTGCACGGGTATTTATTTATTTATTCCTGCCTTGAGTCAGTATATCTCCTATCCCTTATCTCTCTGTCCAACTCCTTTTTTTGTAAAAACATGTTATATTTATCAGAAAATAAATAACAAATAAGGCTCTCTCGCATAATGCAGAAAACTATAAGTGCAGTATCCAAACACAGGAAGATACTAATCAAAATATAAATGACATATAAAATGCGTTCGATCTCTTATTGAGTTACATGTTGTATAATTGTATAATTTTTCAGATATGTATTCATTTGTATAAGTGCTGTATGTTTGTAAAATTTGTTACGAATACCATTGGTAGTGGAGAAGTAATTCATTAAAACTTGGTGTGTCACGGAGCGATTTTCCATAAACGTTAATGTTTATTTGCTCATATCTCATGAACTACGTGTCGTACTGTGATACAATTTCGAATGTACATTCAGCTGTATGTGTGTATACTGTCTGTAAAATTTCCTGCGGCTGTAGTGTAGAAATTATAAATTGTAGAGTCATACCGAATGCCGTAGTTTTACTCCATAAACAGTGGAAAAGTAGTAAGCGAGAAACTTTTTCCTTTCATCATTTTACTATGGTTGCCAGCGAGAAAAAGTTTAGTAAAGGTTTGAAATTATGTTTAAAGTTTGTTACAAGCCGCTAACTACTGTCATTCTCATACAGTATATTTCGAAAGTCTCGCCACTTTATATGGCATTTTTTGCGATTTGTATTGGTTATGACGTAATATCTTTTGAACCATGAGCCATATGTGATTCTTAACCATGCAGAAATTGTTACCTCACGGTAAGGAATGTGTGTACCAAATTTGGTTGAAATCGGTCCAATGGTTTAGGTGAAAATGAGCAGAAATGTCGCGAAATGCAGCAGTTTTTCGCACATCTCATTGTTTATGACGTCATATCTCGTGAACTATATATATCGTATGTGATTCTTACACTTACGGCGACCGTTCTCATGGATTGAAGCTTACGTGTAGAATATTTCATACAGTTTGGAACGAAACTATAGAGTTGTATGCAACACGTACAAACATACGGACACTCTGCTTTATATATTAGATATAGGAACAATATGTACTGTGACATCTAAGGGATTATAAACATTATCTTTGTCACCATTATCTTTCATAACAAAATTGTCAAAACAATTAAGACTGTCATTCAAATGGTGTCATATCTGAAACGTAATTTAAACATTCATTTAGGTAGAAAGCTACGAAACGACATCCATGGGACCATGAAAATGATATTGTTACATCAGGGTTATTGTTAGACTCAGGTTTCCAACAGTACCTTAAGGGTTACGATATACACTACGTAGTACGTTTATGGCGACAAATAACATTTAAAAGACGATTAACGAAGCACATTTTTTTCTCTACATTTATCAGTAATCTTACGAAATTACATTAGAAGACAAATAATGATACACAATTTGTTCAGTAAATGTGTTAGTAATCTTGAGAATTAACAATAAAAGACAAATAATGTAACACGTTTTATGGAAAAGGATAAGTTTTTGAAGTTCTGCAAAATTATTTTATTTTGTTACATACATACATACATACATACATACAGTGATACATACGCTAGTAGCTCGTCCTAGACATTATAAAATGCAGACTGCTACTGAATCATTTCGACAGTTATCTATATTCAGTTACTCCTAACATGTGCGTTTGTTTACTTTAGTAGGCCCGCACCTCCTTCGCCATGTAAAAGTAGTCAACCGCATACTACTGTTGCATTACGAGTTACTTTCTGGAAAGATGAGAGGCATAACAGTGACACTTACTGCATCGGGTACATCATGGAATCAGTATATAGCTGATCAGATATGAACATTTTTGTTGCTAGCAGTCGATAATAATTTTAAGGAATTATCTTTCCAATCTAAGGGATTATGTACATTATCTTTGTCACCACTAACTTTCATAACAAAATTGTCAAAACAATTAATACTGTCATTCAAATGGCGTCATATCTGAAACGTAATTGAAACATTCTTTCCGGTAGGACGCTACACGTTCAATCGTGGTTTGACTGTAAATAAATACGAGGTATGTCCACAAAGTAAGTTCCGTTTGGTTATATAAATCAAACGTGTACAGGTACAGAAAAAATATTTATCGTACAAAAATATAAAACTATTAAAGTACTTTTCTACGTAGCTTCAGAAATTTTTTAGGCATTTGTCATAGCGTGGCAGAAGTCTTTGTATGCCTTCTTCGTAGAAGGTTTCCGCCTGTGTATTTAACCACGTGGTAACATGTTCTTTCAGCTCGTCAACATAGCTGAAGTGTTGACCACCATGGACAGGTTTTAGGTGTAAGAAGAAAGTCGCTAGGAGCGAGACTGTACGGAGGATGATCAAACACGTCAAAAATGTTCAAATGTTTGTAGAGTCTATGTGACTTAACTATGTTTTTTTTTTCTGTATCTGCTCACGTTCTGGTTTATATAACCAAACGGAACTTACTTTGTGGACATACCTTGCATTATCTTAGAGTTTGTATTGCTTACTATAGCACCCTCCCATTTATATAGCTGTCGGTCTCAAATGCAGTACTTGAAGACGTAGGTTCGGTGTGAGCGTTACTTACGAGCCATCCTGTAGCGACGGCAGGCGGAAAACAACTGCCGGATCGGAGAACCGAAAAGCGAGACGGGGAAGATTTGGTGGGAGGGGCATCAGCGGGAGATTACGATATCAGCGCAGGCTGGCTTCGACGAGAGAGCGCGCACACACATACACATACACACACACACATATGTGACGTCACGGCCCCCGATACGTGGCAGCGGCTTAATGTGCTTCCGCGAGAAACTGCTTGAGGCAGGTCTGCTACAGATGGCCGAAGCGGTACGTCTCACTGAGGCTTCTTGCGCATGTTGAAAGTGATTTAATAAAAGAGAGATAGTATAGAGAAACGAGGGGGGAGAAACAGGAAACAGGGAGGATACTGTGGTGTCGCGCAAGTACAAAGTGCGCGCCACCTACTTTCGCCGCGCGCCGCCATGCACGCACGGCGCGGCGTTCTTACGACGACAGCCACGAGCGCCCTCTGCTGCAACTCCGCTCGTGGCCACCACTGAAGGACATCGTTCACTTGGGACTGAGATAGGAACCAGCTAACACTTCGGAATCAGATAGGCACCAGTGAAGACTTGGCTATCGGATAGGCACTAGGCAGGCCTCTAACTCAACTATGTATCAGCATTCTGCAGTACTGAGCGTCTCACTGATGCTTCTTGTGCATGTTGAAAATGATTACTCACTGGGGCATTTTGCGGATTATGTTGTAGTACCGGGTGAGCAAAAAGTGAATATAAATTTGAAAAATTAATAAATCACGGAATAATGTAGTTAGGTAAAAATTGACACACATAGAGGAAAAGGACTACAACTTTATTTCTGAACCATAAATTCTAAATTTGTCAGTGAAATTTGCTGAAAAACTCAAAAAAAATCTTTATGATGTTATAAAAAATCCAAACATATATGTTTTAAGAATGAAACTTTCACTCTGCAGCGGAGTGTGCGCTGATATGAAACTTCCTGGCAGATTAAAATTGTGTGCCGGAACCGGGACTCGAACCTGGGACCTTTGCCTTTCGCGGACAAGCGCTCTACCGACTGTGCTACCCGGACACGACTCACGATGCCGCCTCACAACTTTACTTCCGCCAGTTCCTCGCCTCCTACTTTCCAAACTTCACAGAAGCTCTCCTGCAAACAAGTTTGGAAAGTAGGAGGCGAGGTACTGGCGGAAGTAAAGTTGTGAGGCGGCATCGTGAGTCGTGTCGGGATAGCACAGTCGGTAGTGCGCTTGCCCGCGAAAGGCAAAGGTCCCAGGTTCGAGTCCCGGTTCCGGCACACAATTTTAATCTGCCAGGAAGTTACATATGTTTTAGTTTAAATCATTATGCAACTTCAATATGGAAACATGTTTACAAAATTGACATATTGTGAAAAAAAATGTAAATGTGGTGGTAATATGGGCTACTTTATAAACACACAAAAAAGTAAATATTATTTCCTGTAGATTTTTAGAGTAATTGTAAAATATCAAATCCTTTATACTGGGACATGTTTATCATAAGTTGTTCATTTAGGGTTGGCAGAAATCACAAATGTAATGTCCCGTTTCACACTCGTTGTGCCCCACAGCTCTCCTTCAGTGTTTTGGGAATATGACTCCTCACAAAAAAGGCAGGTAGCGTCTTCATCTCCAGGCTTTTAAACACCAACAATGGGCTCTAGAACTGACTCCCCAGAATCTATCGATCCCTCCTCTGGACTCTCGGATGATGACTGTAGGTCGATGGTCAATTTTCGTTTCACTGGTGGAGTTTTGCCTTTTTTTTCCCCCTTGTTTCTTTCTTTTGTCAACACCTGGCTCACATCTCACATTCTTCGTATTCCCTGTTACATTGTCACTTTGGACCTTCCTTTTTATGTCCACTTCTTTTTTTCCCCTTTCTTTTTATTTTCCTTTTTTTATCAGCTTCCTTTTCTTCGTGCTTTGCTGTCATTACAGCTGCCTTTCCTGGCTTAGGTCCTTTGTTTGTTGTTTTTTCTTATTTTTTGGAACAGGCAAAAAGTCCTTTGGTGAAGTCTTAATGTTTCCTATTGGATCGTGGGACGCAGTGCTTGGGCCATCTGCTAGGTTTTGGCACATGGTGTGGACCAGTAGAGGACTGGGGCAAGCCTTCTGTGTTATCAGGCTGAAACAGCAAACCACACAGTATTTGCAGGGGTTGTAATATGGGCTACTGGAGTGGGTAGCCCATATAACCACCACACCGATTGTACATATTACCACCCTAGCCCATTTGGAAAGTAAAACGTCGCTATCCGTTATAAACAAAGTTTAATAAACTAACTTCATGAGCATGAGAGAGCTAAATATTTATATAATACGTAGTTAAGAAGGTAACAGGTAACTACGCATTGGCAGTACGTCTAATATGACTGTAATTTCTTACCTTTCAAAGTTTTGAAATGAGAAAAATCACGAAACAGCTCACTACTAACATTCCACGTAAATGACTGCGGCAGCGCATTCTGTGGCGTTTGTGCGAACTAGCTACTACTATTTAACTATTTACTGAGGTTGCCGCTAGGATGCGACAGTGGAATTTCCACGGAGCGCCGAGTAATGGCGGGTGTACCGCAAGGCTCGGTCATCGGCCCGACCGTCTACTCGCTATACACAGCAGACGTCCCGCGCACAGAGCCAGTCAAATTAGCTCTGTACGCGGACGACACGGCCGTCTATGACAGCAGCGCGAACGCTCGTGAGCTGCATCGCAGACTACAAACGGCAACGACGGCCCTAGAACAATGGGCGAAGAAATGGCGCCTGGCCTACAACGCCGACAAAAGCCAGGCAATCATCGTCACGCTGCGACGTATCCCACAGGACATGCCACAGCTGACAGTACGTGGACAACCCGTCCAATGGAGCAGAAGCGCAAAATATCTTGGCGTCACGTTGGATCAAAGATTAACCTGGCGCCAACATATAGAGGATGTGCGGAGGAAAGCACTGGGTCGGCTCAAGATGCTTGTTGTTGTTGTTGTGGTCTTCAGTCCGCAGACTGGTTTGATGCAGCTCTCCATCCTACTCTATCCTGAGCAAGCCTTTTCATCTCCTCATAAGAACGACAACCCACATCCACTTGAATCTGTTTATTATACGCGTCTCTTGGTCTCCCTCTGCGATTTTTACCCCACACACTTCCCTCCAATGCTAAATTCACAATTCCTTGATGTCTAAGAATGTGTCCTACCAATCTATCCCTTCTTTTAGTCAAGGTATGCCAGAAATTTCTTTTCTCCCCAATTCGGTTCAGTACCTCCTCATTAGTTACGCGATCCACCCACCTAATCTTCAGCATTCTTCTGTAGCACCACATTTCAAAAGCCTCTATCCTCTTTCTGTCCACACTGCTTATCGTCCATGTTTCACTCCCATACAAGGCAACACTCCATACAAATGCCTTCAGAAAGGACTTCCTTAGGCTTAAATCAATATTAGATGTTAACAAATTTCTCTTTTTCAAAAACGCCTTTCTACCCATTGCCATTCTGCATTTTATATCCTCTGTACTGCGACCATCATTTGTTATTTTACTGCCCAAGTAACAAAACTCATCTACCTCCTTTATTGCTTCGTTTCCCAATCTAATTCCTTCAGCATCACCTGATTTTCTTACACTGCACTCCATTACCCTAGTTTTGCTGTTGTTAATGTTCATCTTACATGCACCTTTCAGCACACTGTCCATACCGTTCAATTGCTCTTCCAGGTCCTTTGCTGTCTCTGACAGAATTACTATGTCGTCGGCAAAACGCAATGTTTTCAATTCTTCACCCTGAACTTTAATTCCTTCTCCAAATTTCTCCTTGCTTTCCTTTATAGCTTGCTCAATGTACAAATTGAACAACATTGGGGAAAGGCTACAACCCTGTCTTACTCCCTTTCCAACCACTGCATCCCTTTCATGCCCTTCAACTCTGACAACCGCTGTCTGGTTTTTGTACAAGTTGTAAATAACCTTACGCTCCCTATATTTTACTCCTGCTTGCTTCAGAACTTGAAACAGTTTGTTCCAATCAACATTGTCAAAAGCCTTCTCCAAATCTACAAAAGCTAGAAATGTTGGTTTGCCTTTTCTTTACCCAGTAATAAACCCCACTTCATCACTCCCTGAACATCTACGGCTCACGTTGTATAAAACCACAATACGGCCGCTGTTTGAATATGCAGCGGTGGTATGGGGAAACGCAGCGGAAACCCACATCCGACGGCGCTTCATCTGCCCAGGGACTTCCCATCAGAGCAACTGCACGAACTAGCGGACGTACCTTACCTCAGGAAGCGGTTCAAGGACACCGCAGCAAAGTTCTACGAAAAAGCCAGGAATTCGCGCAATCCATTACTGCGCGATCTCGGCCGAAAACCGCACTGGCGCGCAGCTCTGCGATGGCCGGACCTGTTAAGGCAGCAACAATAATGCGCCTGAACGAGAATGCTACCTGATGTCGACTGCAGCGACAGAAATTTAAAACAAAAAAGAAGACCTAACAACAACTCCCGAAGATAGAAGGAAGAATGACAATGATCATTGCAGACTTCTCCGCCATAAACAGGCGCAAAATAACTTTGCGACGCATAAGGATGCAGCACGCCGCTAGGATGCGCGGGCTTATTAGTCAGGTATTAAGCTAGCCCATATTGCAACCACTATCCCATAATACCAGCTTCGCCTAAAAAAAAAAAAAAAAATGACCGACAGATGGCGCCGGACAGCAAAACGTCAGTAACTGCTACCGTGACGGGTGAGAGGTACGCCGATATGTTACAGAATCGCATAATCCCCAGCCCGGCTGATAAACACCTGCTGGAACGTACGATTTTTATGCGGGATGGCGCTCCACCCCATATCGCTAGACTCGTGAAAGATCTCTTGCGCGCGTCGTTTGGTCAAGCGAATCACAATTTTTCCGAGTCCAAAATGGTGTGATACGTATTATTTACGGATTAAACTGATGGTCAACTTGTAGAAACCTCTACAAAGAATTGGGTATACAATCTACTGCCTCTCAGTATATTTATTCCTTAATGGAATCTGTCATAAATAATATATTCCTTTTCCCAACAACCAGCTCCGTTCATACATACGATACTAGTAACAAAAATGATCCACACAGGAATGTAGAAGCACTTACTTCAGTTCAAAAAGGGATCCACTACTCAGTAACATATATTATCAATAATTTACCAGCAAGCATAAAAAAATTTAGCTTCAAATAAAGATCAGTTTAAGAGGAACCTAAAAGACTTTCTATTGGCCAACTCCTTCTACTCCACTGACGAATTCTTAAATAGAACTAAATGACGTATATATCTGCAGTTGTACCATTATTGTTATTGTATTATTAGCTTGTAAGAAAATGGCATATTCCACATCCATGAGGATTTCCTTAACATGGATCTATGGAATGAACAACTAATCTAATCTAATCTAGAGACATTTATAGCTGTAAATGTACTGGGTGATCAAAAAGTCGGTATAAATTTGAAAACTTAATAAATCACGGAATAAAGTAGATAGAGAGGTAAAAAATGACACATATGCTGGGAATGACATGGGGTTTTATTAGAAAAGAAAAAGGATTACTAGACGCGTGAAAGATCTGTTGCGCGCGTCGTTTGGTGATGATCGTGTGCTCAGCCGCCACTTTCGTCATGCTTGGCCTCCCAGGTCCCCAGACCTCAGTCCGTGCGATTATTGGCTTTGGGGTTACCTGAAGTCGCAAGTGTATCGTGATCGACCGACATCTCTAGGGATGCTGGAAGACAACATCCGACGCCAATGCCTCACCATAACTCCGGACATGCTTTACAGTGCTGTTCACAACATTATTCCTCGACTACAACTATTGTTGAGGAATGATGGTGGACATATTGAGCATTTCCTGCTTTGTCTTAATTTGTTATGCTAATTATTGCTTTTCTAATCAGATGAAGCGCCATCTGTCGTACGTTTTTGAACCTTTTTTTTTTTGTTCTAAATAAACCCCATGTCATTCAAAGCATATATGTCACTTTTTACCTCTGTATCTACATTATTACGTGACTTATTAAGTTTTGAAATTTATACTGACTTCTTGATCACCCGGTATTCAGGTAAACCGGGCGTTGCCCGGGTGTTTGTTTACCCTACACTCTGGTAGTCCACATCCCCTCCCCCCCCTCTCTCTGCATCCACCTCTTTCTCTCCCATCTCTCTGTTCGTTTCCAACTTTCCTTCTCTCGGCGAAGTTTCCTGCAAGGTACCCTCTGTCATGTACCATACGAACATTTATGTACCCAGTGAGCTTCCTCTTTGTTTAAAGGTCATGTGTGCAAAATTCATAAAGATTGGAACAAAACGGTGCATTTTGTAAAATTCTATAAGTTAAGTACTCTCCACCATGACGGAAAGAAAATTTATACAGACATTGACATTCCTCTTGTTTTTATGTTATAGTGTTCAATATTCTTCAATATCGGAAAAAAACTATAGAATACTATGTAATAGAAACGCAGGGTCTCATTGAAAAACGCACTTTGTTATTCTCAAATATTCCAGTTTTATTTCATACAACCCTTATTCTGAAAATAACGAAAACAAGAACAAAAAAGAAAAAGGATCTGTGAAATCGGTCGAGTCGTTTTCAAATTATGGCGCGACCAAGGTATTTAGGAATCCATTTTTATGTTGCAAAGTACCCTCCCCCATGCACTGTATGGAACTTAACGTAGACGGTGACCTTCCTCTTGTTTTGAAGGTCAAGCGTGCAAAATTTCGTGAAGATCGGAATGAAACTGTAGATTTCGTGAGTATGTAGGAGAAGTATGCTCCGCAATGCACCTATCACAAAATACTTCCTTAGCTGACGTTTTCTACCTATAAACTACATTTCTACCAAATTTCAGCTTCATCGGTGAAGTAGTTTTCGACATTTCGTGTTTAGATTAGATTAGAATTTCGTTCCGTAGATCCATGTTGAGGGGATCCTCGTGGATGTGCAACATGTCAAGAAACAAAATTTACAAGTTGATAATAGATAATACTAATAATATAAATACAGATACATACATTTTAAGTGTTTTTTTAGCTGACAATATAATACTAATACATTGAGCAAGCTATAAAGGAAAGCAAGGAGAAATTTGGAGAAGGAATTAAAGTTCAGGGTGAAGAGTTAAAAACATTGCGTTTGGCCGACGACATTGTAATTCTGTCAGATACAGCAAAGGACCTGGAAGAGCAATTGAACGGAATGGACAGTGTGCTGAAAGGTGCATATAAGATGAACATTAACAAGAGCAAAACGAGGGTAATGGAGTGCAGTGTAAGAAAATCAGGTGATGCTGAAGGAATTAGATTGGGAAATGAGGCAATAAAGGAGGTAGATGAGTTTTGTTACTTGGGCAGTAAAATAACAAATGATGGTCGCAGTACAGAGGATATAAAATGCAGAATGGCAATGGGTAGAAAAGCGTTCTTGAAAAAGAGAAATTTGTTAACATCGAATATTGATTTAAGTCTAAGGAAGTCCTTTCTGAAGGCATTTGTATGGAGTGTTGCCTTGTATGGGAGTGAGACGTGGACGATAAAAAGTGCGGACAGGAAGAGGATTGAGGCTTTTGAAATATGGTGCTACAGAAGAATGCTGAAGATTAGGTGGGTGGATCACGTAACTAATGAGGAGGTACTGAACAGAATTGGGGAGAAAAGGAATTTCTGGCATACCTTGACTAAAAGAAGGGATAGATTGGTAGGACACATTCTTAGACATCAAGGAATTGTGAATTTAGCGTTGGAGGGAAGTGTATGGGGAAAAAATCGCAGGGGAAGACCAAGAGATGGATACAGTAAGCAGATTCAGACAGATGTAGGTTGCCGTTCTTATGTGGAGATGAAGAGGCTTGCTCAGGATAGGGTATTGTGGAGAGCTGCATCAAACCAGTCTCCGGACTGAAGACCACAACAACAACATAATACTAATATAGTATGACCACATGCATCATTTGGTACAATTTAGAAATTGGCCACTAGAAAGTCTTTTAGGTCCCTCTTAAACTGATCTTTATTTGTAGCTAAATTTTTTATACTTGATGGTAAATTATTGAAAATGTTTTTTCCTGAGTAGTGGACCCCTTTTTTAACTAAAGTAAGTGCTTTTAAGTCCTTGTGTAGGTCACTTTTATTCCTAGTATTGTATGTATGAACTGAGCTGCTTGTTGGGAAAAGGGATATATTATTTATGACAAATTTCATTAAGGAATAAATATACTGAGAGGCAGTAGTTAATATACCCAGTTCTTTGAAGAGGCTTCTACAAGTCGTCCGTGAATTTACTCCAAAAATAATACTTGAAGAGTTACCCCAAAATATTATACCATATGACATTATGGAATGAAAGTAAGCAAAGTATGCAAGCTTTGTTATTTTTATGTCTCCTATGTCTGATAACACTCGTATTGAAAATACAGATTTTTGAGTCGTTTCTGCAGTTCTCTGGTGTGCTCCTCCCAACTGAATTTATTATCAAGCTGTAATCCCAGGAATTTAATACTGTCAACCTCTTCTATCTGCTCTTCTTCATATTTAATGCATATGCTGGCGGGAAATCTCTTACATGTGTTCATTCAGTGAGTGAGTGAGTGTCCTTTCGCTTTTATACAGACAGAGATTAAGAAAACAGATGGCTTAATTTTGGATGCAAGAGAATTAAGTGAGACTTGCAGACAAAAATAAATAGTACCATGAAAATCTGTAACGATAACTTTATTTGATACAAGCTCATGCCTGATGCGACAGTTTTACGGCATCTACAGCGAAACTGTTGTGAGCGGTAGACTTCTTTTCGTTTATCATTTTGTATGTGTATGTATGTGAAGGGGGGGGGGGTTCAGTTAGAGAACGCTTCATAAACGTTCGAAATTACGTGCAAACTTTGTTCCAGGTCCCTAACTACTCCCATTTTCCAATAATTGACGCATATATCTGGGCATTCTCACGCGGTGGCCTCTCATTATTTATGACGTCATATTTCCTGAGGTATGTGTCGTGCTCTTTTGTTTTTGGGTCAGGAACCTTCGTGGGCGTACGGTGAACAGTTCACCAAAGTTTCATTGTAATCAAATGAATGGTTTATGAACTCACAGAGGACATACAGACAACAGGGTGTTTCACGAAGTGTGTTGGCCTCTGTAACTTATAAAACAATAGGTGACGGGAAATTTTAATGCGGTAGGTCAACACAAGAAATGTTACACTTTCTGCGAAGCTATGAACATAGTTTATTGTACCATTTTCCAAAGAGTTACACCACAAAGATATAATTTTTTTTAAATGGAACAATAGTTTTTTTCTATCGTGTATTCGATTTGTTTAAACCAGCTGCGTCCAAATCAATTTAAACTACATTCCTATCACTGTTAAGTTTGGGAGCTACAACCCTTCAAAGTTCCGGAGGCGGAGGCTACGACAGCGTAGCTGACTGGCTGGTGGTCATGAGACAGTGGGCCGTGCCCCAGGGGATAGCCACTCGGCCAGTCAGCTACGCTATCGCAGCCTCCGCCCCCGGAACTTTGAAGGGTCGTAGCTCCCAAACTAACAGTGATAGGAATGTAGTTTAAATTGATTCGGATGCAGCTGGTTTCAACGAATCCAATTCACGATAGAAGAAACTATTGTTCTATTTAAAAAATTATATCTTTATGCTGTAGCTCTTTGGAAAAAGGTACAATAAACTATGTTCATAGCTCTGCAGAAAGTGTAACATTTCTTGTGTTGACCTACCGCATTAAAATTTCCTGTCACCTATTATTTTATAAGTTACAGAGGCAAACATACTTAGTGAAACACCCTGTATATATTCAAATGTTCAAATGTTAGTATAGCTTATGGGACTTAACTACGGGGTCATCAGTCCCTAAACTTACAAACTACTTATCAACTACCTTATACTAAGGGCGGCACAAATATCCATGCCCGAGGGGGGATTCGAACCCCCGACTGTAGTGGCCGTGCAGACTGTGACTGGAGCGCCTCAGTCCCCTCGGCCACCGCGGCCGGCCCTATATAATTTGGTTTTATAATTTTTTTTCTTTTTATTTATAGATCTTTATGACCGTTGTATGGTTCGAAAGCTCTCTGTTAACACGGCTATTAAGGTTGCCCACGGCTTCTCGTAGAAAAATCATTCCTTCGAACAGTTCAAGTAAGAACACTAGCTAAAACAGCTAAAATTATTCTTTGTTGACTGAACACATTTTAGCTGCGGGTAGAGTCGTTGTAGGTACTGCCGAGGAAGTTTGAGAAGTATTGTCTGCATTTATGGCGACGTACCAGTCTATAATGGCGATCCGTGAGATGGGTACAAAAATCAAGTTTCGATTTTGCAATATGTCGAAAAAGATAGGGTATGGCATGAACGCTGATCCAATTTCACAACATTGGTCTTAGCTGTTTGGAAATTAAACTCGCTCTGGAAATAACCACTTACGGTGGAGTAATACTCTCTGGAATCGTAATTGCACAATGCTACAAGGGGTGCTTTTAAAGCGTGATGGCCACAGGTGGTGATGAGGATGTTATTTATTCACGCATTTCGATTCTGTCATCGTCATAATCTGCAATTTTTATAACCATCAATTAGCATAGTGTTACAGAAAGAGAATTAAAGGAATCAGACAATAACAGCAACCAGTCACCATTCTTACATTTTTATTTACCACTATCGGCAGTTTTCAGTTTATCCTCAGGCTTTATACATTTTTATATGTTGCCTATAACATTGTGAAACTCGTTTGGCTGTGGTGAGTCAGAAAATTATGCGTGAACTTTGTCTTTGGCACTAAATTACAATATTTACAAGTTTAAAACGCGTTCTAAACAGCTGCTTACAGTTGGTTCATACTGCTGTTTGATGAAAGGTGATTTTTCAGGCATTTTAGTGCTGAAAAGCTGTCCACAAAACACACAATTTACCACAGCACTCGCTTTCCACATGATTTACAAACATAAACAATACACAGATATATACAGCTAGTTGGCAAAGATCACACTTGATGCACAGATATTATTTTAAACTTATTTACCAGTTACAGTTTCAACAACTCTTTCTACAAAAATTTTAAAGACTCTTTCTGGCCTGCGAAAACGAAACACACATACACATTCTTAGGTCACAGAACACCTATCCATCCGCTTGCCAGTCCCAAATGCTACACAAACCGCATATCTACATCTACATCTACATACATACTCCGCAATTCACCGTAAGGTGCGTGGCGGAGGGTACACTGTACCACTACTAGGCGTTTCCTTTCCTACTCCACTCCCAAATAGAACGAGGAAAAAAAGAATGCCTATATGCCTCCGTACGAGCCCTAATTACTCTTATCTTCTCTTTGTGATCTTTACGCGAAATGTAAGTAGGCGGCAGCAAGATCGTACTACACTCAGCTTCAAATTCCGGCCCTCTAAATTTACTTAACAGAAATTCACGAAAAGAACGTCGTCTTTCTTCCAACGATCCCCAATTGAGTTGCCGGAGCATTTCCGTGACACTCGCGCATTGGTCGAACCTACCGGTAACAAACCTAGCTGCTCGCTTCTGAACTGCTTCCATTTCTTCCTTTAAACTGATCTGCTGCGGGTCCCAAACACTTGAGCAATACTCAAGACATGGTCGTACAATCGTTTTATACGCGGTCTCCTTCACAGGTGAAGTACATCTTCCCAAAATTCTCCCAATAAACCGAAGTCGGCTGTCCGCCTTACTCACAACTGTCCTTACATGTTCGTTCCATTTCATATAGCTCTGCAATGTTACGCCTAGATATTTGAACGACGTGACAATATATGTTTAATCTCATAAATGCTGTCTATGGAGTTTTCTTCAAATGTGATACTAGCGGTAACATTACAGTATTAAGGAATAAAGAAGCCACCACTGTAAGAAACTAACGCAAATAGAAATGTATGAACACGTTAACTATTGAAACTATAACTGGTAAATAAGTTTAAAATCATATCTGTGCACCAACTGTGATCTTTGACAACTAGCTGTTTTGTGGGCACCTTTTAAGCGCTAAAATGGCTGAAAAATCACCTATTATCAAACAGCAGTATGAACCAACTGTAAGTAGCTGTTTAGAACGCGTTTTAAACTTGTAAATATTGTAATTTAGTTCCAAAGACAAGGATCACATATAATGTTCTATCTCACAATAGCCAAACGAGTTCCATAATGTTATGAGCAACATATAAAACATGTATACCGCCTGATGATGAACTTCCAGGCAGTTCGAAACCGGTAGTGGTAAATAAATATGTACGAAAGGTGGCTAGCTGCTGCTATTTTCTAATTCCTTTAATCAACACAGTCGCATGTTCCACACTTCCAGAATGGATACAAGCAAAAGAATTATTACAAGAGATAAACACAATAATTGAAGCACATCTTGCAGTTAGCTTATAGTGTAAGCACGATTTATAAAAGCGCCATTTTATTTAATTTCTGTATTTGGAAGGTGTAGCGCAGTATCAGCTAATGCTCAAGTTTCAAAATAGCCGTAAAAGCATTTCTCGTAAATAAGACGTTCTTTTGCCCTTCTAGGCACCATGAATTCCAAATTTGACACGAAGTCACTAATGAGGTGCTTCCATTATTGTGTCTATCTCTTGTAATAATTATCTTTTTGTAATACTATACAAATTGATGGTCATAAAAATTGCAGATTCTGACGATGACACAGTCGCAACGCGTCAGTAAATAACAGCCACATCACCACCTGAGGCCTTGTTTTCTTTATTAATGTTTTAATGTTTGTATTGTCTATGGGACTTAACTACGGCGTCATCAGTCCCTCAACTTACAAACTACTGATGAACTAACTAAAACTAAGGACGGCACAAATATCCATGTCCGAGGGGGGATTCGAATCTTTTTTTTTTTTTTTTTTTAGGCGTCCGTTATACAGGGTATCTAGAAAAGGACTCCCTGATTTCAAAGTTAAATATCTCGAAAACAAAGATCGATAGACCTATGCAGTAAACGGTATGTTTATTGTGAAAGCTGTAAGAAGTTTATGCAGCAGTTTGAAATAATAGTTACAAAAGCTGCTAACAGATGGCGCTGTAATCGCCATACGTAATGCCCAGAGCGATCAATTCCACTATTGAAACGTGAAAGGAGGTTAGCGTACCGAAGGAAGAGATTAAAACCATGTACTCCATTGAACAACGCGTTTTCCTGGTGCTAGAGTACCACAGGTTAGAAGAGAGTCCTACGGCAACTAGGCCAAGATTTCAAGCACGATTTAATGTTCCAAAAGGACCCGATGCGAAAACCATTCGTACGCTCTTCGCAAAATTTCAACGAACAGGCAGCGTAACTGATGATCTAGTGGGGCATGTTGGCCGCAAGCAAACCGCAGTTACGCCTGAAAATATCGCCACAGTTTCTGGAATTATTCAGCGAAATCCAATGCCATTCATCCGTAGAATTGCATCTGATACTGGTTTGAAGCAGTCCAACACGCAGAAAATACTGAGAAAGAGCCTAGACATGTTTCCGTTCAAATTCAAACGCACCAGGCCATACCCGTGCAACAAAGGGTTACCTTTGCTAATCAGATGCTCACAATGATTGATAGTGAAGGATTTGATGTTGGCTGCATCTGGTTTACACATGAAGCACACTTCCACCTGAATGGATACGTGAATAAGCAGAACTGGCGATTTTGGGGTTCCGAAAAGCCATATTGGTGTGAAGCGAAGCCCCTGTATTCTCCTAAAGTTACTGTGTGGGCTGCAGTATGCAGCAGAGGCATTATTGGCCCTTTTTTCATTCAAGAAACGGTCACTGGTGCACGTTACGTTGCAATTTTGGAACAATTTGCCGCCACACAGCAAGCGTTAGAGGATCGACCAGATACTGAATGTTTTATGCAAGATGGAGCACGACCAAATCGGACCGAACAAGTGTTTCGCTTTCTTGAGGAATACTTCGGGAATGGGGTCATTGCTTTGGAATATCCCAAATTTACTGGTGCAGGCATGGATTGGCCTCCATATTCGCCGGATTTCACTCCCTGTGACTTTTTTTTTTTGTGGGGCACAGTGAAAGACATGGTCTACCCGAAGCATCCCGCCACGCTGGACGAGCTCGAATCGGCGATCTCTGTGGTATGTGAATCCATTTCGGTTGAGACCCTACGAAATGTGATGGCGAATTTCATTCTTCGTTTGCGCCACCTCTGTGAACATTTTGAAAACATTGTGATGTGATTGTTTGCAAAGAGTGTTTTCATACGATTATTTCACTTATGTATGCTGATATGAGCTGTCCTTCCACGTTTCAATAGTGCAACTGATCGCTCTGGGCATTACGTATGGCGATTACAGCGCCATCTGTTAGCAGCTTTTGTAGCTATTATTTCAAACTGCTGTATAAACTTGTTACAGCTTTCATAATAAACATACAGTTTACTGTATTGCTCTATCGATCTTTGTTTTCGGGCTATTTAATTTTGAAATCAGGGAGCCCTTTTCTGGACACCCTGCAGTTTTGTTTAGTTACGAAATTGAAAATTGACTTCGTGTCAAATTTGCAACTATCTGGGATATTCCTCGGGACGAAAGCTAAGATACGGCGAATCAGATGGGAAACGTCAGCAGCAGTACCGGAAACAAAACTATGTTCTTCAGTGTCAGCCACCCCACATCTGGGACAGAGAGGGGATTCGCCGAGGTGGATGCATGAAGGCGACATCTGCAAACATGCTTACGATTGAAAGAGTAAGGTACCAGACCGACTGGAATTCACGATCGAGACAAGAATCAGAATCACAAACGGCTTTTAATCAAATTGCGTGGTTATGGTATATTGTTCCCAATTTGCGATTGGATAGGGGATTTCCTGTCAGAGAGGACACAGTTCGTAGTAATCGATGGTAAGGTATCGACTAAAACAGAGGTGATATCGGGTGTTCCACAGGGTAGTGTTATTGGTCTTCTGCTGTTCCTTATCCACATAAACGATTTAGGGGAAAATGTAAGTAGCTCTCTTAGGTTGTTTGTAGATGACGCCATCATTTACCGTCTAGTAAAATCATCTGAAGATCAAAATTAACTGCAGAACGATTTGAATAAGATATCACTATGGTGTAAAAATTGGCAATAGAATCTCAATAATGAGAAGTGTGAAGTCGTCCACATGAGTACGAAAAGAAATCCCTTAAACTTTGTTTACAAGATAAATCAATCAAAAGTGAAGGCCGTAAACTCCACAAAATACCTAGGAATTACTATTACTTCAGACTTAAATTGGAAAGAACACGTAGATAATATAGTGGGAAAGGCGAACCAGAGACTGCGTTTTATTGGCAGAACCCTTGAAACATGCAACAGAACTACTAAAGAAACTGCATACACTGCGCTTGTCCGTCCATTTTTGGAGTATTGCAGCCCAGTGTGGGATCCTTATCAGGTGGGTTTGACGGAGGACATCGAAAGAGTCCAAAGGAGGGCAGCTCGTTTCGTACTGTCACGATACAGTGGAGAAAGCGTTACGGAAATGATACAGGATCTGGGATGGGAATCATTACAACAACGGCGCTTATCGCTGCGGCGTGGGCTGCTTACGAAACTCCAATCGCCAACATTCTCCTCCGAATGCGAAAATGTATTGTTGACTGCTACTTACATAGGTAGAAATGACCATCAGAATAAAATACGAGAATTCAGAGCTCGAACGGAGAGATTCAGGTGTTCTTTCTTCCCGCGCGCTATTCGAGAATGGAGTGGGAGATAAACAGTATAATGGTGGTTCGATGAACCCTCTGCCAGGCACTTAAATGTGATTTGCAGAGCATCCCATGTAGATGTAGATGTAGATAAAGTGCGCCAGATGGAACGCCAGTCTGACTGGAGAGATTTTTGTTCAGTCGTGTTTGAGGGTAACTTGTAGAACGCTAAGGCTGTTGCACTCTCGGTTGAAAAAAGAACACGCAAATAAAGACAGGCAGAAGTTAGTAGAGATTCTTGCGTCTATAAAAAGATCGATGCGCGAAGTATACAATAATTACCACAGCCTACTTTAGCAAAATTTAGGGTGAGTCACCTAACAGTACTGCTGGACATGTTTCGTAAACCACATCAAATACTGACGAACCGATTCCACAGACCGAACGTGAGGAGAGGGGCTAGTGAAATTGGTTAATACAAAACATAAAAAATTCACAGAAGAATGTATTTTAACACAAACCTGTTGTTGTTGTGGTCTTCAGTCCGGAGACTGGTTTGATGCAGCTCTCCACAATACCCTATCCTGAGCAAGCCTCTTCATCTCCACATAAGAACGGCAACCTACATCTGTCTGAATCTGCTTGCTGTATCCATCTCTTGGTCTTCCCCTACGAGTTTTTCCCCACACACTTCCCTCCAACGCTAAATTCACAATTCCTTGATGTCTAAGAATGTGTCCTACCAATCTATCCCTTCTTTTAGTCGAGGTATGCCAGAAATTTCTTTTCTCCCCAATTCTGTTCAGTACCACCTCATTAGTTACGCGATCCACCCACCTAATCTTCAGCATTCTTCTGTAGCACCATATTTCAAAAGCCTCAATCCTCTTCCTGTCCGCACTGTTTATCGTCCATGTCTCACTCCCATACAAGGCAACACTCCACACAAATGCCTTTAGAAAAGACTTCCTTAGGCTTAAATCAATATTCGATGTTAACAAATTTCTCTTTTTCAAGAATGCTTTTCTACCCATTGCCATTCTGCATTTTGTATCCTCTGTACTGCGACCATCATTTGTTATTTTGCTGCCCAAGTAACAAAACTCATCTACCTCCTTTATTGCTTCGTTTCCCGATCTAATTCCTTCAGCATCACCTGATTTCCTTACACTGCACTCCGTTACCCTAGTTTTGCTCTTGTTAATGTTCATCTTATATGCACCTTTCAGCACATTGTCCATTCCGTTCAATTGCTCTTCCAGGTCCTTTGCTGTATCTGACAGAATTACTATGTCGTCGGCAAAACGCAATGTTTTTAACTCTTCACCCTGAACTTTAATTCCTTCTCCAAATTTCTCCTTGCTTTCCTTTATAGCTTGCTCAATGTACAAATTGAATAACAATGGAGAAAGACTACAACCCTGCCTTACTCCCTTTCCAACCACTGCATGGCTTTCATGCCCTTCAACTCTGACAACCGCTGTCTGGTTTTTGTACAAGTTGTAAATAACCTTACGCTCCCTATATTTTACTCCAGCTTGCTTCAGAACTTGAAAGAGTTTATTCCAATCAACATTGTCAAAAGCTTTCTCCAAATCTACAAAAGCTAGAAATGTAGGTTTGCCTTTTCTTAATCTATCTTCTAGGATAAGCCGTAAAGTGAGAATTGCCTCCCGTGTTCCTACATTTCTCCTGAACCGAAATTGATCTTCTCCGAGGTCGGCTTCTACCAGCTTTTCCATCCTTCTGTATATAATTCGTGTTAATATTTTGCAACTATGACTTAATGAACTAATGGTTCTGTAGTTTTCACACCTGTCTGCACCTGCTTTCTTCGGAATGGGGATTATTACATTTTTCTTAAAGTCTGAGGGTACTTCGCCTGTGTCATACATCTTACACACCAGGTGAAACAGGTTTGTCATGGCTGGTTCTCCCAGAGACTTCAGTAGCTCTGAGGGAATATCATCTACTCCAGGGGCCTTGTTTCGACTTAGGTCTTTCAGGGATCTGTCAAATTTTTCTCTCAGTACAGTATCTCCTATTTCATCTTCATCTACATTCTCTTCCCTTCCTACAATATTGTCTCGAAGTTCATTTCCTTTGTAGAGTCCCTCTATATACTCTTTCCACCTTTCAGCTTTCCCTTCTTTGCCGAGAACTGGTTTTCCATCAGTGTCCTTAATATTCATAGGCTGTTTTTCTTATCTCCAAATGTTTCTTTTATTTTCCTGTAGGCTTTATCTATTTTTCCCCTATTTATAGATTCTTCTACATCCTTGCATTTGCCTTCTAGCCACTCCAGCTTAGCCATTTTGCACTTCCTGTCAATCTCATTTCACAAACCTACGATATTTTAAGTGGAACCCCGTTAGTTTTGTTATCACATCTGAACAGATAAACAAATACGTTATCAGTGTCGTTTATTGCATTGCAAAATGTTAATTACATCCGGAGATATTGTAACCTAAAGTTGACGCTTGAAACCTCCGACGTTCAGTTGCGTGTTGTAACAAAGACGGGTAGCATCTGCAGGGACATGATTACGATGACAACCGTGTTTACGAGTGTGGCTGTAATGCACTGTTGTGGTCGGGTCTAGCTGTCCCAGTGTCCGCATGTAGCGCTTGCTGCTATCGTTATTCTGCATTCGTCTTTGCACGCAGACTAACTGCAGTACACTGTGTTACCAGACGTCTGTGATAGTGTAGTGTTGTAGGAAATGTGAGCAGAACAAATTCCACGTAATTTCCAGAGAAAAAACGCGATGTGGACAACTCCTATGTTGATTTGTTGAAGCATGTTTCATCTTCCTACCACAGAACCAGTACCCACGTCATGATTTAAACGAACTTGTATAGCTTACACCGTCTGAAGATTGTGATGATACTGCTGTCCTCTCATCTCAATGTTATCGTACGATACCGTCTGCGTCGGAGCCGGAATCGTGTGGTTCAATAGTGATACATGTTGCGTGTGAGCCTAGGAATCAGCGTAGAACAGTGTCTCTGTGATACTGTGAGTAAAACAAGTGATAGATTTCATTAATTAAGAGATTTGTATAAGACGTTTCCAGACAGTTCTATAAACAAATAGTTTCGTTATCGTGCATTACTTCAATAAATAGACAGATCAAGGGTACAAACTTTTGTAAAACATAAAGACGTGAAAATAAATAGCATTGTATATATGTTAGGCTCATAAACAAGTTGTGTAGACCAGCTAATTGTGTAATTAATGATGTACTCGAGATTTAAATATTATGATTCATTGTATATATGGGCCGACGTGAGATTTTGAGCATATTTTGATAATTGCAAAGGTATTTGATAGCTCAATATATGTTAGCAACATGTATGATGTACTCGTTAACTAATTAATTGATATTTAACACCGCACTTTGTTGTCAAACAAAAAGTAGCGTGATTAAAACTTAAAAAGGAAGGTGCGATCTAAAACTATTGTGTGTATAGTTTGCATTTTATATTGTGATTACTTTTGTGTACATGAAATGTTTTACTGTTGTGTTCGGCAATTGTAAATTACTATATTCTATTGTTATGAACAATGCATAATGTAACGTAATTATTGCTGATGTTATGTATTTGCCTCACCGCCTTGCATGGGGGAGCTCGAGTTTTAGCTTTTCTGAAGTGCACTGGAAGCTATGTCAGTTTGTGTTTTGAAATGGAAGTACTACCGTTCCGATGCTTTGTAATTTGTATATGTTTTGAAGTTGTTATGTTTTGGTAAAGAAGAAGTTTGATTCAAATTAAAAAAGAAGTTAAAAATTGTACATATCGAGTATTTATTTCTACCACGACGCCCCAGGAGAATAATGTTGCAGCGATCAGAACCCTCACACATCGCAATGTTAAAAAGATGAGTATTATGTTGGAAAGTGGTAGAATGATCTGTAATTACTTATGTAGCATAGAAATGTTATAAGATGAACCTTGAAAGGTTCCAAATCCGGTTAATGAAGAAAACAAGTAACATATCAAAATGGAGTAAATGTTTTTTTATTAATTTATATTCAAATTAATAGTCAAGGTTTCTATAAAATTCATAATGCATAATGGCAAGTCATAAATATACAGGGTGAGGCAGCTAAGTCATAACACCCCTTGTATCTCCCCAACCGTAATAGATACAAAGATGTCGTTTGGACAGTGAATTGTAGCGACAGCGGCTATGTGAAAACATCACATTTCATGTTTCTGCTATTTTTGTTGTTGTAGAGATATGACGCCATCTTTGTTTATTTTTAAATGTAACCCTATGTCAAATTTTAGCATAACTTGATGGTGTTAAATAGACGATTTTAAATATGTGTATATCATAATATTTAGGCGAATAGTTTTTGAGAGACAGATATGTTCTTGTATCATATTCGTCCTTCGAAACGAACAAGTCATCTACATCTACATGCGATACTCTGCAAATCACATTTAAGTGCCTTGCAGAGGGTTCATTGAACCACTTTGATATTATTTAAATCTCGAATAGCGCGCGGGAAGGAAGAACACCTGAATCTTTCAGTTCGATTTCTGATTTCTCGTATTTTATTCTGATTGTCATTTTTACCTATGTAAGTAGGCGTCAAGAATATATTTCCGCATTCGGAGGAGAATGTTGGTTTTGTGTCCCAGCCTCGTCGCCGCTTTTGCGTCTCGTTTCCGTCGTAGGTGTCGGTGGCCGAGTGGAATGAGACCGACACAGGAATAAAGATAGCACGCTGGTGCAGGTACGGAGGGGAGCAGCCAGAAACTAGAAACACTAGAGTAAATTAGAACGAGATATATATTGCACAGAATTTATACAATACTTAACTTTTACATAGTACTGCAGAATGTTGATACATAGTTGTTAGATGCCTGCCTAGTGCCTGTACAATAGCAAAGTCTTCACTGGTGCCTATCTGATTCCGAAGGTCTTAACTGGTTGCTATCTCAGTCCCAAGTGACGATGTCGTTCAGTGGTGGCCACGAGCGGAGTTGTAGCAGAGGGCGCTCGTGGCTGTCGTCGTAAGAACGCCGCGCCGTGCGTGCATGGCGGCGCGCGGCGAAGGTAGGTGGCGCGCACTTTGTACTTGTGCGACACCACAGTTGGTGACTGGAGTTTCGTAAGTAGCCCACGCCGCAGCGGTAAGCGCCGTTGCTGTAATGATTCCCATCCCAGATCCTGTATCATTTTCGTAACGCTGTCTCCCCTGTATCGTGACAATACGAAACGAGCTGCCCTTCTTTGGACTCTTTAGATGTCCTCCGTCAAACCCGCCTGATAAGGATCCCAAACTGGGCTGCAATACTCCAAAAATGGACGGACAAGCGTAGTGTGTGCAGTTTCTTTTGTAGTTCTGTTGCATCTTTTAAGGGTTCTGCCAATAAAACGCAGTCTATGGTTCGCCTTTCCCACGATATTATCTACGTGTTCTTTCCAGTTTACGTCTGAAGTAATAGTAATTCCTAGGTATTTTGTGGAGTTTACTGCCTTCACTTTTGATTGATTTATCTTGTAAACAAAGTTTAAGGGATTTCTTTTCGTACTCATGTGGACGAATTCACACTTCTGATTATTTAGAGTCAATTGCCAATTATTACAACATAGTGAAATCTTATTTAAATCGTTCTGCAGCTACTTTTGATCTTCAGATGATTTTACTAGACGGTAAATGACGGCGTCATCTGCAAACAACCTAAGAGAGCTACTTATATTTTCCCCTAAATCGTTTATGTAAATAAGGAACAGCAGAGGACCAATAACACTACCCTGTGGAACGCCCGATATCACCTCTGTTTTAGTCGATGCCTTACCATCGATTACTATGAACTGTATCCTCTCTGACAGAAAATCCCCCTATTCAGTCCCACATTTGGGGCGATATACCGTAACCACACAATTTGATTAAAAACAATTTGTGAGGTAGGGTGGCCAAAGCGTTCTGAAAATGAAGAAATACGTAATCGATTTGCGGACCCTTGTCGATAGCACCCATTTCTTCGTGTGAGTAAAGAGCTAGTTGTGTTTCGCATGAACGATATTTTCTAAATCCGTGTTGACCTTGGGTTAATATATCGTTCTGTTCGAGATAATTCATAATATTTGATTACAGGACATGTTCCAAAACCCTGCTGCAAATTGACGTCAATGAAATAGGCCTGAAGTTTAGTGGGTTACTCCTACTGCCTTTCTTGAATTTAGGTGTGACCTGTGCAACTTTCCAAACTTCTGGTACGGATCCTTCTTTGAGAGAGTGGTTTTATATGGCTCTTAAGTAAGGGGCTATCGCTTCAGCATAATTAGATAGAAATCTAATGGGTATACAGTCCGGACCAGAAGACTTGTTCTTGTTAAGTGATTTTAGTTGCTGCACTACTCCGATGATATCTACTTCTACGTTACTCATTACGGCCTCTGTTCGTGTTGTGTCGACTACACAAGCAACGCCGCTTCGATGGACGAATACGATACGGGAACATATCTGTGTCTCAAAAACTGTTCGCCTAAATACTACGATATACACATATTTTAAACCGTCTTTTTAAGACCAAAATGTTACGCTAAAATTTAACATAAGGTTCCATTAAAAAAAAAAGATTGCCTCGCATCTCTGTAATAAAAAATACCACAACCATGAAATGTGACGTACTCAAGTAGCCCATGTCCCTGGAATTCACTGTCCAAACGGCGTCTTCGTATCTGTTACGGTTAGGGAGATACAAGAAGCGTTATGACTTAGCTGCCTCACCCTGTATATATTACCTGCTGAAAACCCGGCGTTACCCGGGTATTTATTTATTTATACCTGCCTTCACTTAGTACTTCTCCTATCCCTTCTGTCTCTCTATGTCCATTTCCTTTTTTCTAAAATCATGCTACATTTATCGGAGAATAAATAAGAAATAAAGCTGCCTCGCATAATGTACAAAATTATAAGTGCAGTTGGACATGTAAAATTCGTACGATCTCATATTTATTGACTTATATTTTGTACAATTGTATAATTTTTCAGGTATGTGTCTGTAAAATCTCTTGGGAATACAATTAGTAGCAAAGAATTAATACAATTAATATATATATATATATATATATATATATATATATATATATATATATATATATATATATATATAGTATTTCTTTATTTATTTATTTTTATGAAATACAGCGTTCAAATGAATGAAATAAATCGCAATTTGCGATGTTATGGCTTCACTGAATTCGGTTTAGATGGAATACCAAACTGTGGCGAATGAAAATTTGTGCCCGGCCGGGATTCGAACCCGGGATCTCCTGTTTACTAGGCAGATCACTCCGCCACCGAGGACACAGTGACCAGCAGGAGATCCTGAGTTCGAATCCCGGCCGGGCACAAATTTTCATTCGCCACAGTTTGGTATTCCATCTAAACCGAATACAGTGAAGCCATAACATCGCAAATTGCGATTTATTTCATTCAAAGAATTAATAGATTAAAACTTGGTGCGTGATGGTGAGATTTTTCATAAACGCTACTGTTTATGTGCTCATACATCATGAACTAAGTGGCGTAATGTGATATAATTTCGAAACTACATTCAGTTTGTTGCAAGTCGATAAGTACTTTCATTATCACATAGTGTATTTATGAATTCTCGGCGCATTATGTGGCAATTTTTGGCAACTCACATCGCTTATGACGTCATATCTTCTGAACCATGTGTCGCATGTGATTCTTAACCCTGTTGCAATTGTTACCTCACGGTAAGAATGTGTGTACCTAATTTAGTTGAAATCGGTCCAGTGGTTTAGGAGAAAATGAGCAACATCGTCGCTAAATACAGCAGTTTTTCGCCCATCTCATGGTCTATGACGTCATATCTTGTGAACTATGTACCGTATGTGATTCTTACACCTACGGCGAACGTCCTCATGGTTTGAAGCTTACGTGAACTAAATTTCATAAAGACTGGAACAAAACTGTAGATTTGTATGCAACACGTACACACAAACAAACATATGGACACTCTCCCTTATATATTAGACTAGCTGAAAACACGGCGTTTCCCGGGTATTTATGTATTTATACTCCTGCCGTTTTTCAGGTATATATTCATTTGTATAAGGGCTGTATGTCTGTAAAATATCTTGGGAATACAATTAGTAGTAAAGAAGTAATAGATTAAAACTTGGTGCGTGATGGGGCGGTTTTCCATAAACGTTACTGTTAATGTGCTCATATCTCATGAACCACATGTCGTACTGTGATAGAATTTGAAAGATACATTGAACTGTGTGTGTTTATACTGTCTGTAAACTTTCCTGTCGCTACAATTTGTAGTGTTCAAATTATAAATTGTAACGTCATACCGAGCGCCGTAGGTTTACTCCGTAAACAGCGAAAAAGTAGTAAGCGAGAAACTTTTTTCCTTTCATCACTTTACTACGGTTGCCAGCGAGAAAAAGTTTAATAAAGGTTTGAAATTATGTTTAAAGTTTGTTGCAAGTCGCTAAGCACTGTCATTCTCATACAGTGTATTTCGAAACTCTCGCCGCAATATATGGCTTTTTTTTTTTTTTTTTTTTTTTTTTTTTTTTTTTTTTTTTTTTTTTTTGCGATTTCTATTGCTTTTGACGCAATATGTTTTGAACCATGTGCCGTATGTGATTGTTAACCATGTAGTAATTATTACCTCACGGTAAGGAATGTGTGTACCAAATTTGGTTGCCGGCCGCGGTGGGCGAGGGGACTGAGGCGCTCCAGTCACGGTCTGCACGGCCACTACGGTCGGGGGCTCGAATCCCCCCTCGGACACGGATATTTGTGCCGTCCTTAGTCTTAGCTAGTTCATAAGTAGTTAAGTAGTTTGTAAGCTTAGGGACTGATGACCCCGTAGTTAAGTCCCACAAGTTAATTTAAAAAAAAATGGTTGAAATCGGTACAGTGGTTTAGGAGAAAATGAGCACATTGTCGCTTATGGCAGCAGTTTTTCGTGCACCTCATTGTTTGTGACGTCGTACCTCCCCACGAGTTGTAGACAGTAATACGCGAACAATTGTCTTTCTCGAGACCGAGACGTCACCGCATGGAGGCGATAAGCACGGAAAAACTGGCATGCGAGGCACGTAACACTCTCCTAGTTCGCGCGGCCTTGACACTAGACACGTGACATGTGGGCGGGATGCACCGCGCAGTGCTGCCAACCTCTGCCGAGCAGGCAGGCGTGTCGTCTAGCGTAGCAACGCGCGGCTAGATCTCTCCAAGCCGGGCGACGAGTGTCCAGTAATCCTCGTGTTCGCAACAGTCGTTCAGCTCTGACCGAATCAATGCCCACTGCCTCTCAGAAGATTCCGATGGCAGCTGGTGGTCTGTGTGTGCTTAACAGTGGCAGCCATGCTACGCCGGGAAGAACCGAGTCGGTTTTATGAGTGGAGAGATCACTTCGAGGGTCGGCAGCTGCGCTGTTTGCAAGTTACGCGACTGCTGTGAAGAAACTTCGCGGACGATTCCAGCATATACGTTCATATTCTGCTTCAGGTAAGGCTTGCATTACTTATCCGTGTGGCACTGTTCACCAATAGTACAATCGTAAGCAAGTGTTTTTGTTCGTGAACTTGTTTCATTAGACCAACAGTAAGAACATTGAGAAATCTAATATGTAAAGCAGAGTGTCCGTATGTTTGTACGCGCTGCATATAAATCTACAGTTTTGTCCCAATCTTTATGAAATTTTGTACACGTCAGCTTCAACCCATAAGGACGGTCAGCGTATGTATAATAATGACGTACGATGCATAATGACGAGATATGACGTCATTAACCATGATATGCTCGAAAAACTGCTGCATTTTGCGAAAATACTGCTTATTTTCTCCTAAACCATTGGATTTCAACCAAATTGGGTACACACATTCCTTACCGTGAGATAGCAATTGCTGCATGGTTAAGAATCACACACGCCACATGGTTCAAAAGATATTACGTCATAACCAATAGAAATCGCAAAAAATGCCATATAATGAGGTGAGACTTTCGAAATACACTGCATGAGAACGACAGTACTTAGCGACTTGCAACAAACTTTAAACATAATTTCAAACCTTTATTAAACTTTTTATCGCTGGCAACCATATTAAATGATGAAAGGAAAAAGTTTCTCGCTTACTACTTTTCCGCTGTTTATGGAGTAAACCTACCGCATTCGGTGGGACGTTACAATTTATAATTTGTACACTACAAATTGTAGCGACAGGAAATTTTACAGACAGTGTACACATATATAGTTGAATGTAGCTTCTAAATAGTATCGCAGTACAACACGTAGTTCATGAGATATGAGCACTTAAACAGTAACATTCCGCTGTTCATTGACTAAACCTACAGCATTCAGTGGGACGTTACAATTTATAATTTACACTACATATTGTAGGCACAGGAAATTTTACAGACAGTATACACGGATATAGTTGAGTGTACCTTCTGAATTGTATCACGGGAGGACACGCAGTTCATGAGATAATAGCACATAAACAATAACGTTCTTGTAAAACTGCGCCATCATGCACCAATTTTCAAACTATTACGTCTTCACTACTAATAGTATTCCAAATAGATGCTACAGACATGCAGCCCTTATACAAATTAATATATACCTGAAAAATGGAAGGAATAAATAAATAAATAAATACCCGGGCAACGCCGGGTTTTCAGCTAGTCTAATATATAAAGCAGTGTGTCCGTATATTTGTACGTGTGGTATACAAATCTACAGCTTTGTTCCAATCTTAATGAAATTTTGTACACGTAAGATTCAATCTATAAGGACGGTCGCTGTAATTGTTAGGATCAAGTACAACACATTGTGCACGAGATATGACGTCGTAAATAATGAGATGCGCGAAAAACTGCTGCATCAAACTACAGTGTTGCACATTTCCTCGTAAACAACTGGACCAATTTCAACCAAATTTGATGCACATATTCTTTACCGTGAGGTAACAATGCTGTCGGGGTAAGAACCATATACGTCACAAGGTTCAGGAGCTACAACGTCATAAACAATATAGTTGCAAGAAACTGCCATATAATGCGACGAGACTTTATTGACTCACTGTTTAAGAATGACAGTACTTAGTGACTTGCAACACACTTCAAACATAATTTCAAACCTTTATTGAACATTCTCTCTCTGACAATCATAGCAAAATTATGTAGGGAAAAACGTTTCTCACTGACTACTTTTCCGCTGTTCATGGACTAAAACTACGGCATTCGGTATGACGTTGCAATCTATAATTTCTACACTACGAATTGCAGCCGCATTAGATTTTACAGACAGTATACACACACATGGTTGAAAATACCTTAGAAATTGTATCACAGTACGACACGTAGTTCATGAGATATGAGCTTATAAAGAGTAACGTTCACAGAAAACGCCCCATCACGCACCAAGTTTTAATCTGTGACTTCTTTACTACTAATTGTATTGCGAAGAGATTTTACAGACATACAGCACTTATACAAATGAATATATATCTGAAAAATTATACAATTCTACAACACATAACTCAATTAATATGAGATCCTACGAATTTTATAAGTCATTTGTGTTTTGATTACTATATTTCTTTGTTTAGATATTGCACTTACAATTTTGTACATTTTGCAAGACAGCGTTATTTCTTATACATTCTACGATAAATAGAACATAATTTTAGAATAAAAGGAGATGGACAGAGAAGGGATAGGAGAAGTACTAACTCAACGCAAGAATAAGTAAATAAATACCCGGGCAACGCCGGGTTTTCAGCTAGTTATACAGGGTGTTTCACTAAGTGTGTTTGCCTCTGTATCTTATAAAATAACAGGTGACGGGAAATTTTAATGCGGAGCTATGAACATAGTTTATTGTATCATTTTCCAGAGAGTTACAGCACAAAGAAATAATATTTTAAATGGAACAATAGTTTTTTCTATCGCGCATTGGATTCTTTGAAAACAGCTGCGTCCAAATCAATTTAAACTACATTCCTATCACTGTTAGTTTGGGAGCTACAACCCTTCAAAGTTCCGGGGGCGGAGGCTACGACAGCGTAGCTGACTGGCCGAGTGGGTATCCCCTGGGGCACGGCCCACTGTCTCATGACCACCAGCCAGTCAGCTACGCTGTCGTAGCCTCTGCCCCCTAAACTTTGAAGGGTTGTAGCTCCCAAACTAACAGTGATAGGAATGTAGTTTAAATTGATTTGGACGCAGCTGGTTTCAAAGAATCCAATGCACGATAGAAAAAACTATTGTTCCATTTAAAAAAATTATATCTTTGTGGTGTAACTCTTTGGAAAATGATACAATAAATTATGTTCATAGCTCCGCAGAAAGTGTAACATTTCTTGTGTTGACCTACCGCATTAAAATTTCCTGTCACCTATTATTTCATAAGTTACAGAGGCAAACACACTTAGTGAAACACCCTGTATATAAAAATGAATAGCTGTTCGTTAGTCTCGCTAAAACTCCAGAACGGCTGAACCGATGTGGCTAATTTTAGTCTTGAAATATTCGTACAAGTTCAGGGAAGGTTTAAACGGTGATAAAATTGGGAAAAATTGAAACAGCTATTTCCAGTGAGCTATTAACACCGTTCGTCCAATTGTGATACAATTTTGCATATTTTATGTGGAAAGCAAGATGAGGGTTCCTATCAAATACAAATTTGGAATAGTCGCCGGGAAAATACGAAAATTTAGGGAAAACCGAAAGCGATTTTCTATCTATGAATATAAATCAATTGCGACATGGTTGTAAGAGCATCACTTGAGTACGGATTGACAGGACAAGGTTCGTATAAAATAATTTTTTTGTAAAATCTACCGGAAAATTGGAAAATTTGAGAAAAACTGAAAGTTCGTTTATATTGTGTTTCTGATTGAATTCAGCACTATAACTCACTATTCGTACGACGGAGAGGGATAATTTTTTTGGGTTTCTTCATTATGGTCTTGGAAAAGTCTTGAATAATAATAAAAAAAGGCCATCAGTTAAAAAGGAAAGTCGCAAAATTCGAACCAAGTTCTTTATTCAAAGTGTTTCTAAATGTACTTAACACTATAAGTTGATAACCGTTCATCCGTTTGCGATAAAAAAATTTGATCGTTTGACTTTCAACGAAAGATGAACGTTCTTATGAACTAAAAATTTGGGAAAGTTACCCGGAAAAGTCGAAAATTCGTGAGTAACTGAAAGAGCGTTTTTCAATTGGAGATCAATATCATTCGTCTGATTGCGGTAAAATTTTGCATATTTGACGTTCAAAGCAAGAGTAACGTTCTCATGAAATAAAAATGTGGAAAAGCTTTCCGGAAAATTGGAAAATTGAGAAAAAATAGAAAGAGATTTTCCTATGATACATGAAAACCATTTATCTGATTGCAATAAAATTTTGCAAATTCGACTTTCAAAGCGAGAGGAAGGTTTGAGTGAAGTAGAAGTTTGGAATAGTTGGCCAGAAAATAGGAAAATTTGTGGAAAACTGAAAGAGCTCTTTTCTTTGGGATATCGCCGGCCGCGGTGGCCGAGGGGATTGCGGCGTGTAAGTCACGGTCTGCACGGCCACTACGGCCGGGGGTTCGAATCTCCCCTCCGGCATGGATATTTGTGCCGTCCTTAGTATTAGCTAGTTCATAAGTAGTTCGTGTTTAGGGACTGATGATCCTGTAGTTAAGTCCCATATGCTGTACAAACATTTGAACATTTTTTTCTTTGGGATATCAATATCATTTGTACGATTGCGATAAAATTTGCACATTTCACGTTCAAAACAAGAGTACATAAATATTAGCATTGCCGGGACGATTATTTTTATATATAAAGCAGAGTGTCCGTATGTTTGTACGTGTTGCATACAAATCTACAGTTTTGTTGCAATCTGTATCAAATTTTGCGTACGTAAGCTGCAATCCATGAGGACGGTCTCCGTAAGTGTAAGGATCATGAACAACACATACTTCACGAGATATGACGTCGTTAACTATGAGATGCGAGAACATTGTTGCATTACGCGACAATGTTTGACATTTGCTCCTAAACCACTGGACCAATTTCAACAAAATTTGGTACACATCTTCCTTATCTTGCTGCTTACGCGAAAATGTTGCACTTTTCCTTCTAAACCACTAGAGTATGCTGATGCAATAGCTCCGTACTTAGCTATAATTTATAAACGATCACTCAGCGAAAGATCCGTACCCAAAGCTGGAAAGGTGCCCAAGTTACTCCAATATTCAAGAAAGGCAATAGGAGTGATCCCCAAAATTACAGGCCTATCTCATTGACGTCGATTTGCAGTAGTATTATGAACTACCTCGAACAGAACAACCTATTAACCAGTAGTCAACACGGATTCAGAAAGCATCACTCTTGCGAAACACAGCTTGCCCTTTATTCACATAAAGTATTAAATGCCATCGACAAGGGATCTCAAATCGATTCCATATTTCTGGATTTCAGGAAGGCTTTTGACACTGCACCCGACAAGCGGCTTCTTATGAAATTGCGTGCTTATGGAATATCTCCCCAATTGTGCGATTGGATTCACTATTTCCTATCAGAAAGGACACATTTCGTTGTAATTGACGGTAAGTCATCGAGTAAAACAGAAGTGATATCTGGCGTTCCACAGGGAAGCGTTATAGGTCCATTACTCTTTCTCGTGTTTATAAACGATTTAGGAGACAATCTGAATAGCTCCCTTAGACTGTTCGCGGATGATGCTGTCGTTTATCGGTTAGTGAAGTCAATTGAGGATCAAAAGCAACTGCAAAGCGATTTAGACAAAATTTCTGCATGGTGCGAAAATTGGCAATTAACACTAAATAAAGAAAATTGTGAAGTAATACACATGACCACTAAAAGAAATCCGCTGAACTTCAATTAGGCGATAAATCAGTCAAACCTTAAGGTCGTAGATTCTGCCAAATACCTAGGAGTTACAATTACGAACAACTTTGACTGGAGAGAACACACAGAAAATATTGTGGGGAAGACGAACCAAAGGTTACGTTTCATCGGCAGAAATCTTCGAAGATGCACCAGCTCCACCAAAGAGACTGCCTACAGCACACTTGTGCGTCCTCTCCTGGAGTACTGTTGCCCCTCGTGGGACCCTCACCAGGTGGGACTGACGGAAGACATTGAGAAGGTTCAGAGAAGGACAGCTCGTTTTGTTTTATCACGTTACGGGGGGAAAGCGTCACGGAAATGTTGCAAGAATTGGGGTGGAAATCATTAAAAGAAAGACGTTATTCATTGCGGCGTGATCTGTTTGCGAAGTTTCAATCACCGACTTTTAGTTCTGAATGTGAAAATATTTTGCTAGCACCCACCTACTTAGGGAGACATGACCATCCCAATAAAATAAGAGAAATCAGATCGAAAACGGAACGATTTAGGTGTTCTTTCTTCCCGCACGCTATTAGAGAATGGAACGGTAGAGAAAAGTTATGAAAGTGGTTCATGAACCCTCTGCCAGGCACTTTAATGTGATTTGCAGAGTATCTATGTAGATGTAGATGTAGCCCGATTTCAACCAAATTTGGCACTCATCTTCCTTACCGTCTACCACAAATTCTGTAATGTTAAGTGCCGCATAATGCGACGAGACTTTATGGACACAGTATATGAGATCGAGACTCCGTTTCTGACATACAACTTTTCCTCTGTTAATAGAGTAAAACTACGGCATTTGGTATGACGTTACAATTTATAACTTCTACGCTACAAATTGTAGCCGCAGGAAATTTCACAGACAGTTTACACACATAAATTTCAATGATATTTCCATATTGTATCACAGTACGACACGTAATTAGCAGATATGAGCACATAAACAGTACCGTTCAGCCGACCTCGGTGGCCGAGGGGACTGAGGCGCTCCAGTCACGGTCTGCACGGCCACTACGGTCGGGGGTTCGAATCCCTCCTCTGGCATGGATGTTTGTGCTGTCCTTAGTGTTAGCTAGTTCTTAAGTAGTTTGTAAGTTTAGGGACTGATGACCCCGTAGTTAAGTCCCATATTTAAAAAAAAAGTACCGTTCATGGAAAACCGCCCCTACTCGCACCAAATTTTAATCTATTACTTCTTGCTTTTTCAATGTCGGCGAAGTTGTTTTTTTTTTTTTTTCATTATTTTTCTTAACAAGTAGTAGTGTCAACCAATATCAGTAGTTTTTGCAGTTATGTGTGTTATTTACATAAGACAAAGTAGAATAAAGTAAGGCTCTGAATAATCGAACATCACCCATTGTAATTTTTTGTGATTTCTCGATGGCTTTTGATAGTGTAAATCATGGAATTCGTTAGGTAAGCTTACGTATTGTGGTTTGGGGCAGTGCACTAATGGTTTAAATTATACGTAACTGGGAGAGTGCAGAAAGTTAAAATACGCAGTTGACATAATATGCAAGAAACAGCTATTTCCTGTAACTGAGGAGCTATCAAAAATGGGGTCCCATAAGGTTCTGTCTTGGATACTTCGTTGTTCTTATTGTATGTTAATAGCTTGTCATTCTGTATTGACGAAGATGCTAAGCTAGTTCTTTTTGCTGACGATACAAGTATAGCTATCACTCCTGACCAACAGGAATTAACTGATGAAATTGTAAATGGTGACTTTCAGAAAGTTATTAAGTGGTTCTCTACAAATGGACTCTCATTAAACTTTCATAAAATCCAGTGTATACAGTTTCATACAGTAAATGGCATGACACCATTATTAAATTTAGACTTTGAACATAGATCTGTAGCTAAGGTAGAATATTCAAAATTTTTTAGGTGTTTGCATTGACGAGAGATTGAATCAGAAGAAACGTATTGAAGATATCTTGAAATGTTTGAGTTCAACTAAGTATGCCATCAGGGTCATAGGATTCTTCTAGATAAGCTTAAGTATTGTGGTAGGAGTGGGACAGTGCACAAATGGTTTAAATCATACTTAACTGGAAGAATACAGAAAGTTGAAATAAGCAGTTCACATGAGGTAGATGAGACCATTAATTCTTCTAACTGGGGAGTTATAAAAAATGGGGTCCCACAAGGTTCGGTCTTGGGTCCTTTGCTGTTCTTAATAGATATTAATGACTTGCTATTCCACATACACGAAGATGCTAAGCTAGTACTTTTTGCTGACGATACAAGTATAGATATCACGCCTGACAAACACGAATTAACTGATGAAATTGTAAATGATATCTTCCAGAAAGTCATTAAGTGCTTCTCTATAAATGGACTCTCATTAAACTTTGATAAAACCCAGTACATACAGTTTCATACAGTAAATGGCATGACACCATTAATAAATTTAGACTTTGAACATAAATCTGTAGTTAAGGTAGAATATTCAAAAATTTTAGGTGTTTGCATTAACGAGGGATTGAATTGGAAGAAACCCATTGAAGATCTGCTGAAACGTTTGAGTTCAGCTACTTATGCTATCAGAGTCATTGCAAAATTTGGTGATATACATCTCAGTAAATTAGCTTACTATGCCTATTTTCATTCACTGAATTCATATGGGATCGTATTCTGGGTCAATTCAATATTGAGTAACAAACTATTCATCGCACAAAAGCGTGTAATCAGAATAGCTCTTGAAGCCCACCCAAGAGTATCCTGCAGACATTTATTTACGGGTCTAGGGATCTCCACTGTACCTTTACAATACATTTATTCACTCATGAAATTTGTTATTAACACTCCGACCCAATTCAAAAGTAATAGTAGTGTGCATAGCTACAACACTAGGAGAAAGGATGATATTCATTATTCAAGGTTAAATCTAACTTTGGCTCAGAAAAGGGCGAATTACGCTGCCACAAAAGTCTTTGATCCCTTACCAAGCGGCATCGACAGTCTGACAGATAGCCAACCAGTATTTAAAAAGGAAAAAAAAAAAAAAAAAAAAAAAAAAAAAAAAAAAAAAAAAATTCAGAATGCTAAATTCTTTTACTCATTATATGAATTTTTAGATCATAATTTCGTTAAAAATATCCTTAAAATATTGTGTGTAATGTTTGAACACCATTTATGAAACTCACACGTTCCACGCTACTGCGAAATGTTGTATTTATGATCTATGGAACAAGTATTAATCTAGTCTAATCTAGTCTAGCCTAGTGAGTTTATTATCCACTTCATAATTGTCCATTTCATAATTGTCGACCCCTGAGTTGCAGCTCACATTCTGCGTGCATCTCACAGCGACGTTGATGTTTTGTTTGTTTCTCGAATCATGGAAGTGTTTACTAATTTACCTATTGTGCGATTAAAATCAGTCAGTAGCTGATGTGTGTCGCTTGGCGCTAAAGCATAGCACGTATTAAGCCGGCTGTACAGAGAAACTTGCTCTCATAGCGTACAACACAGGACCACTGCATTAAAACCAGTTTATAACCACTTTGCGACGGAAGTGAAAGTTCAGATGCTGCACCCTTTTGCACCCATGAATGCTACAATTACAGATACCAACAGTCAACACGACGGAATTCTTAATACATCTGTTAGAGCGCGTTAGCAGACACAGGCGTTCATTTGCCTGTCAGTAGGAATGAAATCATAATAAATTTCTACTGAGATGAATATTAAACAGCGGCCTTAAATATTATCAATTTTTAAAAAATAAGTGTCTACTGTTTACGTGACATAATGTACTTTAGGATAACCTTCATGGAACTGAAGGTTTATGACAAATACGTCATTGAAACGTCAGAATGAAAAATGCAGATTACGATTATACACTACTGGCCATTAAAATTGCTACACCAAGAAGAAATACGGATGATAAACGGTGATTCATTGGACAAATATATTATACTAGAACTGACATTTTCATGCAGTTTGGGTGCATAGATCCTGAGAAATCAGTACCCGGAACAACCATCTCTGACTGAAATAACGGTTTTGATACGCCTGGGCATTGAGTCAAACAGAGCTTGGATGGCGTGTACAGGTACAGATGCCCATGCAGCTCAACACGATACCACAGTTCATCAAGAGTAGTGACTGGCGTATTGGGACGAGCCAGTTGCTCGGCCACCATTGACCATTGGTGAGAGATCTGGAGAATGTGCTGGCCAGGGCAGCAGTCGAACATTTCCCGTATCCAGAAAGGCCCGTACAGGACCTGCAACATGCGGTCGTGCATTATCCTCCTGAAGTGAAGGGTTTCGCAGGGATCGAATGAAGGGTAGAGCCACGGGTCGTAACACATCTGAAATGTAACGGCCACTGTTCAAAGTGCCGTCGATGCGAACAAGAGGTGACCGAGACGTGTAACCTATGGCACCCCATACCATCACGCCAGGTGATACGCCAGTATGGCGGTGACGAATATACGCTTCCACTATACGTTCACCGGATGCGACCGTCATGATATTGTAAACATATCCTAGATTTCATAGGAAAAAATGATGATCTGACATTTGTGCACCGCATGTTCGTCGTTGCATACACCATCTCAGGCGCTCCTGTCTGTGATGCAGCGTCAATGGTAACCGCAGCCACGGTCTCTGAGCTGATAGTCCATGCTGCTACAAACGTCGTCGAACTGTTCGTGCAGATGGTTGTTGTCTTGCAAACGCCCCCATCTGTTGACTCAGGTATCGAGACGTGGCTGCACGATCCGTTACAGCCATGCGGATAAGATGCCCGTCATCTCGACTGCTAGTGATACGAGGCCGTTGGGATCCAGCACGGCGTTCCGTATTGCCCTCCTGAACCCACCGATTCCATATTCAGCTAACAGTCATTGGATCGCGACCAACGCGAGCAGCAATGTCGCGATACGATAAACCGCAATCGCGATAGGCTACAATCCGACCTTTATCAAAGTCGGAAACGTGATGGTACGCATTTCTCCTCCTTACACGAGGCATCACAACAACGTTTCACCAGACAACGCCGGTCAACTGCTGTTTGTGTATGAGAAATCGGTTGGAAACTTTCCTCATGTCAGCACGTTGTAGGTGTCGACACAAGCACCAACCTTGTGTGAATGCTCTGAAAAGCTAATTATTTCCATATCATAGCATCTTCTTCCTGTCGGTTAAATTTCTCGTCTGTAGCACGTCATCTTCGTGGTGTAGCAATTTTAATGGTCAGGAGTGTACTAACTTTTACATTATATATTACTAATAAATTAATGAAGAGTATGAATTAAGAAGCAAACAATTATTTAGATGTTATCGCTTCTGACTTAACTACATGTTTACAATATTTACGAAAATATTTTGCGTTTCTCATGCTCGTATTATTGCGCCTGGACTAGACCAATAAAGTTTCAATTTTTCTTGTGTGACCCACAATTTTGGCACTGAACTTGTTTTTTTTTTTTTTTTAATTTCCTCTAAAGAGCTAAAAATTAGTATGAATAATATCACTCACAAAGTACAAAACCATTTTTCTAGCATTAATAGTTGATTTATATATACACGTAAGTATTATGTATGTATGAATTATACACATATACATGTGGCGTCTGTTCCGAAAGAACAGACGTCACTTCTGATCCTGCAGTTGTTATTATTTAATATTCACAGAATATATGACATCAATTGCAATTGGGCAAAGCTGAAAATATGTACCCAGCCCTTACTCTTACGGGAATTAGTTTCACTCCAGTCACGGTCTGCACAGCCACTACGGGCGGGGGTTCGAATCCCCCCTCGGGCATGGATATTTGTGCCGTCCTTAGTGTTAGCTAGTTCATAAGTAGTTTGTAAGCTTAGGGACTGATAAACCCGTAGTTAAGTCCCATAAGTTCTACAAACATTTGAACATTTTTTAATTAGTTTCATAACTACGAGTTTGAGTACAGCGGGCAGGGCGAAGCTGAGAATTTGCATCTGACGGGAGGCGTGCTTAGGTAGTCCTTGCAGGTGCGGTAATCACTGTGTCCCCAGTGGTGTAGGGGTCAGCGCAACTGCCTAGAAAGCAGGAGACCCAGGTTCGAATCCCGGCTGGGTAGATATTTTCAGCTTTGACCAATCGCAGTTGATGTCATATATTCTGTATGTATGAATTCATAGACGCCATCTAGAGAAATATATCGAAAATTTAGTTATATAAGGGTGTAGTAAAACAGGCAGATAAAAGTCTTGCAAAGAAAAAGTCTATTACATCTGTAAGATGAGTGGTAAATAACCATAAGAAATAAATCGAAAGAGAACAACAAACGAGTGTGTCGAATAAAAGCAACGACTAGAAAAACGATGTATTTTATACAATAAAATATCGAGATTTCAAACTGTTCTCTCCATAGACCTGTGATACGTATTTCTCTGACGTCTGAGATAAGAATATTATGAGTGTACCTAAAGTAACTAAATTACTTAACATTGAAGACCAGGCAGTGCAACTTTATAATCTCACACAGAGACGCAGTAGAGCATTTCGCCGTGTTTGCAGCTACAGACGGCAGCTGAAGCGTGAGTCATTTCCGTACTGCGCAGCTGACGACAAGAATCGGCGATTAAATTACTGAGTAGCGGCAAGGGACAGCGCAAATAACAGAACCTGCAAATACAGGACGATTCGCGAACGTATGCAGCACATACGAGGGTTGGAACTTAAATAGTGACAACAACCGATACAAAAGCGTAACATATTTGCAGCTGTTACTGTACTTCAAAGCAGTCACCAGCGTTGTCTATAACACGTGGCCAGCTATGTGGAAGGCGTAGTACACCGTTAGCGGAGCCTGTTCTGTTGATGGTGCGAATGGAGCGGTCTACTGCCTGTCGAATATCTGGAACAGTTCCGAACTAAAATATGCGCGATAGGTCGCGAACTAAAATATGCGTGATAGGTCGCGAAATAAAATATGAGCGATACGTTGCGAACTAAAAGATGCGTGATAGGTCTCGAACCAAAATATGCGGGACAGGTTGCGTACTAAAGGATACGCGATAGGTCACGAACTAAAATATGCGTGATAGGTCGCGAACTAAAAGGTGCGTGAAAGGTCGTAAACTAAAATATGCGTGATAGGTCGCGAACTAAAATATGCGTGATAGGTCGCGTACTAAAATATGAGCGATACGTCGCGAACTAAAATATGTGTGATAGGTCGCGAACTAAAAAATGCACGATAGGTCGCGAACCAAACTATGCGCGATAGGTCGCGAACTAAAATATGCGTGATAGCTCGCGAACAGAAGTAGTAGAGATGGGAAAACTGAAACATCTGACGGTTTCGAAACAAATGAAACCGTACCATCTGTGGTTTCGAAACACTGTTTTGAAACCATGAAACCATGAAGCAATGTATGTTTTGGCATGAAATCTTAGTTCTGTGGGGGCAATATCTTTCACTATGTGGACAAGGGTACAAACAAGAACCTGTCAACCATAGAGTATATATTTACTTCTTGGTCTGTACGGAACATGTTGATAAAGATTTTCTCCCGTGTTGTTGATGTTGCCAACATAGTCACACGAGGCCGCCGGTATGGTAGGTAAAAGTTTACCCCGTTAGGAACTCACAAACTGCAATACGGTACGCATACTACAGTGATGGATCATAAATGCTACTTTCTATACATACTAAACAAAATTATAGGGGATAAAGGGCACACTAAATAATCACAAGTAATGCTGTGGAATTACAAAAATAATAAAGTAAGAGACAAGTTCACCACTTGTACGTCTTGACCGTTACACCACCGCCGCTATTCTTTTAACTTGACTGTCGAAAAATTATAACGACAGTAGGTAACTTCGTTTTCGCTCTTAAGAAACGAACTCTTTAACACGAGATTAAATGTGCGATCTACCCTTGTCAGTATAAAAAATGTCATTTCAGGATTCATGTTGTGTCTTATTTTAAAGATTGTAGTTTCACTCGTGTGTCTTTAATATGGTAGACAAACCTAGAATTTAACTGGTTATTTCAATGCAAATAGTGAACGTTGTTTTATTGTTCTTTTACTTTTATAAAGCAGACATTGCCATTTCGGAATACAGCAGTCTCTTGCAAACATCTCTAAATGGTTTATATACTAGTAAGTTTTATGTGTATCTGTGCGCAGCTTCAGTAAAATGAAACACCACATTTCGATACCATTAGTCTGTTCCGCCTTTCTGCGTTAGTGGTTTGAAACACCGGTGTCGTGAAACCGACATGAAATCGTGAAACCGACACAAAACCGTGAAACCGACATCAAGAAACGGTTTCAGTGTAACGACAATCGACCGCGAATGTGATCCGAAACCGAACGGAATGAATCCGCATGGTTTCTAAACCGTGAAACATGCCGGATTTGAAACACTGAAACTGTTGTGTGTATCGAAACCTGGTTTCGAAACCATGAAACTGTAGCCAACTCTAATGCGTAGTATACCGCTAGCAGAGCCTGTTCTGTTGATGGTGCGAATGGAGCGGTCTATTGGCTGACGAATCTCTGAAGGGAATGCCACGAAGTGGTTCCATCATCTTCAAAAAAAAAAAAAAAAAAAAATAATTAATTAATTAATAAATAAATAAATAAATAAATAAAAAAATTCAAATGTTCAAACGTTTGTATACTTATGGGTCTTAAGTACATGGTCATCAGTCTCTAAACTTACAAACTACTTATGAACTAGCTAACGTTAAAGACGGCACGAATATCCATGCCCGAGGGAGGATTCGTACCCCCGACCGTAGTGGCCGTGCAGACCGTGACTGGAGCGCCTCAGTTCCCTCGGCCACCGCGGCTGACCCTTCATCTTCTGAATCAAATCAAAGTCACGAGGACTAAAGTCCGGAGAGTATGGTGGATGGTACAGCACTTCCCAGTCCCATCGACCGAACAGAGCAGCCACAGCTTGCGCTGTATGCGACCGCGCATTGTCGTGCTGAATGGTGGCTGGGTTGCGCAGAAAGTGTGGCCGCTTCTTTCGCAAAGCAGATCGCAGGTGACACTCCAAGAACGAACAGTAATACTGTGCACTGACGGTCTGCCGTGGAGGTATAACACCATCACAGTCGTACACGAGAATCACCATATTATTCTAGTGGAGTTCGCGAACGAACTAGTTCGGAAGAGCGCTCCCACAGGCGAACTACGCGAACTAGTTGGCAGATCCCTCGCCTCTTAGTTCGTCTGCTCCTTTTCCTAACTGACGGGGAACAGCGAGAGGACGCGAGAGCGTGCAGAATCGCGTGATTCCTTTCTGCCAGTTGCCGTCATTTCGAGCTGAGATGCAGCTCAGCTGTAGTTTTAGTAGCGGTAGCGAAAGCCAAAACGAGCGGACGAACCTAAAAAGAGCGACCTACTTCGCGGCCGAGCTGCGAACTAAAAGGTGAGCTACCACTCGCAAACTAAAATATGCGCGATAGGTCGCGAACTAAAACATGCGCGATAGGTCCCGTACTAAAATATGCGTGATAGGTCGCGAACGAAGATATACGCGATAGGTCGCGAGCTAAAACATGCGTCATAGGTCGTGTACTAAAATATTTGTGATACGTCGTGAACTAAAATATGCGTGATAGGTCACGAACTAAAATATGCGCCATAGGTCGCGAACTAAAATATGCGCGATAGGTCCCGAACTAAAATATGCGTGATAGGTCGCGAACTAAGATATACGCGATAGGTCGCGAGCTAAAACATGCGTCATAGGTCGTGTACTAAAATATTTGTGATACGTCGTGAACTAAAATATGCGTGATAGGTCACGAACTAAAATATGCGCCATAGGTCGCGAACTAAAATATGCGCGATAGGTCCCGAACTAAAATATGCGTGATAGGTCGCGAACTAAGATATACGCGATAGGTCGCGAGCTAAAACATGCGTCATAGGTCGTGTACTAAAAATGTGTGATAGGTCATGAATTAAAATATGCGTAATAGGTCGCGAACTAAAATATACACAATAGGTCGCGTACTAAAATATGTGCGATAGGTCGCGAACTAAACATTGCACGAAAGGTCACGTACTAAAATATGCGCGATAGGTCACGAACGAAAACATGCGTCATAGGTCGTGTACTAAAATATGTGTGATAGGTCGTGAACTAAAATATGCGTCATAGGTCGCCTACTAAAATATGCGCGATAGGTCGTGAACTAAAATATGCGTCATAGGTCGCCTACTAAAATATGCGCGATAGGTCGCGAACTAAAACATTCGTGATAGGTCACGTAGTAAAATATGCGTGATAGGTCGCGAACTAAAATATGCACAATTGGTCCCGAACTAAAATATGCGTGATAGGTCCCGAAGTAAGGTATGCGCGATAGGCCGCGTACTAAAATATGCGCGATAGGTCGCGAACTAAAATATGCGTGATAGGTCGCGAACTAAAATATACCTGATAGGTCGCGAACTAAAACATGCCCGATATGTCGCGAACTAAAACATGCCCGATACGTCGCTAACTAAAATAAACGCGATTGGTCGCGAACTAAAATATGCGTGATAGGTCGCGTACTAAAATATGCGCGATAGGTCGCGAACTTAAATATGCGTGACAGGTCGCGAACTAAAATATACGCGATAGATCGCGAGCTAAAATATGCGCGATAGGTCGCTAACTGAAACATGCGTGATAGGTCGCGACCTAAAATATGCGTCATAGGTCGCGAAGTAAAATATGCGCCGTAGGTCGCGAACTAAAATATGCACGATAGGTCATGAAGTGAAATATGCGCCGCAGGTCGCGAACTAAAATATGCGTGATAGGTCGCGAACTAAAATATGCGCGATAGGTCGCTAACTGAAATATGCGTGATAGGTCGCGAACAGAAGTAAAAATCACATGTTTGCCTTCTAGCCGCGGTGGAGTTTCCGAGCGCTCTAAAGCGCCTCGCTGCGGATCGCATGGTTGCTCGCCATGGAGGTTCGAGTCCTCCCTGGGGCATGGGTGTGTGTGTTGTCCTTAGGTTAGTTTACCTAGGTTTAAGTAGTTTGTAAGCTACGGACTTATGACCACGCAGTTTGGTCCGATAGATTTACAAACATTTCAATTTTGCCTTCTCCTGATGAGAGCCATTTCGAGGTTAGCGTCTGCATGCTAGATTACATAGTTCAGTGTTACAAAATTTCTGCTTTGAAGTATTCTGCACTCTAGAATATCTGACTAATAAATTCTATAATGCCAAGATATAGAGGTAACTCTATACTTAAACGCGAGAAATTATCCACAAACTGTTTCATTTGGTCTGCGTGATATCGTTAGCGGCTCAAGCAGCAAGCGCATGAAGCAGCTAGGTGAGGGAACCTCTCCCTCCACCTGCACGCGCAGACCACGCCGCTCAGCCGTCACTGGGAGCGGACGAACTAAAAGAACGAACTAGATTGCGGCAGAGCCAAGAACAAAAGTGAGCGCTCCCGATCGCGAACTAATATGCGCAAGACTAGTAACTACAGCTTCGGTCTTTGCCAGGTGCAAAACGCACAGTTCTTTCCGTTCACTAGTCACCATCTTTGCTACTAGCGCTTGGATACTTAACTGTAGAAAGGTGCGAAGTGCCAGATTCATGAAAAATGTGATAAGTGAGTTGAAATGTGGAAGGTACCGAAGAGCATCACATATGAAGTGGTCACACTTCTTTTCTACAGTTAAGTATGCAAATAAATTAAGACGCCTGCCATGAAACCCTAAACGTTTTATTTCACACCAGTGCGCGTGAGCTAGACAGCGCTAGTAGCAAAGATGGCGACTAGTGAACGGAAAGAATTTTGCGTTTTGCAGCTTGCAAAGACTTGCCGATGACAGCTCTACTAAGGCAGAGTTACTAAACATAGCGATCCTGCCGATGACAGCGCTACTAAAGCAGAGTTACTAAACTTAGCTTTTAGAAACTCATTCACTAAAGAAGACGAAACCAATATTCCAGATTTCGAATTACGAACAGATGCCGTAATGAATAACATAGAAGTAGATATCATCGGAATAGTGCAGCAACTAAAATCACTTAATAAGAACAAGTCTTCTGGTCCGGATTGTATACCCATTAGATTTCTATCTGATTATGCTGAAGCGATAGCTCCTTACTTAACAGTCATATACAACCGCTCTCTCATAGAAGGATCTGTACCAAAAGATTGGAAAGTTGCACAGGTCACACCTATATTCAAGAAAGGCAGTAGGAGTAACCCACTAAACTACAGGCCTATTTCATTGACGTCAATTTGCAGCAGGGTTTTGGAACATATCCTGTATTCAAATATTATGAATTATCTCGAACAGAACGATCTTTTGACCCAAGGTCAACACGGATTTAGAAAATATCGTTCATGCGAAACACAACTAGCTCTATATTCACACGAAGTGATGGGTGCTATCGACAAAGGTTCGCAAATCGATTCCGTATTTCTTGATTTCCAGAAAGCTTTTGACACCGTACCTCACAAACGGCTTTTAATCAAATTGCGTGTTTATGGTAGATCGCCCCAAATTTGCAATTGGATAGGGGATTTCTTGTCTGAGATTACACAGTTCGTGGTAATCGATGGTAAGGCATCGACTAAAACAGAGGTGATATCGGGCGTTCCACAAGGTAGTGTTATTGGTCCTCTGCTATTCCTTATTTACATAAACGATTTAGGGGAAAATCTAAGTAGCTCTCTTAGGTTGTTTGCAGATGACGCCGTCATTTACCGTCTAGTAAAATCATCTGAAGATCAAAACCAACTGCAGAACGATCTGAATAAGATATCAGTATGGTGTAAAAATTGGCAATTGACTCTAAATAATGAGAAGTGTGAAGTCGTCCACATGAGTACGAAAAGAAATCCGTTAAACATTGTTTACAACATAAATCAATCAAATGTGAAGGCCGTAAACTCCACAAAATACCTAGGAATTACTATTACTTCAGACTTAAACTGGAAAGAACACGTAGATAATATCGTGGGAAAGGCGAACCAGAGACTGCGTTTTATTGGCAGAATCCTTAAAAGATGCAACAGAACTACTAAAGAAACTGCATACACTGCGCTTGTCCGTCCATTTTTGGAGTATTGCAGCCCAGTGTGGGATCCTTATCAGGTGGGCATGACGGAGGACATCGAGAGAGTCCAAAGAAGGGCAGCTCGTTTTGTATTGTCACGATACAGGGGAGACAGCGTTACGGAAATGATACAGGATCTGGGATGGGAATCATTAGAACAACGGCGCTTATCGCTGAGGCGTGGGTTACTTGCGAAACTCCAATCGCCAACATTCTCCTCCGAATGCGAAAATATATTGTTGACTCCCACTTACATAGGTAGAAATGATCATCAGAATAAAATAAGAGAAATCAGAGCTCGAACAGAGAGATTCAGGTGTTCTTTCTTCCCGCGCGCTATTCGAGAATGGAATGGGAGATAAATAGTATAATTGTGGTTCGATGAACCCTCTGCCAGGCACTTAAATGTGATTTGCAGAGTATCCCATGTAGATGTAGATGTAGATGTAGAAACTCACTCACCAAAGAAGACGAAACCAATATCCCAGATTTCAAATTACGAACAGAGGCCGTAATGAGTAACGAAGAAGTAGATATCATCGCAGTAGTGCAGCAACTACAATCCCTTAACAAGTCTTCTTGTCCGTACTGTTTACCCACTAGAGTTCTATCTGCTATCTGCTATCAAGCGATAGCTCCTTACTCAACAGCCATATACAACCGCTCTCTCAACGAAGGCTCTGTACCAAAAGATTGGAAAGTTGCACACCTATATTCAAGAAAGGCAGTACGAGTAACCCATTAAACTACAGGCCTGTTTCATTGACGTCAATTTGCAGCAGGGTTTTGGAACATATCCTGTATTCAAATATTATGAATTATCTCGAACACAATGATCTATTGATCTAAGGTCAACACGAAATTAGAAAATATCGTCCATGCCAAACACAACTAGCTCTTCATTCACACGAAGTGATGGGTGCTATCGACAAGGGTTCGCAAATCGATTCCGTATTTCTTGATTTCCAGAAAGTTTTTGACACCGTAGCTCACAAACGGCTTTTAATCAAATTGGGTGGTTATGGTATATTGCTCCAAATTTGCGATTGGGTAGGGGATTTCCTGTCAGAGAGGACACAGTTCGTAGTAATCGATGGTAAGGCATGCACTAAAACAGAGGTGATATCGGGCGTTCCATAGGGTAGTGTTATTGGTCCTCTGCTTTTCGCCGTCTTGCGGCAGTCTTTTAATCTACCTACTGCGCCTGCCTTGATTTTATCTGACAATGCCTCTATGGCTGACCGAGTTTAACTTTTTATCCGTGCAGCGGGGTTTTACCATTTGATATAAAGGTGGGTTCCTTAGCCTGATCTCTCAGGCACCCATCTCTCATAACTTTTGACTCTTCTCATTTTGTGTTGTCTGACCTGCTTTATTCGTATGTTTTACAATGTGCAGAGTGGTTGGCTCATCCTTTATTATCCTCGTGATCAGCCAGCCACAACATTCTGCTGTAACCTTTTAGTCCAATTATCTTTATTTACTCTTTGAGTTTTCTTCTTTGTGTGTCATGAACTCAATGCTCCTTGTCATTGTGTACCCATTGTGCTTTCTCTTTTGTGTGTTTTAATGATCGTCTTTTTCATCTTGCAATGCGCCACATTGGCTTTGCTTGCAACAGGGGACTGATGACCGTGCAGTCTAGTCCCCTCTAAACAACAACAACAACAACAACAACTCTGCTTTTCCTTATTTACATAAACGATTTAGGGGAAACTCTAGGTAGCTTTCTTAGATTGTTTGCAGATGACTCCGTCATTTACTGTCTAATAAAATCATCTGAAGATCAAAACCAACTGCAGAACGATCTGAATAAGATATCAGTATGGTGTAAGAATTAGCAGTTGACTCTAAATAATGAAAAGTGTGAAGTCGTCCACATGACTATGAAAAGGAATCCGTTAAATTTTGTTTACATGATAAATCAATCAAATGTGAAGGCCGTAAACTCCACAAAATACCTAGGAATTACAATTACTTCTGATTTAAATTGGAAAGAACACGTAAATAATGTCGTGGGAAAGGCGAACCAGAGACTGCGTTTTATTGGCAGAACCCTTAAGACATGCAACAGAACTACTAAAGAAAATGCATACACTACGCTTGTCCGTCCATTTTTTGGAGTATTGCAGCCCAGTGTGGGATCCTTATCAGGTGGGTTTGACGGACGACATCGAAAGAGTCCAGAGAAGGGGAGCTCGTTTCGTATTGTCGTGATACAGGGGAGACAGCGTCACGGAAATGATAGAGAATCTGGGATGGGAATCATTACAACAACGGCGCTTATCGCTGCGGCTTGGGCTACTTACGAAACTCCAATCGCCAACATTCTCCTCCGAATGCGAAAATATATTGTTGACTCCCACTTACATAGGTAGAAATGATCATCAGAATAAAATACGAGAAATCTTACTTTCCGCGCGCTATTCGAGAATGAATGGCAGATAAATAGTATAACGGTGGTTCGATGAACCCTCTGCCAGGCACTTAAATGTGATTTGCAGAGTAGACTAGGGACTGACGACAAACGTAGTTTGGTCCCATAGAATTACAAACATTTGAACATTTAAAGAAGGGTAGTGGATCTTTCACAGATGAACAAAAGAAATTAAAGACGAAAGGTTTGTCGTATGAAACACACACAAAAAGTTACATCAGTAACAACCGTCCTTCACCCCAGATACGATTTTAAGCCCTTCGCTGACTGTCAGATGTATCTAAGGAATTACTGCTCTTGAATTTCCTCAATTCATTCAATTACAGATGAACGGAAGAAAGATTTAAAGGCTATGACACCTTCCGTAGCAACGAATAAAGAACATTATATGCAGATCTGTGGTGAGTGACTAAGAACTTAGCACTAGTCTAATTTGCTGAGACTTAGCATCTTTCATAAATATTTATGTTCGAATTTCCTTCAGCACCAAATAATTCCAACTGTGTCATAAAATCACCACTAATATACGATAAGATTCTTTTGTAGCATGTAAACTTTTAGGAATAAATGATTAAAACTCTGCACTACAAACAGTTTTTTTTTTTTCCAATAAGTTCATACATTTGGCACTTTACACCTTTCTAATGTTAAGTATCCAATTAAATCTTCCCGACTAAGATGACGTGGTCCATCAGTAAAAGTTTCTTGTCACGACGTTTCGTTGCCTATGCGGGCAACATTATCCCTGAAGATGTTTCCCGCAGTAGGCAATGCATCGTCGGGCCAAGAGAGTTTCATGGATTAAGCATGGTATCTTAGACCAGAAGTTTTAATTAATGAAAATTGTTTAAGTTTCTATGTCACTTGACGTATCATTAATAAATATCTGTTTCATATGATAAATATTAAAACCCCGATGATAATATATACACTCCTGGCCATTAAAATTGCTACACAACGAAGATGACGTACTACAGACGCGATATTTAATCGACAGGAAGAGGATGCTGTGATATGCAAATGATTAGCTTTTTAGAGCATTCACACAAGGTTGGCGCCGGTGGCGACACCTACAATGTGCTGAAATGAGGAAAGTTTCCAACCGATTTCTCATACACAAACAGCAGTTGGCCGGCGTTGCCTGGTGAAACGTTGTTGTGATGCCTCGTGTAAGGAGGAGAAATGCGTACCATCACGTTTCCGACTTTGATAAAGGTCGCATTGCAGCCTATCGCGATTGCGGTTTATCGTATCACGACATTGCTTCTCGCGTTGGCCGCGATCCAATGACTGTTAGCAGAATATGGAATCGGTGGGTTCAGGAGGGCAATACGGAACGCCGTGCTGGATCCCAATGGCCTCGTATCACTAGCAGTCGAGATGACAGGCATCTTATCCGCATGGCTGTAACGGATCGTGCAGCCACGTCTCGATCCCTGAGTCATCAGATGGGGACGTTTGCAAGGCAACAACCATCTGCACGAACAGTTCGACGACGTTTGCAGCAGCATGGACTATCAGCTCGGAGACCGTGGCTGCGGTTACCCTTGACGCTGCATCACAGACAGGAGTGCCTGCGATGGTATACGCAATGACGAACCTGGGTGCACGAATGGAAAAACGTCTTTTTTGTGGATGAATCCAGGTTCTGTTTACAGCATCATGATGGTCGCATCCGTGTTTGGCGACATCGCGGTGAACGCACATTGGAAGCGTGTATTCGTCATCGCCATACTAGCGTATCATCCGGCGTGGTGGTATGGGGTGCCATTGGTTACACGTCTCCGTCACCTCTTGTTCGAATCGACGGCACTTTCAACAGTGGCCGTTACATTTCAGATGTGTAACGACCCTTCATCTGATGCGTGCGAAACCCTACATTTCAGCAGGATAATGCACGACCGCATGTCGCAGGTCTTGTACAGGCCTTTCTGGATACGGAAAATGTTCGACTGCTGCCCTGGCCAGCACATTCTCCAGATCTCTCACCAATTGAAAACGTCTGGTCGATGGTGGCCGAGCAACTGGCTCGTCACAATACGCCAGTCACTACTCTTGATGAACTGTGGTATCGTGTTGAAGCTGCACGGGCATCTGTACCTGTACACGCCATCGAAGCCCCGTTTGATCATTGCCCAGGCGTATCAAGTCCAAAGTTAGTTTTTCTGGGCATTGATTTCTCCGGATCTATGCACCCAAACTGCGTGAAAATGTAATCACATATCAGTTCCAGTATAATATACCGGGTGATCAAAGACTGAGTATAAATTTGAAAACTTAATAAATCATGGAATAATGTAGATGTAAAGGTAAAAATTGACACACATGCTTGGAATGACATGGAGTTTTATTAGGAGAAAAAAGAAAAAAAATTCAAAATTGTCCGACAATGGTACGTGATTCTGGTTTTTTAACTGCTACCGTGACGGGTGAGAGGTACGCCGATATGTTACAGAATCGCATCATCCCCAGCCTGGCTGATAAACACCAGCTGGAACGTACGATTTTTATGCAGGATGGCGCTCCACCCCATACTGCTAGACGCGTGAAAGATCTGTTGCGCGCGTCGTTTGGTGATGATCGTGTGCTCAGCCGCTACTTTCGTCATGCTTGGCCTCCCAGGTCCCCAGACCTCAGTCCGTGCGGTTATTGGCTTTGGGGTTACCTGAAGTCGCGAGTGTATCGTGATCGACCGACATCTCTAGGGATGCTGAAAGACAACATCCGACGCCAATGCCTCACCATAACTCCGGACATGCTTTACAGTGCTGTTCACAACATTACTCCTCGACTACAGCTATTGTTGAGGAATGATGCTGAAAATACTGAGCATTTCCTGTAAAGAACACCATCTTTGCTTTGTCTTAATTTGTTATGCTAATTATTGCTTTTCTGATCAGATGAAGCGCCATCTGTCGAAAGTTTTTGACCTTTTTTTTTCCTAATAAAACCGCATGTCATTCCAAGCATGTTTGTCAATTTTTACCTCTCTTTCTGCATTATTCCGTGATTTATTAAGTTTTCAAATTTGTACTGACTTTTTGATCACTCGGTATATTATAAATTACAATACCACAACGATTTCAGTTCAGTGAGTTGCACAATTAATTTTCAGTGAACATACCCGACAAATATGCTCCGTCGGTTCTGAGAAAATGTCGCACGAATTTGCTTAATTTAGGAATGAAAGGAGCAGCATTAGTCGTAAGATCTTTTGCTTTATTTATGCAAATCGATTTTACGGCTAATGCTGCTCCTTTCATTATTGATAAACTTGATTTTGTGGCCGTTGAGCACACCCATCCAGATAATGGAATCCAATTTAAAGATAATTTAAGAATGTGTGTATGGGGCCTACCGCCTTAACTGGAAGAGTGCAGAAAATTGAAATAAGCTAATTCCTCTAACTCGGGAGCTATCAAAAATGGGGTCCCACAATGTTCGGTCTTGTGTTGTTCTTCTAATATACAAAGCAGTGTCCGTATGTTTGTTTGTGTGTACGTGTCGCATACATCTCTACATTTTGATCCAATCTTTTCCAAATTTTTTACACGTAAGCTTCAATCCATGAGGACGGTCTTCATAAGTGTGACAATCACGTACGATAAATTGTCCACGAGATATGACGTCATAAACAATAAGATGCGCGAAAAACTGCTGCATTTACAGACAATGCTGCTCATTTCCTCCTAAATCACTTGACCGATTTCAACCAGATTTGGTACACACATTCCTTACCGTGAGGTAACAATTGCTGCAGGCATAAGAATCACATGCGAAACATGGTTCAGAAGATATGACGTCATAAACAATAGGAATAGAAAAAATTTGCAACGTAATGCGGCGAGAATTTATAAATACACTGTATGAGAATGACAGTACTTAGCGACTTGCAACAAACTTTAAACATAATTTCAGACCTCTATTAAACTTTTTCTCGCTGACAACAATAACAAAATGATGAAAGGAAAAACGTTTCTCGCTTACCACTTTTCCGCTGTTTATGGAGTAAAACTACGGCATTCGGAACGACGTTGTTGTTATGGTCTTCAGTCCGGAGACTGGTTTGATGCAGCTCTCCACCCTATTCTAACCTGAGCAAGCCTTTTCATCTCCTCATACGAACGGCAACCCACATCCACTTGAATCTGCTTACTATACGCGTCTCTTGGTCTCCCTCTGCGATTTTTACCCCACACACTTCCCTCCAATGCTAAATTTACGATTGCCCGATGTCTAAGAATGTGTCCTACCAAGCGATCCCTTCTTTTAGCCAGGATATGCCAAAAATTCCTTTTTCCACCAATTCTATTCAGTACTTCTTCATTGGTTATGCGATCAACCCACCTAATCTTCAGCATTCTTCTGTTCCACCACATTTAAAAAGCCTCTATTCTCTTCCTGTCCGCACTGCTTATCTTCCATGTTTCACTCCCGTATAAGGCAACACTCCACACAAATGCCTTCAGAAAAGACTTCCTTACACTTAAATTAATATTCGATGTTAGCAAATTTCTCTTTTTCAAAAATGCTTTTCTTCCCATTGCCATTCTGCATTTTATATCCTCTGTACTGCGACCATCACATGTTATTTTACTACCCAAGTAACAAAACTCATATACCACCTTCATTGTTTCGTTACCTAATCTAATTCCTTCAGCATCGCCTGATTTTCTAAGACCGCATTCCATTATTTTTGTTTTGCTCTTGTTAATGTTCATTTTATACGCTGTCCATTCCTTTCAACTGCTCTTCCAGGTCCTTTGCTGTCTCTGACAGAATTGCAATGTCATCAGCAAAACGCAATGTTTTTATTTCTTCCCCCTGAACTTTAATCCCTATTCCGAATTTTTCCTTGGTTTCCTTCATCGCCTGCTCGATGTACAAATTGAATAACATCGGAGAAAGGCTACAGCCCTGTCTTACTCCCTTCCCAACTGATGCTTCCCTTTCGTGCCCTTCGAGTCTAATAACTGCGGTCTGGCTTTTGTACAAGTTATTAATTATTCTCCTTTCTCTATATTTTACCCATGCTGACTTCACAATTTGAAAGATTGAATTCCAGTCAACAATGTCAAATGCTTTCTCCAAATCTACAAAATCTAAAAATGTAGGTTTGCCTTTCCTTAATCTATCTACTAAGATAAAACGTAAAGTGAGTATTGCCTCCCGGGTTCCTACGTTCCTCCTGAATCCAAACTGATCTTCCTCGAGATCAGCTTCTACCAGCTTTTCCATTCTCCTGTAGATAATTCGTGTTAAGGTACGACGTTTCAATTTATAATTTGTACGCTGCAAATAATAGCCGCAGGAAATTTTACAGACAGTATACACGCATATTGTTGAGTGTATCTTCTAAATTGTATCACAGTACGACACGTAGTTCATGAGATGAGTCCATAAACAGTAACGATCATATAAACCGTCCCATCACACACCAAGTTTTAATGTGGTACAAATTCGATATAGGTACAACTCCGATCAACATAATTTGTCAGTCTCGTAGTGTTGGTAGCACTTGCCTTTGTGTGGCGTTGTAGTGTAGCAGGTTTCTGCAGCTCCTTCTGTCTTTTCCAAGAATACACCGCTTTGTGCTACGGAGATATAAATTTTCTTTCCTTTTAAGGGGCACGTGCAGCAACTTCGTCGAAGTGGAAGAAGCCAGTGATAAAATTTTTACGAGGAAGTGCTCATAATTGTACCTCGTGTGGTACATTTTCGATCGATTTTTCACAGTTGTGTAACCTTTTTTTTGTGTTTACACTAACATTTCTAATGGTCTAATATTTGTGTTACATATTCGTTAAACATCCAAGAACAAGTGCCTTAGTTAAAATTATTTCTTTTCTCTACATATTTCCATTAACAACAACATTTCTCCGGAATGATCGAAATTGTACCACCTTACCCTACAAACATTTGAACAAACAAACGAACATTTGGCACGGCCGATTTCCACCCCCACCCTTCCCCTACAAATCCGAGCATAATCTCCGTCTCCAATGACGACACTGTCGACGGGACGTAAAAACCCTAAGCTTCCGCCACAGACAAATATATACAGACGGGAAACCTCCGTAAGGGTCAGGTCCTATGCTCCAGGGTGCGGGGAGGGAGGGTTTCCAGCAGTTCCGTAAGCTGTGCCATGATGGCGCTGCAGTCAGAAGCAGCCGTCTAAACTGGCCAGAGCAGGTGGCAGGTAGCGGCTGCCCCCACCACCACCTCCCCTCACAGCCGTGGCCTCGTGGCAGGCGGCACGAGCTCTCCCCTCAGCCTCCCCTCCACGCTACCCTCTGACGTGCGAGAGGCACCCTCAGAATCGCCTCTAGTTTGGTCTACCTGTACTAACCCAGAGAACCGCCTGACACCTGCTAGCATCTTACAGAACTACGAGGGGAGTGTAGAACAGTGGTTTAGGGGGGGGGGGGCTGCTCCTCTGTATATGTTACTCTGTGTTGGTACTAAGTCAGGGAACCGCCTGACACCTGCTAGCATCTTACGGAACTACGAGGGGAGCATAGGACAGTGGTTTAGGGGGGCTGCTCCTCTGTATATGTTACTCTGTGTTGGTACTAAGTCAGGGAACCGCCTGACACCTGCTAGCATCTTACAGAACTACGAGGGGAGTGTAGAACAGTGGTTTAGGGGGGGGGGGCTGCTCCTCTGTATATGTTACTCTGTGTTGGTACTAAGTCAGGGAACCGCCTGACACCTGCTAGCATCTTACGGAACTACGAGGGGAGCATAGGACAGTGGTTTAGGGGGGCTGCTCCTCTGTATATGTTACTCTGTGTTGGTACTAAGTCAGGGAACCGCCTGACACCTGCTAGCATCTTACGGAATTACGAGGGGAGCGTAGGACAGTGGTTTAGGGGAGGCTGCTTCTCTGTATATGTTACTCTGTGCCGGTACTCAGCCAGGGAACTGCCTGACACCTGCTAGCATCTTACAGAACTACGATGGGAGTGTAGGACAGTGGTTTAGGGGGGGGGCTGCTCCTCTGTATATGTCACTCTGTGCCGGTACTAAGCCAGGGAACCGCCTGACACCTGCTAGCATCTTACGGAACTACGAGGGGAGCATAGGACAGTGGTTTAGGGGGGCTGCTCCTCTGTATATGTTACTCTGTGTTGGTACTAAGTCAGGGAACCGCCTGACACCTGCTAGCATCTTACGGAACTACGAGGGGAGCATAGGACAGTGGTTTAGGGGGGCTGCTCCTCTGTATATGTTACTCTGTGTTGGTACTAAGTCAGGGAACCGCCTGACACCTGCTAGCATCTTACGGAACTACGAGGGGAGCATAGGACAGTGGTTTAGGGGGGCTGCTCCTCTGTATATGTTACTCTGTGTTGGTACTAAGTCAGGGAACCGCCTGACACCTGCTAGCATCTTACGGAACTACGAGGGGAGCATAGGACAGTGGTTTAGGGGGGCTGCTCCTCTGTATATGTTACTCTGTGTTGGTACTAAGTCAGGGAACCGCCTGACACCTGCTAGCATCTTACGGAACTACGATGGGAGTGTAGGACAGTGGTTTAGGGGGGGCTGCTCCTCTGTATATGTTACTCTGTGTTGGTACTAAGTCAGGGAACCGCCTGACACCTGCTAGCATCTTACGGAACTACGAGGGGAGCGTAGGACAGTGGTTTAGGGGGGGGGGCTGCTCCTCTGTATATGTTACTCTGTGTTGGTACTAAGTCAGGGAACCGCCTGACACCTGCTAGCATCTTACGGAACTACGAGGGAAGCGTAGGACAGTGGTTTAGGGGGGGGGGGCTGCTCCTCTGTATATGTTACTCTGTGTTGGTACTAAGTCAGGGAACCGCATGACACCTGCTAGCATCTTACGGAACTACGAGGGGAGCGTAGGACAGTGGTTTAGGGGGGGGGGGCTGCTCCTCTGTATATGTTACTCTGTGTTGGTACTAAGTCAGGGAACCGCCTGACACCTGCTAGCATCTTACGGAACTACGAGAGGAGTGTAGGACAGTGGTTTAGGGGGGGCTGCTCCTCTGTATATGTTACTCTGTGTTGGTACTAAGTCAGGGAACTGCCTGACACCTGCTAGCATCTTACGGAACTACGAGGGGAGCGTAGGACAGTGGTTTGGGGGGGGGGGGGCTGCTCCTCTGTATATGTTACTCTGTGTTGGTACTAAGTCAGGGAACCGCCTGACACCTGCTAGCATCTTACGGAACTACGAGGGAAGCGTAGGACAGTGGTTTAGGGGGGGGGGGGGGCTGCTCCTCTGTATATGTTACTCTGTGTTGGTACTAAGTCAGGGAACCGCCTGACACCTGCTAGCATCTTACGGAATTACGAGGGGAGCGTAGGACAGTGGTTTAGGGGAGGCTGCTTCTCTGTATATGTTACTCTGTGCCGGTACTCAGCCAGGGAACTGCCTGACACCTGCTAGCATCTTACGGAACTACGAGGGGAGCATAGGACAGTGGTTTAGGGGGCTGCTCCTCTGTATATGTTACTCTGTGTTGGTACTAAGTCAGGGAACCGCCTGACACCTGCTAGCATCTTACGGAACTACGAGGGGAGCGTAGGACAGTGGTTTAGGGGAGGCTGCTTCTCTGTATATGTTACTCTGTGCCGGTACTCAGCCAGGGAACTGCCTGACACCTGCTAGCATCTTACGGAACTACGAGGGGAGTGTAGGACAGTGGTTTAGGGGGGGGGGGCTGCTCCTCTGTATATGTTACTCTGTGTTGGTACTAAGTCAGGGAACCGCCTGACACCTGCTAGCATCTTACGGAACTACGAGGGGAGCATAGGACAGTGGTTTAGGGGGGGCTGCTCCTCTGTATATGTTACTCTGTGTTGGTACTAAGTCAGGGAACCGCCTGACACCTGCTAGCATCTTACGGAACTACGAGGGGAGCGTAGGACAGTGGTTTAGGGGAGGCTGCTTCTCTGTATATGTTACTCTGTGCCGGTACTCAGCCAGGGAACTGCCTGACACCTGCTAGCATCTTACGGAACTACGAGGGGAGTGTAGGACAGTGGTTTAGGGGGGGCTGCTCCTCTGTATATGTTACTCTGTGTTGGTACTAAGTCAGGGAACCGCCTGACACCTGCTAGCATCTTACGGAACTACGAGGGAAGCGTAGGACAGTGGTTTAGGGGAGGCTGCTTCTCTGTATATGTTACTCTGTGCCGGTACTCAGCCAGGGAACTGCCTGACACCTGCTAGCATCTTACAGAACTACGATGGGAGTGTAGGATAGTGGTTTAGGGGGGGCTGCTCCTCTGTATATGTTACTCTGTGCCACGTTACCCAATTACTTCTTTACTACTAACTTTATTTCTTCTTGGCGTAGCAATTTTAATGGCCGGTAGTGTATATACCCTGTATTTCGTGATCCTATGACTAGTTGTTACGGCCGACCATGGTGGCCGAGGGGACTGAGGCGCTTCAGTCACGGTCTGCACGGCCACTACGGTCGGGGGCCGAATCCCCCCTCGGGCATGGATATTTGTGTTGTCCTTAGTCTTAGGTAGTTCATAAGTAGTTTGTAAGCTTAGGCACTGATGACCCCATAGTTAAGTCCCTTAAGTTCAACAAACATTTGAACATTTGAACATTTTGAACTCACTGTTACTACATAATCTTCTCTGTTGTGTGTCTACAGGAACAGTACATTGTCGTGAAGGATGGGCTGCTGGATGCTCAAAACATACGCCAGTTACAAACTCCTGTACAAATCAGTGGCTCTCTGTAAAATTGCAGACCAACACAGAAGGAAGACCGGAGAGGAACCGGTCATTGCAGTGGATGGGATCAAGTGCGTGTGGTACCTGTACGGGAAGAGAGACTTCTGGTGCGGTGGCCAGTACAGAGAGTTTCGCGAGGCCTGCAGGAACTTCGTGCAGGAGTTCAGAGACTGCGGCGTGCGGCTGGTGTTCTTCTTCCACGGACTCAGGCCTGCCGAGAAGGACGAGGAATGGGTTCAGGTGTGCAGGGACAACGTGGAGAAAATGAACCAGCTGTGGAAGAAACTCCATGTGGGAGGCGGTAGACCCGAGAACCCTAACCGGCTGCCGGAGGGCTTGATACCTTGTGCGAGGGTCATCTTGAGGGACGAACCGCCAACCGAGGTGCGACTCTGTCTGGAGGACTACAACAGGGAGATGGCCGAGTATGCGGCGACCTGCAAAAACTGCCTGGGAGTCATGTCCAATAATGGGAATTTTCTGGTGTACAAGGGTGTACCACGCTTGTTCATATTCGACAACAGACTGCACACGAGAACTGCGGCAAGGATGTTGTGGGTCAGCTCTGCAGTCATTGCGTCGGACCTCGGGCTCAACGTTCGACGCATGCCGGCGTTGGCGACGTTCCTGGGAAACGGCTTTATCGACCCAGAAGAACTGAAGGCAGCCCACAGACGGCTGGGTTGCAGTGAAGGGGACGTCAAGGAAACCGTCCGCGCTGTAGCGGACCTGGTGAGGGATAGGACGGTGAAGGAAATGTGTCGGGCCGCGTTCGGTAGACGGTGGCGAGAATTCCTCCAGTTGGTTACGGCAGGAATTGACCAGTACAAGTACAAGCCGAGGACAGCTGGTAACGGTGCGGAAGGGGGACCCGATTGGACGTCCGTGCTGCAGGGCATCGAAGCGAGGCACGCGTCGGGGGAGATACCCACGGCTTTGCTGTCGGTGGCCCGGCGCCGAATGTTCAGGTTGGGTGCCGTCCCGGAGGACTTGTCGACGCCAGAGTTCACTTCCACTGGAGAAGCGTTGCGACCTATGAGGCGCAGGATGTACACTGTGCTGTTGTGGGAGAGTGGGGACGGCCCGTTCCGTGTGGAGGAGCAGGTAGCCAGTGTGGCAGGGACGTTCCAGGTGGAAGTGGAGGCCCAGAAGTGGCTTCCTCCCACCGTGGTGCACCCAGGTCTGCTGCAGCTGTGGACTGGAGACCTGGAGACCCGCTGGAGGCTGTTCAGCTGGATAGTGGGGGCCCCAGACCCTGACGGGTCAGCCCTGAGGTCGCTGGAGCCCCGCTGTCTGGTGGGGCCGGCCGCCGCGCTCAGCTTCCTCCGGCACGAGGCCTGCCTCATAAGTCCTCGTGAGGCTGAGGTCTTCGCCGCGGTTGCAGTCACCGTGGGCAGGTTCTCACCTCAGGAACTGGCCCAGAAAAGTCCCCCAGCGCTGGACCCTCGCGCCGTCTTCCTGTCGACGCTGTTCGTCCGCGCCGTCCTGCACGTACTGGATGTGGCTGCCGTGTGTGGTCTCTCCTTCCCCAGGGAATCCGACTGCCAATTGGACGCCTACTTCGATGGGAAACTCTTCCACGAGGTCTACCTCAAGGCCAAGGCCCAGTCGTTCCCCTGTGTCGGTCCCACCGACCCCTGGGATCTTGACTACCTCGACGCAATCCAAAAGCTCGTGGATGTGGTAGAAGGCGCCCACGCTGGTCGACAGTGAGTGGACCATCACTCCAAACTGTGGGAAAGCTAGAACGCCATGCTCTAAAGACCCTAAAATACGCATGTATTGATTCACTGTCGAAGTACAATAAATACACGATTAAGTGAAAAATACTTCAAAGTATGTTCTTGTTGTTGTTGTGGTCCTCAGTCCGGAGACTGGTTTGATGCAGCTCTCCACAATACCCTATCCTCAGCAAGCCTCTTAATCTCCACATAAGAACGGCAACCCACATCTGCCTGAATCTGCTTACTGTATCCATCTCTTGGTCTTCCTCTGCGGTTTTTACCCCACAAACTTCCCTCTAACGCTAAATTCACAATTCCTTGATGTCTAAGAATGTGTCCTACCAATCTATCCCTTCTTTTAGTCAAGGTATGCCAAAAATTTTCTCCCCAATTCTGTTCAGTACCTCCTCATTAGTTACGCGATCCACCCACCTAATCTTCAGCATTCTTCTGTAGCACCACATTTCAAAAGCCTCAATCCTCTTCCTGTCCGCACTGTTTATCGTCCATGTCTCACTCCCATACAAGGCAACACTCCATACAAATGCCTTCAGAAAGGACTTCCTTACGCTTAAATCAATATTCGATGTTAACAAATTTCTCTTTTTCAAGAACGCTTTTCTACCCATTGCAATTTTGAATGTTATATCCTCTGTACTGCGACCATCATTAGTTACTTTACTGCCCAAGTAACAAAACTCATCTACCTCCTTTATTGCTTCGTTACCTAATCTAATTCCTTCAGCATCACCTGATTTTCTTACACTGCACTCCATTACCCTAGTTTTACTCTTGTTAATGTTCATCTTATATGCACCTTTCAGCACACTGTCCATTCCGTTCAATTGCTTTCCAGGTCCTTTGCTGTATCTGACAGAATTACTATATCGTCGGCAAAACGCAATGTTTTTAATTCTTCCCCCTGAACTTTAATTCCTTCACCAAATTTCTCCTTGCTTTCCTTGATAGCTTGCTCAATGTACTAATTGAATAACATCGGAGAAAGGCTACAACCCTGTCTTACTCCCTTTCCAACCACTGCATCCCTTCCATGCCCTTCAACTCTGACAACTGCTTTCTGGTTTTTGTACAAGCTGTAAATAACCTTACGCTCCCTATATTTTACTTCTGATTGCTTCAGAACGTGAAAGAGTTTATTACAATCAACATTGTCAAAAACCTTCTCCAAATCTACAAAAGCTAGAAATGTAGGTTTGCCTTTTCTTAATCTATCTTCTAGGATAAGCCGTAAAGTGAGTATTGCCTCCTGTGTTCCTACATTTCTCCTGCTGAACCCAAACTGTCTGGTTTTTGTACAAGTTGTAAATAATGTTACGCTTTCTATATTTTACTCCTGCTTGCTTCAGAACTTGAAAGAAGTCTACCATTTTTCTTCCCAATTTATTGAGTTGCTTTTTTTTGGAAACAACGGATTATACAACTTGCCTGGTAGAAATTAAATTTAACCCTTTAATACGTAGTGTAGCTGATCAGCTACATACCTTTATTTTTTTCAATTTTCTCTCAAACTTGAAAGGGGTCTGTCTAGTTTTGTTTATCTGTGTGGGTGGTTAAGCGATCGGTTTTTTTCGTGTGGGTATGACATTATCGAATTCTTCTATTGGCCTATGCACAATGGAAATGAGTAAACAAAAGGCAAGTGATCCAATTACGTATATGTGGTTGAGCTGGGGATACTGCGGACTTTAATTAATTTCTCATAACTATGGGGGAGGAAAAGCATTGAAAATTATTCTCCGTTCACTGGATTATTTTCTACACAAGCTGATTTAAGACTGTTTCACTAATAAACAAAAACCGTTACTTCCATGCTATATAAAAGTTCCTATGAAAAAAATTTATTTCGAATTCAGTCAGAATCAAGCAAACACATCAGCTATGTCTTTCTACGGTTAGGAAATTCGTGAAATGCTAATAGTTTGACATAACTAAGGTTGGCTGCTTAAAACTTATAAAATTGGGAATTAGCGGAAATGCTTTACTCGTGAAAATAAGAAGTAAAAAATCAAATCTAACAAATAGACACCTGCTGCGAACAAGAAGACTGATTATTATGGAACACTAGCTTAAACCCGCGGCTCCGCTCGTGTGTTCGTTGAATATGATAGATAAGCTATCTTTCAGTAGTGTACTATGAGACTGGTATTGAAGGAACTGAAAAATATTCCTATTAGATTGCAGAAGTCCATACACTTGCCGTTTATCAGGAAAGTAAGTAGTGTACATCAAATCACTCGTATAAATGCACTCGTTTCGAAGAATCCAATCACGAAATTCAACAATAATGATTGTAATAATATCAAACAGCGATCACTTGATGTAATGCGTTAAACGTCAAATCGATTTTTTAAAGGGATGTATTAAAAGAATTTTCTTTTTTACTGCTTTATTTATTTATTCTTATATATTATTATTCGTTTGCATATCCTTACAGAGAAAGAGCTGAAGACATTGTAAGCACGCATACACCAAAGATATGGTCTGTTGCATCACGATTCGCTGTACGTAACCTCTTTGCTACAGAGTCGCAAACGTCATCGCTGGCATTCAGTCCGATTTTTTTTTTTTTATAATTTGACGGCTTTCAACCACCATATCTTCCACCCCGTTATAGCTATCGGCATGGAACTACTATGGTGTACAACGGGAGACTTCGGACAACAATTACACACAGACCATTCGTTTGCGTTCTGTAGTTTTCGCTGCAGAGCGAAATATTAACACACACACACACACACACACACACACAAACACGTAGAAATTTATATACACCGATAACTTTCCATCCCAATATACTCCACCCTTTCATCATTAACAACCCTGAAGCAACAATGCAACCAATAAAACTATTTTCAAAGCGTATAATTTTCAAAGAGGAATTATTGTTCCGCATTTCGCTTTCATATTTTTGTAATTACTAAATATCTACCAGTTCGCTATAAAAACGTGCCTAAAACCTTCCTCAGGTATAAATCAGTAACTGTACAAATATTTAATTCTCTGCGTCTTGTAGTTCGGACGTGATAAGCGTACACCGAACAGACATTCACATTAAAGCAGTCAACAATCCGAAGGTTGGTTTGAACACCACAGTGCTTTACTAGGCATGGTCCTGTTTGGAGGTGGTATGCCGTTGCCTTCCTCCGACCTTCGAACTGACTTACCCAGCCAGTTATAGGGGGACCTACAGTTTAACGTGGGTTCCGAACCACGGTGGTACTCTGTATTTTTCACATGAGCGATACTGCCAGAGGTGAAAGAAGTGGAAAGTGACAGATAAAAATCCTAGGACCTGGCGGTGATCGAACCCGCGACCTTTGGATTTGTAGTCTGGCACTCTACCACTGTGCAACCGAGGCGCACTAATATATCCGATCGCCATAAAACCGCGCCGAAAGCCTTCCCCGGGGAGACATTAGTAACTGTGCAAATTTTTAGTTGTTTACGTCTTGTGGTTCAGACGTGATACACGTACACCGAACAGACATTCACATTTGTAGACATAGATGAATTTTAAAGTTACCTTGCTCTCTTTGTAATACATATGCCATGCAATTCTCATCAATACTGGTCTTAGTCTGTTCCGTCTCAAAATAGGTAGTGAATATCTCTCTTCCTGGGGCGTTACTCCCTCCCAACAGGAACATATGCTACAGCGGCTCAGTGTCCGGGCCGGTACAGTTGTAAACAAGTGTCATGGACTTCACAGACTGCTCCCTGGCAGTATTACCACAGTCTAATACATACAGTCGCGACACTCACTGCTGTGAAAGCAGTTACCGCCGGACACTTGGAGCGACACTAGCGCTCCAAGCGGTCGTAAATCCGGCTGTCTGTTAACGCCGTATACGACACATTAATAATGCCCGCTTGAAATTACTTTTCTGTGCGGTTTGCTAAATATTGCATATATTCATGCATTCCAAGCTTTATTTAAGTATCTTTACACATGACTGAGTCTAAAAGAAACGTTAACCGGGCAAAAACTCGTTGTGATCGGACACAAACTGCAATTGTGGAATATGTTACGAAATAATTCTTTAGAAATTGCTTGCAGCTTACTTTGCCGGTAGTGATAGACAAACATAGTATTTTGTGCAGACAAGCCTATAATAGAACTTCTAAGGGGCAGTTAAATATCAACAAATCAAAATTTACTAAAAACTCGTGAATAAACTGACGCTAACTGCAACATATTTATGACGAAATTCTTCAGACATTGTACCTTACTTTGCTGGTAAACATAGTATTTCGCACATGAGAAGCATGTAATTGGTCTTCCCGGTGTTAAAAGGTGCGAAATTGTTTTCCCTGCTTTTTAGTTATGAGAACACCCACTGGCTATGAAACTTTCATCTAATATAATTTTGCTACGAGGTTATTTTAATTATATGTTGTTTTAAGATAATATTACGTCGATTACACGACAGTCTAAATGTCATATTATATGAATGGTCCTAAGTCATTATCACAGTCTGTCATTATATGCTTCGTAGATGAGGGAGTAGTGGGAGGGGGCGGGGTGACAATCGTCTGTAAAATAAGACTGCTCTGTGGTTTCCTGTAAATAGGTTTATATGTTAGACTGCTCAAACATCAGTAACGGTAACAATGAACATTTCTTTTCCACAAATTTCTTATACATTTGCCTCAATAATGAATTACTTTCGAATGCCCAGACAAAAATGTTTCTAGCTGTGATGTAGCAGCAACCACAGTCTTAATATTTTTTTCATAACACAGTTTAATTTCTTCCGCCTTTACATTATCACGTCTTTGCGGTATTTTCCTCTTCATTCCCAGTTTCGGTGGTTTGTTTGGAACATCGAACAATGTAGCACAGCATTCCACACCATCTTCTTCCGTTCATCATTCCTGAACTGGTTCACATCGAAGTGTAGCGAGCAGAACTTCACATTATCACGTAAATACGCGGCAACTTTATCCTAAAGATCTTGTCGTCTGCTATTTATAAGCCATTTCTTGATCCTGAAAAGAAATAATCTCCAATATGTGTCTGTTGCTCAGAAGATAATTGTAAATAAGCATTACCGAAACTTGGTGTCACATACCTCTCAGGCTCTGTAGGAAACCTAGAGAATGATAAATATGACGTATTCTAGTTGTTGTTGCTGCAATTTATTGCACTTCGTAAAAACCATTTCGTACACTAAAACACACAACAAACACACTTCTCGTATACGATATAGAGCAACGTGGCTTTACGTCCGCAAGGAGCGCTGCAGTCGCCTAGTATAACAAAAATCAGCGGTAGTGTCGCGACTGTATATGTTAGACTGTGGTATTACTCCACGACACTATACATAACAACTAGGGATGCAAACGATACATCGATGTTTTGAAAACATCGATGTTTCGTCCATAAACATCGATGTTTTGAACAGCAATATATCGCCGATGCATCGACGACAGAAGTCCAAAACTATCGACATCGTTCAACAATTGATTGTCAACTCCATTATTACTTTATTGGTTGCTCAGCCAGCGTCAGCTCAAGTGCGGTGCTCCTGCTGTCGTCGCTCGTCAATGTTTTCATACTTTTGAAATAGGGGGTAAGTGAAATATGAAACAATCTGATGTTTGTCCAGCACGGGCTGCTGGCATCGCTGAAATTTCACCCTCCAACATCAGTGGAATCGAATCTTTGACAGTGTTACCCAGTCAGACTGATATCGTACTGACAAAACGTCAGTTAAAACATCAAACAAAAGTCGACGAAAAATCCGGGACAAAAGCCAACAAGCCAAGTATAACGTAGATTTTCATTTCAGCAAGGTACATGATTTGATTGACGAATATTCATTTTAAAAATACATTATTAAGCAATAACTGAAAGATGCATAATGTTTAATTTTCTCCAAGTCGACAGCTACCAAAAATGCAATACGTAAACAAATCAAAAGTTATTTCCCATGTAATGAAGAAATCGATGTAAATCCCAAGTAAAATCAGCGCAATAGGTAGCGAAACCTTATTCCCAACTTCTTTTTCATTCTAATCTGCCATTTCGCTGTGTATTCGTAGCCTGGTGAAACATCATAAATAAGGCAGAAACTTTCTGGCAACACAGCATCATTTCAGTGTGTTTTTCCTAATATTTCCTAAACGTATGGAAACATCCGAAAGAGATCGATGTATCGTTTCCCGGAACGATGTCTTTTTAACATTGATATTTTCCGCAGGAACATCGATGTCTGAACACCGATGTTTCTATCGACGATGTTGCATCCCTAATAACAGCACTCGGAAGCAGCAAACTCCAACTGGCATCTCGCCACTTCCTTTCACATATATGTTAACTCTATAATTAATTTATAAATGTCCTTCACAAATGCAAAAAAAATGTATTATAACTTTAGGTACTGCCATCTACAGATACAACAAACGTGTTGTGGTTTTAGACAGCTCCTTTCAAACTGATCAACATTTTACCACAAGTTCATTTGCAGCTGCTGGTATACATAATGTTACATATGCTAGTAGCTCGTCCTATAAATTGCAGAGTGCTACTGACTCATTTCGAAAGTTACCCTGAATGAGTTACTCCTAACATGTGCGTTTGTTTACATTAGTATTTCTCCTTTGCCACGTAAAATAGTCAATAACATACTAGTGTTACATTATGATTTACTTTCTTGAAAGATGAAGGGGAATGGCAAATCTACATCTATATATAAAAGGCTTGTGTGTGTACGTGCTGACAGACTTTTCTCCATGACCACATACTGCCACCCACTCGTGGTCGTGGTGGTAGATAGCCCTTGCTCTAATGATGTTAGTAAGGGAGTTTGGTCGCGGTGCGTGGCAGTGGGTGAGTGTGACGAGCAAAAATTCGCAAAATATGCAATAAATACTCTTAGGAAAAGCTATATACTCTGTGACTTACGAACTTTTTACGGTTCGAGTCAAAATCTGTTTAGTCTTTCAATCGTCAGACAATGCAGTCCTTTCAGACTTTAATAACGACGAGGAATATCAAATACGCATTTTTTTTTAAATAATAGTTCACATGTTTCCGTCAACCACACATTACCGACTATGAACAGAGACACAAAACAAAGAAAAAAATCCAGATAGACTCAAAGATCAAAATGTTAAAATGTTTGTTAAGCTTAAGGGGCTTAACTACGGCGTCATCAGTCCCTAAACTTACAAACTACTTATCAACTAGCTAATACTAAGGACGGCACAAATATCCATGCCCGAGGAGGGATTCGAACCCCCGACCGTAGTGGTCGTGCAGACCGTGACTGAAGCGCCTCAGTCCCCTCGGCCACCGCGGCCGGCCACTCAAAGATAAAAATACTCGTGGAACATTGATCACTGTCGTGGAAACGTCGTGGATACACAGACATACCTTAATGAATGTCTCTTAGACCATAGATATTGATATGCCTGTACCAGTAAGCTCACTGGTGTGTGCTAATCAGTGATCTCTGATACATATAGCCGCGACACTCTCTGCTGTGAAAGGTTTTATCGTTTGACAGCTGGGTCAAGAAAAACTATGCGACGTAGTCCTACTCATATCCCGGCGGCCTCCTGTGATAATGTTGGCAACAGATGTTGAATAACGAGAATCATGTGACATCGTCATAAGCCAATCGTGTCACACGCAACTATTTTGTCGTGAAATCAAGCATACAGCAGGAACAGCAGTATTTATCTACACTCTATGTGGTTCGGTCATCTTTGCAACGATTTTATATCGTGTTATTGATGTTGCCAACATAAAAACACGAGGCCGCCAGGACAGAAAGTAAAATTTTACCGAATCAGATACATCCGTTGTTGTCACATCTCATTATGACCAGCACTTTCACGCGAAACTCTTTTGTATAGACTCTCATGATTCACACAGACTTACAATTCATTCCAAATTCCTATTCAAGAAGATATTTGTGAAAACTGTTAAAAATCAATATTCGCACTTATCCAATATCGTTTTCAGAAATGTAATTTGACAGCCGCTTTCGGCGCTGCTGTTGCAATGTGTAACTTTATGAACACAACCTAACATTGACTTTACATTGTTCCGTAACACGGACTTAAATTAATTTCACTCTTAGTATGAAAAACTTTATGAACACTCATCGTTTTCGACAATGACTTCTACTTAAATTTGACATCTTGGCAAGGAGAACTGAGTTTATTGACAGAGAGATCCAACAACGATTGTGTTTTTGCTGACCTACGTCCGGAACCCAAAGAACCATGATATACACAGGACCTTCTTTAACAACCGTTGCGAAGCACGGGCATATAAGCTAGTCATTTATATGAATCAAGAACAGCATAGGACCCAAGACCGAACCCTGTGGAACCCTATTCTTGTTGGCCCCCCCGTAGGGCATAATAGTGATATTTACTACATCAGGTACATCATGGAAAGACTCTATAGCTGAGCACCTATGAACTTTTTGTTCCTAGTAGTGCATTATAATTGTAAGGAATATTTTTTTCCAATTTTTTTCTGACTATATACGCATTATACATTAATCGTGATACTTTTTATATCTTCAAATAAAAATTCATGCATTGAACGGTTAAATTTCTCTTCTAATGACAACATAGTTCATCAAGAGGGGAGAAAACTGTCACTGGCTGAGAGCAATTCTTTATACACGAAGTTAAAACTATCTAGTTGGAAAGTTCCTTACAGTTTCTCAGCACAATCTTTCACCCTCTTATTAATTTCCACTGTTTTACCGTCACTCCTATTACTAGGGATGCATGAACTTATGGCCCTAATTGCAGTAGGTAACGCATATTGTATAAGGGGTCGTAGGTTCCACCAATTCTTCAGACTGCTGAAACAAAGTTCTTTTATGTATTACTGACCTTAGATCCCGAAGTAGATAATGTCCCATGCAGTTTCAGCCCAAAGGTTGCAGATTCTTGTTGTCTGAAGCTGAAATGCTGTGAAATTTATTTAAGGGCTCTAACTATGGTATCGTACATCTTATAAAATAGGCTGTATGTGTGTATGTATGTATGTATGTATATTCCACATCTCCTCCTAAACTACTGGACCGATTTCAACCAAACTTGGTACCCATGTTCATTAATATCAGTGAACAATCGCTGTCGGGGTAAGAATCACCTACGACACATACGTAAGTAGATATGACGTCATAAACAATGAGATATGCGAAAAACTGCTGCGTCAAACAGCAATGATGCACATTTTCTCCTAAACCACTGAACCGATTTCAAACAAACTTGGTACACATATTTTTTCTTGAGAGATAAAAACTTGTGTAGGAGTACGAACCACATACGACATATGGTTCAAGAGGTATAACATCATAAACAATAAGAGTTGCAAGAACCTGCCACATAATGCGACGAGAATTTATGAATACACTATATGAGAATGACAGTACTTAGCAATTTGCAACAAACTTTAAACATAATCTCAAACCTTTATTATACTTTTTCTCGCTGACAACCATAGCAAAATGATGAAAGAAATAAGTTTCTCGCTTACTACGTTTCTGCTGTTTATGAAGTAAAACTACGGCATTCGGTATGACGTTACAATTTATAATTTGTTCAAATGTTCAAATGTTTGTATAGTCTATGGGACTTAACTACGGGGTCATCAGTCCCTAAACTTACAAACTACGTATGAACTACTTACCAACTAGGACGGCACAAATATCCATGCCCGAGGGGGGATTCGAACCCCCGACCGTAGCGGCCGTGCAGACCGTGACTGGAGCGCCTTAGTCCCCTCGGCCACCGCGGCCGGCTTATAATTTGTACACTACAAATTGTAGCACGAGAAAATTGTACAGACAGAACACACACTTAAAGCTGAATGTACGTTCGAAATTGTATCACAGTACGACACGTAGTTCATGAGATATGAGGACGTAAAGAGTAACGTTCATGGAAAACCACCCCATCAAGCATCACGTTTTAATCTCTTACTTCTTTACTACTAACCGTATTCGCAACAGATTTTATCGACATACAGCACTTATACAAATCAATATATTCCTGCAAAATTTTACAATTGTGCAACATATCTATACTAATAATAAATCTGTAAATGTACGCCTGTCATGTTCCCTTCAGTCTTCAAAGCTACTGGAGGAATCTTCGTGCGGTTTTCAGAGGAAATTTGAGATAAGATTCGGTCAACATATACGCATGATTTCATCAAAATCTCATCACGGAAAAAGGTTACATCGCAATGTTTAGTGTTTTCAGTAACTGTCTCAAATGTTCAAATGTTTGTATAGCTTATGGGATTAACTACGGGGTCATCAGTCCCTAAACTTACAAACTACTTATGAACTACTTACGAACTAGGACGGCACAAATATCCCTGCCCGAGGGGGGATTCGAACCCACGACCGAAGTGGCAGTGCAGACCGTGACTGGAGCGCCTCAGTCCCCTCGGCCACCGCGGTCGGCTCCGTTCATCTATTAGAAATACCTAGTCTCCAAAAATACTTAACGGATTTGCTTGGAGCAACTTCGTTTCATAAAAGTGGAATCAGGGGATTGTTTTAGATGTAGGTTATGCTTGAAGTATTGATTGCGTAGTACAGCAAACGAGCGATAGAGGCGCCGTAGTGCACGAAAGACCTAATAAACACCGCTTCTACATAATAAGTATGGGGTAGTACAACAAGGAAGAGAACGTCTGTGACAGAACTAAGCAATCTTATGTCTACGAATACCATCAAACATTGAGCATAGTGTTACTGATTTCGCTTTGGGTATTAAATACTTAACGGCATTTCTTTGTTATATTTTGGCACGTTTCACTTTTTGTGTCAAATACTTTATGAAGATACATCGTTTCGGACAAGGACTTTTACTTACATTTGACATCTTGGCTAGGACAACTGAGTTTATTGACAGAACGATCCAACAAGGATTCTGTTTTAATTGGCTGTGATCCGTAACCCAAGAAAGTCAGGATAAACACAAGCCCTCTTTCAACAACCGTTGCGAAGCCAGTGGATTTCAAATTTATACTTCCAACGCTTCCACACGCTCAGCGAAATCCACAAATCTAAGCGGTGCATTGAACGACAGTCACTTCACAATAAATCCAAATGTTCAAATGTTTGTGAAGCTTATGGGACTTATCGGTGCTTTCCAGTCATGTGAGCGTACAGGGTGATATATAAAACGATGCTTTATGTATTTTTCCTCGTTATTTGTATTTTTTGTAATTTATTATGTATTTGTATATGTTCAAATGTTTGTATAGTTTATGGGACTTAACTATGGGGTCATCAGTCCCTAAACTTACAAAGTACTTACGAACTACCTTATACTAAGGACGGCACAAATATCCATGCTCGAGGGGAAATTCGAACCCCCGACCGTAGTGGCCGTGCAGACCGTGACTGAAGCGCCGCAGTCCCCGCGGCCACCGCGGCCGGCCACAATAAATACTAGTGCCACGATAATAAATGTAGAAGTTTTGTAATGAGACAAGGTGCTACATGTTAACATGTTGAAAGGAACCATCCCGGCATTTGCCTGGAGTGCTTCAGGGAAATAACGGAAAACCTAAATCTGGATGGCCGGAGCTGGATTTGAACCACCAAAAATGTTTCAAATGTTTGTATAGTCTATGGGACTTAACTACGAGGTCATCAGTCCCTAAACTTACAAACTACTTATGAACTAGCTTACGCTAAAGACGGCACAAATATCCATGCCCGAGGGGGGATTCGAACCCCCGACCGTAGTGGCCGCGCAGACCGTGACTGGAGCGCCTCAGTCCCCTCGGCCACCGCGGCCGGCGATTTGAACCACCGCCCTTCCGGATGTGAGTCTATAACCCTTCCCGTCCTACACCACCGATTAGTATACGATAATTAGAAAAATCACCCGTGTGCCTAATTATCTAAATTGGGTGGAAAAGCAATCGGTAATGAAGCCGATGATGTAGCGGAGGCTAAAAAAAAATGTTCAAATGTTTGTAAATCTATCGGACCAAACTGCGTGGTCATCAGTCCGTAGCTTACAAACTACTTAAACCTAGGTAAACTAACCTACGGACAAACACACACACCCACGCCCCAGGGAGGACTCGAACCTCCACGGCGAGCAACCGCGCGCTCCGCAGCGAGACGCTTAAGACCGCTCGTCTACTCCCCGGAGGCTATAACCGGAACGTTGCTGTACATCGTTGATAGACAACAACGATCGACAGGAATAAAGAAAGTGGAAAGTAAAATTTGGAATCAAATGATTAATGTTTAAATGAAAAAAATGCGGAACAAAGGGGATAATTTGAAAAAAAAAAAAAAAAAAAAAAAAAAAAAAAAAAAAAAAAAAAAAAAGAGTAACTTATTGATGTACGGTCGCCAGCTCGTTGTACGAGCGAATAATTTAGTGGGATCTCAATAATAGCACAGTTAATTAACAACGTGAAAAAATTACGTAAAATTTTGGTGCGCAGGAAATCTATCGAACCAAACTGCGTGGTCATCAGTCCGTAGCTTACAAACTACTTAAACCTAGGTAAACTAACCTACGGACAAACACACACAACCATGCCCCAGGGAGGACTCGAACCTCCACGGCGAGCAACCGCGCGCTCCGCAGCGAGACGCTTAAGACCGCTCGGCTACTCCCCGGAGGCTATAACCGGAACGTTGCTGTACATCGTTGATAGACAACAACGATCGACAGGAATAAAGAAAGTGGAAAGTAAAATTTGGAATCAAATGATTAATGTTTAAATGAAAAAAATGCGGAACAAAGGGGATAATTTGAAAAAAAAAAAAAAAAAAAAAAAAAAAGAGTAACTTATTGATGTGCGGTCGCCAGCTCGTTGTACGAGCGAATAATTTAGTGGGATCTCAATAATAGCACAGTTAATTAACAACGTGAAAAAATTACGTAAAATTTTGGTGCGCAGGAAATCTGAGTGTGCGCGTCAAATCCGGTACAAAGGACACTGACAATATACTAATTACAGAGAAACAGTTCATTAACACAAGGGTTGAATGTAAGACAGTGAAAAGTAAGCAATAGCCACGCAAATGCAACATGCAGTAGATCGTGCAAAACTCTCACCTCAATACTTACTATTTACAGCTTTAAATAATTAATTGTTTATATTAGTACTAGAAATTGTTGAACAGCGAGTATGCCATGTGCTTTAGCAATAATCAAGTTGCGACTGAACTATTAACTGTACTAATAGCAAGCTGTTGTTGTTGTTGTTGTATATTTCAGAGTTTCAATTATCCTGTTTAACTAAATAGTTCAGCTACATATGCATCCTACAGTTAAACTAATCATGGCTTTCACGCCGGAACAGGCGTGGAGGGAAGTGTGTGGGGAAAAAACCGCAGAGGAAGACCAAGAGATGGATACAGTAAGCAGATTCAGACAGATGTAGTTTGCCGTTCTTATGTGGAGATGAAGAGGCTTGCTCAGGATAGGGTATTGTGGAGAGCTGCATCAAACCAGTCTCCGGACTGAAGACCACAACAACAACATCTTACATGAACTACGAAAAATGATAGGAGATACCCACTATATGTCTTTTACCGGAAACAGAAATTGGAATTGGAATGTCTAATATTTGTCTTGTTCCAATTCTTTGTTTCCTGATATGATACACTCTAACACATGAAAACGAACGAGAAAAGCTTGTTTCAGGAACTGTATGTTAATTTCATATCTAAACGGGAATCTAGTTCACTCACTAATAAGTAAAAAAAATGTATTTTCGACAATTAGCTGCAGATAAAATCAACGACGCGTGCATAATTTATCCTCACGACATTGTGCAGTAATTTTCTTCACAAATTTATTCAAGTTAAAAATATATAGGTGTCTGCTGCGTGATCTACTCGTCAGTCAATCTTTATTAATTTGTGAATTAAAATCATCTCAACACAAGAACCGAAGTTCGCTTCTGTTACTCCTAGTTTTCTCTGACGACTTTCATCAGCCAGGCTATTTATCATCCTGCATTTATGATACCTAATGGAAGTACTATAGTGTTTGCAGAGACTAGCCTGCTTAGCCATAACAGGCGGAATTAGCAGCACACCAACTGCTGGGATGGAAACCATGCTGGATATGCCCCCATTACACCTTTGGGTCAAGATGGAGGCAGCGGCTGGTGCATACAGACTCAAATCTGGCAACAACTGGAACTCTTTGGGATATCCAGAATCACACACTAAAATAGTGAGTGAGGTAAATATAGGAAAGGTTGGGGAAATGCCAGCCGACTATATTATAACCCCATACTGCTTCAACAAGCCTTTCAATATAACAATTGGAAGTAGGAAGCAATGGGAGAAAATAGTTCGACACCGTACGGGGGATATTGTCTGGTTCACTGACGGGTCGAAATCAGACCGAGGCGTTGGGGCCGGGGTATACGGGGTGCAGCCAAGACTGGAGGGCGTCATCTCTCTAGGGAAACTGGCCTCAGTATTCCAGGCCGAAATCACTGCCATCAGGGCGTGTGTGGAGGAGAATTTGCGTAGGTGCTACAAAGATCGTAGCATCTATATCTATTCAGACAGCCAGACAGCCCTGAGATCACTGGCAGCTCCTGCAACAAGGTCTAAAATGGTTACAGAATGTCACAGGGTTCTGGTAGAGCTAGGGGAAAGCAATAGAGTAAACCTATTGTGGGTCCCTGGCCACTCGGGGATCAGTGGCAGCGAACATGCCGACAGATTAGCCAGGATGGGGGCAGAGACTCCATTTATTGGACCGGAACCTGTCCTGACAATCACCAAGGCAATGATCAAATCGGAGCTACGTAACTGGCTCAGAAGACAGCACGTAGAATATTGGACCAAAGTCTACCAACAAAAACATGGCAAGGTAATGATGCCAAAGCCAAGTTTTAAAAGAAGCTCTGCAATCCTGGGCCTGAACAGGAGAGAGATTAGACTCATGGTTGGATTGCTGACAGGCCATGGGAATTTCAAAAAACACCTAGATACAATGGGAATAACAGAAGAGGACCCTAAATGTAGGATCTGTGATGACGGTGATGTAACTGCATCACGTCTAATCTTCGAATGCATTGCATTGGAGAGTAAAAGGCACAGAACATTTGGGACAACTAGACCCGAAGAAATTGTGTCTAATAAAGAACTGGTAAAGGGACTCCTTGCACTGTTCAAGGGCATTGGTTGGCTTTACTAGATATACAGGGAGCGATACCGCACAATAAACTTAGTTTCGGTGCGGGCAGTGGCGGGTTAGACCAAGACTGTTTTTGGCTTCCCTGGAAAAATCAAATCAAATGAAATCAATCAATGTTTACCTCTCTTGTTCGCTTCTTAAAAACACTCAAAAGTACAACACTGTGGCATTATTCACACAAAACATACGAATATTCACAAGACTTCTCATGACAGCCAAGCAACGTATAGGACCAAGATGGCGGAAAGAACCACGTGACTCGATTTCAGCCAATCACGAGCCGCAGACAGCGCCAAACGGAACGGAAAAGGGTGGCCATACTTTCCCTATACAGAGCTTTAGATTGGAGACTGTTGGCACTTAACAATTGGCAAACACAGGCTCTTCTTGGCGACGAATGTTAATTACAATTTTGGGCCCACAGCATTCCCTTGATGCAATTATTAATTATTTCATCTGTGCCCGTATGAATAAATAAAATTGCCTCTTCGCCGTCTCCTCCACTAGTGACAAACCAACACGCATTCTCCTTCGCGTACTTTTGCCGTACACCATTGAGCGCACCATCTCACGATTCCGTCTGTCCTCTCCCAAGTCACAACCACGACTTCTACTCCATCTCGCTGTGCGCCTCTGCGCTACCAGCGATAAAAAAAACTCCCTACTCAAAGATGATTCTTTACAATAGCAAAGCCCTTGCTAACCCAGCGTGTCTACTGCATTTATAATATTATTTTTGACATATACGGAAATTAGCAGGAACATGCAAATATGTTACAGAAACAAAATATACAAATACATAATAAATTACAAAAAATACAAATAATGAGGAAAAATACATGAAGCATCGTTTTATATATCACCCTGTACGCACACACATTCGCCGTCGAGAACAACGTACTGCGTTCTATTACTTAGGAAGTCTTCCAGCCAGTCACAAATCTGTGAACCTATTCCATAAGCTCGTATCTTCGTTAGCAGTCTGCAGTGTGGCACCGCGTCGAACGCCTTTTTGAAGTCGAGAGAAAAACAGAATCCGCCTGTTGCCCTTCATCCATGGCTCGCAAGATGTCCTGTGAGAAAAGGGCAAGCTGAACGATGTTTCCTAAACCCGTGCTGATTCATAGAAACAATTAGAGTGGTGTGATCCTAAAGTTTGATAAAAGCAGAAAATTTTTGCTGTATATTCCTACACCAACGTTTCCTTCTTTTTCCATTAATGACCTGTCTGTGTAGCTGATTTTCGGGGTATCTCTGACTGATTGTTTCTAGTGCTGTACTTTTCATTAATGATGGATCTGTTTCACTTTTTTTATAATCATCATTTATATCTAATTGATTCTGTAGTTGGGGAAGAAGAGTTGGAGAGAGTGGGAAAATAAATTTCTCAGCAGTGATACTGTAAATCTTATATTTTCTACTTTTCCGATGAAGCTAATCTGTGTTTTTAACTTTCTATTATTTTTACATGACTCAGTATGTTTTGTCCATTGGTCGTGATTGGGAAGACGATTACGTTTTTCATATTGAAGTAGTGCTAACCTTTGGATACTTGTTTCAATGGGTTCTAGCCCAGTGAGAATTGTCATTGCTGCTAGAGGAGTAGTTTTTACTCCACCAGTCATGATTCTTAGGGCTTGGTTCTGGACTATTTCTAACTTAATGATAAATCTCAAGCATAGAATTAAAATTGGTGATGCGGCCGGGAATCGAACCCGGACCTCTATGCTTATTAGGTAGACGTCTTAACCGTTAGACTACCACACCACTAACAATTAAGGCGCCTCGGAATAGTCTAAGTACGATTTCCCTCCACAACACAAACTTTAATTCAGCGTCAGTGTTCCAAAGATAATTGCCACTACTGCCAAGGCTCTCCATGCAGCGGAATAGCACAACGGCAATGGGGATATTGGAACAATCTTGTTTAAATTATATAAATATCAAATTAATACAAATAAACAATCCCTGAGATGGATTTTCGTCTCAAGTATGTCAAAGACAATAATGATAAATCGAAAGCATAGTGGCAATAATCTTTGGAACACAGTAGCTGAATTAAAGTGTGTGACGTTTCGTGTCAGGATAGCTCAGTCGGTAGAGACCTCGCCCACGAAAGGCAAAGGTCCCAGGTTCGAGTCCCGGGTCCGGCACAAAATTTTACCTGCCAGGAAGTTTCATATCAGCGCTGCAGAGTGAAGTTTCATTCTGCACCTTTACACTATTTATCTCCCATTCCATTCTCGAATAGCTCGCGGGAAGAAAGAACACCTGAATCTCTCCGTTCGAGCTCTGATTTCTCGTATTTTATTCTGATGATCATTTCTACCTATGTAAGTGGGAGTTAACAATATATTTTCGCATTCGGAGGAGAATGTTGGCGATTGGAGTTTCGTAAGTAGCCCACGCCGCAGCGATAAGCGCCGTTGTTGTAATGATTCCCATCCCAGACCCTGTATCATTTCCGTAACGCTGTCTCCCCTGTATCGTGACAATACGAAACGAGCTGCCCTTCTTTGGACTCTTTCTATGTCCTCCGTCAAACCCACCTGATAAGGATCCCACACTGGGCAGCAATACTCCAAAAAAGGACGGACAAGCGTAGTGTGTGCAGTTTCTTTTGTAGTTCTGTTGCATGTTTTAAGGGTTCTGCCAATAAAACGCAGTCTCTGGTTCGCCTTTCCCACGACATTATCTACGTGTTCTTTCCAATTTAAGTCAGAAGTAGTAGTAATTCCTAGGTATTTTGTGGAGTTTACGGCCTTCACTTTTGATTGAGTAAACAAAGTTTAAAAGATTTCATTTCGTGCTCAAGTGGACGACTTCATACTTCTCATTATTTAGAGTCAATTGCCAATTTATACACCATAATGATGTCGTATTCAGATCGTTCTGCAGTTGGTTTTGATCTTCAGATGATTTTACTAGACGGTAATGACGGCGTCATCTTCAAACAATTAAACATAGCTGCTCAGAGTTTCTCCAAAAAAATTTCAAATGTTTGTATAGTTTATTGGACTTAACTATGGGGTCATCAGTCCCTAAACTTACAAACTACTTACGAACTAGCTAACTCTAAGGACGGCACAAATGTCCATGCCCGGAGGGGGATTCTAACCCCCGACCGTAGTGGCCGTGCAGACCGTGACTGGCGCGCCTCAGTCCCCTCGGCCATCGCGGCCGGCTCAGATTTTCTCCCAAATCGTTTATGTCGATAAGGAACAGCAGTGGACCAATAACACTACCCTGTGGAACGCCCGATATCACCTCTGTTTTAGTCGATGCCTTACCATCGATTACTACGAACTGTGTCCTCTCTGACAGGAAGTCACCTATCCAGTTGCAAATTTGGGGCGATATACCATAACCACGCAATTTGATAAATACCCGTTTAATATTGCCATATAGCAAGAGCCCCATAAATAACATATTTTAAAGTCATTTGAAATATTAAATCAGATAAAATGTAATTAGGATAAATATTCAATTCAGTTTTTTCTTCCTTGCAATCGATAGGCTACGTAAAAGATATACAAAGAAACTCTAATTATAATATCACTGTAACTAATTAAAATCTTTGACTTTTACTATAAAAGTAATAATCCAATCGAACTCGCTCTGTTTTCTATTGTCTGCTCTGTTCTGATTGTTCTGTTGTCTGAATTATACTGATAAGATCTGCCACTACAATATGCTGAAACGATCATTATTAACTATTGATTATTGTTCTTAACGAATTGTACAAAATCTTCAGATATAAAATGGATACTCAGGTACGAATTATATGCTTTCTGTTCAAATTAATAAATCGCCTTATTTAAAGTTAACTTCAGTCAGTTGTTCAGTTAGTTACCTATTTTTCCAGTCCCTCCATTTAGTGATCATGCTGTTTTCAGGTATAACTATTACGACTTTGGATGGTTCGCTAATTAAACACGCTAAACTTACGTATCTCGTGTAGCTTGCCATATTATCTGTGACTAATTAAACATTTTGCAATATTTATTGGCTTAGAACCTGCAATCACTTTTATGTAATGAACAGCTCGAAGTCTGATTAGCCATTAATCTGTATCAATTATTAATTTTCATTCATTAAATTACCTTCATTCAAAATTATGCTACACGGGGATTGAATCTTAATATTCCGAACCTCCATCCAATGTCGGCGGAAGTTACGCAGATTACAACCAGTCTCACTACAGCTTATCAACAAGACCAACTACACCGCTGTTTAAGGTAACTATTCGTCGAATTCTGTAGGTTGCGTGTTCTGCAAGATGTTTTAAACTATTAAATGTTTGGCCATTTCACTTCATTTCAATTTTTTTAAATTAACAGTTCGTCTAAATTGAAGGCTTAGTCACTGATTATTATTATAGAATAGTTCAACAACTTCTGTACGGGCAAATTTTTCAATCCTAAATAGTCAGGCAAGCAATTACACTACACCCGCTTGTGAGATATCTTCATTCCTAGATCTTCTCCCAATGTTGTTGTTGTGGTCTTCAGTCCGGAGACTGGTTTGATGCAGCTCTCCACAATACCCTATCCTGAGCAAGTCTCTTCAACTCCACATAAGAACGGCAACCTACATCTGTCTGAATCTGCTTACTGTATCCATCTCTTGGTCTTCCCCTGCGATTTTTTTCCCCATACACTTCCCTCCAACGCTAAATTCACAATTCCTTGATGTCTAAGAATGTGTCCTACCAATCTATCCCTTCTTTTAGTCAAGGTATGCCAGGTTCCTTTTCTCCCCAATTCAGTTCAGTAGCTCCTCATTAGTTACACGATCCATCCACCTAATCTTCAGCATTCTTCTGTAGCACCACATTTCAAAAGCCGCAATCCTCTTCCTGTCCGCACTGTTTATCGTCCATGTCTCACTCCCATACAAGGCAACACTCCATACAAATGCCTTCAGAAAGAAATTCCTTAGGTTTAACTCAATATTCGATGTTAACAAATTTCTCTTTTTCAAGAACGCTTTTCTACCCATTGCCATTCTGCATTTTATATCCTCTGTACTGCGACCATCATTTGTTATTTTACTGCCCAAGTAACAAAACTCATCTACCTCCTTTATTGCTTCGTTTCCCAATCTAATTCCTTCAGCATCACCTGATTTTCTTACACTGCACTCCATTGCCCTAGTTTTGCTCTTGTTAATATTCATCTTATATGCACCTTTCAGCACACTGTCCATTCCGTTCAATTGCTCTTTCAGGTCCTTTGCTGTATCTGACAGAATTACTATGTCATCGGCAAAACGCAATGTTTTTAATTCTTCCCCCTGAACTTTAATTCCTTCTCCAAATTTCTCCTTGCTTTCCTTTATAGCTTGCTGAATGTACAAATTGAACAACAATGGAGAAAGACTACAACCCTGTCTTACTCCCTTTCCAACCATTGCATCCCTTTCATGCCCTTCAAATCTGACAACCGCTGTCTGGTTTTTGTACAAGTTGTAAATAACCTTATGTTCTCTATTTATTCTTCCTGCTTGCTTCAGAACTTGAAAGAGTTTATTCCAATCAACATTGTCAAAAGCCTTCTCCAAGTCTACAAAATCTAGAAATGTAGGTTTGCCTGTTCTTAATCTATCTTCTAGGATAAGCCGTAAAGTGAGTATTGCCTCCCGTGTTCGTACATTTCTCCTGAACCCAAACTGATCTTCCCCGAGGTCGGCTTCTACCAGCTTTTCCATCCTTCTGTATATAATTCGCGTTAATATTTTGCAGCCATGACTTATTAAACTGATGGTTCTATAGTTCTGCCAATACAGCTTGTTTTTAACCGGATGAAACCTCGTCTTTCGCGGTCCGCACGACCGGGACAAAAATCTGATCCAATTGACCCACCAGTTGGAAACTACACGGCAAGCCATTCTGTAAGCTATATCCGGCACCTATACGATCGTCTCCATGGGAGAACTACAGCTTGTATTGCTGCAAAAGGACGTTATACACGGTACTATCGTCGAAATTGTGCTCGCTCTTTAGTCTGTACGTATGGATCTCTCTGCGTGATCGAGTGTTTTATACAGTCTCACGAATGTACCCAATAAAATTCCCTTCTACCGGCTCGGCGAATTCATGGTGTTGTTTTGGCCCGCTTTAGGTTACGGTAGTAACACTAAAACTGGCCCTTTGCGAACGTCTTTTGACAGCTCGGAATTTAAATAAAAATAACGGCTTAACCATTCATCTGACACGAAAATGGAATAACCTAATTTGTAGAGGAGAAAATTCTCTACATCTTTGCTCTGTTATGTTTCTATCATATCTCGTAGCGTTTCAAAGATATTTGCAAAAATAACGGCGATTTTGGGATGTATGTCTGTCTGTCCGTAACGTGTTCTCTATTTTTAAGACGAACCGTTCAACCGATCAGCACCAAATTTTACAGACATGATTGTAGGCCGCCAGAGACCAGAACCTCCCTTTTTCAAATTTTTCGGACAAAAAAATACGGCAGTAATAACAAAAAACGCCGTTTCGATTTGACGATATCTGTCTCGCTGTAACGTGTTCCCACTTTTTAGGTCGAACCGTTCAACCGATCGGCACGAAATTTTATAGACATAATTGTTGGCTACCAGAGACTAGAACCTCGCTTTTTCAAATATTTTGGACAAGAAATACGTAAGTAATACCAAAAAAAGCCGTTTGTAATGTAATTTTAATTGCAAATAAACGGTTAATCTGACGCGAATATTGAATAATCGAATTTGTAGAGCAGAAAATTCTCTACAACTTTGTTCCCTTATGTTTTTTTTCATATCTCGCATCGTTTGAGAGATATTTGCAAAAATAACGGAGTTTTGACACCCTCCATTGAATTAACGAAAACCAGCCGTTCGCAGATGTCACGTGACATTCCTCGCCCAGAACTCTCTCTGGCATACGCCATCTTGCGTTGCGTATTTGATGATTTTCTTATTGTAACTTACACGTTGTCATTTCAAATCAATGGCCCACTGAAGAATTAACAAAAACACGTCGTTCTTCGTACGATAAATGATAATCTTCTGTCTACAAATACCATATTAGCATCAGTTACGAATGGCCATTAATAGTACGAGATCAAAGAACGCAATTCCTAACTACTAGCTGTAGTGTATTGGGCAACGCGTTGAACTGTGACGTTGAAGTTCACTGCTTCGGAACCCGGTACTAACTAATTTTTTTTCCTAAATGTGTTTCAAACGGTCTTATTTATTAATTTTTTTTATTATTTATATTATTATTTTGGTCTAAAATGTTTGCAAAAAACTTATAAAACTACAATTCCAAAGTAGGCCGTAAAACACGTCAGTACGATTTTTTTTTTTTTTTTTTTTTTTTTTTCACTATCGAGACGGGTGGTCGCCTTCGTCTTATGCTGCCCGGGGAACTGAGGTTCGCGTTGGGTTGCCTACGCGGCAGGCTGCATGTGATGCACAATTGAATACCTCCCTGGAATAAGGATGTAACCATCAAATCAGTAAGTTTTCAGGAGAGAGGAAAATTATTTGTGGGGTCTATTTCGTGATATACACTATTGTATCGTGTTGCATATGCTAGTGTACAAATGTGTTCAGCTATTAAAAGCAATGTTTTATTATTGTAACTTAAGGTTTTACAAATAACATAATAATTGGTAGTGATATAATGGAAAAAGGAAGTATGATCAGCAATATATTTTGGAGTATTTCTTATATGTAACATAAGAGACATATTGTACATGCACTTAGTACTAAAATTGAAGACTTTTAGAAGGCTTCAAGTACTTGTCGATTCCAAATTGGAATGAAAGGAGATTTTATAATTTAGACATGATTAAGACAACGCAAAACCCAGAAAAAAAGATTTTGGGACTTCAAAACTACTACATTCTGCAAGTGCCCAATTTCACAAAGTGTACGCATGTATATAACACATCATTTTGCCTAAATTCCCCACCATAGCGTCACTGTCCAAGTTGCAAAATATGGCTGAGAACGTCAATTTAAAGCCTAAGATTTTGCGAAACAGTTAGGTCAGAGACACGAAATCGAAGCCAAATATCTACAGATTACGTTAATACGAGTATTCAAAACCACTGACAGCCTATAGAAGTACTTATTTAAATAACATACAAACTCGAAAATCAGATCCAAAACGTCGAAACTAACAATTCCTTTCACACGATTAATAACTGACAGAAGAGGGTTAATTTAGTCTGCCTGCTATACAATGCTGCCACTTTACGCGTGCGTGCGTGCAGATGATCAGCATCTGTGGTATAAATAATGCACGGAAGTAATAAAGTTGTGATCTCGTACATTTGTTCTGGTTTAATCACACCCGTTAAAAAATACATTTCGCCACCCTAATGTAGTAGTAAAGTTGGTAGATCAGTGAATAGAAGAAACGGCAGCAGCAGTGAACAGAAGACACGGTGGCCTTCGTTACACACTAGGCAAACCTCGCGCGGTACTTTAAACAGTCTGTAGAGCGTGTTTCTGGCTGGAATTCAACAATACTTGTTCATTGTTGCTGAAGGTTGGGTGGTGGTTACCTGATCAATTTTTTTTTTTAATTGGCAAGATATATTTTAGTGCCCCAGCCTCGTCGCCGCTTTTGTGTCTCGTTTCCGTCGTAGGTGTCGGTGGCCGAGTAGAAAGAGACCGACACAGAAATAAAGGATGCACGCTTGTGCAGGTAGGAGGTGACCAGCCAGTGGGACAGCAGAAACTAGAAACACTAGAGTAAATTAGAACGAGATATATATATTGCACAGAATTTATACAATACTTAACTTTTACATAGCTCAGTACGGCAGATTGCTGATACATAGTTGAGGCCTGCCTAGTGCCTATCCGATAGCCAAGTCTTCACTGGTTCCTATCTGATTCCGAAGTGTTAACTGGTTCCTATCTCAGTCCCAAGTGAACGATGTCGTTCAGTGGTGGCCACGAGCGGAGTTGCAGCAGAGGGCGCTCGTGGCTGACGTCGTAAGAACGCCGCGCCGTGCGTGCATGGCGGAGCGCGGCGAAAGTAGGTGGCGCGCACTTTGGACTTGGGCGACACCACATATTTAGCCCTGAACGTTGTGCACGATGCTTGCCTAGACAATAAGACACTGGAGACAACAAGTAAGAAGCCAAGGCTCAACTAAGCATCGATTACAACTTACAGACCTCCTGGTACCTCTCTTTGTTGGCAAAGTTTTCAGTCTAACTATAATATTCATTACACAAATTAGTGTCAATTTTTAATTTTAGCACAAGTGACACAAAAAAGAAAAGTTCTGGTGGGGGGGGGGGGTGAACCCTCTCGACGCCCCCCCCCTTTATACGCCCCTGTGTATCGCCCATATGACCAAAATATATCGTCAGATTGCTTTCCACAGAGAAGGTTGATTGCGCCCATGACTGTATAAATGATATCCACGCCGCGGTGGAGTAGCCGAGCGCTCTAAAGCCCCTCGCTGCGGAGCGCGCGGTTGCTCGCCGTGGAGGTTCGAGTCCTCCCTGGGCATGGGTGTGTGTGTTTGTCCGTAGGTTAGTTTACCTAGCTTTAAGTAGTTTGTAAGCTACGGACTGATGACCACGCAGTTTGGTCCGATAGAATTACAAACATTTGAACATTTGAACAGAAAAATCAAAAAAAAAAAAAAAAAAAAAAAAAAAAAAAAAAAAAAAACACACACACACACACAGCCAGATGTATATGCACATACGAAATGTGAACAAGAAGAAAACGCATTCGCAATACTGGTTCACTCCAACATTCCCATCAACAGACGAAAATAACACGACACAAACAGTATTTCGCGCGCAACTTTTCAGAACAAAACTCCCAAAGTACAAATGAACAACTTCCAGCTGTATTCATACGCCGAATATTACCATTGGCGTAATGCATAGAACGCAGTTTCGTCCGATAGATTTACAAACATTTGAACATGATATGCAAGTAGGTAATTTGCAGCAATCACTCATTCTTTTCGTAAGAAACTCCTTTATTTTTCAGATCTAGATTACGGCCATTATGAAACTTCTAACCCGATTCAAGCTGTGACATCTTGCTCGTCTATCGAATCACTAGTCTTAGTCAGAGGTGCATCAAAAAATTGCATCATCTTCTCTTTCCCGAGAACTCTATCTGGTTGAATTCTTCTCCGTCGAATATCTTCCCTTCCTTCTCTTATCCGAGAAACAATGCTGTCATTCACTGCCGCGGAATCGTAGTTTGTACAAGGAAGAGTGATGTTCCCAGCAAGATCTACAGCACGTTCTTGTAATTCCGGTATGTCCGAGGCATAGAAAAACCCTTCAGCGAATACTGTTAGAAGAAACAGATCAATTATTCCACGTACAACCATGCTCCCATTCTACACCAGAAGTAGTTTTGAAAATATATTAAAGAACACGTTTCGCCTGTTATTCTTCACAACCTTCCATTTCCCCCTCACTGACATGTGACTGGTGGATCCCAGTGACGACAAGTTAGAACACTGATAATGGCAAGCCACTTGCCGAAATCTAGATCTGCAAAATAAAGCAGATTTGTTACATATAACAAAAGGAACGAATGATTGCTGCAAATCACCTATTTGGAAAGAAAAATATTTCGGTTTAAGTGAAAAAAATCTATGATCCTTCCAGACCAGAAGACTCATTGTAGCACGGCGCTCAAATTATTAATTATAATTAAGTGGCATACCTACGAGAAAGAATTTTGAAACCAGTAATATTGATGAAGACGCTAAAAGCATCTTCAAATCAAAATTGCAAGGGGAGACACGGGAGGAAATGAAGTCTCAGATAATGAAAGCAGCAGAAGAATCTCTTCCAACTAAAAGGAAGAATATCTGGTGGAATGACAAGTGCAACGAAGCATTGGACAACAGGCAAACGCTTTAGCAAAAATTTAAATCGAGTGCGACACAAATCAGCCTGGAAAGGTTCAGGGAAGGTAGAAAAATAGCATCCTACACAATCAGAAACGAAAAGAGACCTTTCGAAAAATTATCCCTTCAACAAATACGGGTACACTTCACACTCTACACATATAAAGAGACTATTACCAATCCCTCAAAAGACACTTAAACGGGTATGAACCAGCCAGTTTAAATTTTCGTGACAAATCAGGGACATTAGGTACAAATGACCAAGAAAACTGCTATATTTTAGCACATTATTTCAAAGACCTTCTCAATTGTAAAGCGCCCCTCGGAATTCAAAACTACAGAAGAAATTCCTCCAGAATCAGATCCACCATCTCTAGATGAAGTTCGGCAAGCTATGAAATCCCTCAAGGACAACAAATCTTCTGGTGAAGATGGAATCACAGCTGAACTTTTGAAACTAGGCGAGGAAAAAGTAACACTATACGTCGGTACAATATTATTAAAGAAATTTGGCGAACCGAGAAGATCCCAGAAGATTGGAGGACGGCAGTTATACATCCATTCCACAAAAAGGGTGACAGATCAGACGTGAACAATTGCAGGGGATTTCCCTTCTATCCGTTCCATACTGGGTCCTTTCCAGATATTATTAAACGGAATTGAACCCGTTCTCGATGCACAAATAGGAGAATATCAAGGTGGATTTAGAAAAGGGAGAAGATGTTCAGAGCAAATAATAAATCTTAAAAACGTAATTAGAACACGTGCTGGTCAACCACGTGTTACAACCTTTATTGATTTTAGAAAAGCATATGACTCAATAGACGGAGAAAGCGTCATTAGAAGTCTGGAGGAATTCGGAATTGATAGGAAAACTAGAGAGATTGTTAATCAAACATTGACAGATACGAAGTACAAGGTGAAATTTCGAGGCAACATTTCAGAGCCTTTTAAAATACAAACAGGTTTGAGACAAGGGGATGGACTCTCCCCAATCTTATTAAACATCACTCTAGAAAAGATAATAAGGGAGACATTGGCGGAATACAGACAAGAAAAAGTGAAGGGAATTTCTTTTGGAGGATTAGTCAAAGGGCTTAAGATAAGTGCGCTAGCTTTTGCAGATGATATTCCTCTACTCTCCATAAATATACCCGATGCAATCAAAGAGACAGAAATCTTATCAAAGCATGCAGCTAAATTTGGTTTACATATATCACAAGAAAAAACTAAATTCTTGTCTAACAAATTTAAGAAAGAATGAAACTTTCACTCTGCAGCGGAGTGTGCGCTGATATGAAACTCTTGGCAGATTAAAATTGTGTGCCGGAACCGGGACTCGAACCTGGGACCTTTGCCTTTCGCGGGCAAGCGCTCTACCACTGAGCTACCCCGACACGACTCACGATGCCGCCTCACAACTTTACTTCCGCCAGTACCTCGCCTCCTACTTTCCAAACTTCACAGAAGTTCTCCTGCGAAACTTGCAAGACTAGCACTCCTGGAAGAAAGGATATGGTGGAGACATGGCTTAGCCACAGTCTAGGGGATGTTTCCAGAATGAAACTTTCACTCTGCAGCGGAGTGTGCGCTGATAGGAAACTTCCTGGCAGATTAAAATTGTGTGCCGGAACCGGGACTCGAACCTGGAAAAGGCAAAGGTCCCAGGTTCGAGTCCCGGTTCCGGCACACAATTTTAATCTGCCAGGAAGTTTCAAATTTAAGAAAGTTAACAAATTCCACAGAATTATTGGATGCATCGAAAGGGTCAAACCCTTTAAATATTTCGGAGAAACAATAACGGATACTGGCATAGAAAAAGAAGCTGTGAAACTTCGAGTAGCTAAACTCAGTAGGGCGCAAGTTCTAACAATGAAGCTGAACAACAAAAAAATGCTTATCTCGAAATGTGAAGTTATTACACTACAAGACAGTGACGAGAACAGAAGTACAATATGCAGCAGAAACACTATACATCAAGAACGAAGGACTAGTAGATGAGCTCCAGAGAAAGAAAAGGGTAATTCTGAGGAAGCTACTTGGTGGACAACAAAAATGGCGAAACATGGGTAAAGATGAGCAATGAGAAGGTCTATAAATTTATTAAACCAGTTACAACAGAAATGAGAAAGAGAAGGCTTATGTTCTTCGGTCTTCTGGGGATGACAGCAGATTAACGAAGAAAATCTTCAATTTAATTCAACAGAGGAAAACACCTAACTGTTCGTTGCAAGGAATAAAGAAAGACCTCGTGGAACTTGGACTCACAGAAATGGACGCGATGGATAGGGACAGTTATAGAAAGGCAGTAACTGAATTGGAGGTTTTTCAGGAGGCCCCAAGAAAGAAGACCGACAGGAAACTGACAGCTGAACATCTGGCGAAAATGGCAGCAGGCAGAAGCGCAGCCCTAGAGAAGAGAAAGAAGAAACTGAATGTGAAATAAAATTTGCAACGCGGTCCTTAGTTGGCCAATTCGTGAAAATAAACGAATAAATAAATAAGTGGCATATTATGCCAATGGAGAGCGATCAAAATTTATATAAAACACACTTACTTCATCCAAGATAACTAGTTTATTAGTTGCTTTTTTATTTTTTATTTTTTTTTATACCGGTTTCGATTAACTATGTCATCATCTTCAGAAACAACCTTTTATAACAATTTTCTCCTATTTCCAATAAAATAAATACTTACTTGTGATAATGAAGTATACGAAAAAGAACATTCTCAAAGATTAAAATTTGTTTCACCAAATTGGATCGTCATCTGTATTGCACATTTCAAAAATTGTGTGTGTTCTTGCCACAAGTAAGAAGGAAACTGACTATGGTCAGTCGAATCCTTCCTCAGGCATGGATGTTTGTGTCGTCTTTAGTATACGTTAGATGATAGTCAAGTCCCTTAAGCTTTACAAACATTTGAACATTTACTAGCTAGAGGAACATCAATGTTTGTATACAGGAATAGGCATCAAGAGTTTTCGTGGTACTTTGCACGAGAAAATAGTTCGGTATACTGCCGCACAAGAGGCAAAGCTATAAGAGAAGTTATCGAGAGAAGGGAGTATAAAGCTATATAGTACGAAAAGCTTCAGCACCGTACGTGGTTTTAATTATGCCATCAATGGTGCAAAAGGGGTAGCAAGTTGTAGCAAATACTTGATTAGGAAAGCATTTTTAAACCTAAATCTATTAAAATTTATGTTCAGAAATAGAAACAATCGGTGCAGACTATCTAGTCTACGCGAGCAAAACAGCGGGAAGTAAGCCAGTCTGAAAATATATATATATATAGGTAGTGCTTGACTGTTGCGACACCCTGTGAGGGTGTAAATAATGAAAAGTGTGAAGTAACACACATGACCACTAAAAGAAATCAGCTGAACTTCAATTACACGATAAGTCAGTCAGACCTTAAGGTCGTAAATTCTACCAAATACTTAGGAGTTAAAATCACGAACACCTTAGACTGGAGAGAACACACAGAAAATATTGTCCGGCCGAGGGGACTGAGGCGCTTCGGTCACGGTCTGCACAACGACTACAGTCGGGGGTTCGAATCCCCCCTTGGGACTGATGACCCCGTAGTTAAGTCCGTTAAGCTTCACAAACATTTGAACATTTTTTTTTTAGAAAATATTGTGGGGAAGGCGAACCAAAGGTTACGTTTCATCGGCAGAACGCTTCGAAGATGCACCAGCTCCACCAAAGAGACTGCCTACATCACACTTGTGCGTCCTCTCCTGGAGTACTGTTGCCCCTTGTGGGACCCTCACCAGGTGGGACTGACGGAAGACATTGAGAAGGTTCAGAGAAGGGCAGCTCGTTTTGTTTTATCACGTTACGGGGGGGAAAGCGTCACGGAAATGTTGCACGAATTGGGGTGGAAATCATTAAAAGAAAGACGTTATTCATTGCGGCGTGATCTGTTTGCAAAGTTTCAATCACCGACTTTTAATTATGAATGTGAAAATATTTTGCTAGCACCCACCTACTCAGGAAGACATGACCAACCCAATAAAATAAGAGAAATCAGATCGAAAACGGAACGATTAAGGTTTTCTTTCTTCCCGCGTGCTATTAGAGAATGGAACGGTAGAGAAAAGTTATAAAAGTGGTTATTAAACCCTCTGCCAGGCACTTGAATGTGATTTGCAGAGTATCTATGTAGATGTAGATGTAGATACCATGTGATTAGTTCACGTGAACAGAAAATAGATCAGCTTTATAATTTTAAGCCACATAGCCTCAAGTATTTTGAATTCTTTTGGACCAGAGACATTAATACTTTCACACGACATATACATTGCTTTTCTCAGAGATAGTTATTTCCATTAGGGTCTTAGGGGGATGAAACTAAAGCTTCTAAATCATACTTTGAAGATGTTACATCCTTATTGCACTGTCTTCGCACTGTTTGCAACTTTTACAGTAACTTTCCGACTTGTATATTCTTTTCCACTCTGTCTTAGATACTTCCTTTTCACATCTTTCGATTCATCTATATTTATTTTTCGCCTACGGGCTTTATTTAATTGATGTATTACACCTGGTGATGAACCAACACAAGTACTATCCGCCATCTTGACTGATGTTGAATCATTATTCCAAGGAGGCAAAAGTTCAGCTGGTTGTAAACCTTCATGTTCAAATATATGACGCAAGATGACACCACAGCATAGAGGCATGCAGATACATCCTATTTCCAATGAAAATCACACTTTTAGATAATTTGTGGGTTACATCGTTATTCCAGGGAGGTATTCAATTGCTCCCTAGGACCACATGTCCACCGGTGGGCATTTAAACACATACATAGAAGTATAACAAACACAGATCAAAATCAAAAGGTGTATCCCCAGGGGCGCAGATATATCTTTCCTCGGGGGGGGGGGGATGTTAGAAGAATGAAGCGTTGTTGAAAAAGATTGTAGACATGAAGAGCAGTCTTTTCTGTTATACCTTGAAAATGACGGGCGTTCACCTCCAGAAATACTGGCTGTTGTCGAAGACGTCGCCCAACTGTATTCCCGTAAATTATTTGAACATAACCTACAGAATAAGCCCAATTTTCAGAACACAAGTAATCGCTGCAGAGATCAGTTAATTAGAAATACGTTTCTCACTACCACATCTGGCTCAAGTCATAAGTTGTCAGCACTGCCTACATCACACTTGTGCGTCCTCTCCTGGAGTACTGTTGCCCAGTGTGGGACTCTCACCAGGTGAGACTGACAGAAGAGATTGAGAAGGTTCAGAGAAGGGCAGCTCGTTTTGTTTTATCACGTTACGGGGGGGAAAGCGTCACGGAAATGTTGCACGAATTGGGGTGGAAATCATTATAAGAATGGCGATATTCGTTGCTGCGAGATCTATTTGCGAAATTTCTATCACACACTTTTACTTCTGAATATGGAAATATTTTGCTAGTATCCACCTACATAGGGAGACATGACCAGCCAAATAAAATAAATAAATAAATAAATAAAACGCACTGACGTGTTTCACGGCCCATTTTACATTTGTAGTTTTATAAGTTTTTGCAAACTTCTAGTACCAAAAAGATAATCTAAATAATAAAAAATTATCGTGATAAGATTACGACTCTACTATTGTGGTAATATCTATGCACCCAACACGTAATATTCTTTCTGACCGTATTTTAACAAACAGCCAAACTTGTATGATGTTTGAGTTTAGCTTTGACAAACATACCCTTTTTTGAATTATTACCTCTTTGAACTATCATTTCAATATCTCTCCCACATTTTTATTATATTTTTCCGTTAACATATTATCACCTGTCTTGCCATGTTAGTTCTAAGTTTATTTTCTTTGCCTGTACAGGTTGCGAATGACTATAGGCTGTAACGAACGTAGCGTACATTTGGCGTTCGGACGAGTGACTATAGCCTAGATGGAACACAGCGTACATTTGGCGTAGATGCATTGATTCTAATTAACGACTTTCAATATATTACACAAATAGTGAATAAACGCTTCGAAAAAAAAAATAAACAAGGTAATTTGTTGCAATGTATACACTACCCTTATGTTTCATTGAGGAACTACACTTTCCACAGAAATCTGAGACTTCCTTTATATACGAAACTACCTGTATCAGCACTTTGTACAAAATGTTCATTATTATAGTATCCTTCCAGTTTACGTGCATACGCTTCAGAAGACCATTCTTCAACTAGTTGTTACGTATTTCACGGAATTGTTCACGAAATAGAACACGCATTTTAGAGAGAGCATTCTTACATATGCACATTTCTAAACATTGAAGAACATAGCTCTATTTAATTAATAATCGTCTGAAACCCTTTTTGGTAAAAAAAAAAAAAATTTGAGGGGCGGATTTCGAACCACTGACCTTCAGCATCACAGTCGAACGCATTGCCCATTAAGCTACGGATACCAATGCGAAGATGCGTTCATTAATCTCGTACTATTGACGGCAGTTGTTAACTGAAGCTAATACGGCATTTTTAGACACCAGATACTCATTTGTTATTGTTGTTGTCGTCTTCAGTCCGGAGACTGGTTTGATGCAGCTCTCCACAATACCCTATCCTGAGCAAGCCTCTTCATCTCCACATAAGAACGGCAACCTATATCTGTCTGAATCTGCTTACTGTATCCATCTCTTCGTCTTCCTCTGCGGTTTTTACCCCACACACTTCCCTCCAACGCGAAATTCACAATTCCTTGATGGCTAAGAATGTGTCCTACCAATCTATCCCTTCTTTTAATCAAGGTACGCAAGAGATTTCTTTTCTCCCCAATTCTTTACATCCTCATTAGTTACGCGATCCACCCACCTAATCTTCAGCATTCTACTGTAGCACCATATTTTGTACGAAAAACGACGTGTTTTTGTTAATTCTTCAGTGGGCCATTGGTTTGAAATGACAACGTGTAAGTTACAATAAGAAAGTAGTCAAATACGCAACGCAAGATGGCGTATGCCAGAGAGAGTTCTGGGCGAGGAATGTCACGTGACATCTGCGAACGGCTGGTTTTCGTTAATTCAATGGAGGGTGTCAAAACTCCGTTATTTTTGTAAATATCTCTCAAACGATACCAGATATGAAAAAAAACATAAGCGAACAACGTTGTAGAGAATTTCCTTCTCTACAAAATACGTTATTCAGATCAATGGTTAGGCCGTTATTTTCATCTAAATTTCGAGCTGTCAAAAGACGATCGCAAAGGCCCACTTTTAGTGTTACTATCGTAACCTAAAGTGGGCCAAAAAGGAGAAATCAGATCGAATACGGAACGATGTAGGTGTTCCTTCTTCCCTTGCGTTGTTACAGAATGGGACGGTAGAGAAAAGTTATGAAAGTGGTTAAGCCGTTGTTTTCATTTAAATTTCGAGCTGTCAAAAGACGATCGCAAAGGCCCACTTTTAGCGTTACTACCGTAACCTAAAGTGGGCCAAAAAATAGAAAACGGATCGAAAACGGAACGATTTAGGTTTTCTTTCTTCCCTCGCGTTGTTACAGAATGGCACGGTAGAGAAAAGTTATGAAAGTGGTTAATGAACCCTCTGCCAGGCACTTAAATGAGAGCCGCGGTGGAGTAGCCGAGCGGTCTAAAGCGCCTCGCTGCGAAACGCGCGGTTGATCCCCGTGGAGGTTCGAGTCCTCCCTGGGGCATGGGTGTGTGTGTTTGTGGAGGTTCGAGTCCTCCCTGGGGCATGGGTGTGTGTGTTTGTCCGTAGGTTGGTTTACCTAGGTTTGAGTAGTTTGTAAGCTACGGACTGATGTCCACGCAGTTTGGTCCGATAGATTTACAGACATTTGAACATTTGAACTTAAATGTGATTTGGAGAGTATCTATGTGGATGTAGACATGACATGACATGACATCTTGCGACCCATGGACGAAGGGCAACAGGCGGATTGTGTTTTTCTTGACTTCAAAAAGGCATTCGACGCGGTGCCACACTGCAGACTGCTAACGAAGATACGAGCTTATGGAATAGGTTCACAGATTTGTGACTGGCTGGAAGACTTCCTAAGTAATAGAACGCAGTACATTGTTCTCGACGGCGAGTGTTCATCAGATACGATTGTATCGTCAGGCGTGCCCCAGGAGAGTGTGATAGGACCGCTATTGTTTTCTATCTATATAAATGATCTGATGGATAGAGTTAGTTGTAGTTTGCGGGTGTTTGCTGATGATGCTGTGGTGTATGGGAGGGTGTCGTCTTTAACTGACTGTAATAGCATACAGGATGACATAGACAAAATTTCTAGTTGGTGCGAAGAATGGCAGCTAGCTCTCAATGTAGAAAAATGTAAGGTGATGCGCATGAGTGGGAAAAACAACCCCATAATGTTCGAATACAGCATTAGTAGTGAGCTTCCTGATGCTGTCGCGTCGTTCAAATATCTAGGCGTAACATTGCAGAGCGATATGAAATGGAATGAACATGTAAGGACAGTTGTGAGTAAGGCGGACAGCCGACTTCGGTTTATTGGGAGAATTTTGGGAAGATGTACTTCACCTGTAAAGGAGACCGCGGATAGAACGCTTGTACGACCACGTCTTGAGTATTGCTCAAGTGTTTGGGACCCGCAGGAGATCAGATTAAAGGAAGACATAGAGGCGGTTCAGAGGCGAGCAACTAGGTTCGTTACTGGTAGGTTCGACCAATGCGCGAGTGTCACGGAAATGCTCCGGCAACTCAATTGGGGATCGCTGGAAGAAAGACGACGTTCTTTTCGTGAATTTCTGTTGAGTAAATTTAGAGGGCCGGAATTTGAAGCTGAGTGTTGTAAGATCTTGCTGCCGCCTACTTACATTTCGCGTAAAGATCACAAAGACAAGATAAGAGAAATTAGGGCTCGTGCGGAGGCATATAGGCATTCTTTTTTTCCTGGTTCAATTTGGGAGTGGAATAGGAAAGGAAATGCCTAGTAGTGGTACAGAGTACCCTCCGCCACGCACCTTACGGTGAATTGCGGAGTATGTATGTAGATGTAGATGAGGTGGTCTGTTTTGATAAGACGCCGTGTCGGCTTTCGCCGTCCCCGCAGCCAGTGGGACCGCGTTTACGCCTCCTGGATGTTGGCTTCCGCCCCACCCCCACCCACCCCCGAGGTCCGCCCCCGCACAAATTGGCCAACTGCCGCCCCCGGGGGCGGCTTCTGCGGCGGCCAAGTTGCAGACCGCGCGATCTGTTCCCGCCCCACGGCTTCAAAGGCCGCACCGCAACATCCCAGCCGAGAACCTCTCTCTCCACACAGAGGCGTTCATTACTGACACAACTTTCTTCACAGCCGCTAAGGCAGTCTTCTCAGGCTGCATTTATTTTATTTATTTATCGTATGACATAAACACTTGGACACGCAAGATACATTGCACAATGACACTTCCCCAGGTGGGAAGCAGAGACAACAAACAGCTTACATCAAAATTTAAGTGCATTAATTACGGAGACGTACACAGGTATGCAGTAAAAAGTCCACTACTATGTGTGATGCAATAGAATTTGGAAAAAAAAAGATTATAAAATATTAATACAAATTTATGAAAGATATATTACATCTTTCAGTAATATGAAGAATTGAATCAACACTAATATAAGAATATTAAGTTAGGAAACTAAAATAAGTAATAGAAAAAAATAACAATGACATGAGCAGTAAGTTTACGCAATTTATATTGAGAAACATAAGCAGTGAACATGGTCCTTATATATTAATGTCTAAACCAGCCAGCCATGACAGTGCATCATCTGTCACTTTATACAGGTCTGTTTTTGGACCTGGTTAAGACCTGATGTTGCAGTCATACACAATATGGTCTATTGTCTGACGCAAAGCACCATAGTCGCACTGCCCCACTTGTACAGAGAATCCTGACAGACTCCGTGAGATGTTCGGATTCTGTTAAGTGTTTTCCACTGTCGTCGGGGAAGTTGGAATCCAGTAGGTTTTTCTGTGTGGTCGGGCCAGAGAGCTGTGAAGTTGACAGTGCTCCAGTCCGTTCGCCATTGCTCAGTGATGCTGAAATCCGCGTCTTGTATTTGTTGCGCTGAGACTACTGGAGGCTTCCTGGACTTCAACCTCCTCAGTGCTAGGTAAGGAATGTCCTTATGCACTGGTAGGTCTGGGTCACTTTGGATCCAAATGTGCCGATACTATTTAACAGACCACACTGGGACATTTATCCAATACAACACTTACATCTACATCTACATACATACTCCGCAATCCACCGTAAGGTGCTTGGCGGAGGGTTACACTGTACCACTACTAGGCATTTCCTTTCCTATTCCGCTCCCAAATTGAACGAGGAAAAAAACATTGCCTATATGCCTCCGTACGAGCCCTAATTTCTCTTATCTCGTCTATATGATCACTACGCGAAATGTAAGTAGGCGGCAGCAAGATCGTACTACACTCAGCTTCAAATTCCGGCCCTCTAAATTTACTCAACAGAAATTCACGAAAAGAACGTCGTCTTTCTTCCAGCGATCCCCAATTGAGCTGCCGGAGCATTTCCGTGACACTCGCGCATTGGTCGAACCTACCGGTAACAAATCTAGCTGCTCGCCTCTGAACCGCCTCTATGTCTTCCTTGAAACTGATCTGCTGCGGGTCCCAAACACTTGAGCAATACTCAAGACGTGGTCGCACAAGCGTTTTATACGCGGTCTCCTTTACAGGTGAAGTACATCTTCCCAAATTTCTCCCAATAAACCAAAGTTGGTTGTTTGCCTTACTCACAACTGTCCTTACATGTTCATTCCATTTCATATCTCTCTGCAATGTTACGCCTAGATATTTGAACGATGCAACAGCATCAAGAAGCTAACTACTAATGCTATATATATATATATATATATATATATATATATATATATATATATATATATATATATATATATATATAAAGGTAGTGCTTGACTGTTGCGACACCCTGTGAGGGTGTAAATAATGAAAAGTGTGAAGTAACACACATGACCACTAAAAGAAATCAGCTGAACTTCAATTACACGATAAGTCAGTCAGACCTTAAGGTCGTAAATTCTACCAAATACTTAGAAGTTAAAATCACGAACACCTTAGACTGGAGAGAACACATAGAAAATATTGGCCGGCCGAGGGGACTGAGGCGCTTCGGTCACGGTCTGTACGGCGACTACAGTCGGGGGTTCGAATCCCCCCGCCTCTATGTCTTCCTTTAAACCGATCTGCTGCGGGTCCCAAATACTTGAGCAATACAGTCGCGACCGGGAGACTTGTTAAGTGATTTAAGTTGTTTTACAACTCCAGGGGTATCTACTTCTAAATTACGCTTACTGAGAGCTGTTCTAGATACGAATTTTGGAGCATCTGCCTCGTCATCTCTAGTGAAGGAATTTCGGAAAAGTGTGTTAACGAATTCCGCTTTAGCTGAACTGTCATCAGTAGCATCGCCATTACTATCGTGTAATGCAGGTACTGATTGTATTTTGCCACTAGTATACTTTGCAAACGGCCAGAAATTCTTAGGATCCTCTACCACATTACGTGACAGGGTTTTGTTGTGGTAACTATTGTAAGCTTGTCCCAATTGACGTTCGGGCTAAATTTCTAGTTTCTGTAAAAAAACTGCCAAATTTGATTCTCTTATTCTTTTAACAGTGATTCTAAGTAGAGAAAAATCACATTTCAGCATGGAAACCGTTAATCAAATGTTTATCATTTATATATAAGTAACAGTTTACAATGGAATGCTTTTTATTTATATCAACTAGTTTCTGTCATTTTTGGATCATCTTCAGGATTGCAACTTCACGACATCAATGTAGTTTCAGTCCTGAAGATGGCCCAAAAAAGGACCGAAACTAGTTGATAAAAATCAAAATCAGTGCACTGTTGACTGTTTCTTATATATAAATTTAAATAAAAGAGTGCTGTTATCCCAAAAGTTAAGCAAAACTGTTTCCAAACATACGTGAATTTTCATCAGCTTCTTTGAATAGATGTACTTATCTTTTAATAATCGTGTATTGGGGAAGTGCGATATTCAGTCTCGCTAGGACAACACTGACTGTGAGTTCACTAAAACCTGTTTGCGTTTTGATGCTCTTTATTAGGATCTGCATAGTCTGAAAGGAAAAGGCTTGAACTTGGAAGACCTTCTAAGTAATAGAACGCAGTACGTTGTTCTCGGCGGCGAGTGTTCATCAGAGACGAGTGTATCGTCAGGCGTGCCCCAGGGGAGTGTGATAGGACCGCTATTATTTTCTATCTATATAAATGATCTGATGGACAGAGTAAGTTGTAATTAGCAGCTGTTTGCTGATGATGCTGTGGTGTATGGGAGGGTGTCGTCTTTAAGTGAATGTAATAGCATACAGGATGACTTAGACAACATTTCTAGTTGATGCAAAGAGTGGCGGCTAGCTCTCAATGTAGAAAAATGTAAGGTGATACACTTGAATAGGAAATATAATCCCATAATGTTGGAATACAGCGTTAGTAGTGAGCGTCATTATGCAGTCGCATCGTTGAAATACGTAGGCATAAAATTGTAGAGCGATATGAAATGGAATGGATATGTAAGGACAGTTGTGAGTAAGGTGGATTGGGAGAATTTTGGGAAGATGTAGTTCATCTGTAAAGGAGACCACGTATAAAACGCTTGTGCCACCACGTCTTGAGTATTGCTCAAGTGTTTGGGACCCACAGCAGATCAGTTTAAAGGAAGACATAGAAGCAGTTCAGAGGCGAGCAGCTAGGTTTGTTACTGGTGGGTTCCACCAATGCGTGAGTGTCACGGAAATTATCTGGCAACTCAATTGGGGATAGCTGGAGGAAAGACGACGTTCGTTTCGTGAATTTCTGTTGATGAAATTTAGATGGCCGGAATTTGAAGCTGAGTATAGTACGATCTTGCTACCGCCTACTTACATTTCGCGTAGTGATCACAAAGACAAGATAACAGAAATTAGGGCTCGTACGGAGGCATATATGTATTCTTATTTTCCTCATTCTATTTGGGAGCGGAGTAGGAAAGGAAATGCCTAGTAGTGGAATAGTGTACCCTCCGCCACGCACCTTATGGTGGATTGCAGAGTATGTGTGTAGATGTAGAACTAACGTTATCGTCAGCTGACGCGAGACTACCTGAGCCACTGCCACTAGTCAGTCACGTGACTATCTCTTTGGATCATTCCTACCTGTGGCCAACGAGAAAGACAGAGTGAAGTGGGTCACATGATCGAGAGCGGCCTGAGCCATCGTGATCGTCAGCTGACTGGCTGACCACTGTCACTCGATCACTTGACATGCCACGTGATGTGGAAGGTCGTGATCGTGTAGCTCACTGGCTGGCAGATGGGGCACAGTGTACTGCCTGACATTGGCCGACCAGTGAGCTACGCGATCGCAACCTATTCCACATGACGTGGCATCTCAAGTGATTGAGTGACAGTGGTGATCCTGTTGGCTAACGATCACAATGGCTCAAGACGCTCTTGATCACGTGACCCACATCAGTCTGTCTTTCTCGTTGGCCACAGGTAGGAATGATCCACAGAGATCGTCAGCGGCTGGGAGTCAGGTAAGGTTGAGTCAGCTGAAGATCGCGTTGCTTCAAGCCTCTTCCTTTCAGAGAATTCTGATCCTATTAAGAGCATCAAAACACACACAGGGTTTATTGAAGTCACAGTCACTGTTGTCCTAACGAGACTGAATGTCGCACATCCCCAATACACTAATATTAAAAGATAAGTATACCTGTTCAAAAAAGCTGATCAAAATTCACATGGGTTTCGAAACACTTCCGCGTGACGTAGCGTGGCAGTGTGCAGGTCTTCCCTTCAGACGGTGTTGCGCCAACTGTAAGAGAGACCGCGGAGCGCAACGTCAAGTGACGGTTGGCCTTGGAGCAACACGGGTGACAACATACAGTGCCGCGCGATGGTGGGGAGAAGACATGACCAATCAGAGCGCTCGGGGCGCGACAGATGACGGTTCGCGGAGCGCCCCGCTTCTCTTGACAACTGGCGGCTCCCGCGCCACAAGCTTTCGCTCCGCAACTGGTTAATGGCGCGACAGGAAGGGAGATCTGTGGCTTTATAAGGCACTCATTCAGTATCGTGTAGACTATGGCTGCATAATATATGATTCGGCTGCACCTTCAGCACCCAGTCTTGCATTCTGGAGTCCGTTTGGCGACAGGGGCTTTCCGCACGAGCCCTGTGTCAAGCCTCCTAGTCGAAGCTGGGGTCCTTCCTCTATGGTTCCGCCGGCAGCACCTGCTGGCTTCGTACGTTGCCCATGTTAAGACCTTGCCACACCATCCAAACCACCAGCTTCTTCTTCGAGGCGCTGCACTCCCTATCCCTCCAAGACAGCCTCGGTCGGGTTATCCAATGTCAGTCCATGTTCGTTATCTACTTTCGTCCCTCGAATCCCAACCACTCCCTGCCACTTCCCACTATTCCTTTCAAACCCCTCCTTGGTCCATTCCCCGTTTGCAGCTTTGTCTGGATCTGGCCAATAGATCAAAGGACTCCGTTTCTCCAATGCAACTCCGACACCAGTTCCTGGATCTCTTCAACTCTTTCCGTGGTGCTGAAGCCATCTATACTGATGGGCCCCTAGCAGATGGTCGTGCTGGGTATGCATGTCTCCATGGTGACCATGTCGAACAACATTCATTGCCCGGTGAAAGTAGTGTCTTTACTGCAGAGCTGGTCGCTATCCTCAAGGCCTAGAACACCTCCGAGCCTGCCCCAGGGGGTCATTGGTCATCTGTAGCGACTCCCTCAGTGGCTTGCAGGCACTCGACCAGTTCTTCCCTCGTCACCCGTTAGTGCAGTCCATTCAAGACACTACTTACTCTCTTGGCAAATCTGGCCGATGTGTGGTTTCCCTGTGGACCCCTGGCCACGTCGGCATACCGGGGAATGAACGTGTCGACCAGTTGGCCAAACAGGCCACCACTGCGCCACCCTTCACCATTGGCGTCATGGAATCAGACCTCAGGCTATCATTGCACAAGAAGGTGCGTGATGCTTGTACCAGCGCTGACAGTCGTCCATCTTCTGATGGACTGCCCAGTTTTAGCCACCTTTCGCCAGTCTTTTAACCTAACAGACGCGCTACCTTTAGCTTTAGGCGACGATGCCTCTACGGCTCATTCTCTTTTAAGTTTTATTTGCACAGCTGGTTTTTACAACTCCATCTAGTGGTGGGTGCTATAGCCTGATACTTCAGGTCCCCACCTATCCAGCGATTTTACACCCTTTTAAGACCCTTCTGTAAATTACCGAGGGGTTTTTAGTATGTGCTGTACGGCTGGCTCATTCTGTTTTTTCTCTGTGATCAGCCAGCCGTGTTTTTCTGCTGTCCAGTTTTAGCTAAGATCTCGATTTCGTTTTACCTATTGTGTCTTCCTGTTGAGTTGTCAGCGACTTCTCCAATGTCAGCTTACCCCATTTGTGAGTTTTCACCTTCGGAGCTGTGATTTACTTTTTATACTCTTGACAGAGGACTCTTAGCTAGGAACAGGGGACTGATGACCTAGATGTTTAGTCCCCAACAGATCTGTGGCGCCAGTTATTCCACCAGCGCAGGCCCTGCTTCGCGTATCGAGTCGTGTCAATATCGCTACGCCGCCTCATTTTAGTGAAGTCACAGTCACTGTTGTCCTATCGAGACTGAATATCGCACTTCCCCAGTACACTAATATTAAAAGATAAGTATATCTATTCAAACAAGCTGATAAAAATTCACATGGGTTTGGAAACACTTCCGCGTGACGTAGCGCGGCAGCGCGCAGGTCTTCCCTTCAGACGGTGTTGCGCCAACTGTAAGAGAGAGCGCGGAGCGCAACGTCAAGTGACGGTTGGCCTTGGAGCAACACGGGTGACGTCACACAGGGCGCGGGATGGAGGGGAGAGGACGCGACCAATCACAGCGCTCGGGGCGCGTGACAAATGACGGTCGCGGAGCGCCCCGCTTCTCTTGACGACTGGCGGCTCCCGCGCCGCAAGCTTTCGCTCCGAAACTGGTTAATGGCGCGACAGAAAGGGAGATCAGTGGCGCCAGTCATTCCACCGGCAGCGTTGCAGGCTCTACTTTGCGTATCGAGTCGTGTCGATATCGCTGCCGGCGCCTCATTTTCCGCAGCGGCGGATCCGATGCGGTTCTCGATTGGCCGACGCCGCCATTACTTGCTCCACTTGAGTGGATGATTGTGGGCTGGCGTCATCCGGCGCACTGGACTCCCTAATGCCCACGCCAGAGGCCGGGTTTCATTAGCGTAGTCCGGCAGAACCTCGCCTCGCATTTTCCTGCACAATATTCGTAACACGTGTCTTAATCAAGACGGGGAATTTCCAAAGCATCACAATCCTTTCGATACTGCAACCACGAATTCACTATCACAAGATCGACTAGGTGGAAAAACAATCTATGGTAATATTTCCTTGACTTTACGAAAATCCTATAATAGGAAATTATAGCGTCAAGTAAATCCACCCCTCCCATGAATGTATTGTAAACTCTAAAATTCAACCACGAATTCACTATCACAAGATCGACTAGGTGGAAAAACAATCTATGGTAATATTTCCTTGACTTTACGAAAATCCTATAATAGGAAATTATAGCGTCAAGTAAATCCACCCCTCCCATGAATGTATTGTAAACTCTAACATGCAACCACGAATTCACTATCACAAGATCGACTAGGTGGAAAAACAATCTATGGTAATATTTCCTTGACCTTACGAAAATCCTATAATAGGAAATTATAGCGTCAAGTAAATCCACCCCTCCCATGAATGTATTGTAAACTCTAACATTATCGTCCTTTCTTCGTTTTATTTTATCGCTTGCGTTTGCCCATAGAGGTGCCCAAGTGCCTGATGCATATTTTACACAAACCGTATTTACGTGTTCACTGAAAGTTTTATCTGCTTTATCACATCTAAATCTATATCTATATATAAAAGGCTTGTGTGTGTACGTGCTGACAGACTTTTCCCCATGACCCACTCGTGGTTGTGGTGGTAGATAGCCCTTCGTCTAATGATGTTAGTAAGGGAGTTTGGTCGCGGTGCGTGGCAGTGTGTGAGTGTGACGAGCAAAAATTCGCAAAATATGCAATAAATACTCTTAGGAAAAGCTATATACTCTGTGACTTACGAACTTTACGATACGAGTCAAAATCTGTTTATTCTTTCAATCTTCAGACAATGCGGTCCTTTCAGACTTTAATAACGACGAGGAATATCAAACACGCAGTTTTTTAAATAGATCACATCTTTCCGTCAACCACAAATTACCGACTATAAACAGAGACACAAAGCAAAGATAAAAATCAAAATAGACTCAAAGATAAAAATACTCGTGGAACATTGATCACTGTCGTGGAAGCGTGGTGGAAACACAGACATACATTAATGAATGTCTCTTAGGCCATAGATATTGATATGCCTGTGCCAGTAAGCTCACTGGTCTGTGCTAATCAGTGATCTCTGATACATATAGCCGCGACACTCTCTGCTGTGAAAGGTGTTATCGTTTGACAGCTGAGTCGAGAAAAACTATGCGACGTAGTCCTACTCATATCCCGGCGGCCTCCTGTGATAATGTTGGCAACAGATGTTGAATAACGAGAATCATGTGACATCGTCAAAAGCCAATCGCGTGACACGCAAATATTTTGTCGTGAAATCAAGCATACAGCAGGAACAGCAGTATTTATCAACACTCTACGTGGTTCGGTCATCTTTGCAACGATTTTATATCGTGTTATTGATGTTGCCAACATAAAAACACGAGGCCGCCGGGATAGAAAGAAAATTTTACCGAATCAGATACATCCGTTGTTGTCACATCTCAACATGACCAGCACTTTCACGCGAAACTCTTTTGTATAGAGTCTCATGATTCACACAGTCTTACAATTCATTCCAAATTCCTATTCAAGAAAATATTTGTAAAAACTGTTACAAATCAATATTCGCACTTATCCAATTTCGTTTTCAGAAATGTAATTTGCCAGCCGCTTTCGGCGCTGCTGTTGCAATGTGTAACAAAATTGAGAATAACGACGCATAGTATCAAATATATAAGTTTTTAACTTCTCTGCGCGATTTCCTCAATCACACTTTACCGACGATCATCAGAGTCAGACATGAAAATGCAGATAGGCTAACAAATGAATAATAGAGCGCTACGCTACAGTCACAGTCATACTTCAATTAGTCCAACAAAGATTATGTTTTTATTCACTGAGGTCCGAAAGCCTAAAAACCTATGATAATCACAGGCCCTCTTGCAACAACCGTTGCGAAGCATGGGCATATAAGCTAGTCAAGTCTAAATTATAAAATGTACTTTCGTTCAAGTGCTTGAAGCCTTCTAAAAGTCTAACACAGTGGAGTGATAAGTGTAAATTAGAACAGTTGTAATACTTATCTACTCTCCACTCGTACATCGTGTAGGTTTATCCTCGATTTTCAAATGTATGGCGTCATTACCCCGAACACAGGGTACTGTCGCCACTGCGTATACTTTCACAATATATGTTTAACAATAAAACTTCGCATGTACATCGCTGAAAATTTTTTTTTTAATAAAGTAGTATTACCTGGCGAAGCTGTGGTATTGTTGTTGTTGTTGTTGGTGTCTTCAGTCCGGAGACTGGTTTGATGCAGCTCTCCACAATACCCTATCCTGAGCAAGCCTCTTCATCTCCACATAAGAACGGCAACCTACATCTGTCTGAATCTGCTTACTATATCCATCTCTTGGTCTTCCTCTGCGATTTTTACCCTACACACTTCCCTCTAATGCTAAATTCACAATTCCTTGATTTTGTGTCCCAACTTCGTCGCCGCTTTTGTGTCCCAGCCTCGTCGTCGGTGTCGGTGGCCGAGTGGAATGAGACCGACACGCTGGTGCCGGTACGGAGGGGAGCAGCCAGAAACTATAAACACTCGAGTAAATTAGAAAGAGATATATATTGCACAGAATGTAACAATACTTAACTTTTACATAGCACTGCAGAATGTTGATACATAGTTGTTAGAGGCCTGCCTAGTGCCTGTACGATAGCCAAGTCTTCACTGGTGCCTATCTGATTACGAAGGTCCTAACTGGTTGCTATCTCCGTCCGAAGTGACCGATGTCCTTCAGTGGTGGCCACGAGCGGAATTCCAGCAGAGGGCGCTCGTGGCTGTCGTCGGAAGAACGCCGCGCCGTGCGTGCATGGCGGCGCGCGGCGAAAGTAGGTGGCGCGCACTTTGTACTTGTGCGACACCACACTTGATGTCTAAGAATGTGTCCCACCAATCTATCCCTTCTTTTAGTCAAGGTATTCATCATTACTTACGCGATCCACCCACGTAATCTTCAGCATTCTTCTGTAGCACCATATTTCAAAAGCCTCAATCCTCTTCCTGTCCGCACTGTTTATCGTCCATGTCTCGCTCCCATACAAGGCAACACTCCATACAAATGCCTTCAGAAATGACTTCCTTAGGCTTAAATCAATATTCGATGTTAACAAATTTCTGCTTTTCAAGAACGCTTTTCTACCCATTGCCATGCTGCATTTTATATCCTCCGTACTGTGACCATCATTTGTTATTTTACTGCCCAAGTAACAAAACTCATCTACCTCCTTTATTGCTTCGTTACCTAATCTAATTCCTTCAGCATCACCTGATTTTCTTACACTGCACTCCATTACCCTAGTTTTGCTCTTGTTAATGTTCATCTTATATGCACCTTTCAACATACTGTCCATTCCGTTCAATTGCTCTTCCAGGTCCTTTGCTGTATCTGACAGAATTACTGTGTTGTCGGCAAAACGCAATGTTTTTAATACTTCACCCTGAACTTTAATTCCTTCTCCAAATTTATCCTTGCTCTCCTTTATAGCTTGCTCAATGTACAAATTGAATAACAATGGATAAAGACTACAACCCTCTCTTACTCCCTTTCCAACCACTGCATCCCTTTCATGCCCTTCAACTCTGACAACCACTGTCTGGTTTTTGTACAAGTTGTAAATAACCTTACGCTCCCTATATTTTACTCCTGCTTGCTTCAGAACTGGAAAGAGTTTATTCCAATCAACATTGTCAAAAGCCTTCTCCAAATCTACAAAAGCTAGAAATGTAGGTAAGTCACACTTTTAGAAAGGTAAAAGAATACTGGTTTCCCTTGAGGTGGCGTCATTCCCGTGGTCTCCCCTATATGTTGTTTGTCTGAAAGCTTTCGGGTTTTCGCGATTGCTGACAACTTATGACTTGAACTAGATCTGGTAATGCGGAAGGTATTTCTAATTTACTAATCCCTACAGCGATTACTTTTGTTCTGAAAATTGGGCTTATTCTGTATGTTATGTTCAAATAATTTACGGGAATATAGTTGGGCGACGTCTTCGACAACAGCCAGTATTTCTGGAGGTGAACGCCCGTCATTTTCAAGGTATAACAGAAAAGACTGCTCTTCATGTCTACAACGTTTTTCAATAGCGCTTCATTCTTTTATCAACTAGTCAATATAGCTCTGAAATCCCCTCCCCAAGAGGAAAGATATATCTACGCCTCTGGCGATACACCTTTTGATTTTGATTTTGGATTGTAATAATTTTCTATGTGTGTGTTTAAATGCCCACCCGCGGCCACTTGGTCCTAGGAAGCAACTGAATAAGGATGTAACCCACAAATTATCTAAAAGTGTCATTTTCATTGGAAATAGGATGTATCTGCATGCTTCTATGCTGTGGTACAATCTTGTGCCATATATTTGAAAGTCAAGCTGGTTTACAATCAGCTGAACTTTTCCCTCCATGGAATAAGGATGGAACATCAATCAAGTTGGCGGATACTGCTTGTGTTGGTTCATCACTACATGTAATAAATCAATTAAATAAAAGCCGTAGGCGAAAAATAAATGTAGATGAATGTAAATATGTGAAAAGGAAGTGTATAGAGCAGAGTGGAAAAGAATATACAACACGGAAAGTAACTGTAAAAGTTGCAAACAATGCGAAGACAGATATAAGTGCAATAAGGGTGTAACATCTTCAAACTATGATTTAGAAGCTTTAGTTTTATTCCTGTAAGACCCTAATGGATATTACTATCTCTGAGAAAAGCAATATATATGTCATGTGCAAGTATTAATGTCTATGGTCCAAAAGAAATCCAAATAACTGAAGCTATATGGCTTAAAATTAATAACATCATCTATTTTTTGTTCACATGAACTAATCACATGGTATCTACATCTACATCTACACAGATACTCTGCAAATCACATTCAAGTGTCTGGCAGAAGGTTCATTAACCACTTTCGTAACTTTTCTCTACCGTTCCATTCTCTAATAGCGCGCGGGAAGAAAGAACACCTAAATCGTTTCGTTTTCGATCTGATTTCTCTTATTTTATTGGGATGGTCGTTTCAGGTGGGTGCTAGCAAAATATTTTCACATTCAGAAGTAAAAGTCGGTGATTGAAACTTCGCAAACAGATCACGCCGCAAAGAATAACGTCGTTCATTTAATGATTTCCACCCCAATTCGTGCAACAAGAAATGTTCAAATGTTTGTAAAGTTTATGGGACTTAACTACGGGATCATCAGTCCCTAAACTTACAAACTACCTATCAACTAGCTTATCCTAAAGACGGTACAAATATCCATGCCCGAGGCGGGATTCGAATCTCCGACCGTAGTGGCGGTGCAGACCGTGACTGGAGCGCCTCAGTCCCCTCGGCCACCACGGCGTGCTTCGTGTAACATTTCCGTGACGCTTTCCCCGCCGTAACGTGATAAAACAAAACGAGCTGCCCTTCTCTGAACCTTCTCAATATCTTCCGTCAGTCCCACCTGGTGAGGGTCCCACACTGGGCAACAGTACTCCAGGAGAGGACGCTCAAGTGTGATGTAGGCAGTCTCTTTGGTGGAGCTGGTGCATCTTCGAAACGTTCTGCCAATGAAACGTAACCTTTGGTTTGCCTTCACCACAATATTTTCTATGTGTTCTCTCCAGTCAAAGTTGTTCGTAATTGTACCTCCTAGGTATTTGGTAGAATTTACGACCTTAAAGTTTGACTGATTTATCGTGTAATTGAAATTCAGCGGATTTCTTTTAGTGGTCATGTTTTTTTCTTTATTTTGTGTCAATTGACAATTTTCACACCAAGTAGAAACTTTGTCTATATCGCTTTGCAGTTGCTTTTGATCCTCTGTTGACTTCACTAACCGATAAACGACAGCATCATCCGCGAACAGTCTAAGGGAGCTATTCAGATTGTCTCCTAAATCGTTTAGAAACACGAGGAAGAGTAGGAGACCTATAACGCTTCCCTGTGGAACGCCAGATATCACTTCTGTTTTACTCGATGACTTACCGTCAATTACAACAAACTGTGTACTTTCTGATAGGAAATCGTGAATCCAATCGTACAATTGTGGAGATATTCCACAAGCACGCAATTTCATTAGAAGCCGCTTGTGGGGTACAGTGGCAAAAGACTTCCGGAAATGCAGTCAGAGAACGCACATTCCTCCCTCCACAAGGGGTGTCATGGAGGTGGACTCGCCTTCTACGCGTTGGCTTTTCAGAGGGGAGGCTTCACAGTGGACTCGTCCACTGGGCGACGGGAGTTTTGGATTTGCTGTGAGCTGATTGGAGGGCGTGTGTAGCACGGACATCGTGGAGGACTCTCATTGGCGGAAGTGATTCTGAATTTCCTATGGCGTAGTACCATCTAGATATAATTAAAAAATGCTCATATGAAAATTCCTGGCAGATTAAAATTGTGTGCCGGAACCGGGACTCGAACCTGGGACCTTTGCCTTTCGCGGGCAAGCGCACTACCGACTGTGCTATCCCGACACGACTCTCGATGCCGCCTCATAACTTTACTTCTGCCAGTACCTCGCCTCCTTCTTTCCAAACTTCACAGAAGCTCTCCTGCAAACACGCAAGACTAGCACTCCTGGAAGAAAGGATATGGTGGAGACATGGCTTAGCCACAGCCTAAGGGATGTTTCCAGAATGAAACTTTCACTCTGCAGCGGAGTGTGCGCTGATATGAAACTTCCTGGCAGATTAAAATTGTGTGCCGGAACCGGGACTCGAACCTGGGACCTTTGCCTTTCGCGGGCAAGCGCACTACCGACTGTGCTATCCCGACACGACTCTCGATGCCGCCTCACAACTTTACTTCCGCCAGTACCTCGCCTCCTACTTTCCAAACTTCACAGAAGCTCTCCTGCAAACACGCAAGACTAGCACTCCGGGAAGAAAGGATATGGTGGAGACATGGCTTAGCCACAGCCTAAGGGATGTTTCCAGAATGAAACTTTCACTCTGCAGCGGAGTGTGCGCTGATATGAAACTTCCTGGCAGATTAAAATTGTGTGCCGGAACCGGGACTCGAACCTGGGACCTTTGCCTTTCGCGGGCAAGCGCACTACCTACTGTGCTATCCCGACACGACTCACGATGCCGCCTCACAACTTTACTTCCGCCAGTACCTCGCCTCCTTCTTTCCAAACTTCACAGAAGCTCTCCTGCAAACACGCAAGACTAGCACTCCTGGAAGAAAGGATATGGTGGAGACATGGCTTAGCCACAGCCTAAGGGATGTTTCCAGAATGAAATTTTCACTCTGGAAAGATAGCGCATACTCCGCTGCAGAGTGAAGTTTCATTCTGAAAAAATGTTCAGTCTCTGTTGCAATATTTTATTATCCAATAACGCGTTTCGCGCTGTTAGCGCATCGTCAGACTGGAAAAAGACAAATGTTTTGTTACAGTCCGTGTACCTGACGGGCAGCGAATCTAATATGGCTAAGGTGAGTATTTTTTAAAAATTCAGACTTACTTGGGCGGAGATGGAGCCACAGAACTATGTATAGCTGTGTAGGAGGTATCTTTAACGATTTGTGTTGTCATTGGGCGCCTGCAAAGAGGTAAACTTACAATGTACGTAAGGGCTATTTGAAATGGAATGACTATGGACTAAAGGGGTGTGGTATGGAAATTAATTGAACGGTTTTATATGATAAAACTCACCCTAGCAGCAGAGGAGTCGCTGTCGCGGCAGGTCCACGTTTACAACTGGTAGTATTCTTAATAACTGCGGAACATAAACGCGACCGTTAAACAGAGCGGTATGGGAAGAGTTAACAGTCTGCGAGAATGAGCGGCTAGAGATGTTTGTGACGCGAGGGAATGAATCTTGTGAAATGATACATGTTGGTATGAAACAATAATAAATGAATGAGAACGAAATTATTAGAGGCCTGAGGGTGGGGCGGGAGAAAGATGTTGTGAATTGTCAGAAGGGGGGGTCGTTTTGGAAAAAAGACGGATAACATAACGTCGTAAAAAGTTTGATTTTTTGTGATGAGCTGTTCGTTGAGACTGTTTTACAAACTTAGTGATTTCTAATTCTTGAAGAAGTGAGAGTTTTTTTTCCTTTGGGGGCGATGTGAAGAACTTGTAATTTGTCAAGAGGGGGGCTGAATGTGTTTGCTTCTTTTGAGGTGCTCGGAAAAGGCCGAATTATTTTTGGCAGCGCCTTTCTTAGTTAAAAGATGTTCTTGGACCTAGTTTTTTGAAGGCTCGTCCAGTTCGGCCAATGTATGACAAGGGGCACTGAAAACATTGTATTTTGTAGACGCCTGACTGGCTAAAAGAGTCTTCAATTAGCCGAAATAGTTCGAACCGTACGGGGGATATTGTCTGATTCACTGACGGGTCAAAATAAAAAAAAAATGTTTAAATGTTTGTATAGTCTATGGGACTTAAATACAGGGTCATCAGTCCCTAAACTTACAAACTACTTATGAACTACTTACGAACTAGGACGGCACAAATATCCATGCATGAGGGGGGATTCGAACCCCCGACCGTAGTGGCCGTGCAGACCGTGACTGGAGCGCCTCAGTGCCCTCGGCCGGGGTATACGGGGTGCAGCCAAGACTGGAGGGCGTCATCTCTCTAGGGAAACTGGCCTCAGTATTCCATGCCGAAATCACTGCCATCAGGGCGTGTGTGGAGGAGAATTTGCGTAGGTGCTACAAAGATCGTAGCATGTATATCTATTCAGACAGCCAGGCAGCCCTGAGATCACTGGCAGCTCCTGCAACAAGGTCTAAAATGGTTACAGAATGTCACAGGGTTCTGGTGGTGCTAAGGGAAAGCAATAGAGTAAACCTATTGTGGGTCCCTGGCCACTCGGGGATCAGTGGCAACGAACATGCCGACAGATTAGGCAGGATGGGGGCAGAGACTCCATTTATTGGACCGGAACCTGTCCTGAAAATCACCAAGGCAATGATCAAACTGGAGCTACGCAACTGGCTCAGAAGACAGCACGTAGAATATTGGACCGAAGTCTACCAACAAAAACATGGCAAGGTAATGATGCCAAAGCCATGTGTTAAAAGAAGCTCTGAAATCCTGGTCCTGAACAGGAGAGAGATTAGACTCATGGTTGGATTGCTGACAGGCCATGGGAACACCTACATACAATGGGAATAACAGAAGAGGACCCTAAATGTAGCATCTGTGATGACGGTGATGAAACTGCATCACATCTGATCTTCGAATGCATTGCATTGGAGAGTAAAAGGCACAGAACATTTGGGACAACCAGACCCAAAGAAATTGTGTCTAATAAAGAACTGGTAAAGGGACTCCTTGCACTGTTCAAGGGCACTGGTTGGCTTTACTAGACATACAGGGAGCGATAACGCACAATAAACTTAGTTTCGGTGCGGGCAGTGGCGGGCTGGACCAAGACTGTTTTGGCTTCCCTGGAAAAATCAAATCAAATCAAATCAAATCAGCAGTTCACTGTGGTGAAAGCGATACTGGGTCTTGTCATTGATCGTGAAGGCTACTTTTATGTGTGTGGTTTTAAGAAGTGCGGTGAGTCTGTAAGAAAGATTTCCTATGAATGGTAAGGAGACGTAGATGGATTCAGTAGTGATGGTGCTAGGGAGCAGGGAGCTGTTATTTTCAGAGTTTTTTCTGCTGTACAATCGGTCGACCAGGCTGGCCTAGTATCCGTTGGTTCCAGCAATGTGCCGCAGGTTAGCTAGTTCTTTAATATTCACCGAATATATGACATCAACTGCGATAGGGCAAAGCTGAAAATGTGTACCCAGCCGGGATTCGAACCCGGGTCTCCTGCTTGCTAGGCAGTTGCGCTGACCCCTACACCACTGGGGACACAGTGATCACCGCACCTGCAAGGACTACCTAAGCACGCCTCCCTTCAGATACAAATTCCCAGCTTCGCCCTGCCCACAGTACTCAAACTCGTAGGTAACTGAAACTAATTCCCGTAAGAGTAAGGGCTTCTAACTTGCCCACCCCTCCCCACTAACGATAGGATCATTGCCCGTCACCGGCATATTATATATATACATGTGGCGTCTGTTCCGAAAGAACAGACGTCACTTCTGATCCTGCAGCTGTTATTATTTAATATTCATAGAATATATGACATCAACTGCGATTGGGCAAAGCTGAAAATGTGTACTCTGCCTGGATTCGAACCCGGGTCTCCTGCTTTCTAGGCAGACGGGCAATGATCCTATCGTTAGTGGGGAGGGGTGGGCAAGTTTGAAGCCCTTACTCTTACGGGAATTAGTTTCATAACTACGAGTTTGAGTACTGTGGGCAGGGCGAAGCTGGGAATTTGTATCTGAAGGGAGGCGTGCTTAGGTAGTCCTTGCAGGTGCGGTGATCACTGTGTCCCCAGTGGTGTAGCGGTCAGCGCAACTGCCTTGAAAGCAGGAGACCCGGGTTCGAATCCCGGCTGGGTACACATTTTCAGCTTTGCCCAATCGCAGTTGATGTCATATATTCTATGAATATTAAAAATAATAACAAGTGCAGGATCAGAAGTGACGTCTGTTCTTTCGGAACAGACGCCACATGTATATAGCTAGTTCTTGCTCAACTGTTTCACTGTTTGAAGGGAGGTCGCATAAGCGGTCGATCATGGACGAGAAAAAGCTGACTTTATGACTGTACGGGTGACAGGATGTTGAGTGGATGACGACGCCATCATCACCACCATCATGGAATGGAATGAAATGCATCTAGATATACCCCAAGCGACTCGTCGTAGAGGACTCACTGTCTCTCTAGAGGTTCAGCGTCTGCACTGTATCTCGGCGGCCGAGTTTATGCTCGTCGTCGGAGAAATAGACCTTTCGTCTGCAGACGTTGTAGCGCACTTGTTTCTGCATTACACGCGGTACTTCCGTAATTACGGGACGACGCATAGCGATCGGCATAATAAGCGAGTCTTACGTGTGCTCTGAGGGTGAGTCGTAAGTCTAGCGGTGTCAAGTGCTGAGTCTGACGCTTCTCGTCTGGCTACGGTACATGCAGATCGTGTTTGGGACTTTGTACGTCCATTCTAGTAGTTAAAGCTTGCCAGCATATTGTGAGGGCTCAGCGGTGGACTGGCGGAAGCTGGTGTACCACGCCAAATTACTAATGGACGAGGGAAAGATAGGCAGGGAACGTACCGGCTGTTTGACGACAGTCTTGGCAAAGTTACTCAGATTTTTTTTTTCTTTTTAGGTTTGCAGCACCATCGAAAGCAGTTCGCAGCCACGACGAGACCACACACGGTAAGGTAAAAGGTAAAGCAGTCAACAATCCGAAGACTGGTTTGAGCACCACAGTGCTTTACTAGGCATGGTCCTGTTTGGAGGTGGTATGCCGTTGCCTTCCTCCGACTTTCGAACTGACTTACCCAGCCAGTTATAGGGGGACCTACAGTTTAACGTGGGTTCCGAACCACGGTGCTACTCGGTATTTTTCACATGAGCAGTACTGCCAGAGGTGAAAGAAGTGGAAAGTGACAGATAAAAATCCTAGGACCTGGCGGGGATCGAACCCGCGACCTTTGGATTTGTAGTCTGGCACTCTACCACTGTGCAACCGAGGCGCACATACGGTACAGTGTGCTAATTGCTCAGGGCTCCCTTCCATCCACTGAACTCAGCTTACGTTTGACGTGTTTTTCGTGCATTTTCACTCGTTTGTAACACCCGCGTTCTGTGGCCCAACTTGTAATTTACTGATTAACCCTAGAACGGTCGGGCTGGGTCTGTGAGACCCGCTAGTTATTATTTCAAAGAATTTATATGCTTATAGTCGCTGATCTGACTCGAGCGCTCTGCTAGCTTCCTGAAACATGCAAGAGAAAGCATTAACATCATGAATAAGGTTTTAAATTGTTTAGACAATTAAATACAATGAAAGAATCCCTGAGACGGATTTACGTCTCAAATATGTCAAAGACATTATTGATAGAGCTGAAGCATTGAATTAAAATTTGTGGTGCGGCCGGGAATCGAACCCGGACCTCCATGCTTACTAGGCAGCCGTCTTAACCGTTAGACTACCACACCACTAACGATTAAGATGCCTTGGAATAGTCTATGTACGATTTCCCTCCACAACACAAACTTTAATTCAGGTTTTTTGTTCCAAAGATAATTGCCACTACTGCCAAGGCTCTCCATGCAGCGGAATAGCACCTCAGCAATGGACATGGTGGAACAATCTTGTTATGGTGATATAAATATCAATTAAATACAATGAAAGAATCCCTGAGACGGATTTACGTCTCAAATATGTCAAAGACATTATTGATAGAGCTGAAGCATTGAATTAAAATTTGTGGTGCGGCCGGGAATCGAACCCGGACCTCCATGCTTACTAGGCAGCCGTCTTAACCGTTAGACTACCACACCACTAGCGTTTAAGGCGCCTCGGAATAGTCTATGTACGATTTCCCTCCACAACACAAACTTTAATTCAGCTTCTTTGTTCCAAAGATAATTGCCACTACTGCCAAGGCTCTCCATGCAGCGGAACAGCACCTCGGCAATGGACATGGTGGGACAATCCTGTTATGGTGATATAAATATCAATTAATATGAATAAATAATCCCTGAGACGGATTTACGTCTCTAATATGTCAAAGACATTATTGATAGATGTGAAGCATTGAATTAAAATTTGTGGTGCGGCCGGGAATCGAACCCGGATCTCCATGCTTACTATTCCGCTGCATGGAGAGCCTTGGCAGTAGTGGCAATTATCTTTGGAACAAAGAAGCTGAATTAAAGTTTGTGTTGTGGAGGGACTATTCCGAGGCGCGTTAATCGTTAGTGCTGTGGTAGTCTAACGGTTAAGACGTCTGTCTAGTAAGCATGGAGGTCCGGGTTCGATTCCCGGCCGCACCACAAATTTTAATTCAATGCTTCAGCTCTATCAATAATGTTTAGACAATGTTCGGCAGTTCTCCAAAAATCGGGAGTGTCTGTTATTGAATTCTACCAGTGCGGGTGTATTTGTATTTGGTGTTTCATCCAGTTTCAAATGACTTTGTGAACTATTTCTGATGTCAAAAATTTAAAATATAAAGTTTCAAGAGAAAGTGTTTCATACTGTGAAATTTTAAACATATTATCCGATGATGATAATGAAATTGACGATTCTGACGCAGACCCAGACTTCGAAATAAACAGTGATCATGATAGCAATAGTGAAATAAGTGGCGATGAAGGGGAAGATGCTATAAGTGCAAGTACAGAAAAAGTAAATACTTCTGCAAAATTTGCAAAATGTTGTTGTGCTTGGTGCACGCAGAAATGGTTTGTGTCGCCTGTTACGAAAAGTGACGATTTTAGAGGACGATATCACACAAACTATTCATTATATTCAAAATTTCGATGTATATAACATAAATTCAACAAGTCTGGATCTAAGTTCTACAAATTATTCTCATTTGTATTTGTATTTCAAACCAGTTTACTTGTACTTCCAGTGTGCTTAATTTATTACTACAAAGAAGTATATTTTCAACTTTTTATTTTATTTTACAGCAACTGTCAAATTCAGAACTTTGGAATAATGCCCCTACTGCATTTAGTATGACCTAAACAATATAAAAACTCGTCATTTGATGTAAATACACTGTTTCGGCACTTGTCATAAGCATTTTAATTGTTGGGTCCCTCAGACCCAGCCCGACCGTTCTTGAAACTATTTTTCGACCGACCGTTCTAGGGTTAATTCGTGACAGGTGCACAATACCACACGTTTTTATAAGTACATGTCACATTATCCTTTACCTTATTCTGTTATTCTGCGCCTACAAGCCTGTGAAATTCGCGTATATGTTCATAATCTTCACATTAATTCATTTTCTATTTTTTACCTAAATAATTAAATCGTAATTTTGTTTTATAAACATTTTTGTGTCCCAGCCTCGTCGCCGCTTTTGTGTCTCGTTTCCGTCGTAGGTGTCGGTGGCCGAGTAGAAACACTGAGACAGGAATAAAGGTAGCACGCTTGTACAGGTAGGAGGTGACCAGCCAGTGGGACAGCAGAAACTAGAAACACTAGAGTAAATTAGAACGAGATATATATTTCATAGAGACTTAGTAATACTTAACTTTTACATAGCTCAGTACTGCAGAATGCTGATACATAGTTGAGCTAGAGGCCTGCCTAGTGCCTGTCCGATAGCCAAGTCTTCACTGGTGCCTATCTGATTCCGAAGTCTTAACTGGTTCCTATCTCAGTCCCAAGTGAACGATGCTGTTCAGTGGTGGCCACGAGCGGAGTTGCAGCAGAGGGCGCTCGTGGCTGACGTCGTAAGAACGCCGCGCCGTGCGTGCATGGCGGCGCGCGGCGAAAGTACGTGGCGCGCACTTTAGACTTGTGCGACACCATAAAAAAAATTCTCGTATCACTTAGATCACCAACAAATCCACTCCTGACCCAACAGGCCCATATAGAATAAGATTTTACGGGTTAAACTGGTAACAGTTCAGCATAAGAATTCAGCTAGCCACGATTCTGGGGACTTCTGTTGCCACATGGGCTATCACAAGCATTACTGTTGCAGCGAAAGACGACGTAAGAGATTAGACAGTATAAGACTGCCCAAGCCTGAGCAACGCTAAACAATATCGGCGCTGCCAGGATATGTGAATGAAAGCAAACTACTTAAACTAAGGTAAGCTAACCTAAGGACTACACGAACCCCCGACGGCGAACGGCCGCGTGCACCGCAGTACGGCGTCCCAGTGCGCTCGGCTAGTCCGCCGTGGCACCAACTGACAGTTGCAACGACACTAGCGCTCCTAGCGGTGGGCAAGCCGTCGGACGTTCGAGTCCTCCCTCGGGCACGGGTGTACTTGTTGTTTATAAGCCTAGGTGATGAACAGAGTAGTTGAGTCCCTTAGATTTACAAACATTTCAACATTTTGGTATGGTTGGCCAGTAGTGGCGTTTGGATTCTCTTCAGCATGATCCTTTCCAAGATTTTTCTCAACGTGGAAAGCAGGCATATCGGCCAGTAGCTATTAGGTAACTTCAAATCCTTGCCACTTTTGAGAATCTGGATAATCTTCGCTGAAGCGATAGCTCCTTACTTAACAGCCATACACAACCGCTCTCTCATAGAAGGCTCTGTACCAAAAGATTGGAAAGTTGCACAAGTCACACCTATATTCAAGAAAGGCAGAAGGAGTAACCCACTAAACTACAGGCCTATTTCATTGACGTCAATTTGCAGCAGGGTTTTGCAACATATCCTGTATTCAAATATTATGAATTAACTCGAACAGAACGATCTATTGACCCAAGGTCAACACGGATTTAGAAAATATCGATTATGCGAAACACAACTAGCTCTTTATTCACACGAAGTGAAGGGTGCTATCGACAAGGGTTCCCAAATCGATTCCGTATTTCTTGATTTCCAGAAGGCTTTTGACACCGTACCTCACAAACGGCTTTTAATCAAATTGCGTTTTTATGGCATAGCGCCACAAATTTGGGACTGGATATGGAATTTTCTGTCAGAGAGGACACAGTTCGTAATAATCGATGGCAACGCATCGACTGAAACAGAAGTGATATCGGGTGATCCATAGCGTAGTGTTATTGGTCCTCTGTTGCTCCTTATTTACAAAAACGATTTAGGGGAAAATCTAAGCAGCTCTCTTAGGTTGTTTGCATATGACGCCGTCATTTACCGTCTAGTAAAATCATCTGAAGCCAAAACCAACTGCAGAACCATCTGAATAAGATATCAGTATGGTGTAAAAATTGGCAGTTGACTCTAAATAATGAGAAGTGTGAAGTCGTCCACAAGAATACGAACAGAAATCCGTTAAACTTTGTTTACAAGACAAATCAATCAAAAGTGAAGGCCGTAAACTCCACAAAATACCTAGGAATTACTATTACTTCAGACTTCAATTGGAAAGAACTCGTAGATAATGTAGTGGGAAAGGCGAACAAGAGACTGCTTTTTATTGGCAGAGCGTTTAAAAGATGCAACAGAACTACTAAAGAAACTGCATACACTATGCTTGTCCGTCCATTTTTGGAGTATTGCAGTCCAGTGTGGGATCCTTATCAGGTGGGTTAGACGGAAGACATCGAAAGAGTCCAAAGAAGGGCAGCTCGTTTCGTATTGTCACGATACAGGGGAGACAGCGTTACGGAAATGATACAGGATCTGGGATGGGAATCATTACAACAACGGCGCTTATCGCTGCGGCGTGGACTACTTACGAAACTCCAATCGCCAACATTCTCCTCCTAATGCGAAAATATATTGCTGACTCCCATTTACATAGTTAGAAATGATCATCAGAATAAAATACGAGAAATCAGAGCTCGAATGGAGAGATTCAGGTGTTCTGTCTTCCCGCGCGCTATTCGAGAATGGAATGGGAGATAAATAGTATGATGGTGGTTCGATGAACCCTCCGCCAGGCACTTAAATGTGATTTGCAGAGTATCCGATGCAGATGTAGATGTCTCTTCGACTAAACACCGAAGGACCGTATTGAGCCGGCGTGACTGAGTAAAAGTGGACCACCATTGGCTGCATGGCGTAACAATACGCCAGTGTGTAGGACACTTGAGGCAGCTGCAAGGAGAATTCCCCTTACGCAACATGGTGTTGAGTGTGTCTTATTGTATTTACCTCCGGTTCGCCCGCCGTGTGGATTGCCCGGAACTCTTCGGTGTACGTTGGGTTGCCCGCCATTCAGGGGCACTTGATAGCCGGCACAACAGGAAGAAAAGCGATTCTGAAAAATACAAATTTGTTGTTATCGAATATCAAGAAATATTTAGAAAACAGGCACTTGGCAGGAGTGTTGGGGGACTTCTCATGCTTCAGGGGTTACCACAAACAGAATTACACGACAAGCGTTACTGTTGCGCCGAAAGGCGAGGTAAGACATTAGGCAGAATAAGACTGCCCAAGCATGAGCAACGCTAAACCGTCTACCCTAAATGTCACACGGTACATGGGGGAGAGTACTTTGCAACATAAAAATGCACCGGTAAATACCTTGGTCGCTCCATAACTTGAGAACGCTCGACCGAAATCACAGACACTTTTCTTATTGTTTTCGTTATTCTCAGAAGAACGGTTGTATGAAACAAAACTGGAATATTTGAGAACAACGAAGTGCGTTTCTCAATGTGACCCTTAGCTTCTATTGCATAGAAATCTATAGTCTTGTTCCGATATTGGTGAAATTTTACTCAATCTATCTTGAAAACAAGAGGAATGTCACTGTCTGTATAAAATTTCGTTCGGTGCATGGTGGAGGGCACTTAACTTACCGTATTTTACAAACTGCATAGTTATGCTCCAATCTTTAAGAATTTTTGCACACATCACCTAAAAGTCAAGAGGAAGATCACTGGATACGTAAATGTTTGTATGGTACATGACAGAGAGTACCTTGCAGAAAACTTTGCCGAGAGAGGGAAAGGTGTAAACGAACAGAGAGATGGGAGAGAAAGAGGTGGATGCAGAGAGAGGGCGGAAGGGGATGTGGACTACCAGAGTGTAGGGTAAACAAACACCCGGGCAACGCCGGGTTTACAGCTTTTAGTAAATTAAAACAAAATCTACGGATGTGTTTTACGGTCAGTTTTGGTTTTCCTGCAGTAATTATCTTTGAAAATTCACTAGTAACAAATCTTAGTTTTAAATTAAAGTTTACGTAAATTTGTAATGGTGTCTATCCATATTGTAATTGACTTTCTAGTAGGTGAGAAGAAAGGCACTTAACTCAGCCGGCCGCGGTGGCCGAGGGGACTGAGGCGCTTCAGTCACGGTCTCCACGGCCACTACGGTCGGGGGTTCGAATCCCCCCTCGGGCATGGATATTTGTGCCGTCCTAGTTCGTAAGTAGTTCATAAGTAGTTTGTACGTTTAGGGACTGATGACCCCGTAGTTAAGTCCCATAGACTGTACAAACATTTGAACATTTTTTGAACTTAACTCTAAATGTAGAAAAATGTAAGGTGATGCACATGAGTAGGAAAAACAATCCCATAATGTTCGAATACAGCATTAGTAGTGAGCTTCTTGATGCAGTCGCGTCGTTCAAATATCTAGGCGTAACATTGCAGAGCGACATGAAATGGAACGAACATGTAAGGACAGTTGTGAGCAAGGCGGACAGCCGACTTCGGTATATTGGGAGAATTTTGGGAAGATGTACTTCATCTGTAAAGAAGACCGCGTATAAAACGCTTGTACCATCACATCTTCTGTACTGCTCAAGTGTTTGGGACCCGGAGCAGATCAGTATAAAGGAAGACATAGAGGCAGTTCAGAGGCGAGCAGCTAGATTTGTTACCGGTAGGTTCGAACAATTGCGCGAGTGTCACGGAAATGCTCCGGGAACTCAAATGGATATCACTGGAGGATAGATGACGTTGTTTTCGTGAAATTCTGCTGAGGAAATTTAGAGGGTCGGAATTTGAAGCTGAGTGTAGTACGATCTTGCTGCCGCCTACTTACATTTAGCGAAGTGATCACAAAGACAAGATGAGAGAAGTTAAGCCTTTAAAAGGGGAATTTAGACATTCTCTTTTTCCTCTTTCTATTTGGGAGTGAAACACGAATTTGTTAAGCGGGTGTGATTACATTTTCACGCAATTTGATTGGATAGATTCTGAGAGATCAGTACCAGAAACAACCACCTGTGGCCGTAATAATGAACTTGATACGCCTAGGAATTGAGTCAAACAGAACTTGGATGGCGTGTACAGGTACAGATGCCCATGCAGCTTCAACACGATACCACAGTTCATCAAGAGTAGTGACTGGCGTATTGGAGAATGTGCTGGCCAGGGCAGCAGTCGAACATTTTCCGTATCCAGAAAGGCCCGTATAGTACTTGCAACATGCGGTCGTGCATTATCCTGCTGAAATGTAGGATTTCGCAGAGACAGAATGAAGGGTAGAGCACGAAACACATCTGAAATGTAACGGCCACTGTTCAAAGTGCCGTCGATGCGAACAACAGGTGTCGGAAACGTGTAACGTGGCACCCGATACCATCACGATGGGTGATACGCCAGTATGGCGATGACAAATACACGCTTCCAATGCGCGTTTACCACGATGTCACCTAACACGGATGCGACCGTCATGATTCTGTAAACAGAAACTAGATTCATCCACAAAAAAGACGTTTTGCCATTCGTGCAACCAGGTTCGTCGTTGCGTACACCATCGCAGGCGCTCCTGTCTGTGATGCAGCGTCAAGGGTAACCGCAGCCACGGTCTCCGAACTGATAGTCCATGCTTCTGCAAACGTTGTCGAACTGTTCGTGCAGATGGTTGTTGTCTTGCAAACGTCTCCATCTGTTGACTCAGGGATCGAGACGTGGCTGCACGATCCGTTACAGCCATGCGGATAAGATGCCTGTCATCTCGACTGCTAGTGATACGAGGCCGTTGGGATCCAGCACGGCGTTCCGTATTGCCCTCCTGAAACCACCGACTCCATATTCTGCTAACAGTCATTGGATCGCGACCAACGCGAGCAGCAATGTCGCGATACGATAAACCGCAATCGTGATAGGCTACAATCCGACCTTTATCAAAGTCGGAAACGTGATGGTACGCATTTCTCCTCCTTACACGAGGCATCACAACAACGTTTCAGCAGGCAAAGCCGGTCAACTGCTGTTTGTGTCTGAGAAATCGGTTGGAAACTTTCCTCGTGTTAGCACCTTGTAGGTGTCGCCACCGTCGCCAACCTTGTGTGAATGCTCTGAAAAGCTAACCATTTGCATATCACAGCATCTTCTCCCTGTCGGTTAAATTTCGCGTTTGTACCACGTCATCTTCGTGTTGTAGAAATTTTAATGGCCATAAGTGTATAAGTGGGTTAGTATGAAGAAATATGCAAAAAAGTAGTAGTGTTAAGATTCAAACAGATTTTTTCTACATCCTACAAATGTGCGACAGATGACATAAAGCGACTTAAAAATATGTGACTCGCTCTGGGGAACATTCACGCGGTATTTATGGTTCTAGATCTGGACATCGTAAAGGCCAAAAAGTGTCGAGCACTGGATTTAGGCCATGAACACTCCTTGATGGCGAATGTGTTTCCCAACGGCAGTGGCCTTTTCCAGCAAGATAACTCGTCATGTCACGAGGCCAGGACTGTGACTGGGTAGTTCGCAGAATACAGTGGCCAATCACAATTGATATGCTGCCCAAGCCACTCGAACTCACCAGATCGGAACCCCTATCGATCTGGGATGTAAGTGAACCTGGTGTCCAAGCTGTACGGGGAACAGCTGCCTCGTGTGTACAGAGGTGGTACTTCTTCCACACAGCTACCGAAACATCACGCCTAGAGCATCACTGCTGTTATCCGTATAGATGTATCCGTGGAATCGTTTACAGACATAGTCACGTTTGGATTAGATTATATTAGACTAGCTGAACCCCCGCTGCTTCGCATGCGTAGGCTGGTTGGTCTGCACCAGTTGTTTCTTTTTAATCCTGATGAAGAATCCATAACCTAAGCTTCGTAGTTATAGCTTGAAATTTGAGTTAACAGCACCATATTTTTGAAAATCAATTTTTGCATCTCGTATTTCACCCCCATATTGGTCGAATTTCCAAAAATACCGAAACAGGTATTTTTTAAATCATAACTAACAATACAAATACCAATTTTTGTAGCTATAGCTTCAAAATTGTCTTGACAACAATGTGTTTTCGGAAAAGAATTTTTGATCCCCTCTTTTACCCCCTTAGTTGTTGAATTTCCAAAAATACCGTAACTCGTGTCTTTTTAATCATTATCCAGAGTCCATATCCTAAGTTTCGTAGTTATAGCTTGAAATTTGAGTTAACAGCAACATATTTTTGAAAATCAATTTTTTGCGTCCTCCATTTTACCCCCTTATTGGTCGAATTTCAAAAAATGCCGAAACACTTGTCTTTTAAATCCAAACCCCGAATCCAAATCCGAAAATTTGTAGTTATAACTTCAAAATTTCCTAAATAGCAACATATTTTAGAAAAACACCCCCTATCCAATTTAACCCCGTTAATGGTTGAATTTCCAAAAATACCGAAGCATGTATTTTTTAACGTCTAACCAACTATACAAATATCAATTTTTGCAGCTCTAATTTCAAAATTGTATCAATAGCAACGTGTTTTCAAAAGAATTTTTGACCCTCTATTTAACCCTCTTACTTGTTGAATTTCCAAAAATACTAAAAATCATGGATTTTTAATCCTGACCAATATTCCATATCCGAAGTTTCGTAGTTGTAGCTTATAATTTGAGTTAACAGCAACATATTTTTGAAAATTAATTTTTTGTGTCACCTATTTTACCCCCTCATTTGTCGAATTTCAAAAAATGCCGAAACACGTATCTTTTAAATTCGAACCCTGAATTAAAATCCGAAATTTTGTAGTTCTAGGTTCAAAATTGCCGAAATAGCAACGTTTTTTTTTCAAAAAACGTTTCATCCCCTATTTCACCCCCTTACGGTTGGAATACCGAAAAATCGCTTCTTAAATAACGCCTACAGAGTAAGATCAACACCCTCCACAAATTTCTAGTTTCTATCTTCAGTAGTTTGGGCTGGGCGATGATGAGTCAGTCAGTCAGGCAATCGGGACACTTCCTTTTATATATAGAGATTAATACTTGTTCCATAGATCATATATCCACTCCCATGAACCACAGACAATGCCGAGGTGGGGTGGCTTGCGTGCCTCAACGATGCCGTACCGTAGGTGCAACCACAGCGGAGGGGTATCTGTGGAGAGGCCAGACAAACGTGTGGTTCCTGAAGAGGGGCAGCAGCCTTTTCAGTAGTTACAGGGGCAACAGTCTGGATGATTGACTGAGCTGGCCTTGTAACATCGGCTAATGTAGCTTTGCCACACAGTTACTGCGAACGGCTGAAAGCAAGGGGAAACTACAGCCGTTAGCTTTCCCGAGGACATGCAGCTCTACTGAATGAACGTATGATGATGGCATCCTCTCGGGTAAAATATTCCGGAGGTAAAATAGTTCCCCATTCGGATCTCCAGGCGGGGACTACTCAGGAGGATGTGATCATCAGGGAAGACAATACTGGCATTCTACGGGTCGGAGCGTGGAATGTTAGATCCCTTAATCGGGTAGGGAAGTTACAAAATTTAAAAAGAGAAATTGATAGGTTGAAGATAGATATAGTGGGGATTAGTGAAGTTCGGTGGAAAGAGGAACAGAATTCCTGGTCAGGTGATATATATATATATATATATATATATATATATATATATATATATATATATATAATTATATAATTATATAAATTATGAAAATAGGCATAGTAAGCTAGTTTACTGAGATTTATATCACCAAATTTTGCAATGACCCTGATAGCATAAGTAGCAGAACTCAAACGTTTCAGCAGATCTCCAATGTGTTTCTTCCAATTCAATCCCTCGTCAATACAAACAGCTAAAAATTTCGAATATTCTACCTTAGCTACAGATTTATATTCAAAGTCTAAATTTATAAATGGTGTCATGTTATTTACCGTATATACTGGGTTTTATCAAAGTTTAATAAGAGTACATTTGTAGAGAACCACTAAATAATTTTCTGAAACACATCATTTACAATTTCATCAGTTAATTCCTGTTTGCCAGGCGTGATAGCTATACTTGTATCATCAGCAAAAAGAACTAGCTTAGCACCTTCCTGAATGTAGAATTGGCAAGTCATGTATACTAGTATTGCCTGTGGTAGAAAATCGACCAATTGTGTTTACAATGGTCACTGGGGGTAGCGGCCTCGCGTGATTATGTTTGCAACATCAACAACACGATAGAAAATCTTCGCCCATTTGTTCGAACCACATAGAATGACTCGATTAGTGTATCGTACAGACCATGAAGTAAGCAAATAATGCTGTTCCTGCTTTATGGTTGACAGGTTCTTGTATGTACCCTCGTCCGCTCAGTAAAAATAATTGCCCTCGTAAAGCGAAGATTCCATGAGAAAACATCAGCGTTGTCAAGCGATTGGCTAAAATGAAGACTCACAGGATTCTCACTATTCAGCATCTGTTGCCAACATTATATAGGAGGCCGCTGGGATATTTTGTAAAATTTAACCGGCACAGGGAGGTATGAAACGGTATCTTTTACATGTTAAGGAAAATGTCTGGCACAATAACAACAAATAAAAACGGAAGTATATACTTTTCATGCCATTTTCGAATTGTATAACTATGATTAGCCTAATATTTGAAATGGAACTACAATTTCGGTGTTCGTATATTTATACAACGCCAAGAAATAATGTTATTTCGATACTGCGATATTCAGAATTCCAGAGCAGACAACATGTCGACTTCGTAGTTCCACCCGTGCACCGCTAGATGCCTCTCCCGGCGCATCATCCTTTATATCGGCGTTCATATGAAAACATCCATTTCCTTTAACCATTCGTAATCACTGCGAAAATGAAGCATTTGAACGGCACAAGATAGTGAGTTGGGATCACTCCATGTTTCGATATTCACTTATTTTAATGCCGCAGATGCGCTGCATTACAGCGTCTTTGGTCGAGGCGAATAGCCAATCAGTGAGCTGATTGTTGGAGAATGTAGAACTTGATCCAAGCTGTAGATAGGAAAATTTCTACTTCCTTTTACCACTTTCAATGGCTACATGCACACATAATATTTATATTCGTGAAATCTACGAAAAACAATCTTTCGAATTATGTATGTTTGTATAGGTTATGGGACTTAACTACGGGGTCATCAGTCCCTAAACTTACAAACTACTTATGAACTGACTAATACTAAGGACGGCACAAATACAAATATCCATGCCCGAAGGGGAATTCGAACCCCCGACCGTAGTGGCCGTGCAGACCGTGACTGGAGCGCCTGTCCCCTCGGCCACCGCGGCCGGTTTCGAATTATGTAACTTTCATTGGCCTTCTTGTACGAATAAATTAGTAATATGTACCATAATTTTCGTGTTAGCGTATTTATATAATGATTAACCCTAGAACGGTCGGCCAAAAAATAGTTTCAGGAACGGTCGGGCTGGGTCTGACGGACCCAACAATTAAAACGCTGATGACAAGTGACAAAACAGCGTATTTACATCAAATGACGATTTTTTATATTGTTTAGGTCCTACCAAATGCTGTAGGGACATTATTTTAACGTTCTGAATTTCACAATTGCTGTAAAATAAAATAAAAAGTTGAAAATATACTTCTTTGTAGTAATAAATGTAACCACACTAGAAGTATAAGTAAGTTGGATTGAAATACAAATATAAATGAGAATATTTGTAGAACTGAGAAGCAGACTTGTATTTATGTTATATAAATCGAAATTGTGCATATAATGAATAGTTTGTGTCATATCGTCCTCTAAAGTCGTTACTTTTTCTAACAGACGACACGAACCATTTCTGCATGCACCAAGCACAACTATATTTTGCAAATTTTGCAGAAGTATTTCGTTTTGCTGTCCTTCCACTTATAGCATCTTCCCCTTCATCCTCACTTATTTCACTATTGCTATCATGATCACTGTTTATTTCGAAGTCTGGGTCCGCGTCAGAATCGTCAATTTCATTATCATCATCGTCTAATATGTTGCAAATTTCACAGTATGAAACACTTTCTCTTGAAACTTTATATTTTAAATTATTGGCATCAGAAATAGTTCACAAAGTCATTTGAAACTGGATGAAACACCAAATACAAATACACCCGCACTGGTAGAATTCAATTACGTAAAAGGTCGGGCTGGGTGTGACAGACCCTCCCGATTTTTGGAGAACTGCGGAACATTGTCTAAACGATTTAAAACCTTATTCATGATGTTGACGCTTTCTCTTGCATGTTTCAGGAAGCTAGCAGAGCGTTCGAGTCAGATCAGCGACTATAAGCATATAAATTCTTTGAAATAATAACTAGCGGGTCTCACAGACCCAGCCCGACCGTTCTACGGTTAAGAATAACAAATGACCCCATTTTTGATAACTCCCTTGTTAGAGGAATTAGTTGTTTCATCATGTGAACGGCTTTCTGCATTCCTGCAGTTGAGTATAATTTCAACCATTTGTGTGCTATGCCACTCATACCACAATAGTTAAGCTTATCTAGATGAATTCCATGATTTACACAATCAAAAGCCTTTGAGAGATCACAAAAATTTCTAATTGGTGATGTCCGGTTATTCAAAGCATTTGCCAATCTCCGCTGTTGATACGGAAATGTCCATTTCCAGGAAGTACTAGTGTCTGTCGAATTACATCAAGTCCAAATCATTAGAGATAGTCGCAATGCCGCGAGATAGCGTTGATAATTTCTCTGAAAGCAATGCGGTAACTCAGTTTTGAGTCGTAGAAAATGTTGCATCAATGAAGAAACTTGTAGATAAAAGTAACAGCCTGTCACCGGTTATCGCGGCTTATCAATTATAAACTTTGAAGAGCCAGGAACTCATTGAGCTAATGTCAAGGAGAAAGACCATCTCATAACAGGCAGCATTTCTGTTCCAACAGTTTTCAAAGCTCTTCACAGAGGAAGACAGCATTGCAGTTTCTCCACTAAATCGCAGCACGGAGTACAAAATTTTAGAGGTCGAATGTGTAATACACCGGGTGATCAAAAAGTCAATATAAATTCGGAAACTTAATAAATCACGAATAATGTAGATAGGAGGTAAAAAAGAGATACACATGCTTGGAATGACATGGGGTTTTATTAGACCCAAACATCTACCGTTATCGGGCCTTTTTCTCTTCGGGGAACTGCGTGATTCTGGTTTTGTAACTGCTACCGTGACGGGTGAGAGGTAGGCCGATATGTTACAGAATCGCATCATCCCCAGCCTGGCTGATAAACACCTGCTGGAACGTACGATTTTTATGCAGGATGGCGCTCCACCCCATATTGCTAGACGCGTGAAAGATCTGTTGCGCGCGTCGTTTGGTGATGATCGTGTGCTCAGCCGCCACTTTCGTCATGCTTGGCCTCCCAGGTCCCCAGACCTCAGTCCGTGCGATTATTGGCTTTGGGGTTACCTGAAGTCGCAAGTGTATCGTGATCGACCGACATCTCTAGGGATGCTGAAAGACAACATCCGACGCCAATGCCTCACCATAACTCCGGACATGCTTTACAGTGCTGTTTACAACATTGTTCCTCGACTACAGCTATTGTTGAGGAATGATGATGAACATATTGAGAATTTCCTGTAAAGAACATCGTCTTTGCTTTGTCTTAATTTGTTATGCTAATTGCCGGCCTAGCAACAATAAAACAATCACTATTTCTAATATCGCAATACGTCTACAGATCATTACACGTGTACTTTTTTATTTCATTTATCTGAATTTTTTATTATATATTTTTATTTTATTCTCCCCGACCACCCTTTCGAACCTTCCTGTCTGACACCATGACAGTACTATCGTTGGCAGTCAGTTTACAAATAAAGTATTACACAGAGTGAATTTTCATGCATTTCAGCATTAAAATAAAAGACGGTACAAACCACTGTTTAATCCCTACTGTGTGTATTGGTACAGATCTATCTGTCAAAGTTTTTATGGAAGGATGTTCTTCTGTTTACTGTACAGGGCCATACTGGTGTTATATCTGAAAGATCATGACAGATTTATTACCGAACAATCAGTCCCTCTAGACAATGATTTGTTTTATAAATATCACCACAAATTATGAACAGAAAATCAACAGCATTTTTCTAACTGCCTTAAACAACTTTCATTTACAATAGTAGTCCTTTTTCATATATTTTAAGGCGTTCCTTTTTAGACAATCTATTTTTGCCATAAATTATTCAGCTAAGGATAGCAAATAATTATTTAAAAGAGAAGCACATTTTCCTCTGTCTGTCCCTTTAACCTTCTATAACTCGAGGAGTACAGAACGTATCGTCATGTGGTTTCTTTTAATTTCTTGTTTAGAATCCTGCGATAATATTAGGCTATATTGAATGTCAATAGGAATATGTGACAAAAACTATAATTAGAATGATAACGTAGAATCGTTTACTGCATTTGCATTTTAGTCAGCTCTGCAACCTAAACTATAAGAGCTAGTCCAGTGAACATAATATAAACTTGTAGAACTCTCAGACGTCTACAAGAAAGAAAATGAAGAAGATTGAACCACATTTATCATTTTTCTTTTCTAAAGCGCTGGCGCTATATGGCTTCAGACTATAGATATAGTGATTGTGGGAGATCTGTAAAACTTAAACCTACGATCTCGTGGACCTTTTTTTTTTTTCAAATGGACGTGAGTTCTACAATTCTATACTATGTACTTTGGCGTAGGTCTCATAGTCTACGCTACAAAGGTCACGAAAGTGCGGGAGTGGTAAACCATTCTACGTTATTAATTTTGTTTCAATTATTTCTCATTTTCGTATTGGCATTTAATATAGGCTACGTTGAACGCAGGATTATACCGAAGAAATTGAAAGAGACCGCATCACGATACGTTCTGCAGTTCTCGAGTTAAAGAAGATTAAAGATTACCCGTGCAAAGCCGAATCGGCTCAGCTATTTAGTAATAAAATAAATAAAGTTAAGTCATAATTATTGTAACGACTAGAATTTGAAAGCTTCTACCTCTTTATTGTATTCGAATTTGTTAGAAAACCAGGGGAGCTATAAAAAAGTTGTTCAAATAAAAAAAAAAGCTCATTTCGTTATCAACAACTTTGTCGCTGACGAAAATTTCCTGACCACAAAACAAAAAAAGTGGCAGGAGACTAACTTCTTCATGACACAATTTTTACATTACATAAAAGTAATAGTCTCAATTATTTTTTTATACAAACACAATGCGTATTGTACTTGCTAAGAACACGGTTGCATTCCTTCAGTATTCACCTGTCTGCGTGAAAAATGTGGTAATTTTTTTCCTATCCTAAGGGGTTCAAATGACAATGTAATTAAGGCTCGCGACACTCGAAGAACTACGCATTTATGGGCCCAACTCCGTTTCTACACCCAACCAAGATGGCTGCCGTATCTTCACTGCCTGTACGCTGATGTAGACGCTACGGCTTGTGTATGGTATTCTGTGCTCCCGTTTGGGGTTGGAATCCCCCCTCGGGCATGGATGTTTGTGGCGTCCTTAGTATTAGCTAGTTCATGAGTAGTTTGTAAGTTTAGGGACTGATGACCCCGTAGTTAAGTCCCTTAAGCCTAACAAACATTTGAACATTTTATTTTAGAAGTCACTACTAGCGTTTCCAGCGTTAGAGACAATGGTGAGTTTCTTTTGTACTTCATATGAAATTTAATAGTCGTACTAAGTATGGATTTAAAATATATTTCTGTCACAAAAATTGTTTTCTTTTGCAGCTTGGCCGTGAAGGGCGTCTTCGCAGCCGTCGTCTATTGTGAACGCAACCAGACTGTACTGCACCCTGGTCGGCGGCTGCTAGTCGGAAGAAGACACCTGGAGCACCGGGTTTCTTCCGTTGCCAATTTAATATTTTAACAAATAACAAAGAAATATGTATTCTGATTGGTAAAAAGAAAGTTACTTCTGGACTGACCTTTGAAATGTAAACATGTGTGCAACAAATGTGTAGTCTGTATTCATACGTGTTAAAAAGCAATAAAAACTGTGAAGGAAAGTGTTTCATGAAAAATCTGCCAGTTCAGTATGTGAATAAATGAAGACTTTTCAGAAAATCCTACTGCATAATTTTCACGCTGAAGTGAATTGTAATTCAACAATAAATGATGGAGTCAGTGATCTCTATACAAACTGGATGTTTAACTCTGGTGTCTGGGCATAGAATTGTAGCGTGCCTGCACATTCATATGTTTCGCACACGATTTCGCATTGTCCGCCATGTTTAAATTTGGCAAACGAGTTTTCATCAGTTATGTGACAAAGAATTGCTTGCTTACCTATATACTTGGAATTTTATTCAATATTCGATGTTGTAGGCTGATATGGGAGAGGAATCGAAACATATCTTTTTCTCTTTTTCTTTAAATGCTTCTTAGCAGCCATGACTGAATTTGGCAAGAAACTAAATATGAATATCTATGGTTCGCACGCTAAGACAACTGAAGTTCAACATGCAGATAATATAGAGATCAATGGGTGGAGTCATTGATCTCTATACTCTCTGGATGTTGAACTTCAGTTTTATTAGCGTGCCAGTCATAGATATTCATATTTAGTTTCTTGCCAAATTCAAACATGGCTGCAAAGAAGCATTTAAAGAAAAAGAGAAGAAAATATGTTTCGATTCCGTTCCCATATCAGCCTACAACATCGAAAATTGAATTAAATTCAAAGTCAAGAGGTAAGCAACAAATTCTTTGTCACGTAATAACTGATGGAAACTCGTTTGCCAAATTTAAACATGGCGGACAATGCGAAATCGTGTGCAAAACATATGAATGTGCAGACACGCTGCAATTCTATGCTCAGACACCAGAGTTATACATCCAGTTTATATAGAGATCACTGGGTGGAGTATATGTGATAAGATCTTTGGTGTTAAAATATTCCGCTCTTGTATGTAAAACTCTTATCAGATATTTTTCGTGGGATTTGACTTTGTTTGTAGGGTCGATTACAAACCACAATTGAACTTCAGACTTGTCTTCTTTCAAATTGGCATGTTAGTTATTTCGATTCAATGGTGTCACGATTTTATGAGTGTTTTAACAGCTTATCTCTGGTATACAATGTTCACTGCAGTTTTGTGGAAAAGTTAAAACCTGTAAAAAGATCGTGTTATCGTATGAACGGTATCATAGGGGATCATACACGTTCGCATACATCAGTAGGTAGTATATTTAAATTAAATATTCAACAGGAAAAGACAGTCTTAATTTTCTTTCTGACTTGATAAACTGAATAACGTTACGTTCCAGAGATAACAATTTTCAACGGAGTGGCACGATGTAATCTCTGATGAAGTGATGTTACACCAATGAGGTTACAATAAAGGGAGGTGGCATTATCTATGCTGAGAACAGACATTAGTTGAAGCCAAAGGAGCCATGCTTTTGTTCCCAGAACAAAGATATTTCGGTTAAATCCCTGTTTGAATATTGCCTTGTCGACGCAAAGCAACTAAATTGATACTCTCATTGGAGTATTTACCTACATATGACGTACATTCAACGATTACAGCTCCTATGCTAAAACACTATGCCTAATGTTTTGGCCGTAAACAAATGCCGAATCATCAAGTTTGCTGGCTTCACTTTTTCAGTGTTAGGGCATCTCCAGAGATTATAACCTCCTTGTATTACGCCTTCGTGTAATACAAACTTAACTTACATAAATTTAATGGACATTAATTATCGATTTACGTAAGTAATTATTTAAAGGACTATTTTTTTAAATTATCTCTCCTGTTAACCGTCAATGAGCACTACATTACAATTTGGTTAAATGAGATCTTTCATTGTTAAAATAGTAACGGGGGAAACGTAAAAGAGGAAAAATCAGAAAGCACTAAGGCGACCATTGAAAGCAGTTTCTCTATACTGCTAAACGTTTGCCGATGGGAAAAGACATATTCTTCTCACAATTAGATTGACTTAGGACCGCCGGCCGCGGTGGCCGAGGGGACTGAGGCGCTCCTGTCACGGTCTGCACGGCCACTACGGCCGGGGGTTCGAATCCCCCCTCGGGCATGGATATTTGTGCCGTTCTTAGGATTAGCTAGTTGATAAGTAGTTTGTAAGTTTAGGGACTGATGACCCCGTAGTTAAGTCCCATAAGCTGTACAAACATTTGAACATTTGATTTGACTTAGGGCCTGTTCGTCCATCTCTCGTTAATCTTCTCGTTAGTAAACGAGAAGATGCTTTTAACGTCCAGTTACGTGCATTGTGTTTGTCATTTCCAGATACACCTCTCGTTTGCTAACCTGGACAAAACGAGAAGGTACGATATATTTCGACTAGGTTGACAACAGAAACAAATGAAAGTGCCGTCTGAATAAACAGCTGTTTTCCTTATTTAACTATCAGGAAAGAGGTTAGCAGATAGTTGAAAATTGGCGTTATGGAAAACAAACGTAAAAGAAGCTCGAATTGTATAAGAAGTTAGTGCGAGGGTGTTGTGTCCTTAATACGGAAATATTAGAGTGCATTGCATTGGAATGTAAAAAAAAAAAAAAAAAAAAAAAAAAAAAAAAAAAAAAAAAAAAAAAAAACGTACGCTACGACATGGAAGGAGAAGAAAAAAGCGACATTATCACGTGTGGCAAATGAATTCAGTGCTTTCCACGGAAAATGTAGGACAGCAAAAAGGCTTAGGGCTTAGTACGATAACATGCCAAGTGCGTAGTATCTTAGTGCAAGCTTGCACATAGGCAAAAGTATACTGTACCTGCAGATCGGAGGAAGGAATCACATTTTAGGCCTCACACTAGGCGCAACAAGCATAAGTAAATACTGGGTAAAATTTTACGACGCTTCTCGCCGGGCTCCAGTGCTTATGTTGGCAACAGATGAACGAAGAAGTGTAGAATTGCGTTAATATTTTTTACGAGCTACAGAGTAAATGTTATTGATGCTCGTTTCACTCGCAGAAAAATTAAATACTGTACCTGCTCTATGGTTGACAGGTTCATGGATATACCCTCGTCCTTTCAGAAAAAAAAATTCGTTTTAATTTGTCACGAGAAAACATTACCATTGGTGCCAACATAACCACTGAAACCCGGCGAGAAGCGTGGTAAAATTTAACCAAACACTGAATGAAACGCCGGCCGCGGTGGCCGAGGAGATTGAGGCGCTCCAGTCGCGGTCTGCACGGCCACTACGGTCGGGGCTTCGAATCCCCCCTCGGGCATGGATATTTGTGCCGTTCTTAGTCTTAAGTAGTTCATAAGTAGTTTGTAAGCTTAGGGACTGATGACCCCTTAGTTAAGTCCCATAAGTTCTACAAACATTGGATTTGAACTAAATGAATAAGTTTGCAGGCATAAATAATGTATTCTTTCTATTGTGACAGATAACTTACGAAATACGTAACTATCTGTTGGACTCTTGAGATGGTCGTGGAGTTTTTCACGTAGCGTTTCCAAGATGAAATAGCGTAACAAATTCTGCATCATCTCGTCTAGGTCGCATTATAGGAGCAATGACCTCTAGATCGTCTAAAATAATGACATCGTCTTCATTGTAAACCAAATCTCTTATTCCAACCATTTTCATCATACTGATTCTCACTGAACTAGTCATTACCCATAAGTTTGTATTTTGATATCGCAACAATAATTTTAAGGTTATGTTGCCTATCTGCAATATATCAAACTCATCTGCTAGCTACTGACATGGATGGAGCGAGAAATATGACGATAAAATTTTTTAGTGAAGCTGCTTTCCACACTAGTTTTTCATACATGTAGTGCTTCTGTTATTTTGTTCGATAAATTCGTCTTATCACGTGAATATATTGCGGTATTTTAGCGCTTTGGAATCCTGCCATTTTCATACAGATTCTCACTTAACTGCTCGTTAGCCGTGTAACAATCAGAATTTTACTCGTTAACTTAACGGCCAGTTTGAGGTCCTTTAACATCTGGTTAACTCATAACTAAACATTGACAAACGGAGTTTTCCGCTAACGACAAGTTAAAATCTTAACCGGAACTTAACGAGACATTGACAAACCGGCGGGACTGATGACCATTGCAGTTTTGTCCCCCTTAAACAACCAACAACAACAAACCGGCCCTTAGACTGATACGAACCTGCAAATAAAAAATAGGAAAATATAAATACTTGGGATGCAGCAGAAGTACGATCCGTTACGTAACATTAACAAACGAACGTTGCAATGAATGATTTATGTAGTTGAGCTACGTGGCACAAGGAATGTATCACTGCATACCACACTGGGGGCCCAGGTTCAATTCTCGCTCGTGTTGGAGATTTTCTGCGCTCGGGAACTGGCTGTTGTGTGTTTTGCTCATCATTATTATTATAATCATCATTGACATGCAAGTCGCCGAATTGGCGTCAGCTAAAGACTTGCACCAGGCAAGTCGTTCAAAACCCCAGTTGGGGTCTAACGGCCATAACTGCTACACGATAATCATCATCATCATTAACATCAGTAAAGAGCAATACTTTGTAGACAGCTTTCACCGTTTGAAAGAAACCATCCCGCGATTTGCCTGGACAGTTCAAGCGAAATCACAGAAAACCTTAATTTTGCCGGTCGTGGACTCGAACCACCGTCCTTCCGAATGAGAGTCCAGTGTGTGACCTATTTGAGGTCAATTTCATTAGTTTCAGTGCAAGCTACGACGTGACACTTGAATGGGATGAGAGATTACAAGATAAATCAATCAAAATTGAAGTACGTAAACTCCACAAACTAGCTAAAAATTTCTGTTACTTCAGACTTTAACTGAATAGAACACGTACATAATGTCGACGGAAAGGCGAAGCGGAGACTGCGTTTTATTGGTAGAACCCTTAAAAAATTGTTCAAATGTTTGTTAAGCTTATGGGACTTAACTACGGGGTCATCAGTCCCTAAGCTTACAAACTACTTATGAACTACATACGAACTAGGAAGGCACAAGTATACATGCCCAAGGGGGGATTCTAACCCCCGACCGTAGTGGCCGTGAAGACCGCGACTGGAGCGCCTCAGTCCCCTCGGCCACCGCGGCCGGCGTAGAACCCTTAAAAGATGCAACAGAAGTACTGAAGAAACTGCATACACTACGCTTGTCCGTCCATTTTTGGAGTATTGCTGCCCAGTGTGGGATCCTTATCAGGTGGGTTTGACGGAGGACATCGAAAGAGTCCAAAGAAGTGCAGCTCGTTTCGTATTGTCACGATACAGGAGAGACAGGGTTACTGAAATGATACAGGATCTGGGATGGGAATCATTACAACAACGGCGCTTATCGCTGCGGCGTGGGCTACTTACGAAACTCGAATCGCCAACATTCTCCTCCGAATGCGAAAATATATTTTTGACTGCCACTTACATAGGTAGAAATGATCATCAGAATAAAATACGAGAAATCAGAGCTCGAACGGAGAGAGATTTAGGTGTTTATTCTTCCCGCGCGCTATTCGAGAATGGAATGGTAGATAAAATAGTATAATGGTGGTTCGATGAACCCTCTGCCAGGCACTTAAATGTGATTTGCAGAGTATCCCATGTAGATGTATATGTTAACATGTGTACAACAAATTTGTAGTCTCTGTTCATACGTGTTAAAAAGCAATAAAAACTGTCAAGGAAAGTGTTTAATGAAAAATCTGCCAGTTCAGTATTTTAATTTATAAAGACTTTCGAGAAGATCATACTGCGTAATTTTCACGCTAAAGTGAAACGTAATTCAACAATGAATGATGGACGGTATGTTATAAGATCTTTCGTGGTAAAATATTGCTCTGTTGAATGTGAAACTCTTAACAGACATTTTTGGTGGCATTTGACTTTGTTTATAGGGTCGATAACAAACCAGAATTTAACATCAGACTTTTCTTCTTTCAAATTGGCATGTTAGTTTTTTCGATTCAATGGTGTGACGATTTTATGAGTGATTTTACGACTTTTCTCTGGTATACAATGTTTACTGCAGTTTTGTGGAAAAGTTAAAACCTGTAAAAAGATCATGTTATCGTGTGAACGTTATCAGAGGGGATCATATACGTTCGCAGATATCAGTAGGTACTATATTTAAATAAAATATCCAAAAGTAAAGGACAGTCTTAATAGATGTAACAAAACTACTAAAGAGACTGCATACACTACGCTTGTCCGTCCTTTTATGGAGTATTGCTGCCCAGTGTGGGATCCTTATCAAATGTTTTGACGGAGGACATCGAAAGAGTCCAAAGAAGGGCAGTTCGTTTCGTATTGTCACGCTACAGGGGAGACAGCGTTACGGAAATGATACAGGATCTGGGATGGGAATCATTACAACAACGGCGCTTATCGCTGCGGCGTGGGCTACTTCGGAAACTCCAATCGCCAACATTCTCCTCCGAATGCGAAAATATATTTTTGACTCCCACTTACATAGGTAGAAATGATCATCAGAATAAAATACGACAAATCAGAGGTCGTACGGAGAGATTCAGGTGTTCTTTCTTGCCGCGCGCTATTAGAGAATGGAATGGTAGATAAAATAGTATAATGGTGGTTCGATGAATCCTCTGCCAGGCACTTAAATGTGATGTGCAGAGTATCCCATGTAGATGTAGATATAGATGTAGACAGTGCGTGTTTATCAGAGGTGTAACACAGTCTAAAACAGACAGTCGCGAAACTCAGTAGGGAAAAAATTGCAACCGTTTGGCAGCTGAAGCGATACCAGCGCTCCAAGCGGCTGGGCAGCAAGCTCAGCAGCAGAAAATGGCGCTACCGAAACCAAGAATTTATTATTTATTATTGCTGTTGTTTATATATTTCCTAGGCATTATACGTGGTACTGTATTTCGTGACAGAAATAAGAAAACATTATTATACGAAAATAACGTTTCCCGTTGATGTCAGTTTGTAACAATAACACGCCAGTGCATTGTAACACATACGGCTCACACTAGCACTGTGGTAATCATAACATTCAAGAACGATTTAACCCTCCGTCGGGCGCGCCTCCAGATGAAACAAAATAAGGCGCACCCGGCCTGAGAGGCCACCCACATATTTTGTGGACTAGCTCCGTCATGTTAAATCAAATTCAAAATGCGTGTTGCCTAGTCTTGAAGAGGATCTAAAGGAAGGAATTACAGCAAACTTAAAGCATAATAATGGATTTATTGAACACAATACACCTTAAACTAAAGTGACCAAAATTACCAATTTCCCACAAAGAGCATTAAAAATTGGCCAAACAGACATCCATAAAAGTAATGAAGTTATTTTTAAAGGACATTAGGCAGTCTATTCTGTCATGGAATCATCTTTTCTCGCCACTTTTGCAGCCAAAAACCGATGCTATAGCTCCCAAAGCGAAAGCTGAAACACAGATATGGCACATAACGTATACGTCGCTGAAGCAGATTGGGTGATGACAAGCTGAACATTCGTGTTTCTTCATCCTCCTAACTCTTGTTTCAGCCACGCATGGTCGACGTTTTAGCCATTGGGAGGTAATGTGGGAGAACTTTCCCGTTCCTTGTGGGGTAAAAAATTTTTCAGTCGAGTTTGCAGCCGAATCGACATTCCACATATATTCATAGCATACACAGGCTAAATGGTCCAGTTAGAAGTTGATGACACAAGGTATTGCAATTGGTAGCGTCATTTGTAGCAATATCTTTTACACTGGATGTTGTGTAATAATGATGTGAGTCTTCACACTATGAATAGTAGAAGGTATCTACTTAGACTACTTCGTCGTCTTATCGTTTCCAAAATAAAAGCTCCTCACATATTTTCTTCTCTTCTTCATATTCCCGAGCTGTTCCCTAAACTTCCTGTTCAGTTGCTGAGTTCTCCTTGCCTTCTCCTACCTCATCCTGAGAGTGGGTGTCTCTCTCATCGACTAAATCTTCGAGTGCGGCTGGATCTTCAGCAGTTTCTTCCTCGAGGAGGCGCATTATTTCCACAAGATCATTGGCTTAGAGGCATAATATACTTTTCTGGACATTTCAGCAGAAAATATGGATGTGATAACGGAGGAAAAGAAAGGAAAACTGAAATTAGAACTCGATCAGGCGCACTCAGTCTGAAGGGCCAGGGTCGTCAAAGTCTTCTTTTTTCCGAAGGTAACGGTGAAAACCACAGAGGACAGACTTATTTTGATCGAAAAGAAGTAATAAAATAAAAATATCTTGAAAAATCTCACCTTAAAATCTGTAACGTAATCGGGCGCAGACGGCCTGTGAGGCCCAAGGAGTTCCCCGTGATCCGCGTGGAAATCGACGGCAGCCTGCGGATCGGCACTGTGTGAGGTTCCCAAAGCTACGCGAGTAAACGGAGAGGCGGGCCGCTGGGCCACCACTGTTAAGCACGGGGATCAGAAAAGTGTTTTGCTGGCCTGTGAGGCCGACTGCGCCCGACGGAGGGTTAAGACAAGAAGCGAATTGTAACGTGGTGTGTTTAAGTTCAAAAGCAACTGATTTATAGTTATATAATGTACTGGTACATAGTTACACGTTCCACGTGTATTTTTTCTGCAGATTTTGAACTCCTTAATACATTTGATACTGGAACTAGACACGATTTTTACATTCTTAGAGATTAAGTGTTACGTCTTATAAAAGCCCTTTTCGCTTTTTTCTTGTTCAGATGGCTTGCATGTGCCGTTCCTGTCATGTTTTCATCGTACAGTACCTACTCACCAGGAATATAGAGGTACTGTAAATCTTTAAGAATCTCTTCCTGCTTAAATCTCAGTTCGTCTGTACACGTTAAACTACAGTTAGTTACGTTTTATTTTACATTTTGTACAAACAAATCCCTGCATCACCAATAGTAGACTACTGTGGAAAAATTTGTTTTGACTTCCACTATCAAAAATAACTTTGAAGAGAAATACTGGGTTAGTTACCTCTCTCTCTCTGTAACTGATACCATACACCCTTAAAATTTAACAAACTTTATTCTATCCTACATTGTAAGAGCTTTTCATATTTGAGAAAATGTACATGTTCTTAGTTTTCCTCTACCTACAATTTATCGCGCCGCAATAACCTCCGAAATGCAGTCGCCTTTTAAACGTGTCGTTCGGCTCCATACCTAATCCACGATGGTTTGTCGCCTCTCGGTGTGTTGTTACTACCCGGCCGCTTGGCAGCGCTGCAGTCGCCAGGTTGCAGAAAACTGCCGGCAGTTTCGTGACTCTTTATGTTAGACTCTGGTGTAATCAGCTAAGAACTCTTACACAAGGGAGACTGAAGACGACTCCAGTTGGGGTCTACTACATCACTATCATCATTAACATCAGTAAGGAACATTATTTCTGTAGACAGCTTTCACCGTTTGGAATAAACTATCCCGGGATTTACCCGGAATTGTTTTAGGAAAAACACGGAAAACCTAAATTTGTGTCTGCCATGGGCTCGAACCACCGTCCCCCCCGAACGACAGTCCAGTGTGTACTGTTTGAGGTTAATATCTGCTGATTGAGTACGAGCTATGACGTGACACTTCAATGGGATGACAGATTACGAGTTACAGTGAGTTTTTGTGAGAGGTGTAATTGCTAAAGTACTTCTGAAAAGACTATATGTGGCAATACTTCCGTTCAGCCAGTGAGAGTCCCACGCTCTTGGAGATAAGTCACGTAGTCGATGCCCCCAGTTCACAGAAAGTTCTCTGGCCAGGATAAATACCGCTGTTTATCTGACTGATAGGTAAACGGTTTCTCACGTTATCGGTTATCGGAAAGACGGTGCTCGAATGCTCTGGAGTGTCTCTAAACACGTTCCCATTCGTTCAACTTCATCACAGTTTTAGAAGGCAGTGAACTCTATTACGCACACGTAAAATCTATATCTATAAATGTGAATGTCTGTTCGGTGTACGTTTATCACGTCTGAACCACAAGACATAAAGAGCTAAAAAATTTTGCAGTTACTAATGTCTACCCGGGGAAGGCGTTAGGCACGGTTTTATGGCAATTGGATAGCGATTTATCTATATATATTAATGTGATTCCCTGTTCGGTGTACGCTTATCACGTCAGAACGACAAGACGTAGAGACTTAAATATTTGTACAGTTACTAATTTATACCTGAGGAAGGTTCTAGGCGCCGTTTTATAGCGATCTGATAGATATTTAGTAATTTGAAGAATATAACGCGAAATGCGGAACAATAATTACTCTTTGAAAATTATATTTAATCTTTGAAAATGGTTTTATTGGTTACATTGTTGCTTGAGGTTTCATAATGATAAAAGGGTGGAGTATATTGGGATGGAAAGTTATCAGTGTATATAAAATTCTTCGAAAATTCAGCGAAAACTACAGAACGCAAACGAATGGTCTGTGTGTAATTGTTGTCCGAAGTCTCCCGTTGTACAACACAGCAGTTCCATGCCGATAGCTATAACGGGGTGGAAGATATGGTGGTTAAAGTCGTCAAACTATAAAAAAATTCGGACTAAAGGCCAGCGATGACGTTTGCGACTCTATATAGCAAGGAGGTTACATACAGCGAAACCTGATGCCACAGACTGTGGGAATCACATATTGCTGAATAAACTGTACAGTGTATAGTTATTATTCTTTGAGCAAGTGAAAGACAGTACATTTATTCTTTGTCTTTATATATGTTTTTTCGTAGGTTTAGTTTTTTGTTTTATTATTGTTTCAGTTGTTGAGCGAGTAACATTTTTGATATATGAATAAAGGAGTTAAATGATGAATTCTGAATTTATAAATACCCTTACGGGTACTTGTTATGATAAGAATAGTTCCTATAAAGTGGTGACCCCGCAAAAGACAGACAATAGGGAGATACAAAATCAGACAACATCGTCGTCACATAGCGCGACGAAGACGCAGGCAAGAAGACAATTAGAAGATATCCGCGACGAGCTGCAAAAACATATTGAAGACTTACAAGCAAAAGTAGTGCAACAAGAGAACGCAGAAATGAGTCCGATAACCAATAGATGTGCAACGGTAAACGGACCGCACTTGAAAGTACGCACACCACAGTTTATGCCAGACAAACCGGAACTTTGGTTTGCTATGCTCGAGCTGGCTTTCGAACAGAATGGAATCGCAGAAGAACGTACGAAATTTGCAATAGCAGTGAATGCGTTGGATTCCAGAGCAGCTGTTATAGGTGGAGATGTCATCCTTGCACCACCGTTGGAACGCCCATATACAAAATTAAAATCACTGCTGATCGATAGAATGTCCAAGCCACAAAGTCAACGAATACAACGAGTACTCAAGAGCGAAAATATGGGCGATAGGACACCTTCCGAATATTGGCGTCATCAACGCGGCATCGTATCTGAAGCAGACGTATCGGACGTTATGTTACAGCACATATGGATTACGCAATTGCCCGGCGGCGGTAGCAGCATGTGAAAAAGAAGATACTCGTTCCCTAATAAAAGTAGCCGATAAAGTTCATGCAACATTGGACAATAATAGTGCGTCAATGTTGGCAATGGTCACAGATAACTCAGAACAACAAATGAACGTAGAACAACAAGAAATGGCATCGATACAGACTAGCAGGAAAGCAGTTATACGAACTCACGCAAAAGCTAAACGATCTGCAAAGCCAAGTGTCACAGTTATTGCAGGTAAAAAAACTATTAAAAAGACTGTAGTTCAGCTAAAGTTCAAGGAAACAAACAAGATAGCGGACAGAAGGACGTATGTTGGTTTCATCGACGGTTTGGCAGCAGGGCGACGAGGTGCACGAAACCTTGTGCATTTGAAGGTGAGAACAACGGGGGACTCAGCATGGTGAGTAACTTGTCAACTTCTCTTATTATATCACAAAGATTGTACGTTGCAGACGTGAGAACAGGACGATGTTATCTAATTGACTCCGGTTCTGATATAAGCGCACTACCAAGTGGTTCTTTCCAAGGTGCATCATCGTATATAAATGACAAAGCTTCAACTGCTACAAAATCATTGCTTCTTGCAGCAGCTAATAAATCTCCAATAGCGACTTTTGGAAAGTGTGAGTTAGAAGTAGATTTAGGTTTTCAACGTAGTTTTAGGTGGAACTTTGTACTAGCTGAAGTATCAGAAGCTATACTAGGTGCGGATTTCCTAAGTAAAAATAATATTGAAGTGCATATCAGTGCAGCACAGATTAAGAAAGATGGTGAAGTGGTCACGGGTATACGTGGAAGATGCACATGTCACGCTACTGATTGTTTTAATGCTGTGGCAGTAAAAAACGAGATTGATAACGCAGGGACGCCAATGCCGAAGTTACTGCATAACGCGGTACATCGCATTAAGACGACTCCTGGCCAACCAGTTTCACAACGGCCACGAAGACTGTCTGCAGACCGTTTCGTAGCAGCTAAGACGGAATTTGAAAGTTTGTTACAATCAGGTGTATTACGCAGATCGGACAGCCCTCGGTCGTCACCTATACATCTCGTACGAAAAAAAGACGGCTCTTGGAGGCCCTGTGGCGATTACCGGTTACTTAATGCCCGTACAATCCCCGATCGTTATCCAATACCCAATTTAAGGGATTTTACTAATGTTTTAGCAGGTGCAACAATATTTAGCGTGATCGATTGTAAAAAGGCATATCATCAAATTCCAGTAGCAGAAGAAGATATACCCAAAACGGCAGTCATCACACCTTTTGGGCTTTTTGAGTATGTCAGAATGCCTTTTGGATTGAAAAATGCAGCACAAACCTGGCAACGATTTGTGGATGAAGTACTCAGGGGACTGCAATGTTGTTTTGCATATTTAGATGATGTTTTGGTATTTTCTGCGTCTAAAGCATTGCATGAAGAGCACCTTAAGGGCATTTTCGAACGGCTAAATAAATATGGCATCATAATCAATGAGGCAAAGTGCACGTTTCGCCAAGAGAGGGTCACATTCTTAGGCCACACAGTATCAGCAAACGGAATACAACCTCCGGAAGAGAAGATAGCAACCATAGATCAAATGCCTCGTCCCACAGATTACCAACAACTTAGAAGATTTTTAGGAGCGATTAATTTCTATCGTCAGCACTTACCAGGAGCAGCTGAAGTACAGGCACCCTTGACAGAAGCATTAGCAGGGATGAACACAAGTGGGCGACGACCGTTAGCGTGGACACCAGAAATGCAGCAAGCATTTGAGTTGGTTAAAAAGAACTTAAAACAAGCAGTTTTGTTGTCTTACCCATTACCGAAAGCAATGTTAGCTATAGTAGTTGATGCCAGTCAGCAATCAATAGGAGCAGCTCTTCATCAGAGTGTACAAGGTTGCTGGCAACCTTTAAGTTTTTTTTCACGCAAACTCACGCCAACACAAATGAAATGGAGTGCATTTGATAGGGAACTCCTAGCAATCTATGAAGCAGTGAGATATTTTCGCTCATATGTAGAAACAAGACCATGTACGATTTACACCGATCACAAACCTATTACGTTTGCATTCAACAAGCTCAAGGATAATTGTTCTCCACGACAGTTCCGACAGTTAGAGTTCATCGGTCAATTCACTACAGACTTGCGTTACATAAAAGGGGCAGACAACATCGTTGCTGATTTCTGGTCAAGAATTGGAGCCATTTCTCAAACAATAGATTATGAAAAATTAGCAGCAGCTCAAACCACAGATAACCAATTAAAAGATTATCGGCTAAATACCACCACAGGATTGCGATTGCGTCAAGTCCAACCAGCGGGAGAAAAAGTCAACATCTGGTGTGATGTATCACAAGGCAAGCCTAGACCTTTTATTCCCGAAGGATTGCGAAAAGAAGTCTTTGATATCATCCATGGAATAGCTCACCCAAGCGCTAACACTACAGTGAAACTGATAACGGACCGTTTTGTGTGGCCAAACGTTACAAAGGACTGTCGTACCTGGGCAAGAGCATGTATTGCATGTCAAAGAAGCAAAATTGGGCGACATGTCCACAAACCAGTGGGAGAATTTCCGCCAACTACCGCACGTTTCGCACATGTCCACATTGACATTGTGGGACCTCTAACATCTTCGGAAGGATACCGTTTTTTGCTGACGGCAGTGGATCGTTTTACAAGATGGGCAGAGGCAGAACCGTTGGCTGACATTTCGGCAGAGACAGTGGCACGGAAGTTTTTATCTATGTGGGTTGCACGTTTCGGCTGTCCTGTGTATGTGACTACAGATCAAGGACGTCAGTTTGAGTCTACATTATTTTTAGAACTAGCCAATCTATGTGGTTTTCGCCATCACCATACGACTGCATACCATCCAGCTAGTAATGGCATGGTCGAGAGATGGCATAGGACACTCAAAGCTGCCTTGATGTGTCATACTGAGAACTGGATTTCAGCATTGCCACTAGTTTTACTAGGTCTTAGGACTGCTTACAAACGAGAGTTGGAAGCTTCTACTGCAGAGCTAGTTTACGGGGAAACTTTACGTCTGCCTGCAGAATTTTTCGTCGCGCCACCAGCGGCAACAACAGAGGACGTCCCTTACGTCCTGCGGCTGATACGAGAACATATAACCAAGCTTCGCCCTGTGCAAGGCACTCGTCACGGCGTAGAAAAGACATTTGTGCACAAAGGACTTAAGTCTTGTTCTCATGTGTGGTTACGAACAGATGCTGTAAGACCGCCGTTACACCCTCCATACTCCGGGCCACATAAGGTGCTATCAAGAAGTGAACATACCATGAACATTTTATTTAATGATAAACCGCAAACAGTTTCCCTGGACAGAGTTAAGCCAGCACACATGCTTTGGTCCGAAGAGGATGCAGGGGAAGCACGAGCAGAAGAGAGACGTTATATACAGCTGAATCAACAAGATACACATGTCGATCAAGAAGATTACACGCCACCATCGACAGAGCAAACGCCTACTGAAGAAAAGCCAAATATTCCTATTGGTACCTCAAGAGCAGGACGGCGCATTAAATACAAATTTCCATACATTCCTGGTGCTCCGCTTTACCGCAGGGGGGCTATGTGGGAATCACATATTGCTGAATAAACTGTACAGTGTATAGTTATTATTCTTTGAGCAAGTGAAAGACAGTACATTTATTCTTTGTCTTTATATATGTTTTTTCGTAGGTTTAGTTTTTTGTTTTATTATTGTTTCAGTCGTTGAGCGAGTAACATTTTTGATATATGAATAAAGGAGTTAAATGATGAATTCTGAATTTATAAATACCCTTACGGGTACTTGTTATGATAAGAATAGTTCCTATAAGACCATATCTTTGGTCTACGCGTGCTACAATGTCTTCTGCTCTCTCTTTCTCTATAAGGATAAGCATACGAATAAGGAAGTATAAGAATAAATAAATAAAGCAGTAAAAAAGAAATTGATTTTAATTCATCTCTTAAGAAAATCGATTTGACGTTTCGCGCATTACATCAACTGATCGATTTGTGATATTATTACAATCATTATTGTTAAATTTCGTGATTGGATTCTTCGAAACGAGTGCATTTTTACCTGTGATTTCTTATACATTCTCTGATAAATGTAACATGTTTTTAGAAAAAAGGAGATGGACAGAGAGAGAGAGTGGATAGGAAAAGTACTGACTCAGGACTTGATTAAATAAAATAAATACCCGAGCAAGGTCGGGTTTTCAGCTAGTCAGTCTCTAATGATGATGATTAACGGTTCTAATGCCTCCGTAGGTATTTATTTATTTATATTACAATACCACTGTGTAACATAAAAGAATTCCCGATCAACGCTCGGTTGTCGATATTGCCTTTAACTCGTAACTATTTGTAGACGGAAACATAGATACTGGTCACGAGCTGTCGCTACAGGAAACGCCCTATTGGAAGTATGTCGTGACAGCCACTTGATGCCCTCTATTTGTGTCCTGTGGTGTCTCACAAGTCTAAAGGGTGCGCCACCTACTTTCGCCGCGCGCCACCATGCACGCACGGCGCGGCGTTCTTACGACGTCAGCCACGAGCGCCCTCTGCTGCAACTCCGCTCGTGGCCACCACTGAACGACATCGTTCACTTGGGACTGAGATAGGAACCAGCTAACACTTCGTATTCAGATAGGCACCAGTGAAGACTTGGCTATCGGACAGGCACTAGGCAAGCCTCTAGCTCAACTATGTATCAGCATTCTGCAGTACTGAGCTATGTAAAAGTTAAGTATTGTATAAATGCTGTGCAACATATATCTCGTTCTAATTTACTCTAGTGTTTCTAGTTTCTGCTGTCCCACTGGCTGGTCACCTCCTACCTGCACAAGCGTGCATCCTTTATTCCTGTGTCGGTCTTCCTACTCGGCCACCGACACCTACGACGGAAACGAGACACAAAAGCGGCGACGAGGCTGGGACACAAAAGATATTTGTGCCGTCCTTAGTGTTAGCTAGTTCCTAAGTAGTTTGTAAGTTTAGGGACTGATGACCCCGTAGTTAAGCCCATAAAAAAAATTAAATCTCTATGTATAAAAGGAAGTGTCCCGATTGACTGACTGACTGACTGACTCATCATCGCCCAGCCCAAACCACTCAAGATAGAAACTTGAAATTTGTGGAGGGTGTTCATCTTACTCTGTAGGCGTCATTTAAGAAGCGATTTTTCGTTATTCTTTCCGTAAGGGGGTGAAATACCGAATGAAACGTTTTTTGAAAATACGTAGCTATTTAGGCAATTTTAAAACCAGAACTACAAAATTTCGGATTTTAATTCAGGGTTCGAATTTAAAAGACACGTATTTCGGCATTTTTTGAAAATCGACAAATAAGGGGTAAAATAGGTGACGCAAAAAATTGATATTAAAAATATGTTGCTGTTAACTCAAATTTTAAGCTACAACTACGAAACTTCGCATATGGAATCTTGCTCAGGATTACAAATCCATGATTTTTAGTATTTTTGGAAATTCAACAAGTAAGAGGGTTGAATAGAGGATCAAAAAAAACCTTTTGAAAACACGTTGCTATTTATACAATTTTGAAGCTAGAGCTGCAGAAATTGATATTTGTATAGTTCGTTACACGTTAAAAATGCGTGTTTCGGTATTTTTGGAAATTCAACCATCAACGGGGTTAAATTGGAGAGTGGGTGTTTTTCGAATATATGTTGCTATTTAGGCAATTTTGACGTTAGAACTACAAATTTTCGGATTTGGATTCGGGGTTCGAATTTAAAAGATACATGTTTAGGCAGTTTTTGAAATTCAACCAATAAGTGGGTAAAATAGAGGACGGAAAAAAATGATTTTCAAAAAAATATTGTTGTTAACTCAAATTTCGAGCTCTAACTACGAAACTTAGGATATGGACTCTTGATCAGGATTAAAAGACACGTGTTTTGCTATTTTTGGAAATTCAACAACTAAGCGGGTAAAAGAGGGGATCAAAAATGCTTTTAGAAAACACATTGTTGTCAAGATAATTTTGAAGCTATAGCTACAAAAATTGGTATTTGTATTGTTCGTTAGAATCTAAAAAGTACGTGTTTCCGTATTTTTGGAAAATTAAATCATCAAGGGGGTTAAATTGGAGAGGGGGGTGTTTTTCGAAAATCTGTTACTATTTGTGTCCCGTCCGTATTTCCTGTGAGAGTCATTAGTGACTCACACGACACGACTTCTGGGAACAGACGCCAGAGCTCTTCACGACAGATAGCGCCCGAGTGTTTACCAGAAGAGCACGCAGTGGGGGCGATCCTCTTATCTCTGACGTCGGAGTCACACTGCCTCCAGTCATACTGGGCACAGTATGACTAGCGGTCAGCCGTGAAGCGATTGCATGGCGTGTGTCTCATCACCTACACCAGACACAGGAGAAACCCCTAGAATAATACTACACCACTCTGATCTGCTTGTTCTGCCCCAAAACGTACGTATTCTACATCTACATACGTACTCCGCAATCCACCGTAAGGTGCGTGACGGAAGGTACGAGGCATTTCGTTTCCTGTTACACTCAGCCGGCTGCGGTGGCCGAGGGGACTGAGGCGCTTCAGTCACGGTCTGCACGGCCACTACGGTCGGGGGGTTCGAATCCCCCCTCGGGCATCGATATTTGTGCCGTCCTTAGTCTTAGCTAGTTCATAAGTAGTTTGTAAGTTAGGGACTGATGACCCCGTAGTTACGTCCCATACGCTTAACAAACAAACTGTTACACTCCCAAACAGACCGAGGAAAAAAAAAAGCAGACCGAGGAAGAAAAAAAAAAAAAAAAAAAAAAAAAAAAAAAAAAAAAAAAAAAAAAAAAAAAAAGAATGCCTATATACCTCCGAACAAGCCCTAATTTCTCTTATCTTGCTTTTGTGATCATTATGAGAAAGGAAATCGTTCTACACTCAGCTTAAAATTCCGGCCCTCTAAATTTCCTACCTCCCGCAGTGGCCGTGCGGTCTGCGGCGCACCAAATGTTTGTTAAGCTTAAGGGGCTTAACTACGGGGTCATCAGTCCCTAAACTTACAAACTACTTATGAACTAGCTAAGACTAAGGACGGCACAAATATCGATGCCCGAGGGGAGATTCGAACCCCCCACCGTAGTGGCCGTGCAGACTGTGACTGGAGCGCCTCAGTCCCCTCGGCCACCGCGGCCGGCGCGAAAACTACAGAAGGCAAACGAATGGTCTGTGTGTAATTGTTGTCCAAAGTCTCCCGTTGTACACCATAGCAGTTCCATGCCGATAGCTATAAGGAAGTGGAAGATATGGTGGTTGAAAGTCGTCAAATTATAAAAAAAAATCGGTATGAAGGCCAGCGATGACGTTTGCGACTCTATAGCAAGGAGGTTACATACAGCCAAACGTGATGCCACAGACCATATCTTTGGTCTTCGTGTGATACAATGTCTTCAGCTGTTTCTCTGTAGGGATAAGCATACGCATAAATAAATATAAGAATAAATAAATTAATCAGTAGAAAAGAAATTTTTTTATACATCTCTTTAAAAAAATCGATTTGACGTTTCGCGCATTACATCAAGTGATCCATCTGTGATATTATTACAATCATTATTGTTGAATTTCGTGATTGGATTCTTGGAAATGAGTGCATTTTTACCTGTGATTTCTTATATATTCTCTAATAAATGCAACATGTTTTTAGAAAAAAGGAGATGGACAGAGAGAGAGAGTGGATAGGAAAAGTGCTAACTCAATGTTCGAATAAATAAATAAATACCCGGGCAACGGCGGGTTTTCAGCTAGTTCATAAATATTGGAACAAAACTATGCATTTTATAAATTTCCGTAAGTTAAGTAACTGTTGTTGTTGTTTAGAGGGGACTCGTAAGTATCCCCCACCATGCACCGGACGAAATTTTAAACAGACAGTGACATTACTCTTGTTTTTAAGGTATAGTGTGCAAAATTTTATCAATATCGGAACAGAACTATCGATTTCTATGATACAACCCTTGTTCTGAGAATAACGAAAACAATAAAAAAGGACCTATTACTTCGGACGAGCCGTTCTCAAGTTATGGCGCGACCAAGGTATTTAGGGATCCATTTTTACGTTGCAAAGTACCCTCCCCCATGCACCGTATGAAGCTTAAGGTAGACGGTGACCTTCCTCTCGTTTCGAAGGTCAACCGTGCGAAATTTCGTGAAGATCGAAGTGAAATTGTAGATTTCGTGAGTCTGTAGGAGAAGTATGCTCCGCCATGCACGTATCACAAAATACTTTCTTAGCTGACGTTTTCTACCTATACACTAAATTCCGGTCAAATTTCAGCTTCATAGGTGAAGTAGTTTTCGAGATTTCGTGTTTAGTCAGTCAGTGAGTGTCCTTTCGGTTTTATATAGATAGAGATTAAGAAAACAGATTGCTTAATTTTGGATGCAAGAGAATCAAGGTAAACCTAAATCCAACAATAAATAGTACACGTCATGTACAAAAGCCAACTGATTGGCTCAATTTGGATGGGCTCCAGGAAGTGTGTAACTTTGAAAATTTTGACGATGTACTGTATAATAGCTACAGTGTACCCATTCTTCTAAGGCGTACACAAATGATCACTAGGCCAAGATCTGTCCAGAACACTTTACCTCTTCACTCTGATATGAATAGAACCTGAGACATCGGCCCCGGAAGAATCGCAAATTCGCACGCGCCGTTTACGAACATATTAACACCGCGCACTGCCGTGGAAGTTAGAGTAGAGGCTGAACAGTTGCCTAATTTATTTAAGATACAAGGTGAAAATAAAGTACATTATTTTAAACAAAAATCAAAATAATATAAATACCACATTTGCCAAAAAAGTTAAGTCCTAAAAATTAAATACTGAAAGATGTGGCTTCGAAAATTTGGAAGAATCAGTCTCTTTGTACTGCCAAGTTGTTCGTCAAGCAGTTGATCCTTCAAGATGTATCTACGCACAAAAATTTCTAAATCCTGCTTTTATTCTCATAACTAGATGACCAGGTCAACTTCGTATCACTTTCCTCTTAATATAAACCACACTAATTTAAATCACACGTATTTTAGACCCAGTAGCTTTATAAAGGCATCATCAGATAGTCTAAGTATCGGTCAACGTCAAATGTGCAAAATTTGATCGCAATCGGATGAACGGTTGTAAACTTACAGTGTTGAGTACATTTAGAAACACTTTGAAAAAGGAACATGGTTCGAATTTTGTGACTTTCCTTTTAATTGTCCCTAATATGTTTTCTACTAAAAGCCATAATGACCAAAATTAACAAACAATCAAAAAAATTACCTCTCTCCATCGTGCGAAAAGTCAGTTACAGTGCTGAAATCAATCAAAAACACATTGAAAAACGCACCATCAGTTTTTCTCAAGTTTTCGGATTCTCAAAAAAATTTATTTCATACGAACCCTTCTCTATCAAGCCGTACTCAAGTAATGCTCTTACAAGTATGTGGCAATTGATTTTTATTCATAGAAAAAAAATCGCTTTCGGTTTTTCCTAAATTTTCCTACTCTCCGGGCGACTTTTCCAAATTTTTATTTGATGCGAACCTTCCTCTTATTTTCAACATGAAAAGTACAAAATTTTATCGCTATTGAACGAACGGTATTCATACCTCACTGGAAAAATCTGTTTCGGTTTTTCAGGATTTTCCTCTTTTGCACTTTTCCGTTTAAACTTTCCCTGGACTTACACGAATATTTCAAGAATAAAATTAAACAAATCGGTCCAGCCGTTCTCGAGTTTTAGCGGGACTATCGAATAACAAAATTTGTTAACAGGGATTTTCAACAGTATGGCGGAGGATTTTCTGCCGGATAATAAAATCGAACTGATTCAATATTTCGACGGTACAGCTGCTGAATACTAGTGTAAGTTGGAAGTTAATCTGTTCCAGGTGCTGAATACTAGATAAGGTGCTGGAATCCGGGACGATCATTGCAATTTGATATTATTTAATAATGGATTCCATATTCTACTAAGAGGAAAGCCCATGTCCCTATTAATTAGATTGTCCGTCACCCTGATTTCAATGGCTTCTCTGTAAATACTGTTCCAGAACGCGCAGGTATTGGTTACAATGCGGGTTTCATCATACATCATCTTGTGTCCTTCCGTTAAACAGTGTTCTGCTACCGCCGATTTATCCGGCTGCAATAGTCTCGTGTGGCGGCAATGTTCCACGCATCTATCATGCACAGTTCGAAGCGTGCGGCCGATGTATGCCTTGCCACACTCACACGGTATTTTGTAAACACCGGGTTTCTTGAGTCCGAGGTCATCTTTGACGGAGCCAAGCAATGCCCTAATCTTGGTCGGCGGACGGAAAACAGTCTTTATGTTGAAACTTTTCAAAAGTCTTCCAATTTTAAAACAAACGCCCCCGGCGTAAGGAATGTAGGCTAGAGCCCTATACTCCTCTTCAAGCACTTTTGCAGATGGTCCAAACCGCATAGCACGGCGAATCTGTGTTTCAGAGTAGCCATTTTCCGTAAAAACAATCGTCACATATTCCAGTTCCGATGGTAACCTATCTGCATCTGAAATGGCATATGCTCTGCGTACCAGAGTTCTAAGGACGCCGTTACGTTGGTATCTATCTACATCGATACTCTGCAAATCACATTTAAGTGCCTGGCAGAGGGTTCATTAACCACCTTCATAACTTTTCTCTACCGTTCCATTCTCTAATAGCGCGCGGGAAGAAAGAACACCTAAATCGTTCCGTTTTCGATCTGATTTCTCTTATTTTATTGGGATGGTCATGTCTCCCTAAGTAGGTGGGTGCTAGCAAAATATTTTCACATTCAGAACTAAAAGTCGGTGATTGAAACTTCGCAAACAGATCACGCCGCAATGAATAACGTCTTTCTTTTAATGATTTCCACCCCAATTCGTGCAACATTTCCGTGACGCTTTCCCCCCCGTAACGTGATAAAACAAAACGAGCTGCCCTTCTCTGAACCTTCTCAATATCTTCCGTCAGTCCCACCTGGTGAGGGTCCCACAAGGGGTAACAGTACTCCAGGAGAGGACGCACAAGTGTGATGTAGGCAGTCTCTTTGGTGGAGCTGGTGCATCGTCTAAGCGTTCTGCCAATGAAACGTAACCTTTGGTTCGCCTTCCCCACAATATTTTCTATGTGTTCTCTCCAGTCAAAGTTGTTCGTAATTGTAACTCCTAGGTATTTGGTAGAATTTACGACCTTAAGGTTTGACTGATTTATCGCGTATTTGAAGTTCAGCGGATTTCTTTTAGTGGTCATGTGTATTACTTCACACTTTTCTTTATTTAGTGTCAATTGCCACTGGTGGATGGCAACTACTGGCATGCAAATACCTGTCAGTATGTGTCGGCTTTCGGTGAACACGATGACCAAGGGTACCATCATGTTTTTTTGTAAACCATTCCACCCAAAAATGGAAGTTTACCGTCACTTTCGACCTCCATAGTGAATTTGATGTTTGGGTGAAGGCAGTTAAAATGATCCAAAAATCGATTGAGCTTACCACGTTCATGAGGCCAGATGAAAAAGGTGCCGTCAACGTATCTCCAAAAACACATTGATTGCAGCGCTGATGTTCTCAGTGCCCTGTCCTCGAAGTCCTCCATAAATAAATTGGCGACTATGGGTGATAAAGGGCTGCCCATAGCCACTCCGTCCTTTTGCTCAAGAAAACCCGCAGAAGACTTCGAAGATTTGACACGCCGGGAAAGCCTACGAAGTTACAGTATCGCGGAGGAATTTTACCAATTGATTAAACGTGTTAAATCCTATTATGACACTATCGTTGGCCGGGTATTTATTTATTTATTCCTGCCATTTTTCAGGTGGGTATTCATTTGTATAAGGGCTGTATGTCTGTAAAATCTCTTGGGAATAGAGTTAGTAATAAAGAAGTAATAGATTAAACCTTGGTGCGGGAAGGAGTGGTTTTCCATAAACCAAACTGTTTACTTTCTCATATCTCATGAAATACGTGTCGTACTGTGATACAATTTAGAAGGTACACTCAACTATATGTGTGTATATTGTCTGTAAAAATTCCTGTTGCTACAATTTTTAGTGCACAAATTATAAATGGTAACGTTATACCGCAAAGCCGTAGTCTTAGTCCATGAACAGCGGAATGTTACTGTTTATGTGGTCATATCTCATGAACTACATGTCGTATTGTGATACAAGTTAGAAGGTACAATCAACTATATGTGTGTATACTGACTGTAAAATTTCCTGCGGCCACAAAATATAGTGTACAAATTATGAATGATATCGTCATTCCGAATGCCGTAGTTTTAGTCCATGAACAGCGGGAATCTAGTAAGCGAGAAACTTTTTTCCTTTCATCATTTTACTATGGTTGCCAGCGAGAAAAAGTTTAATAAAGGTTTGAAATTATGTTTAAAGTTTGTTGCAAGTCGCTAAGTACTGTGATTCACATACAGTGTATTTATAGAGTCTCGCCGTATTATGTTGCAGTTTGTGGCAACTCACAATCGCTTATGACGCTATATTTCCTGAACCATGTGCCGTATGTGATTCTTAACCCTCCAGCAATTGTCACCGCACGGCAAGGAATGTGTGTTCCATGATAGGTTAAAATCGGTGCAGTGATTTAGGAGAAAATGAGCAGTATTGTCGCAAAATGCAGCAGTTTTTCGCGCATCTCATTGTTTATGACGTCATATCTCGTGAACTATATATCGTAGGTGATTCTTACACTTACGGCGACCGTCCTCGTGAACTGAAGCTTACGTGTATATAATTTCATAAAGATTGGAACAAAACTGTAGATTTTTATGCAACACGTACAAACATACGGACACTCTGCTTTATATATAGAGACTAGCTGAAAACCCGGCGTTGCCCGGGTATTTATATCTTTAATCCTGCCATTTTTCAGGTATATATTCATTTGTATAAGGGCCTATGTCTGTAAAATCTCTTGGGAATACAATTAGTAATGAAGACGTAATAGATTAAAACTTGGTACATGATTGGCAGGTTTTCCATGAACGTTACTGTTTATATGGTCATACCTCATGAACTACGTGTCGTACTGTGATACAATTTAGAAGGTACATTCATCTATATGCGTGTATACTGTCTGTAAAATTTTCTGCGGCTACAATTTGAAATGTACAAATTATTATGTCATATCAAATGTCGTAATTTTACTCCATAAACAGCGGAAAACTAGTAACCGAGAAACTTTTTTTCCTTTGATCATTTTACTATGGTTGCCAGCGAGAAAAAAAGTTTAATAAAAGTTTGAAATTATGTTTAAAGTTTGTTGCAAGTCGCTAAGTACTGTCATTCTCATACAGTGTATTTCGAAAGTCTCGCCGCATTATACGGCATTTTTTGCGATTTCTATTGGCTATGACGTAATATCTTTTGAACCATGTGCCGTATGTGATTCTTAACCATGCAGCAATTGTTACCTGACGGTAAGGAATGTGAGTACCATATTTGGTTAAAATCAGTCCAGTGGTTTAGGAGAAAATGAGCATCATTGTCGCAAAATGCAGCAGTTTTTCGCGCATCTCATTGTTTATGACGTCGTATGTTGAGAACTATATATAGTACGTGATTCTTACACTTACGGCGACCGTCCTCATGAAGCTTACGTGTACAAAACTTCATAAAGATTGTAACGAAACTGTAGATTTGTATTCAACACATACATACAAACGAACAACCATATGGACATTTCATTCCATTCCATGACGGTGGTGGCGGCGGCTGGTGCAGCAACAGTGTTGAATAATTAAATAATTTTCTGTCTCCGTTGCAGTATTCCTTATTACTCCAATCACGCGTTTCGCGCTGTTAGTGCACCATCAGACAGGAAACAGACAAATGCTTTGTTACAGTCCGTGTACCTGGCGGGCAGCGAATCGAAGGTGAGTAAATTTTGCAAAGTTTACTTGGGCGGAGATAGAGCCACAGAACTGTCTATAGCTGTGGTGGAGGCAGTTTAACAATTTGTGTTCTGTCATTGGGCGCCTGCAAAGAGGCAAACGTACAAAGTACGCAACAGCTATTTGAAGTAGTATAACTAGGGACTAAAGGGGTGTGGTATGGAAATTAATGGTGCGCTTTTATACGATAAAACTCACCATAGCAGGAGTCGCTGTCGCGGCAGGTCCATGTTTACAACTGGTAGTGTTCTTAATAACTGCGGAACATAAAATAACGCGACCGTTAAACAGAGCGGTATGGGCAGAGTTAACAGTCTGAGAATGAGCGGCTTAGTAGTATCACATATGTTTGTGACGTGCGGGAAATGAATCTAGTGAAATGATACATGGTTGTAGTGAGACAATAATAAATGAATGAAAACGAAATTATTAGACGCCTGGGGGTAGGGCGGAAAAGATGTTGTGAATTGTCAGGAGGGGGGTCGTTTTGGAAAAAAGACGGATATGATGTCGTAAAAAGTTTGATTTTTTGTGATGAGCTGTTCGTTGAGACTGTTTTACAAACTTAGTGATTTCTAATTCTTCAAGAAGTGAGAGTTTTTTTTCCTTTGGGGGCGATGGAAGAACTTGTAATTTGTCAAGAGGGGGGCTGAATGTGTTTGCTTCTTTTGAGGTGCTCGGAAAAGGCCGAATTATTTTTGGCAGCGCCTTTCTTAGTTAAAAGATGTTCTTGGAACCTAGTTTTTTGAAGGCTCGTCCAGTTTGGCCAATGTAAGATAAGGGGCACTGCAAACATTGTGTTTTGTAGACGCCTGACTGGCTAAAAGAGTCTTCAACTAGCCGAAATAGTTCGAACCGTACGGGGGATATTGTCTGGTTCACTGACGGGTCAAAATGAGACCAAGGCTGGGGTATATGGGGTGCAGCCAAGACTGGAGGGCGTCATCTCTCTAGGGAAACTGGCTGCAGAGTGAAGTTTCATTCTGAAAAAATGCTCAGTCTCTGTTGCAATATTTTATTATCCAATAACGCGTTTCGCGCTGTTAGCGCATCGTCAGACTGGAAAAAGACAAATGTTTTGTTACAGTCCGTGTACCTGGCGGGCAGCGAATCTAATATGGCTAAGGTGAGTATTTTTTAAAAATTCAGACTTACTTGGGCGGAGATGGAGCCACAGAACTATGTATAGCTGTGTAGGAGGTATCTTTAACGATTTGTGTTGTCATTGGGCGCCTGCAAAGAGGTAAACTTACAATGTACGTAAGGGCTATTTGAAATGGAATAACTATGGACTAAAGGGGTGTGGTATGGAAATTAATGGAACGGTTTTATATGATAAAACTCAGCATAGCAGCAGAGGAGTCGCTGTCGCGGCAGGTCCATGTTTACAACTGGTAGTATTCTTAATAACTGCGGAACATAAAATAACGCGACCGTTAAACAGAGCGGTATGGGCAGAGTTAAAAGTCCGAGAGAATGAGCGGCTAGAGATGTTTGTGACGTGAGGGAAATTAATCTAGTGAAATGATACATGGTTGTAGTGAGGCAATAATAAATGAATGAAAACGAAATTATTAGACGCCTGGGGGTAGGGCGGAAAAGATGTTGTGAATTGTCAGGAGGGGGGTGATTTTGGAAAAAGATGGATAACATGACGTAAAAAGTTTGATTTTTTTTTTTTGTAATGAGTTGTTCGTTGAGACTGTGTTCTGGGGACCGTTTCACAACTTTTTTACGACATCATGTCATCCACCTTTGTCCGGAATCACCCCATTCCTCACGATTCACAACATATTTCTTCCGTCCCACCCTCAGGCCTCTAATAATTTCGTTTTCATTCATTTATTTTTGGTGCACTACCACCGTGTATCATTTCACAAGATTCATTCCCCCACGTCACAAACATCTGTGATACTACTAAGCTACCGCTTGGCAAGCCGCTCATTCTCTCAGACTGTTAACTCTCTGCCCATACCGCTCTGTTTAACGGTCGCGTTTATGTTCCTCAGTTATTAACAACACTACCAGTTGTAAACGTGGACCTGCCACGATAGCAACTCCTCTGCTGCTATGGTGAGTTTTATGACATGAGAAGCATTATATTAATTTCCATACCACACCCCTTCAGTCCCTACTTATTCTACTTCAAACAGCCGTTACATACTTTGTACGTTTACCTCTTTGCAGGGGCCCAATGACAACAAAAATCGTTAAAGATACCTCCTCCACAGCTATAGATAGTTGTCTGGCTCCATCTCCGCCCAACTAAACTTCTGACTTGAAACTTCCTGGCAGATTAAAATTGTGTGCCGGAACCGGGACTCGAACCTGGGACCTTTGCCTTTCGTGGGCAAGCGCTCTACCACTGAGCTACCCCGACACGACTCACGATGCCGCCTCACAACTCTACTTCCGCCAGTACCTCCCCTCCTACTTTCCAAACCTCACAGAAGTTCTCCTGCGAAACTTGCAAGACTAGCACTCCTGGAAGAAAGGATATGGTGGAGACATGGCTTAGCCACAGCCTAGGGGATGTTTCCAGAATGAAACTTTCACTCTGCAGCGGAGTGTGAGCTGATAAGAAACTTCCTGGCAGATTAAAATTGTGTGCCGGAACCGGGACTCGAACCTGGGACCTTTGCCTTTCGCGGGCAAGCGCTCTACCACTGAGCTACCCCGACACGACTCACGATGCCGCCTCACAACTCTACTTCCGCCAGTACCTCGCCTCCTACTTTCCAAACCTCACAGAAGTTCTCCTGCGAAACTTGCAAGACTAGCACTCCTGGAAGAAAGGATATGGTGGAGACATGGCTTAGCCACAGCCTAGGGGATGTTTCCAGAATGAAACTTTCACTCTGCAGCGGAGTGTGCGCTGATATGAAACTTCCTGGCAGATTAAAATTGTGTGCCGGAACCGGGACTCGAACCTGGGACCTTTGCCTTTCGCGGGCAAGCACTCTACCACTGAGCTACCCCGACACGACTCACTGCAGAGTGAAAGTTTCATTCTGGAAAACATCCCCTAGGCTGTGGCTAAGCCATGTCTCCACCATATCCTTTCTTCCAGGAGTGCTAGTCTTGCAAGTTTCGCAGGAGAGCTTCTGTGAGGTTTGGAAAGTAGGAGGCGAGGTACTGGCGGAAGTAGAGTTGTGAGGCGGCATCGTGAGTCGTGTCGGGGTAGCTCAGTGGTAGAGCGCTTGCCCGCGAAAGGCAAAGGTCCCAGGTTCGAGTCCCGGTTCCGGCACACAATTATAATCTGCCAGGAAGTTTCATATCAGCGCACACTCCGCTGCAGAGTGAAAGTTTCATTCTGAAAACTTCTGACTTTTCAAAATTTACTCACCTTAAGCACATTAGGTTCGCTGCCCGCCAGGTACACGGACTGAAACAAAACATTTGTCTGTTTCCAGTCTGATGGTGCACTAACAGCGCGAAATGCGTTATTGGAGTAATAAAAAAGACTGCAACGGAGACAGAATTATTTAAACATTCAGACACTCTGCTTTACATATTAGAAAGATTATGTTTTCTAAATTCGTTATTTACACTTGGTTAAGGTGAGCAGTTCCTGGTGCAGTAGCCTGCTAGCAGGAGTTTTGCTGGTGGTATCAGCTCGACGCGGTGTTTACCTGAGCTCCCAAATACCGTGCTCAGCTATTGTCTTACGTAACCACAGACAGCCACTGCGACTGCACACGGCTTCTAAAGCAACAGCTGCCTGTTCCACGTTCTAACGTCCATCACCTCTTTTCGGAATGACTCAAACTGAGCCCTAACGTTTTCCTGAATTACGGAAAGTTTTGTTAGTTCACAGTCTAAAAGAAAGTCATTCCACTGTAGGTGAAGTTGAACTTATCTTATATGCTGGCTGAAGTCCATTGCGTTGTGAGTTATCTTCGGCATTCACTAAAGAATTTGATTTTACAGGATCTTTTCATAAATTAAAACCATCTCAATTGATATGGAAACGATTTTATTTCCACTTAAACATTGCACAATCAAGAAATGCAGCAGCAAGCCAACAGAGCTGCTTACAGGTTTCTGGCCACTCAACAACTCTATCACCGACTGACTAAAACAATGGTTTCTCTCAAACATCCCTCCACGCAACTGCGTAATAAGGTTGATGACAAAGTTTTGCAATTCAGAATTAAACAATATTCTTTTACATTAAATATCCCAAAATACAGAAATTAAAACATTACATTTAAGCTTTGACTATTTATGTCAATGTATGTACTTGTTTCATGAAATTTGTATTTAAATGTAGTACACAAATTTAACGTCATCCTTTTGACTAGTGTTTACTGTGCTCAGATTACTTACATTATGTGTGTTTTCGAAGTGCACATATTTGTTTTGCCAATATTGTGTAGGCGTAATATTATTATGAAAAGGAAATTTTAATGTGTTTCGGTTTGCGGTCAAATTATTTATTAATACGGATTTGTATATGGTTGTCGTAGTTTTCATAATTTCGAAGATAGTTTCTTAGTACCAAACGGATTATTAATTTCGGTGCATGAAAATTTATCAGTATTTAATTTAGGATCTAGTGATATATAAATCATGGTCTGCCCTAATTTATTTAAACAAAAGGTATATATGAAATCATGTTGTGCAATAGTTTATAACATGTAGCATTGTTGTTTTTATACAAATTAGTATCTATATAGGTTCAGCAATTTCCGAAACTAAGTGTAATGCATTTTTGGTGTTTGTAGCTATTATTTACGAAAGTATTAAAAACTGAAAATTACGTAAAAGGACAGCGAAAGTTATATTTAAATCAACGTACTATTTGTTAAAAGCGTTTTACTAATAGTGTTAATAGAATTTCAAACAGAAGGCGAAAATGTAAATATCACATGTCTGGTACTGAAGTTTTACTTTAGGTGTCAGATATTTCGTGTTTCAATGTTGGCAACTGATTTTTAGGAGTGCACAACATAGCAGAAACGTTACAACGTCCTACTGACGAAGGTACTCTTTACTGCTCGGAACTTCACAATCTGACCCCAATATAAACCCTTTAATGTTCAAAAATATTCAAATGTTTGTAGAACTTATGGGACTTAACTACGGGATCATCAGTCCCTAAGCTTACAAACTACGTATCAACTAGCTAATACTAAGGACGGCACAAATATCCATGCCCGAGGGGGGATTCGAATCCAGGGCCGGATCTAGGACATTTGCCAAGGGGGGCAAGCTTAAATTTACCGCCCCTTCTTCCCCCCCCCTTCCCGTAAGGATCGACTTTTTGACGCTGATTGGGTTACATATTTCTGAATAAATGTCACAATCTCACAACATGAACCTATTTTATTGACTGAATTAAGATCAAAGGAAAACAGAACAATTTTAATACAAACAAAAATATTACAAGATTACTCATCGTACAAAAATCAATTCAAAATTTCGCTTTTCGAGCTTTTTTTGCTGCAAAACTGTTTTTGATATCATCATAGTTTAGAGAAGCAGCTCGTTTGTGCTCTATGGATATTATACTCAGATTTGTTAAGCAGTCGTGCTCCTCAAGTGTATTTAATTCTTTTCTTCAGACGAAACAGAAACTAGAATGGTAAGATACATTTTAACGTTTAGTGAGGTTCGGATACCCCTCTACCAATTTATTTTTATAAATTAAACTTAATGTTGATGATGCAGTGGAATCTTGCAAGGCTCTGTCTACTGCCAGCGCATGTTGTCTGAAACTTTCAAGTTCTTCCTCGCTAAGATCTTCTGCCAATTCCGCTGCTTTGGCCTTCAAGTCCTCCACTTCCATTTCTCGAATTTGCACACCACACAGGAAACTAATTTTTGCACCAATTTTCGCAAGTGCGGTAAACCTGGTACTAAGCTCTGTCAATTATTCCTGATTTTTTTTCTGTGAATGTTGGTTACTTCATCCTCACAAATCTCATCGGCCATTTCCTTCTTTCTTCGAATCCTTTTTTCGGAGAATACCGTTGATACCTCATTATCTTCTGCTAGCACTTTGGCCTCAGAAATAGCTTCACAAATATGAAATATGAATATTCATTTATCTAAAAAAGGAAATCTATGCAAATTAATAAACATTGTGCCTTTACTTACGCAATAACGCAAACATCTGCCTCATTCTGGCCAATATCTAGTAGATTTTTAAAGTTTGATTAGCTGAGGTACCTGTGACAGGGCAACACTGAAGTCAGCAACCAGGAAATTTAGTTTCATTAAATGATTTCGGTATTTCTTGCAGTCATTTTACTTTTAATAATTCTGTGTCAGTTAATTTTATTAAATTATACCAGAAAGATACATTCTGTAAAAAAAAAAAAAAAAAAAAAAAAAAAAAGAAAAAAAAGAAAATCGGTCAAAATTTGCCGCCCTCTAAATTATGCCGCCCGGGGCAACTGATCCCTTTGTCCCCCCTAGATCCGGCCCTATTCTAACCCCCGACCGTAGTGGCCGTGTAGACCGTGACCGGAGCGCCTCAGTCCCCTCGGCCACCGCGGCCGACAACCCTTTAATTAGTGATGGGAACAATCGAATGAAAACAATCGATTCATTCGGTTGTTGGAAAAAAAATCGATCATTCGGTTGTAGTTTCTCGTATCGGTTGAATTATTCATGCGTTCTTCTGAGTGAAACCAGTCGGTGGGACCAACCGAATGAAACAACCGATTCAGTCGGTTGGACTATTCATTCGTTCTTTTGAGTTAAAGCAGTCGGTGGTATCAACCGAATGAAAAAATCGACGCAGTCGGTTGGACCACTCATTCCTTTTCTTTTGAGTTAAACCAGTCGGTGGTATCAACCGAATGAAAAAATCGACGCAGTCGGTTGGACCACTCATTCCTTTTCTTTTGAGTTAAACCAGTCGGTGGTATCAACCGAATGAAAAAATCGACGCAGTCGGTTGGACCACTCATTCCTTTTCTTTTGAGTTAAACCAGTCGGTGGTATCAACCGAATGAAAAAATCGACGCAGTCGGTTGGACCACTCATTCCTTTTCTTTTGAGTTAAACCAGTCGGTGGTATCAACCGAATGAAAAAATTGACGCAGTCGGTTGGACCACTCATTCCTTTTCTTTTGAGTTAAACCAGTCGGTGGTATCAACCGAATGAAAAAAATCGACGCAGTCGGTTGGACCACTCATTCCTTTTCTTTTGAGTTAAATCAGTCGATGGGGCCAACCGAATGAAAAAAACTGACACAGTACGTTGGCATTTTCATTAGTTCTTTTGAGTGAAACCAGTCAGTGGGAGCAACCGAATGAAAGAGTCAGTCGGTCGTAGTTTTACTTTTTTTTTTTTTTTTTTTTTTTTCGAATGAAAGTAGTCTGTGGGAACAACCGAATGAAAACATGCGACACTTTTGCAGTTTTGTACATTGACTGAATTATCATTCTTTCTTTTTAAGTGAAAAGAGGCAGTACGTTTTTCGCGGGGAGCGGGGACTCAAGAGGGGGTGCTGCCTCGCTTGCGTTTTCACTGCTGACAGCGCCAGCAGGCGCGCGCCAAACTCCACACAACAGTGTCTGGCGGCGTCGCAGGGCGTGCCATCGCCGATTGTTGTCGGTTACGTACTGTCTCAATAAAGAAGCGTCGAAATTACAGGGTGTTCCAAAATGATCGCTACAAGTTTAATCTCGCATACTGTATCTCCGAAGTGGGAACAGGTAGAAACGTGCGGTTTGCGGCTTATTGTTCATACATATCTAAGGTACTAGTAGGACAGAGTTAAGTATTTTAACTTTGAGCATATTTTCTAGATCCAAATTCGAAGATCACTAAAACATTAGATATTGTAAAAAAAGTTTATTAAAGTATTTTGTATAAAAATGTTTCTTATAAAAATATTTTTGTTAATTCCATCTAATTTGAAGGAGTACGAGAAGACATACAACATTTATCAGTGCTGTAAATTTCCTTCAGCGCGTCTGTATTCGTCAACGGTGTATGAAAACATTCATCTCAAGTTTCATAATTATTCACTCTTGTCACAGATATTTCTGTGGTTATCGGTGAAACGGTGTGGAGGTTTATTCCATCCCTGCGCCATGTACCATACAAAATCTTAGATTCCACTTATTTTGAAAGTCAAGTGTGCTAAATTTCATCAGGATCGGAATAAACTCTATATTGGCGTCGAATTCTGGAATACCTACTCTCATGCATCGAACTAAAGTAGATGTAGACGGTGACCATTGTCTTTCTTTGAAGGTGAAGAGTGAAATATATCATTAAAATTCGAATACAAACGGAATTTGTTGAAGTTAGTAGGTAAAGTACCCTCCGCCATGCACCTACGAAATTTATTGTACACAGTTACCTTCGCCTTGTTTTAAAGGTCTAGTGTGCAAAATTTCATCAAGATTGGAACAAAACTGCAGATTTGCATGCAATAGAAACAGACATACGGACACACTGCTATATTCTTAAAATTTGTCTTTAAGAATGTTTCATGCTTTTTTTTTTTTTTTTGTGGTTTTAGGGCGCACAACTTCTATGGTCATTAGCGCCCAGCCAAGAACATAGATTCGCTATGATCTCAAAAAAATGGTGACTGTCAGAACATCAACAAGAGGCTAAAAACGAAAGATAAAAGACAATTAAAAGGGTTAAATATCCTTGGATAGGTTGGCCAAGTTGATAAAACGCAAAACCCGAGCAGCTGCTCGTGTGTCATCAGCTAAAATTTCCTCCAGAGTAGACGGAAAGTGAAGGGCTACACGGAGATGATTAAAATTAACACAAGACAGTAAAACATGTCGCACTGTCAGCAGTTCACCGCAGGAGCACAGCGGTGCAGGGTCGGCGGTTAGCAAGTGACGGTGGCTGAAACGGCAGTGACCGATCCGCAACCGGGCCAGGATGACCACCTGTCGCCGAGAGGGGCGTGAGGAGGTCCTCCAAGCGGTCGGGATCGGTTTGACAGTTCGCAATTTATTGTTGTACAGTGAAAGCCACACACTGTGCCATTGCGACACGATACTCCGGCGAAGAGCCCGTTGAACATCGTCCGATGGGACGCTAAAGGTAGCCATGCGAGGCAAAAGAGCTGCGGCCTTGGCTGCTGTGTCGGCGGCCTCATTCCCGGGCACACCCACGTGGTCAGGGACCCACAGGAAAGAAACGTGACAGCTGTCATCCGCCAGCAACTGGAGGGAGCGTTGGATCCGATACACGAGAGGATGGTTCGAGAAAGGGTCCTTAAGACTCTGCAGGGCACTAAGGGAGTCCGAACATATGGCATAGAAAGGTTGGCGGTGGCGGCAGGTATACAAAACGGCCTGGTGGAGGGCGAAAAGCTCAGCCGTGAAGTTCGAGCACCGGTCAGGGAGCTTGTATTGGAAACGGTTGTCCCCGACGACGAAGGCAGATCCGACACCGGCAGTGCTCTTGGAACCATCAGTGTAAATAAATACGGCATTATCGAACCGCGAACGGAGTTCGACAAGCCTCGAGCGGAATACCAAATCCGGAGTGCTCTCCTTGGGGAGCGAACTAAGTTCGAGGTGTGTGTGAACCTGGGCCTGATGCCACGGTGGCAATGGGCTTTCGCTCAACCGAAGGGTGGAAGGAAGGGTAAAATCGAGCCGCTGTAGCAGGCGGCGAAACCGAACTCCCGGTGGAAGCAAGGCAATCGCAGACAACTGATATTGGCGATCGAGTGAGTCGTCAAAAAATAATCTGTAAGATGGATGGTTGGGCATCGACCGTAGGCGACATGCGTACCGACACAAGAGTATGTCACGTCGAGTGGTCAAGGGTAATACAGCAGCCTCGGCATATAGACTTTCAACAGGGCTGGCATAAAATGCACCGGTCGCCAGACGTAATCCACGATGGTGGATAGAGTTGAGACGGCGGAGAATCGACGGCCGTGCTGAAGAGTATACAAGGCTTCCATAGTCGAGCTTCGACTGAACAATGGCCTGGTAAAGGTGAAGCAGGACGGTACGATCCGCTCCCCATGACGTGCCACTGAGGACACGAAGAACGTTAAGGGATCGGGCACAACGGGCAGCCAGGTAGGACACGTGTGTGGACCAGCGAAGTTTCCGATCCAACGTAAGTCCCAAGAATTTCGTAGTCTCCACGAAAGGGAGAGCAACAGGGCCGAGACGTAGAGAAGGTGGAAGAAATTCCTTGTATCTCCAGAAGTTGATGCACACCGTTTTCTCAGTGGAGAATCGGAAGCCGTTTGCGATGCTCCAGGAATATAGACGGTCAAGACAGCGTTGGAGAGAACGCTCCAAAAGGCACGTCCGCTGGGCGCTACAATAAATTGCGAAATCGTCAACAAAAAGAGATCCGGAGACGTCGGCTGAAAGGCAATCTACGATCGGATTGATTGCAATGGCAAAGAGCGCCACACTCAAGACGGAGCCCTGTGGTACCCCATTCTCCTGGCAAAAGGTATCGGACAAAACAGAGCCCACCCGTACCCGGAACTTGCGATCCGCCAAAAACGCTTGAATGAAAAGAGGAAGGCGGCCCCGAAGGCCCCATGTGTGTAATGTGCGGAGAATACCCGCTCTCCAACAGGTATCGTATGCCTTCTCCAAGTCGAAGAACACTGCTACTGTTTGACGCTTCTTTAGAAAGTTGTTCATTATGAAGGTCGACAACGTAACGAGGTGGTCAGCAGCAGAGCGGTGTCGACGAAACCCGCATTGGATATTAGTCAGGAGGCGGCGAGATTCGAGGAGCCAGACCAACCGAGCGTTAACCATGCGTTCCATCACCTTACAGACGCAGCTCGTCAGAGAAATGGGGCGATAACTGGAAGGAAGGTGTTTGTCCTTCCCTGGTTTGGGGATGGGGACAACAATGGCTTCACGCCAACTTGTGGGAACATGGCCTTCAGTCCATATGCGATTGTAGGTACTAAGAAGAAAGCACTTGCCCGCAGGAGAGAGGTTCTTCAGCATCTCAATATGAATGGAATCGGGCCCGGGAGCAGAAGACCGGGACAGGGCGAGAGCACGGTCTAGCTCCTGCATGGTGAAGGCGACGTTATAATTTTCACGATTAAAAGAGCGGAAAGAAGGCGGCCGTGCCTCCTCTACCTGTTTGCGAGGGAGAAAGGCAGGGTGGTAATGGGCAGAGCTCGAAACCTCCGCAAAGAAACGGCCCAATGCGTTTGAAACATCAGCTGGGTCCACGAGGACCGCGTTCTCCACGGTCAGGCCAGGAATCGGGGAGTGGACCTTGATGCCGGACAAACGGCGGAGGCCACCCCAGACAACCGTGGAGGGAGTAAAACGGTTAAAAGAACTAGTAAAAGCTGTCCAGCAAGCTTTCTTGCTGTCGTTTATGATACGACGGCACTGCGCTCTCATACGTTTGTAATTGACGCAATTCTCCAAAGTTGGGTGGCGGCGGAAGGTGCGTAAAGCACGGCGACGGGCTCGAAGCGCGTCGCGGCAGGCTGCAGTCCACCAAGGGACCTGCACACGACGTGGAGAAGAGGACGTACGAGGTATGGAACGTTCAGCAGCAGTGAGAATAACCTCTGTGAGGTATTCGACCTGACTGTCACAGTTGGGAAAATTTTGATTGTGAAAAACAGCCATGGAAGAATAAAGCCCCCAGTCGGCTTTAGAAATGTTCCAACTGGTGGGACGTGGAGATGGGGAATGATGTAGGAAGTGGATGATACAAGGGAAATGGTCACTCGAGTACGTGTCAGAAAGTGCATACCACTCAAACCGACCGGCAAGCTGAGGAGTGCATATTGCGAGGTCTATATGGGAATAAGTGTGTGTTGTGTCAGAAAGGAAGGTCGGTGCACCGGTGTTGAGGCAGACAAGATCGAGGTGTTGGAGAAGGTCCACCAAAAGGGAGCCTCTCGGACAAGGTGCCGGAGAGCCCCATAGGGGGTGGTGGGCATTAAAGTCGCCTACCAACACGAAAGGTGAAGGGAGCTGGTCACAAGGTTTAGCACATCTGCCCTAGTAAGGGCAGATGACGATGGCGAATATATATTACAGAGGGAAAAGGTAAATGTGGATAAGGTGATGCGGACGGCAACTGCCTGTAGGTGAGTGTGCAAGGAAGTGGGATGGAAATAGACGTCGTCTCGAAGGAGCATCAGAACCCCTCCATGGGCTGGGACACCTTCCACGGGTGGCAGGTCGAACCGCACAGAGGTGTAGTGTGGAAAGTCTGCACGATCACGTGGACGCAACTTAGTTTCCTGGAGGCAGACTAGAAGCGGGCAGTGCAATCGAAGGAGTAGTTTTAACTCCTCCCGATTAGAACGAATGCCGCGAATGTTCCATTGAAGGAGCGCCATGATAAAAATGAGAGAAGAAATAAGGATAAAAACCAAGTAGCGAGCGGGGTCACCTCGACGGCCGCTGAGGACCGGATTTCGAGGGAGCACTGCTATCGCTGGCTGGGGGCAAAGGGTCATGTTCCATTGGTTCGACCGACGCGCCTGCCACCTCCCTGAGTTGATCAGGAGGGGCAGTTTCCACCGCCGGTAAAGGGCCGGGCGCCCGGCAAACGGAGCGTCCCGGTGAAACAGAAGACGGCCGAGGCCGGCAACTGTTGGACGGCGCGACAGATGGGTCACGCCTCGGTGGGGAAGGAGAGGAACTCTTCTTCTTGTCAGCTCTTCTGGAAGAGTGACGGCGGGAAGAGGCAGTTGACGGTTGGGAAGCCTGAGAACGCAGAAAATCCTCACGGACGGGTTCCTTTTTCAAGGTTCGGGCATCTTGTTTAGGTGCCCGCAGTTTACTAGAGGTTGACGAAGACTGTACCCTAGAAGCAGCAGGAGGAAGCGGGGACGTTGAACGGGCAATCTTCGGGCTGGCGGATCGCACAACTGTGTCAGCGAAAGTGAAATCACAAGTCTGGGTACTGGAATCCTTAGTAGGTCGAGTTGAGGTGAGTACCTTACTGTATGTACCCGCTGGGAGGACAGTGGGCTTTCGACTCGCCAAAAACTTTCGAGCGGCAGATGTTGATACCTTCTCCGTGACCCGAATTTGCTGAATGATTTTTTCATCCTTATATACAGGGCAGTCGCGAGAGGAAGCCGCATGGTCGCCGTTGCAGTTAAGGCAGTGAGGGGACGGAGGTGGGCAATCCCCTTCATGGGCGTCCCTACCACAAGTGACACATTTTGCTGCATGTGGGCAATGTTCACGGGTATGGTTGTACCTGTGGCATTGGCAGCAGCGCGTTGGGTTTGGAATATAAGGGCGGACTGAGATAACTTCGTACCCTGCTTTGACCTTCGACGGGAGTTCAACTCTGTCGAACGTCAAAAACACAGTACGAGTCGGTGTCAGCTGGTTATCTACCTTTTTCATCACCCTGTGGACGGCTGTCACACCCTGATCGGACATATAGGACCGGATGTCGTCATCAGACAACCCGTCAAGGGATCTCGTAAAAACTACCCCACGTGACGAGTTGAGTGTGCGGTGCGCTTCTACTTTGACTGGAAACGTGTGCAATAACGTAGTCCGGATAAGTTTCTGGGCTTGGAAAGCACTGTCCACTTCCAGCAACAATGAGCCATTGCGCTGACGCGAACAGGTTTTAACAGGGCCAGCAATTGCATCAACACCTTTCTGTATAACGAAAGGATTGACAGAATTGAAATCTTTTCCGTCGGTGCGCGACACAACAAGAAATTTCGGCAAATTATGCAGAGTCTTCTTTTGCTGAGGCGAATCTATCTTACGTTTCTGGGTCAATGTCAGTGAAGAAGGGAAGGAAGTCATTGCGGAAGTGTCCCCCGTGATTACCGGCGTCTCCGATGGCGCGCTCCTTCCTAGTGGGGGCCCTCTCCGAGGGCTTACCCGCCTTAGGTGATTGTTCACACCTCAGGTCACACCTCCCGAGAACTGACGGAGGGACCAATCGGCATGTTCGGAAGGTACCAGCTCGGGTAATCACCCCTCCCTGGGCCTGGCCTTTACCAGGGGGTACGTACGTGCCCTAGTTGTCTACCCGGGGCGGGGAATTACGCGTTACCCCGTCACTTGCTACGCATGATAATGCGTGGGTCGGCCTTCAGACACGCACAGGGAGGAAAGAATAAGGATAGAGGAAGTGAAGAGGAAGAAGGAAAGAAGTGTCTCAAACGCCGAGGCGGAGACTAATGAGGAGAAGAAGGCGAGGAGAGTACAAGGAGAGAGAGACAGAAACAAAGGGTTAGAAAGGAAGGAACCAAGGAAGAAGAGTAACGACAACAAGAAAACACCTGAAATACGCCCGTCTCCGGGCGAAGGCATAAACCGGGAGGGAAAGTGAAGCAGCCTGGGGCAGAAGAAAGGCTGCTCCGGCTCGGGGCCCCGTGCGCGCCACACACGTACCCACAAAAGAACTGTGGGCCCCCTGGGGGGTGTGTTTCATGCTGAATCACGGTTCATTTATACCCGAAAAGGCTGAAGGAGTATGCAAATAAAGTCACACAAAGTCGATGAATTAATAAAAACATCCATATAACTGCAGAAACCGACAAAGACTTTTTCCAGTCGGTTGTATCGCATCAAGTGAAACCACTCAATGCCGAGAACATTCATATAAAGGACAGAGACTTGTTTCATTCGGTGCTCCCGCATCGACTGAAACCACTCAAACCCACTGAATGAGTGAAAACATTCATATAGCGGCTGCAACCGACAGAGACTGGTATCATTCGATTGTTTCGCATCGACTGAAACCACTCAAACCCCACCAGTGAGTGAAAACATTCAAACAGCCACAGAGACTATTTTCATTCGGTTGTTTCATTCGACTGAAAAAACCGACTGAACGAAAAACCAACCGATTGACCAATCGGTTGTTAAAAACAATCGGTTGTCCCATCACTACCTTTAATGCATAGTGTAGCTGCTCAGCTACATACCGTATTTTTCCCATTGTCTCTCAAACTGACCAACATTTTACCACAAATTCATTTGTAGCTGCTTGTATATATAGTGTTACAGATGCCAGTAGTTCGCCCTATCTCATATATAAAGCAGACTGTCCGCATGTGTGTACGTGTTGCATACAAATCTACAGTTTTGTCCCAATCTTTATGAAATTTTGTACACGTAAGCTTCAATCCATGAGGACGGTCGCCGTAAGTGTAAGAATCACGTACGATACATAGTTCACAAGATATGACGTCATAAACAATGAGATGCGCGGAAAACTGCTACATTTTGCTGCTCATTTTCTCCTAAACCATTAGACCGATTTCAACCACATTTGCTACACACATTCCTTACCGTGAGGTAACAATTTCTGTATGGTTAAGGAACACATGCGACACATGGTTCAAAAGATATTACGTCATAACCAATAGAAATCACAAAAAATGCCATATAATGCGGCGAAACTTTGGAAACACACTGTATGAGAATGAAAGTACTTAGCGACTTGCAACAAACTTTAAACATAATTTCAAACTTTTATTAAACGCTTTCTCGCTGGCAACCATAGTAAAATGACGAAAGGAAAAAAGTTTCTCGCTTACTACTTTCCCACTGTTTATGGAGTAAAACTACGGCTCTCGGTATGACGTTACAATTTATAATTTGAACACTACAAATTGTAGCGACAGGAAATTTTGCAGACAGTATACACAAATATAGTTGAATGTAGCTTCTTAATTGTATCACAACACGACACGTAGTTCATGAGATATGAGCACGTAAACAGTAACGTTAATGGAAAACCGCCCCATCACTCACCAAGTTTTAATCTATTACTTCTTACCCACTAATTGTATTCCCAAGAGATTTTACAGACATAGAGCCCCCATACAAATGAATATATACGTGTAAAATGGCAGGAATAAATAAATAAATATTCGGGCAACGCCGGGTTTTCAGCTTGTAAAATAATAAATTCCAGTGTGCTATTGAATCAGTTGGACAGGTAGCTGCATTGAGACACTCCTAACATGTGCGTTTGTTTACTTTACCATTCCTCCCTTGCCAAGTAAAAGTAATCAATCATCTACTACTGTTGCATTATGAGTTACTTTCTGGAAAGATTATAGGCACAATAGTGACGTTTACTGCAATGGGTGCATCATGGAAGCACTATAAAGCGGACCAGCTATGAACCTTTTGTTGCTTTTAGTGCATGATAATTTACAAGAATTTTTTTCAATATTTTTCTCAGTATATACGCACTATAATTTAATCTTAGTATTTATAGCCTCAAATAAATATCATGCATTGAAGGGTTAAACCTTTCGGTCATGAGTTCCCCATATAACGACATCAATATATATAAAAATGAATGTTTGTATGTGTGTCCTCTATGTGTTCATAAACCATTCATTCGACAGCAATGGAACTTTGGTGAATTGTTCACCGTACGCCCATGAAGGTTCCTGACCAAAAAACAAAAGAGCACGACACATACCTCAGGAGATATGACGTCATAAATAATGAGAGGCCACCGCGTGAGAATACCCAGATTTATGCGTCAGTTATTGGAAAATTTCAGTAGTTAGGGACCTGAAACAAAGTTTGCGTGTAATTTCGGACATTTGTGAATTTTGTAACTAACCCCCCCCCCTCTCTCCAAAATAATGAAATGAAAAGAAATTCTACCGCTCACAACATTTTCGCTGTAGATGCAGTAAAACTGTCGCATCACGTATGACATTGTGTCAAATAGTTAGCTTTACACATTCGCAAGCTACTATTTGTTTTTGTCTGCAAGTCTCCCTTAATTCTCTTCCATCCAAAATTAAGCAGTCTATATAAAAGTGAAAGTGTAGAAAGATATAAAAAAGCCAAGATCGCTGATCATCAAGTTTTATTTACGACGACCGGTTTCGCTGAACTATGTCAGCATCACCTGGTCCAATAACATCATTTTACGATGCCATAATCTTGTAATGTCAATCAGTTGCTATATAACATAATTTACAGTGCATAGGTGCACTATGTCATTATAATAAAAAATAATTATCGCTGTGACAATAGCAAACTCAATGAGTTTGCTATTTCTCTTATTCTATTACCGATGATCATGTGTCTCTTTGTAGGCTGGTGTTAGCAAAGAATGTTCGCATTCGGAAGAGAAATTTGGTGAAATATGTTTCTCAAATAAATTTCGCTGGAAAGATTAACGCCTTTCTTTTAATGATTTCGACCGCAACTCGTGCATTTCCGTGGCACTCTCTCCCCTACATCGCGACAATACAAAACGAGCTGCCCTTCTCTGAACTTTCTCTAAATCGTCCGTCAGTCCCACCTGGTGTGGATCCCACAATGCGCAGCAGTACTCCAGAACAGGACGCACAAGTGTGGTGTAGGCAGTTTCTTTAGTTGCTCCTAAGTGTTCTGCCAAGGAACCCGTAGCCTTCGGTTCGCTTTCATTACAATATTTTCTATGTGTTCTTTCCAATTTAAGACGTTCGTTACTGTTGTTCGTAGATATTTAGTTGAATTTGACAGATTTATGGTGTAAATGAACTTTAGTGGATTTATTTACTGCTCACATGCGTGATATAGCAGTTTTCATTATTAAGGGTCAATTTTTTGCACCATCCAGGTATCTTAATATTCAAATTCAAGTCTGTGGTGTCGCACAAGTACAAAGTGCGCGCCACCTACTTTCGCCGCGCGCCGCCATGCACGCACGGCGCGGCGTTCTCACGACGTCAGCCACGAGCGCCCTCTGCTGCAACTCCGCTCGTGGCCACCACTGAACGACATCGTTCACTTGGGACTGAGATAGCAACCAGTTAGGACCTTCGGAATCTGATAGGCACCAGTGAAAACTTTGCTATTGTACAGGCACTAGGCAGGCCTCTAACTCAACTATGTATCAGCACTCTGCAGTACTATGTAAAAGTTAAGTATTGTATAAATTCTGTGCAATATATATCTCGTTCTAATTTACTCTAGTGTTTCTAGTTTCTGGCTGCTCCCCTCCGTACCTGCACCAGCGTGCTATCTTTATTCCTATGTCGGTCTCATTCCACTCGGCCACCGACGGAAACGAGACACAAAAGCGACGACGAGGCTGGGACACAAAAAAGTCAATTTGAAAAGCTTATAGAACGTAACTGCGGGGTAGTCTAGTGTAGTTCGCGGACCGGTAGAGCGCTCCCACAGGCGAACTACGCGAACTAGTTCGCAGATCTCTCGCCTCTTAGTTCGTCCGCTCCTTTTCCGAAGACTGACGGGTAACAGCGAGAGGACGCGAAAGCGCGCAGAATCGCGTGATTCCCTTCTGCCAGTTGCCGTCATTTCGAGCTGAGATGCAGCTCAGCTGTAGTTTTAGTAGCGGTGGCAAAAGCCAAAAACGAGCGGACGATCTAAAAAGAGCGACCTACTTCGCGGCCGAGCTGCGAACTAAAAGGAGAGCTACCGGTCGCGAACTAATGCGCGATAGGTCGCGAACTAAAGTATGCGCGATAGGTCGCGAACTAAAGTATGCGCGATAGGTCGCGAACTAAAGTATGCGCGATAGGTCGCGAACTAAAATATGCGTGATAGGTCGCGAACTAAAATATACGTGATAGGCCCCCAACTATAATATGGGCGATAGGTCGCGAACTAAAATGTGAGCGAAAGGTCGCGAACTAAAATTTTCGCGATAGGTCGCGAACAGAATTAAAAATCTCGTGTTTGCTTTCTGCTGATGAGAGGTATTTCGATGTTAGCGTCTGCCTGCTAGATGACACAGTTCAGTGCTACAACATTTCTGTTTTCAAGTATTCTGCACTCCACAATATCTAACTAATAAATTCCATAATGCCAAGATATAGAGATACCTCTAAACTTAAACGCGAGAAATTATCCACAAACTATTTCTTTTGGTCTGCGTGATATCGTTAGCGGCTCAAGCAGCAAGCGCATGAAGCAGCTAGGTGGGGGAACTTCTCCCTCCACCTGCACGCGCAGACCACGCCGCTCAGCCGTCACTGGGAGCGGACGAACTAAAAGAACGAAGTACTTCGTGGCAGAGCCGCGAACTAAAGTGATCGTGAAGTGTTATGCGCAAGTCTACTGCGGGGTCATTAGCCCCTAAACTTACAAAGTACTTACAAACTAACAAATACTAATGACTGTGCAAAAATCCATGTCCGAGAGAGGATTGGACCTCCGACGGGGAACGGCCTCGCGCATCGGAGCATAGCGCCTCAATGCGCTCGGCCACTCCGCTGCGGCAACGCAAATTTTTGTTACTTTTTCAGACATACTTCTTGTTGACAGAAGGCGACACCACGTGTATCATATGCGTTGGAGTCTATTCCTATTTAGTTGATCGTTTCCTCCATAGAAGGCAGCGCAGTAGTCATGAATTGCAAGCGGATATAAATACATATTATGCTACCAATTATTTCTGCTGTCTGCGTAGCTCATTTGGTAGTTTTACATACTGTAATTATTAAAAATAAAAATAAAAACATTATTGCTGCAGATAACAACACCGAGGTATTGGGAAATTAATAAGTGATTTGGTTCAAAGTTTATCATCATTCCGACGCAAGCTGGTTCTTTGAAAGATACCTTGTAAGCCAAGAATTTCTTCATTTCGTAACAATTTTTGAATATAAAAATAATCCTCAAATACACAGTTCCATATTGTCAAATTTCTTGGCAGACCTTAAGGAGAAATTTGCAATAAGATTTTTATTTTTTTATTTTTATTTTTATTTTTTTTTTTTTTTTTTTTTTTTTTTTTTTTTTACTGTACGATATGTCATGCTTCTTAAAATCACCTTTTGAGATTTCTCCTGCAGCAAAATGCACAGATGTGGCTGCAAAGTTGTTCCACCATTCAAAGCCTTTACTCCAAATGGAGATATCAGACTTGTAGGAAGACATTACTTTGCAGAAAAGTTGCAAAAAAAAATCATCATCATTAGAGACTGATTATGCCTTTCAGCGTTCAGTCTGGAGCATGTTGTTGTTATGGTCTTCAGTCCGGAGACTGGTTTGATGCAGCTCTCCACCCTACTCTATCCTGAGCAAGCCTTTTCATCTCCTCATAAGAACGACAACCCACATCCACTTGAATCTGCTTACTATACGCGTCTCTTGGTCTCCCTCTGCGATTTTTACCCCACACACTTCCCTCCAATGCTAAATTTACGATTCCCCGATGTCTACGAATGTGCCCTACCAAGCGATCCCTTCTTTTAGTCAGGGTATGCCAAAAATTCCTTTTCTCACCAATTCTGTTCAGTACCTCTTCATTAGTTATGCGATCTACCCACCTAATCTTCAGCATTCTTCTGTAACACCACATTTCAAAAGCCTCTATTCTCTTCCTGTCCGCAGTGCTTATCGTCCATGTTTCACTCCCGTACAAGGCAACACTCCACACAAATGCCTTCAGAAAAGACTTCCTTACACTTAAATTAATATTCGATGTTAGCAAATTTCTCTTTTTCAAAAATGCTTTTCTTCCCATTGCCATTCTGCATTTTGTATCCTCTGTACTACGACCATCGCATGTTATTTTACTACCCAAGTAACAAAACTCTTCTACCACCTTCATTGTTTCGTTACCTAATCTAATTCCTTCAGCATCGCCTGATTTTCTAAGACCGCATTCCATTATTTTTGTTTTGCTCTTGTTAATGTTCATTTTATACACTCTCTTCAACACACTGTCCAGTCCATTCAACTGCTCTTCCAGGTCCTTTGCTGTCTCTGATAGAATTACAATGTCATCAGCAAAACGCAATGTTTTTATTTCTTCCCCCTGAACTTTAATCCCTATTCCAAATTTTTCCTTGCTTTCCTTCACCGCCTGCTCGATGTACAAATTGAATAACATCGGAGAAAGGCTACAACCCTGTCTTACTCCCTTCCCAACTGATGCTTCCCTTTCATGCCCTTCGAGTCTAATAACTGCGGTCTGGCTTTTGTACAAGTTGTAAATAACTCTCCTTTCCCTATATTTTACCCCTGCTGACTTCAGAATTTGAAAGAGTGTATCCCAGTCAACATTGTCAAAAGCTTTCTCGAAATCTACAAAAGCTAAAAATGTAGGTTTGCCTTTCCTTAATCTATCTTCTAAGATAAGATGTAAAGTGAGTATTGCCTCCCGGGTTCCTACGTTCCTCCTGAATCCAAACTGATCTTCCCCGAGGTCAGCTTCTACCAGCTTTTCCATTCTCCTGTAGATAATTCGTGTTAAAATTTTGCAACCATGACTTATCAAACTGATGGTTCTGTAATTTTCACACCTGTCTGCGCCTGATTTCTTTGTAATGGGGATTATTACATTTTTCTTAAAGTCTGAAGGTATTTCGCCTGTCTCATACATCCTACACACCAGTTCAAATAGTCTTGTCATGGCTGGCTCTCCCAGAGACTTTAGTAGCTCTGAGGGTATGTCGTCTACTCCTGGGGCCTTGTTCCGACCTAGGTCTTTCAAGGCTCTGTCAAATTCATCTCTCAGTCTAGTATCTCCTATTTCATCTTGATCTACTTCCTCTTCCCTTCCTACAACATCGTCTCTAAGTTCATTTCCTTTGTAGAGCTGCTCTATGTACTCTTTCCACCTTTCAGCTTTCCCTTCTTTGCTGAGAACTGGTTTCCCATCCGAGTTCTTGATATTCGTAGAGTTGGTTTTCTTGTCCCCAAATGTCTCTTTTATTTTCCTGTAGGCGGTATCTACTTTTCCCCTTCTTATACATTCTTCTAGCCACTCCTGCTTAGCCATTTTGCACTTCCTATCAATCTCATTTTTTAGTCGTCTGTACTCCATTTTGCCTGTTTCATTTACTGCATTTTTATATTTTCTCCTTTCATCTATTAAATTTCGTATTTCCTGTGATATCCAAGGATTTTTTGTTGGTCTTGCCTTCCTACCTATTTTGTCCTCTGCTGCCTTCACTATTTCATCTCTCAATGCTACCCACTCCTCTTCTACTGTTTTATTTCCCCCTGTTTCTGTCAATTGTTGCCTAAAGATCCCTCTGAAATTCTCCAGAACTTCACTTTCCTTCAATTTATCTAAGTCCCATCTCCTTATTTTCCTACCTTTCTGCAGTTTTTTCAGTTTCAGCCTACAGTTCATGACTAACAAGTTATGGTCAGAGTCTATATCTGCCCCTGGGTATGTCTTGCAGTTTAGAACCTGGTTCCGGAATCTATGTCTTACTATCATAAAATCTATCTGATACCTTCCGGTGTCTCCTGGTCTCTTCCACGTATACAACCTTCTTTTGTGATTCTTAAACCACGTGTTTGTTACGATTAAATCATGTTCCGTGCAAAATTCTACCAAGCGACTTCCTCTTTCATTCCTCCTGCCCAGTCCATATCCACCTACTATTTTTCCTTCTCTTCCTTTTCCTACTACCGAATTCCAGTCTCCAATCACAATTAAGTTTTCCTCTCCCTTAACTGTCTGAATAATTTCCTCTAGCTCCTCATATATTTCTTCGATCTCCTCATCATCGGCAGAGCTAGTTGGCATATAAACATGTACTACTGTTGTCGGTGTTGGAGCATAGTACCTCTTAAAAAATGGCTTTCTACCTGGCTACTATGTTTGACTCCACATTTATATATGTGAAATTTCATTTTCAGAACGGAATTTCCTGGGGAATAATTTTCACTCATGATAAATAACCCTCTCACTTTGAAGACACTATTCGCATAAGTTGCTCCGCTTGTGAACCTAACTTTTAAGGACCTCTTCAAGACCGCAAATGTAATCTTTCCCATGGATTTTTGACAGCTATACGCACATTTCATTGTATTTCATACTTTCTTAGTGAAACTTAAAATAAAAAAATAGTACTTCTAATGCATGACCTGTTTCTGGAATTTTTAAAATAGACTGACTATCCATTTTATGTCATACTTTTTGTGACTGAAAATAAAAATAAATAAATAGCAAATAATATAAGTTTTTTCTGAATTTTTTCTACATTACTGTTTTACGTCTGTTGTGTTTCATATTAGTTTGAGAGTGAAAATTAAAATAAATGTTATTAAAGAATGATGTTTTCTGGATTTTTTTATTACAAATTTTAAGTGTGTTGTATTTCATACTATCTGTAAACCCGGCGTTGCCCGGGTGTTTGTTTACCCTACACTCTGGTAGTCCACATCCCCTTCCCCCCTCTCTCTGCATCCACCTCTTTCTCTCCCATCTCTCTGTTCGTTTCCACCTTTCCCTCTCTCGGCAAAGTTTTCTGCAAGGTAGGCTGTCATGTACCACATAAACATTTATGTACCAAGTGAACTTTCTCTTGGTTTAAAGGTCATGTGTGCAAATATTCATAAAGATTGGAGCAAAATTATGCATCTTGTAAAATTAGTGCCGCGGTGGAGTAGCCGAGCGGTCTAAAGCGTCTCGCTGCGGAGCGCGCGGTTGCTCGCCGTGGAGGTTCGAGTCCTCTTTGGGGCATGTGTGTGTGTATGTGTGTGTGTTGCCCTTAGGTTAGTTTACCTAGGTTTAAGTAGTTTGTAAGCTACGGACTGATGATCACGCATCCGATACATTTACAAACATTTGAACATTTTTGTAAAATTTGTAAGATTGGAATAGTCTATGGACTTACCGTTTAAAAGGAAAGTAAGTAGTGTAGATCAAATCACACGTATAAATGCACTCGTTTCGAAGAATCCAATCACGAAATTCAACAATAATGATTGTAATAATATCACAGATCGATCACTTGATGTAATTCTAGAACGTCAAATCGATTTTTTTAAAAAGGTGTATTAAGAGAAATTTCTTTTTTACTGCTTTATTTATTTATTCTTATATTTCCTTATTCGTATGCTTATCCTTACAGAGAAAAAAACTGAAGACATTGTAGCATGTATAGACCAAAGATATGGTCTGTGGCATCACGTTTCTCTGTTGTAATCTCTTTGCTATAGAGTCGCAAACGTGATCTCTGGTCTTCAGTCAGAATCTATTTATAATATGACGATCTTCAACCACCATGTCTTCCACCCCCTTATAGCTATCGGCATGGAACTGCTATGGTGTACAACGGGAGACTTCGGACAAGAATTACACACAGACCATTCGTTTGCGTTCTGCAGTTTTCGCTGCAGAGCGAAATATTAACACACACACACACACGTAGAATTTTATATACACCGATAACTTTCCATCCCAATATACTCCACCCTTTTATTATTATCAACCCTCAAGTAACAATGCAACCAATAAAACCATTTTCAAAGAGTAAATATAATTTTCAAAGAGTAATTATTGTTCCGAATTTCGCGTTATATTCTTGAAATTAGTAAACGTCTATCAGATCGCAATAAAACCGTGCCTAAAACCTTCCTCAGGTATGAATTAGTAACTGTACAAATATTTAAGTCTCTGCGTCTTCTCGATAGGACGTGATAAGCGTACACCGAACAGACATTCATATTAATATATATATATATAACTAGATATATAGCTATCCGATCGCCATAAAACCGTGCCTAAAGCCTTCCCCGGGTAGACATTAGTAACTGTACACATTTTTAGCTCTTTATGTCTGGTGGTTCAGACGTGATAAACGTACACCGAACAGACATTCACATTTATAGATATAGATTATTTTGTGAGTGAAAATTAAATAAAAAATTAATAAGGAACACGGAATTTTACATCCGGACCTCGATAAAAATTTTCAGAAGTATCCGGACCGCATCTAAGATTACTTGCAGACCTCTGTTTGGGTGTTGCGTTTACCCGCGAGATATTGGACAATGGAACTGTAGAAAAATATCATAAATGCGGTTGCATGAGCCCTCTGGGACGCACTTCAATGTGACTTGCAGAGTAAAGAGGAGCTACTTTTCAAAACACATTATGTCCCAAAAAGTAAATTTTTCAGGAGAAGCGAAAAACATATACCGCAAAAAATATTCGATTACTTATTCCGAATTTTACACCACATACTCAGGTAGGGCTTAATGTGTTTAAGACAAGGAAATTGCTTTTTTATACTTTCAAGCTATGAGCACTTTAGTGATGGACAAAGTGCGTTTTGTTGGGTTCTTCTGCACAATCTGCCCTTTTTTATTTTCTCTTCGTTCGTTTTCTCGTTCCACGTTTCATTTCCTCTCCAACGGTCACACATTCACTCGCTATAATATTCTCCATCTTAGCACAACAATGATTTTACGCCTGACTTCCCAACAGACAGAATGATAAACGTTTATACACAACAATGCTGTAATACTGAAAACGAATATTAACTGATCATTGTTGGTCAGTTAAATGGTTTCGCTTCAGTCCACGAGTCTCACATTGCAGCCAATATAGCTTAATAAAACAAAAAAAAAAGGCAACTGTTGCAATTTGATTCAATCATACTAGAGGACGAAATGCTATTTGTTGCATCTGCTACTTTTCAGCGCTGTTTTTGAAGGTGTTAAAATGCGTTTTGACACAATCTGAGTGCAGGAGTGTGTGGAAATGGCAATAAAATACCTAGGATTACCATGTGCTTGTCATCAAAAAAGAGGAAATTTCATACAAAAAAAGGTCCATTTATTGTTAACATACTGTAATTAACAACTTAATTAATGAACCACGCAAAACTACTACAAACTAAATCAGTAACCTCGCGTGGTTATTGTAAAACAAAATATTACGATCCTTGACAGTTTATTCATTCATCACTAGAGACAATTGTCTCATTCTTGTCTTTTTCACTTTTGAACCAACTATATTTACGATCCTTACGATACTTGTACGACATACCTTTGTTTACAACGAATATGTACGTTCCAGTAGGGCAAATCAAACATTCCACTTCAAGTTCATTTCAAATGCTTGTAGAACTTATGGGACTTAACTACGGGGTCATCAGTAGGTAATCTTACAAACTATTTATGTACTAGCTAAGACTAAGGACGGCACAAATATCCATGCCCGAGGGGGGATTCGAACCCCCGACCGTAGTGGCCGTGCAGACCGTGACTGGAGCACCTCAGTCCCCTCGGCCGGCTAAGTTCGTTTGTTCCTCCCTTGAATGATTTGTATTTCCCCAAGAGCACATGTTTCAACACTGACTTTCTTTTCGGCATTTTGTATTTGTATTCGAGTTTGTAATTTATTTTCACGTAAAAGCGTATCTACGATCTCGAACACACAATACAGCTTTAACCTAAAGCACAAAGTATATCAAAGGCAACGCCATCAAACATAATGCAGAACACAGAATGATAGACAAATTGGGTTCCTTCGCAGAAAAGTTTCGAATCGTTTGCAACTGTCAGACCCATGAAATTGTGAACGGCAATTTCTCTCTCAGTATGTATGTGATAGTAGCGAACAGTTTGGACTTGCAGCACAGTCTTACATATACAGTCACGACACTCCTACAGATTTTTGTTATACGCTGCGATAGCAGCGCTCCAAGCGGACGGCAAGCTACGTTTCTGAATACGGTAGTTGCTGAGTGCGAATAGTATCGTTTAGATTGACTTCAGCATACGTTTTACATTAGGGAACGTATGTAGTGCCTTATAAATAGGTAATAATTCAAATATAGCTACCCATTTGTCTTTCTTAAGTTTCATGAGATCCCTGATAAGGTACGAAACGTTGCATTACAGGACAGTTAATTCACAATCATCCTGTAATATACAGGCTTTAAATGAGTAATATCATTTTCTATTAAAAATAAAAATGCCTAGGAAACCCCAGGAGACATGACCTTTGGCAGAGAGACGTCAATTTCTACGCAGGAACGTTCAGTATTCTTCATTAAAATTCCAGTAAAATCGGCGAGGGTGGAACATATGAAACGTATATATAATGCAATAATTAGGACGTTTAACATACCAAATCAACCATAACAGCTGTAGCTGAAGGAAAAACGTCACAGACATGGCAATATAACGATAAAAGTAACCAAATTGTTTTCCATCAAAGAAAAGCCCAATTCCACAATTGTTGCTACATCTGAACCATCTGAAACGGCAAGAATCATCAAAACATTGGTTTTTTAAAGCTAAAGTAATTACACTTCAAAGAATATGCACGTAGAAGAGAGACGAGTGACGTGTAAAAATGTGAGAATCATTAGAATCCGTTCCGAATTGATACACGTCAAAAACTGGCTGTAATAGTAAGAACATACCATAATAGAGAGTTATTATACCATTATGTTTATATGCAACTTACTTTCAGCGAAATAAGCTGCAAATATACACATATTCGTAAGTATTTATTCATGATGGTGGTGTTCTTTATACCTTTGAATTATTTAAATGAGGCTGTTTTTATGTTAATTTCCGAATTATGTTTGTCTCTCGATGTTTTAAAAATGCTTGTAACGCAAAAATTATAGTACGTATTTCGTTAATTACGTACAAAAGCGATTATAAACAAACATCACTCCTTCGGCAGCTTGCCCACCGCTAGGAGCGCTAGCGTCGCAGCAATTGTCAGTTGGTAACAACTTTTACAGCAGTGAGTGTCGGGACTGTATATGTTAGACTGTGCTTGCAGAGCTAACGAATCTGTTGTCGCCAATGACACAAAAATAAATTTTCTTTCTTTGAACACAAAAAAGAGGACATTTTGTAGAATTTTATTAATTGCGACCGGACACATTTTCTTGCCTCAAAGCCGGCCGCGGTGGCCGAGGGGACTGAGGCGCTCCAGTCACGGTCTGCACGGCCACTACGGTCGGGGGTTCGAATCCCCCCTCGGGCATGGATATTTGTGCCGTCCTTAGTGTAAGCTAGTTGATAAGTAGTTTGTAAGTTTAGGGTCTGATGACCCCGTAGTTAAGTCCCATAAGCTATACAAACATTTGAACATTTCTTGCCTCAAAAAGACTATGTGTCCGGAAAAATGAGGACATATGGTAGCCCTAGTTAAGCTGTTGTAACGCGAAATTCGTAGAAGCCGGTGTATCTTGCATTGTTGCAGACCTGTGTTCTTAACTAACTGCCTTGCAGCTAGTATTCTGCGACAATTCCCACGCCAGTTTTTTTTTTTCAATTGTTCTAAAGTAGCTTTACCTTGGAGTAGCGTCGGCGTAGAGAAGAGAGAATTATAGGAAAAAAAATTACATTGTTCGAGAAAAATTTTAAATTATCTAGAGTTAGTGATTGTGACAGTTCAGAGAGTTCTATTTACGCACTTTCAAGTCGAAACAGTTGCACAACGCAAAAAAGAGGACATTTCCTCATTTTTCTAAAAAAAAAAAAAAAAAAAAAAAAAAAAAAAAAAAAAAAAAAAAAAAAAAAAAAAAACCGGCCCAACCATTTTTAGGGTCAAAAAAAGAGGACATGTCCGGGTAAAAGAGGACGTCTGGTAACCTTAAAAATACCGGATTCCATATCAAACTCAATTTTGTCCAACAGTGGACATAATGCATTTTGAAAAGTTGCTCCTCATTTATGCAGATAGAATGTACGACATGCGGATCTCGTGCGTAACTTGTTGTACGTGCGTGCTGTAATAGTCTCCCGCGGATGACAGGCGTCTCCCCGTTAGCTTTCGCGTCCACTTTCAGCGGCTGGCCCCAGACACTGTACGGCTGCTTACGTATTCCCCGGCCATTATACGGCCCTAACAGCAGTCGCCATTACGACCCATTAAGGAGCGGTGAGGCACCGAAAGCGTAAACCGTTTGCCTGCAGGACGACTTGTAGACAACACGCTCACCAGGAAGCTAAGCGACCAACATTACGAGCCCAGCGCGCCGTCGATAACAGCATCAATAGTGATGCAGTCGCAGTGCCGAGTAGACGTGCGCATAACAGTTCGCGATCTTCGTTCTTTTAGTTCGTCCGCTCCCAGTGACGGCTGAGCGGCGTGGTCTGCGCGTGCAGGTGGAGGGAGAAGTTCCCCCACCTAGCTGCTTCATGCGCTTGCTGCTTGAGCCGCTAACGATATCACGCAGACCAAAAGAAACAGTCTGTGGATAGTTTCTCGCGTTTAAGTTTACAGTTATCTCTACACCTTGGCATTATGGAATTTATTAGTCAGATATTGCAGAGTGCACAATACATCAAAATAGAAATTTTGTAGCACGGAACTATGTAATCTAGCAGGCAGACGCTAACCTCGAAATACCTCTCATCAGGAGAAGGCAAACATGTGATTTTTAATTCTGTTCGCGACCTATCGCGCATAGTTTAGTTCGCGACCTAACACGCATCTTATACTTCGCGACCTTTCGCGCGTATTTTAGTTCGCGACCTAACACGTACATTTTAGTTCGCGACCTATCGCGCATATTTTAGTTCGCGACCGGTAGCTGTCCTTTTAGTTTGCAGGTCGGCCGCGAAGTAGGTCGCTCTTTTCAGTTCGTCCGCTCGTTTTGGCTTTTGCTACCGCAACTAAAACTACAGCAGAGCTGCATCTCAGCTCGAAATGACGGCAACTGGCAGAAGGGAATCACGTGATTCTGCGCGCTCTCGCGTCCTCTCGCTGTTACCAGTCAGTCCTCGGAAAAGGAGTGGACGAACTAAGAGGCGAGGGATCTGCGAACTAGTTCGCGTAGTTCGCCTGTGGGAGCGCTCTTCCGAACTAGTTCGTTCGCGAACTATACAAGACTACTATGGCAAAGCGTAGTTGCCACACCAGCGCGCCGCCACTGTTGCAAAGTGCCAGAAGCGCCTATTCAGCTGCGAAGAACGGCAACGCAGCACACGTGCACATGTAGTACATAGGAATAGAAAAGCAAACAAATAAATCATGTGATATTAGCGCTTGGTGTAGTATAAAAATATTAACAGCAGTGAAAGACAAGAACAGTCTTGTTAAAACGTATCATTGTTAGGCGAACTGCAGCATTCTACGCCTAACATTATTAGGACAAAATGACTAATCAGAAAATAACGAAACTTCGTCGGCAAATATAACAAGGTTGGATCTTTAAGCTGTGCAAAGTGTGGCGCATTTCTTTTTACTGGACATACATTAAAGCCACATTTTTCTATACATCACCTGTTATATATGTTCAGTGACAGAATGCTCGTAGATTCTACTAATATGACATGTTTCATTTTATACGTATATTTATTTATCCATTCCTGGTAAAGCACAAAAGTAAAATAAAAGTAAGACTGCATGGCTATACTTAGACTGGCTGACAACGATGCTAGCTACTGACTCATTAGTAACTTCATACTACTACTCCTACATACTGACTAAGTTCGCACCAATTCGCGCGTATAAATACATTATCGTATTTCTAGAACCCTCTATACCCGGGCCGCTGAAACTTTGCATTTGACGTTTACAAATAACAATTGAAGAGCAAAAAGCGCGAGGCGCTAGTCGCCAAGAACGATCCAATCACAGCGCGGTAAACACTTCCAGTGGTCACGTGCCGTGACGTCAACGTTCCCGCGTTGCCGGCGTTGTTCAGTGCTACCGTAAACAACATTGTGTACCGCGTCTACCGCGTGTTTATGTTGTGCGTTCTTTTTTCGCTGCGGTTTTACTGTGAGTGGTTTAACTTAACTTTCCGAGTTCAACTAATTGAATAATGTCACCGAAAAGACCTTTGTCTAGTGACGTTTTCTGAGTTAAGTTCTCAATATCGTTTGAATATAAAACTTCGAAGCTTATGCTCTGAGCAGGAAGTTCATTCCCGCTTCAAACGATCGGAAAGAAATTATGGTGCAGTGGTTACAAGAAAGAAGTATTGCTGCAGGTATGTCAATGTCAAAACTTCTTTTATATTCGCTCGTGAAACAAAATAAGCGTATTACACCCACATATGTAGTAGACGAAATCGCAAAGGAGCAGCGTCACAATGGAATAAATCTGCCCCCATTTCACTGCCGTTTTAACCCTATAAAATTGGTGTGGAGTGATGTGAAGAATTACTTAAGGAACAATAAGACTTTCACAATAACAGAGGTGGAAAAGCTGTTGCCAATGTGGCAGCACAAACAATGGAAGGGATCATGAACAGTTAATGATTTGTCCTGGTGATGACGATTTTGGCAGCCGTTAATTGGTGAGCGGAAATCATTGATTATAAAACGTAGAGAGAAAAGTTACTATCTTGATCATTGTTTATTTCGTATATGTCGTGATCCAATGCTTATTTTCTATATTGCTTTGCTCCGTTATTGAAAGCGTGTGTTTTGTTGTGCTCTGGTTGCATTAATATGCCGTTAATTACTCGCTGCTCAAGAACGAATTATTATACGCACTTTTATTACTCAATAGCTTACATTTACGAGATGCAATTGAAAACCGTTTCGTCTGCTGTGTGTATAGAGGCTAGTGTTGCAACGTCGCTAAAGCAGTGTAGCCAACTTAACTCGCCGTAACGCGAAACGTCAAGTGCAATGTTTCAGCGGCCCGGGTATAGAACACGGAAGTACAACATTTAAATATTTAACAATTTGTTCATGAAACATATGCATATTCTGCTTTACGTAAAGATACACTAAAAGTATGACAGATGTAATAAAAATATTTCCATATCAAAATGAAATAATACAAAAGATCGTAAGTAAACAACAATCAGTGCAATGTTAATATATGTTTACATTGTTGTTACGACTTTCAATACTTAATTAATTTAGTTTGTTAGAAAACCCTAGTAATGCAAATAATAATGGGACATGTCAGAAGCGCCATAAGATGCTTATGTAATATAAATCTGGAACATTAGGTTACAATCGCGCGCAATTTCTTCAAAAACAAAACACCAAAAGAACAAATGAACAGCTTCCAGCTGTATTCATACGCCAAATATTACCACTGGCGTAATGCATAGCACGAAAAACGTGGAAATACGAGTGACATACACATTCAAACCAACAGCAACAACCAAATTACAACAGAAAAGGAAAAGAATCGTAAGTAATATACAGAAATAACGCGTTTTCTCGGACTGAAAAATAGAAAGCAAGAAATCGTTAACTGCTTGTTATGTTTGCAGATGACAAGTGTGTACCAAAAAAAAACAACAAATAAGTAAGCTACTTAAGGAGTTTTATGTAGCCTAATGTAAAAAAGGTATGTAAGAAATGTGATACTCATATATCTAGGCCTAATATGAACTAAAACTGAAATAGTTTATATAGTCAGATAACCTATGTAAAAATTTAAAAACGAATGAACCTAGAAGTAACTGAAAAGACTATTGTACAATAAACATAATTTCAGGACAAAAATAAATCATCCCACTGATGATAGCACAAAATGTGCTGAAACATGTTTGGGAACAATTAAAAAATCAGGTGTCTTGGATACGGCGGAAAATCCAAACCAATTTACAATACTACGACTAACTATGGTATCGAATACTTCAGTTATTTATACAAACGGGACCCTCCTGGCTAAATATATTACAAAAGGAAAACTTTCTCATAATTACGGTCTGATTTCTCTGCATCCTTAAAGTTGACATTCGCCGAAAAAAAGCCAGAAAAAGCACGCTTTCTCTTAAATATTACCGCGTATGTCCTCCCCTTCTCAAATAAAATGTAATATTCATATGCCAAATAAAAGTATACCGAGGTTACAAAACATCAATGTTAGTCGTGCGATGTGAACAGAAAATGAGTTCAAAGTCAGGGGTCAATCATCATGAAATGGACAGTGGTATCAGATTGTCCATTTCACTCCTTTCACTGAGCCACCTGACTTTAAATATTTTCTAAAAGTGATCAATTTAACTGACATTATTATTATTATTATTATTATTAGTCGTAAAGCTCCCATGTGGAAGACGCTAAGTAAAGCTGGTTCATTTTCCGTTCTTCTTGGTCTTCTGGTTCTTTTTATTTACCCGCCAGTTTTTCACTGTTTGAGAAAATTTAGTTCTTCTTTCTTCACTCCATTTTGTTCCAGTTCTCGGTTTAACCTCCCACTTTTCAACTTTTATTCTAAAATTGTTCCTTGCAGCTATTTCTTTTTTAGTAATTTTGGCTAATTCCAAATCTTTTTTAACTTTTTGGATCCATTCTCCTCCATTAACAAGAGAATCTACGTATTTTACAATTCTTTTTGTTAATCTGTGTTCAGCGAGTCTCATTATGTGGCCACAGAATTTGAGGCGTCTTTTCCTCATGTCTATCTCTATGTTAGAATAATCTTCAATTTTTGATGTTTTCTGTAATCTATATCCATCTCGGTCCATCTTGGTCCCAAATATTTTCTAATTATTTTTCTTTCTTCTTTCTTTAGATTTTCTAGACCAGTTTTCCTGTTTAGTACCAAGGTTTCTGACATTATTTTTAATGGACAGCAGCAAGACTTGCTTAACAAACGATTCAAACTTAACGTAAACCAAAACTTCAACAGCAAGGCAGTGAAAGGTACATTAGCTAATACAAAACTTGCAATAGACAATTTAAAAACAAAGAAAATTGAACAAAACCGGATTGCTGTTTCAATTCTAAAGCTCTCCCTTCAGCAGGTATGAGCAGCAGTACCGATACTTTATTCCTTATGCAACGGGAACTTGGGTAGAATCGTGTACACCCAAAATTTCCTCCGCCCACAACTTAAATTGGGGAGTGTTTAAAAAAACATAGATAAATGATTAGTACTAATCTTCTAAATTCGGCTCTGTGATGTCAGCAGCTAGAAGTTCCATTGTGTCGCTCTACACGGGTAACTACTTTTGTTTCCAGGGTGCTTGTAATAAATAACTTTTGAAATAAACAAACTGCTACAAGGTCAACTGCGGTTTATTCTGTATCACTTTTTCCAGTTAACAACTTGAAAAAAAAAATACAATTCCAGCAACATAATAGCTACATGGAACAAGTCAATAAGACAAAAGTCTTATCCAAACACACACCAGAAACCACGTATTAATGCTAACACCCAACACTCCAGAGAGAACCTTAAACATCCTACAGAGTCACAAGTGAGATTCCCAAAGAGTACATTGGTTCAACTTATCGAACAATATATCGACAATTTATTACACAATAATTAATAACATTGAAATTTATATATGCAATATGTTAAAAGTGTTGTGAATGTTAATTTACTGAACTGTTTATCCAAAATAAAAGGCGTAACTAAAGAAAAGTAGTTAAATTCAACTTGCTCCTTCCATCATTCATTTTTATGATGTTGCCAACAGAATTTCTGATCGCTGGATAAGCAAACTATGATTTTTGAAGGGTACGGTACGAAACAACAGACTATAATGCAGTTTAATTGACCTCGCGACTAGCATGTAGAAAGCGCATAACGTACATAATCGTTACACATTTCATAAAATCCTCTCTAAGAACCCCACTTCAGTTAGTAGAAATCATTCTACTGAAAGAATCGTGATTGACAGCATTAATGACAAGCTTTGCAAAGAGAATGCTACAGTTACTAAAGCTGATAACGGTAACACTATTGTTGTGGTTATTAAAGCTGACAAAATTCATAATACCAAGCAGGTTTTTGCCGAAAATGGCACTGAAAGGATAGAGAAGGATGTATCAGGGGACGCACAGAAGATGCTCACCGAAAATAGGTTTACCACATGTTCACCAAAAAAAAAAGGACAGTTCATATAAAAAAGAGGACACCTTATCTTTAACATAATGTAATTAACAACTTTATTAATGAACCACATAAAACTGCTACAAACTAAACCAGTAATCCTGTGTGGTTGTTGGGAAACGAAACATTATGAACCTTGACAGTTTATTCCTCATCACTACTCTCAATTGTCTCATTCTTGTCTTATTCACTTTTGAACCAACTATATTTTGTGGACGACCAAATCTCTCTCACGAGCTTTTTTTTTTTTTTTTTTTTTTTTTTTTTACGAGGCATTTTAAATGTTTGAAATTATACTGTACACATACAGTATAATTATAATATATTTTAAATCTATTCCTTTCTTTTGTCCACTGTGTGTTCACAAGAGAAAACACAGGTTCTGTGTCGGCATTGTGACTAGTTACAGAAAAAAAAGGTCTACAATTTTCAGCAGTTCAGAATAACTAACAACACTAGATGACTGATTTAAATATGCACACCACACTTCAGCTGCTGGTGTGTTCTGTTTCCTTTGGTAATCTTTAATTTTTTTTATAAAATTACAAAGCTGATCAGAGCACAATGTATCATTAATTGTTACATTCCTTTCATTATTTTCTTGGCTGATTTTTATTTCTCCAGGAGCACATATTTAACACTGACTTTCTCTTCGGTATTGTGTTATATTTAAGTTCGTAATTTATTTTGAAGCAAAAGGTTACCTACGATCTGGAACACACAATACAGCTTTGACTTAAACCCAGTCGCGTAGCTACTACACCAAGGGCCCCGGGGCAAAAATGACGTTGGGGCCCTCTCTAAACTAAAACCATACCACAGGCGCCGACTTTTGAAAATCTTGGGGTATGCTCAGTGGCGTTTCCGATAGGGGAGGTGGTTGCCGGCCTGCAGTCCCCCCCCCCCCCCCCGACAGGTATTTCTAAAAATAAAAAAAAAAAATAAAAAATAAAAAAAAGTATCTCTATTATATTTTTCTAATTCCAGGTACGAAGGTAAATTAATAATTTCGTTTTATTGTAGTATTTCATCTTTTTTGCTTCATCTGGTGTTAATTTAAGACAATTATAATCTCTGAAAGGAGAAAAGTAATTTTATAATACACAGTAAAAAAATTAACAGTCATTAACTTCAATTTCACGTTTCAGAACTACTGGGCGGTTTTTGCGACCAATTGAACCTGTTTCTCCCGTTGTAGTAACTACTGGGGTCATTTTCAGAGTTTTCGTCTTCTGAGACATGCATATTAGATAATGATGTGCCTGTCTTGTGAATACTGTTTTCATTATCGCAAAAACTAACATCGAATGGTCTTCCTGCGTTCTTCCTCCTGAAGATTTATTTTCTAAACGGTATTACGAAAATAGTCCCTAACCACTTCTGCTGTCATACCATGTCTGTCGATACCAAAAGGTTCACAACCCATTGTTACATCACACACCAATTCAGTAAAAAGGATAAAAAATGACACGACTTAACACTAACACGATTCCTTGAAGACAATTGACTTCTAAGAGAATATGTAAACGTTAAATTAGTACTATTCACATTTTCATCGTATCGTACCAAACCCACTTCATTTCTAGTTATTTAACACAACAATTAACGGTTACCGCCTTCAGTTTACGATATTGAAGTTACATGCAGCATTCCATTAACATTCGGACTATTTAGAAAATGATCACTCACATGTCAACATGAATTTTAATGCCTACGAATTCCTACGAATACCTGTTTGATTTAGATAATCTTTTTACAGCGGTCTATTACAAAAGCCAGCCACCCATCAATGGAATGAGAGAGTCGAATTAAATTACAATCAAGAAATATAACGTAGAGGAAAAAATAATACCAAAATTATCAGTGGTGTATGCCGAGCATACCCACTCAAATTTTGGGGTACGCTTGAGCGACCGAGCATACCCGTAATCGGCGCCTATGAACTATATAGTTGTAATACTACTTCATCAGGTCCTTACCGCTTACTGGAAGACATAATAAGGCAAACCTACTCTTAAGTAAATTACTTGTGTCACGCAGCAGATAATATTTAATCTTACTCTCTAATATAATTATAACTGTGAAAGTTAATTATGCTTTCAAGCAGAAACTACTGGGTGGATTTGGATGAAATTTTGGAGAGGGATAGAATTGGACCTGGTAGGACATACATATAAAACTACCATGGAATAGTTTTCGATGTTGCTCCATACTAGGTGAACGAAGTCGCAAGCAGAAGGTAGTAAAAGTGAATAATGAAGTTATAGCCAACCACGAAAGTATGGCCCCCTGCCGCGAATCAAACCATGAAGAGTATTGTCACACACTGCTAGTAATTCAGCAGGTGGCAGGGTGCACGTCTCAGCAGACAAGCAATACCTTTTTATGTTTATATTCTGAGATGGGAATAATTTTTGGATTTCACTTCGTGCGTTTGACGTTTGTTGGCAGTGTTCAAAAAGTTAAAAGTCGAAAATACGTCATTCAGCTAAAATATTATATACAGTAGAACGTCGATTATCCGAAGTGTAATTGGGGGGCATGGATGTTCGGGAAAACAATTATTCGTAAAATCGAACTGTACACTTCTACTTGCCAATAAGAAGTACTGTACAAAATGTTCAAATGTTTGTTAAGCTTATGGGACTTAACTACGGGGTCATCAGTCCCTAAACTTACAAACTACTTATGAACTACCTACGAACTAGGACGGCACAAATATCCATGCCCGAGGGGGGATTCGAACCCCCGACCGTAGTGACCGTGCTGACCGTGACTGAAGCGCCTCAGTCACCTTGGCCACCGCGGCCGGCAGTACTGTACAGTAAATGTAGTTATACAGTATTTGGAGTCGCGGGATCCTTCACATTGCGCCTATCGGCACGCCGCAACACTTGTAAGGCGCAGCTGTTGCTGTGGACAGCTGTGATGCTGCCGCTCCTTCTGCCGACTGGAGTGTGCCGACTGTTGTACTCAGCGACTGTCGGCTTGGCTTGTCAGCAGGCCCCACTAGAAGCCATGTTCCGTCACCCTGTGGACAGCTTAGTTTGATGGGAGGGGGAATTGATGGACGGTAGGGTGGGAAGGTAAAAATAAATAAATAAATAAATAAAAATAAAAAAACAACGCTCTACTGTAACTTTTTCCGAACTTTGCTCACGGAGGCTGAGGGGCCCCTTGATCTCGGGGGCCCCGGGGCACTGCCCCGCCTAGCCCTATGATAGCTACGCCACTGCTTAAACCACAAAGTATATCGAAAGCAACGCCACAGAACGTAATGCAGAAGACAGAATGCACTGACTGAATACAGGATAGACAACCGGGTTCCTTCGCAGAGAAGATCCGAATCGTTTGCAACTGTCAGACCCATGCGGAGTGCGAAATTGTGAACGGCAATTTCACTCTGTGTATGCGCGTAATAGTTGCGAACAGTTTGGAACTGCAGTGCGAATGAACATGTTGTCGCCAATGACACAAAAATAAATTTTCTTTCTCGGAACCCAAAAAAAAGATGACGTTTTGTAGAATTTTATAAATTCCGGCCGGACACATTTTCTTGCCTCAAAAAGACGATATGTCCGGGAAAAACAGGACGTATGCTAACCCTAACCGAAAAGTTAAAGTTGTGTAAATACATAATCTCACTAATTGGAAAACAAGCGTTACGAGTAATAAACCCACATACTTCCATCCTTAGAGCACAAATTAAGGCACCCAAGGATAACTTCCCAGGTAGGCCGGTTGTAAATAGCATTGGAGGACCCTCTTGCAATGTTTCTCATAAATGTGTATCACTGTTGTAAAACATTAAATGTTGAGACATCAACACTCTGTGAAGAATAGCAAACAATTAATTGATGTTATAAGGGATGTAGCAATAACAGCTGACATGAAATTTGCATGAGACTGTTGACATCATTAAAAATGAACTTTTAGATCAAAAGAGAATGTTACAAAACGAAATAAGTGAATTTATTGATCCTTTGACATTAATACTACAGTAGAAAAATATCTAGAGTATACACTGTCACGGTTTTATAATTTTTGTGAATTATTTCAATCTGCCTATTACATTTAATTTTAGTGCGGGCAGTTCCCCCCCGCCCTTAGACATCGGTGAGACAACTTTTCTCATTAAAACATTTCTCAGAACGACAGAAAGAAATGCAGTTTCTGACCGTTGGTACCGCTGTATTACATTCCCATTGTTTGGAAATAAATCTCCATTGCTGTTACAGCAGTTCTACATTACGCGCAGTTGTAATAAAATGTCTCGTCAGTATCACAATTACTGCAACTGTTCAAGCTGTTGACTTTTATTAGTGAGGAAGATGTCACATCTGTTTGAAGACTAAAAACTCTAAAAGTGAAAAGGTCAAGATGACAAAAGTGTCTATTGTTTGTTGCAGGTGTTCCAAGTATGTGTATTCCACTCGTTCTACAAAAACAATCGTATGCACAAATTGTGAAATTGAAAGTGAAAGTGAGTAGGAAGGGAAGCCTCAATTGTAATTTTTACTTTGATTTTATGTTTTCGTATTTGTGGTTTGGTATTGTACGTTCTTTATGATTTCTTAATACTACTCTGATGGATAAGTGGATAAAATTATAATATCATTTCTCATGTTCATTACTTTATTTGTTGTGTTTGCATCTGTTCTAATTTTCCTGATAACTATGGAAACGGTGTTGCAACCTAATAAAGAAATTTCTAGTTCGTTAAATAATAAAAAATAAATAAACAAACAAAAATAAAAAGTGAAAAGAACGTCAGGGCAATTTTTGCACCCCCCCTCCCTTTAGACATCCATGTGACAGATCCGAGCTTAGTGGTGCTATGGTTAAATATTGAAAGCCGGCCGCGGTGGCCGAGGGGAAGCCGGGCGCCGTGGCTCAGCGCGCCCGGTCAGAGGGCTGAACGCCTCTCTGTAACAAAAAAGCTGAGCCAAGAACACATCGAACGACAACGAACAAAAAAAAAGGAACAACGACCGCAATGAGCTGATCTACCCATAGGAGAAAAAAAAAAAAAAAAAAAAAAAAAAAAAGGGGGACTGCGGTCTGCACAGCCAGTACGGTCGGGGGTTCGAATCCCCCCTCGGGCATGGATATTTGTGCCGTCCTTAGTTGTAGGTAGTTCATAAGTAGTTTGTAAGTTTAGGGACTGATGACCCCATAGTTAAGTCCCTTAAGCTTAACAAACATTTGAACATTTTGAAATACTGAAATGTACATTCAAAAGACCGGGCTAAGCATGGGTAATTCCATCTCGTCTTTTTTAGCTGATATTTTTATCAACCAACTTGAAAATAACTATTTCAATGACAATACTATCTTATCAAAGAAAACACTGTATTATAAGAGATATGTCGACGATACTCTTTTATTAGTAGACGACAACGATAATTACACCAAAGAAATAGTGTCCAAATTCAACAGCTTGTACAGCAAGATAAAATTCACTTTTCAGCTGGAAATGTTCAAATGTTTGTAAATCTATCGGACCAAACTGCGTGGTCATCAGTCCGTAGCTTACAAACCGCGTAAACTAAGGTAAACTTACCTAAGGAGAAACACAAACACACACCCACGCCCCAGGGAGGACTCGAACCTCCGACGGCGAGCAACCGCGAGCTCCGCAGCGAGGCGCCTTAGACCGCTCGACTTCTCCACCGCGGCTATATTTGAAGATACTGGTACTGACTTTTTTAACCCATTAAATTTAATAGTTGCACACTACTAAACTGCTGTGTCTGTATGTAATATGCAATTTCACTTTTTCAGTTATATGAAAATGTTACTTTAAATATCTCAATATAGAGTGCTCTATTATGTGAGGAAATGAGAACAAGTCAGTTCGTTAGCTGGTGAAGAGATCCTTGCTATCTGTCATTTTCAAGTATTCCCACATAAAATCCTCATTAGAACTAGTAACTTCCGTTCTGTTACTGCTAGGCTTTAAAATGAAAGAAAATGTAACTCCTATTAGGTTTTGGAAACGGAGTAGTAGCTCTGAAACACAATGGACAAGAAGCAAAAAATGAACATTTGTGAGTGACGAAGAAATATCTGCAAATCGAATAATAAATCACTAACTTCACTCTTTTTCATTCTACAACTATATATTTTCTTGAATAACGCGACAATTAATGAAGTTTTGCATAGTAACCATGTGGCAAAATACTCCCCACTTTGCATGTTATCATTTGTCGAAATATCATTTTGATACCTCTAACCGTGTATGAAATACGCAATTATTCATTCTGGCCTTATCGCCACCGGAAATGAGTGCGCTAAATAAAATAAAGTTTAGCGGTATGGGTGAAAGGTAAAGATCTCCTCCTAAGTCGAAAATAAATTTCAGTCCATTAGGAAAGTTTCATCCGCAGCAACATATGCTGCAACAAGCACCAAACGGAATCTCATAGCAGCCTCTATTTTTTTTTTCTGCAAACTTTTCCTAACGTAGCGCAGTCTATTATTTCGGAGCCAATATCTTATTAACTATGACTATTAACGAAATGTTTTTGCGAAATCGTTTGTGAAAGATGGAAGGGCATGCGCCTCTATGCTGTTAGTGCGATTCCAACCTGGGTATTTAGGAGCTCCGAACTGCACATATCGATTCGCCACCACTGTATTTCACTGAATGAAGAGAAGGATGATTAGCTGCAGGCGAGTCTTCAGGGTAGTATCAAGAGAAGGATATTTTGTGTTATTGTACGATAAGTTTTTTTTTTTGTTTAGAGTCTAAATGTGTTACTCTCGCGACAGACGCTTCTTTTCAAAGACGATTCGTCGGTATCGCGATTCAGTTGTTACGATTGTTTTCTTGTATTCGTTCAAATGAACGTCTCATACACGATCCGCCAGCACTCTACTTCGGCGTTAGGGATGGGCAAGAAATCACGTACTCGTGAAAAATCACGGTGATTGAAAATTCACTGTTTTCACGGTCGCGGCGATCTGGCCGTGATTTCAGTCACGGTCACGGTTTGGTAGCGACGAGCAGGAATAGCAGCGAACAGCAGTACTACAAACTACAAAGAGCCATCTGGTGGCCGAGATGAGTGCTAAATACAGCAGCGAATAGCAGGTGTAGCAGCGAATAGCGGAAAAGCGAAGAGGAGGTGAGGAAAGAGAAGCAGCAAAGGCTAAAAGAGCCATCTGTGGGTCGAAATCTGTACTAATATCAATGCAGCAAATAGCGGGTATAGCAGCGAATCACCGATGAGCGAAGAACGGGTATAGCAGCGAATCACCGATTAGCGAAGAGCGGGTGTACCGGCTAAAAGCCGATTATGGACAGCGACCAGTTCCCATACACTAGTGCGTTTTTCCTAGAAAATCGCCAGGGCCCGGCAGGAAGATGTTAAAAACTGAAAAACACATGTCGTCCATTTCGCCGTTCGTCGTCTATAAGTGTGTATCTTACTAAGAATATTTACGATTCTTTCATTGTCTTGATGTGGTTAGATAGTTTATTGTACAGTTATTTTAAACTATAGTTACTATTGACTTATTTGTTGAGATTTACTTTTCTCGGTTCACAACATTACTTTCATAACAACAAAGAGACGATAAATTAGTTACTGGCGGATGAAACATTATAACAAAAGTATCTAACTCAATTTTTGTCACTTCCATGGTAAATCATACAAGTCGCCGGAATCGCGGCGATTCAATCACGGAAATAGCGAAAAGAGCAGAAATCACGAAATAGCGGAAAGAGCTGAAATCACGGAATAGCGGGAGGAGTAGAAATCGCGGAGGGATACATGTCGTGAATACCTCAAACAGTGATTCTAAACCGTGATTAATCACGGTTTAGAATCACGGTGATTTAAAAGTAGCAATCACGGAAATCACTGTTAGCGGAAAATCACGGTTTAGCCCATCTCTATTCGGCGTCGCTGTGGCAACCTGGCTGCCACCTGTGGTACAGCTGGCTGCCTGTGTGCTGCGCTCGCAGCGTTGCAACTGCGCTTGGCCTGCCGCTTGCTTATCTGAGTGTCAACACGCCTTTGGACCGAGCCACAACGTCAGTCACGCGCTCCCCCCCCCCCTTCCCCCCCCCCTCCGCCGCTTGTGACGTAGCAGACAGACGTCACTCCCCCCCTCCCCTCCCCCCGTTGCCCCCTGCTAACACATTAGTACGCCCCTCACACACGCTTCCACAGTAGAAGCACTAGCGCGTCTGTATCCGTCACCGACCGGTACGCTACAGTTCATCCTCGCTTCGCATACCGAGTGGAACTACCATGGGACGTAAGTATCTTCTATCCGTAACCAATCTCCTTATCATCAATAAAACCACTTGTCACTTTTCAACACGATCGGTAATAAGATCGCATCGTCACAGTGGCGTAGCTTTGTCACCAAGGGCCCCGGGGCAAAAATGACATTGGGTGCCCTCTTTAAACTAAAACTATGCAAAACTACTACATCATCAATTCCTTACCCCCGCTGGAAGACATAATAAGGCAAACCTAAATACTATTAAGTAAATTATTACATCTCACGCAGCAGATAGTATTTAATTGTCCTCTCAAATATAATTATGGCTGTGAAAGTTGGTTTGTTTGTTATGCTTTCACGCAAAAGTTACTGGGCGGATTTGAATGAAATTTTGCAGAGGGATAGATTTGGACCTGGGTAGGACATGAAGATAAACGACCTCTTGGGATAGTTTCCGAAGTTGCTCCATACTAGGTGAATGAAGTCGCAGGCATAAGCTGGTAAAAAATAAACAATGAAGAAGTGTTACTTAACCATGGAAACATGGCGCCCTGCCGCGAAGCAAACAGAGGACAGTCGAGTCCGTGGTGACAGCAGGCGGACTGTTGTCAGAACCGACATCTCACTGTCGCTAAACTTCTGCGCTGTTAAGTGATTACTCCGTAATTTCGTTGATAGCCCAATCAAAGAAGGAAAATAGGGGAAATATTCGTGTAGGATGGTTTCAGAAAAGAAAGTTGCCGGATTTTGTTTGATGGAATACTTTGGTTTGAGCCGTGCCCCTACCAGGTATCATGAAGTACATATTAATGTCTCGCCAGGAAAAAGTAATAAGTAAGATAACTAAGTTGACATCTTCGCTTATATTTTGGCAGTGGGGTACAGGGTAGTGTCTTGAATGAACAATTTACTATTGTGACAAAGTAACCATATTTTCTCTTCTTCTTGCACGAATTTCAGACTGCAATTGGTTACAGGACTTCATTGGGATCTATGATTATAGAGCACACCCTTGGGGAATTCACTACACAAACAGTTGAGTTAGCATAATAATACCGTTCTGTTATAATACATTGTAGAGACTTCATATTCAAATGTGGTCACACTGTCTACTGTCGAACACTGTGCTAGTAATTCAGCACCATTCACTGCTATTTCGCAAAGATTGGCAGGGACGGCAAGTCCGACTTCAACCGACAATACGCTGACGATGGCAGTGGCCATGTCTTAGCGGACAAGCAAAGGAACTTGTTATGTTTATATTCTGGGGTGCGAATAATTTTTGGATTTCACTTCGTGCGTTTGAGGTTTGTTGGTGAGGGTTCAAAAAGTTCAAAGTCGGAAAACCTTCATTCAACTGAATTATTATATACAGTAGAACTTCGATTATCCGAAGTAATTGGGGGACATGAAAGTGCTCAAGGATGTACGGTAACTTTTTTCGAACGTGGCTCACGTAGGCCGAGGGGCCCCTTGAGCTCGGGGGTCCCGGGGCACTGCCCCGCCTAGCCCTGTGATAGCTACGACACTGTATCGTCATCGTCTAAAACCCAAGCGACGTTTCGACCACTATTGTAAGTCGCCTTCTTCAGGGTATTCATCTGACATCGATTAGTTTCACGTAGGGTACCCCACCGTCCCGGATTCTGTGGGACAGTTCCGCATTTGGACTTGATGTCCCGCATTGGGATAATAAAATTACTGAAAATGTCCCGCGATATGGAGAAAGCGTAGCGCATTTCGGTAGTTTTAGAATTAAAAAAAGAAAAGATACACATTACATGACTAGTTCAAAATGACAAATTCGCTAACAGTGGAGGCTGTTTTTCTTTTAAGCTAGTTCTGCATTTGGTAATAGGATGACTTATTAAAGGCGGCCGCGGTGGCTGAGGGGACTGAGGCGCTTCAGTCACGGTCTGCACGGCCACTACGGTCGGGGGTTCGAATCCCCCCTCGGGCATGGATATTTGTGCCGTCCTTATTATAAGATAGTTCGTAAGTAGTTTGTAAGTTTAGGGACTGATGACCCCGTATTTAAGTCCCATAAGATTTACAAACATTTGAACATTCATGAGTCCCTAAACTTACAAACTACTTATGAACTAGCTAAGACTAAAGACGGCACAAATATCCATGCCCGAGGGGGGATTCGAACCCCGGACAGCAGTGGCCGTGCAGACCGTGACTGGAGCGCCTCAGTCCCCTCAGCCACCGCGGCCGGCGGTGTTAAAAAAGAACAGGTAGAGATTTTTGTGATAAAATACTTTCTTTTGTTAATTCAGAAACACAATACAAATGATAGAATACAATATTTAAGAAAGTATCCAAGAAATGATATTCGTTACTTCTGAGTATGTACTTTTAATTTACACTTATGAAACAGCCTTAAGAAGGCATACAGCGTTTAACAATGAATACTGTTGACCACAGTGAATAACTTCATTAAACGTATTCCACTAAAATTTACGAGACATCTCGGCTATGTCACATGTTTGTCATTGTTGTCTGCTAGCCGGCCGCGGTGGCCGAGGGGACTGAGGCGCTCCAGTCACGGTCTGCACGGCCACTACGGTCGGGGGTTCGAATCCCCCCTCGGGCATGGATATTTGTGCCGTCCTAGTTTGTAAGTAGTTCATAAGTAGTTTGTAAGTTTAGGGACTGATGACCCCGTAGTTAAGTCTCATAAGCTATACAAACATTTTTTGTGTCTGCTATGCCAAGTTCATTACTTGTCCATCAAGCCCAAGCTGATTTTAAAAGGCACTGAGAAAAAAAAAAGCACTCCCATAATTTTGATCACTACAGTTTTTAGTATCAACAAGCACCTACATACCGCATTAATGAAACTCAAAGGATTTTTAAATGGAGTGTAGATGGTACAAGAAAAGGTGATGTCTGGACCAGTGTTGCCAACTATCAGTTAGAGAAAATGGCAAAACAATCCAACAAAAATGGTCAGAAATGGCTAAATTATAATTTATATGTTTTATGCATAAAAATTAAAATGTGAAAAACACTCACCTAGCAAAAACAAATATCACCGAACTCATCCTCATTTTCTTTGCTACTGCTGCTGCAGAACTCAGAATAGCAGAGGGTGTAGTGAGCTGCAGTGAGTGACAGACGCAACGTATGAGAACAATAGAATTGTTTTCAAATTCCCTTTTCATCCTAACATTTACTCCATTGTTAATACCGCACATCACGCTGGCATTGTCTGTTCCGAGCCTCTGGACTTTTCTAGGATCATGTTTCAGATAGCAAAAGTTGTTTAATCCTGAAACTATACTTGCAGCATCACATTTTTCTAATTCAACAATGCCCAAAAATGTGGACACGATTTCGTTCATTTGTGTGCTGTAATATCGCACTGCAACTGCTAATAATTTGGACACTGAAATATGTCGATTCATCTATAATAAGACTGAATTTGTGTTCGCCTATATCTCTCACTAATAGATCAGTGAAGTGGGATGCAAGTATATTCACAATTATTCCCTTACATTTTGTCCGGTGCAGACGAAGATCAGCTGGTTTATTGTCACTCAAAGAAAATGTGTTACTGCCTAACTGTGACAATGATCAATATTCATTATTGCGGAATGTGTTGCAATGTACAAAGCTAATCTTGCTTCGGCCTTTTTACTACTTGTGATTTCCTCAACTCGTTTAAAAGTGATTTTTGTTTGACGCCTGCTGCTAAATGGAGCACATGCTCAAATGTGTTTTTTAGAATTTAAATAATGCTTTAAATCATACAATTTTGTTCTTATTTCTGTTTTGCAAAACCAGCAAAATGCTTTAGTTTTGTCTGTTGAAACTGGCTGTACCCATTCCTTGAAGTCAGACATATTTTCCTATTCCTTCCTGTAAGTTTGTGTATATTGCGGTTTCGTAATGGCTAGATAATTAACTATCACAGTCACAAAACACTGGTAAAGCACACGGTATTCTTCCAACACTCAAGACATGTCAAAAAAGACACACTCCACACCACGCTGTTGTAACTTGTACAGCGTTTCCAAGCAAGTGCAATTACGTAGTGTTGGCCATTGTTGGTATGTTTCAAAACAATGAATCGATATGTGGAGCTGTTTCATTGTCTCGAAACTTCCAGGTATCACTGTTTCGATACAGTGGTGTTTCATTTGTCGTACTTTGGAGAAACATTAAAAATAATAAATCAATAAATACATTTCTATTCATAATAAAAACTTCAGAGTTTTGCATTTTTGTTGTGAAAATTATCGAATAATAAAAAATGGCTAGAAATGGCTATATACTATCACCAAAATGGCTAGGAATGCCAGCAGTAGCTTTTTTTCAAAAACAGTGGCTAGATACCACTTCAAAATGGCCAGATCTAGCCATAAAATGGCTAAGTTGGCATCTCTGGTCATGGACACTTACGTAGCATAACCCTGTAACTGCCACATGCTACCATCTCAGTTCTACCCTGCATCCTGCGAGCACAGAATAATTCCAGGGGGTGTGGCCGAATTACCCCGACTGTAGGGTTACCGAGTTCCAAGTTTTCGAGAATGAAAGTGAAGGGAGAATGCGTTTTCGAAAATCTTTAAAACGTGATGGAAATATTATTAAATAAACATTTCCTCCAATAATAAATTTATTTTACACGAGTTAAAAGGTAAACTCAATAAGATGTGTGGTATTAAGAATAAGTGTTCAAATCTTTGTTAAGCTTATGAGAATTAGCTGCGGGGTCGTCAGTCCCTAAACTTACCAACTACTTACGAACTACCTTATAATAAAGACAGCACAAACATCCATGCTGGACGGGGGATTCGAAACCCCGACGGGGAACCGCCTCGCTCGTCGGAGCATAGCGCCTCAATGCGCTCGGCCACTCCGCCGCGGCTATGTGGGTATTCCGTCTAGGTGTTAATAATCCGTATAATATCTGGATCGGGGTTGTAATTTTTCAAACGTAAATCGTTTTCCACGTACAGGTTAATTCTTTCAGAACCGTATTTGCAAGTACTCGATCCTCTTTCCCTATTGTCATTCAAAAGGGCTTATAGTTTATGCCTTTAAACAATGCTTAAAAAAAAAAAAGTTCCTACGATGCTGAAAATATTAACTTTAATTATATATTAAGTTTGTCATTTACAAACGAAATTCTTGTCCACAACAAACAAATCAGGAACTCTTGAAAAGTAACTCCTAAAACAAGGATAATTTTAACAACGGTTACATTCTTGCGTAAACAAATAAGTTTCAGTGGGCTGAACCTAAAGATATGTAGAAATCTACCCATTCCAGTTTTACGTGAAGTGGTACAGTAACCATGTTCAGTTGAATCTAATATATAAAGCAGTGTGTCCGTATATTTGTACGTGTTGCATACAAATCTACAGTTTTCTTCCAATCTTTATGAAATTTTATACACGTAAGCTTCACTCCATAAAGACGGTCGCCGTAAGAGTAAAAATCACGTACGATACATAGTTCACGAGATATGACATCATAAACAATGAAATGCGCGAAAAACTGCTGCATTTTGCGACAATGCTGCTCATTTTCTCCTAAACCACTGGACCGATTTCAACCAAATTTGGTACACACATTCCTTACCATAAGGTTACAACTGATGCATGGTTAAGAATCACATACGGCACATGGTTCGAAAGATATTACGTCATAACCAATAGAAATCGCAAAAAATGCCGTATAATGCGGCGAGACTTACGAAATATACAGTATGAGAATGACAGCACTTAGCAACTTGCAACAAATTTTAAACATAATTTCAAACCTTTATTAAACTTTTTTTCGCTGGCAATCATAGTAAAATGATGAAAGGAAAAAAGTTTCTCGCTTACTGCTTTTCTGCTGTGTATGGAGTAAAACTACGGCTCTTGGTATGACGTTACAATTGATAATTTGTACACTACAAATAATAGCCGCAGGAAATTTTACAGACAGGATACACACATACAGTTGAATGTACCTTCTAAATTGTATCACAGTAAGACATGTAGTTCATGAGATATGGGCAAATAAACATTAACGTTCCGCTGTTCATGGACTAAAACTCCGCAATTCCGTATGACGTTAGAATTTTTAATTTCTACACTACGAATTGTAGCCTCAGGAAATTTTTCAGACAGTATACACACATATAGTCGAGTGTACCTTCTAAATTGTATCACAGTATGACACGTAGACCACTCTATATGAGCACATAAACAATAGCGTGCATGGAAAACCGCCCCATCACGCACCAAGTTTTCTTCTTTACTACTAATTGTATATCCAAGAGATTTTACAGACATACAGCCCTTATACAATTGAATATATACCTGAAAAATGACAGGAATAAATAAATAAATAACCAGGCAACGCCGGGTTTTCAGCTAGTTCTTGAATAAAAGGTCTTCATTGCAAATATTTTTCATTTCAATGATGCGTTTCGCCCGGTTAGGGCATCTTCAGATATCTTGTATGATGTTCCTGTACCTTAGGTCGTCAACATATTAAGCGTGCGAAACGCGTCATTGAAATAAAAAATATTTGCAATCAAGACGTTCTTTTATTCAAGAATAAAAATATATATAAGTACTTTTCACCTACAGTTTTCTTACCTACAGCCCAAATGTAAATGATCATAAAGTGATTGTTAGTGGCATTTGCTCTTATTTGTATACAGATAATCCTGATGTAGTGGCTCTAATGCCATGAAACTAGTTGGTTGAAAATAAAAGAGTAACATACAGCCGAAGCGGTTTCCATTCAACATGACTCAAAGTCTACAGCTGCTGATGCCCACAATACATAATTTGTTGCTAAAAATATCAGTTCGTACAAACGGTAATGCTAAAACATTACTGTTTAACCATTATAATTTTAAATAAACGAACGGTACAACTAGTTACTTTTCTTTATTAAGTGAAAATTAATATAAGTAAAACAGTGTAGGACTTATTAAATACACTTTTTTTTTAAGTGGATAAGGTATTTTACTCGGAAATTATTAAAATCGTGCAGCAAGGCTACGTGAAAAGATACCTAGGGAATCATTTGATGTACACCTCTTTCGACAGTTTCGTATAGATCAAACCTTCTCGCACCACTTCGAATATTTTGAGATATCGTTTTAACGAAATTTCCAATGAAATAATTGGAATAAAAAAGGCAAGATTCCAGTATCCTCTAGAAAGAAAATGTTAACACGAAGAACTACAATTTCAATAACAATCGCAGCAAATTAATAATGAGCCTACCAGTTGCAACAATAGTAGTTTAATAAACTTGAGCAAGGTTCCGACGGATATAAACCATTCTTCTTCAGAAATACTAAAGTTGCATATCATAGTAGCTGAAACGCCCCTACAATATAGAAAATGTCCGTTATGATCGCAAGAAACGTCGGGGGATTTCGAGGCACTCACGGCTAAAAATAAAATAAAAATAAAAGAACTCGTTTTGCTTCACAGAATGAAAGCAGATACGAGGAAGAAAAGCGCAAAACTATTTTATGCGTCTGTCTAATTTGTATTTATTTATGTCAACTTCCCAGACGGAAAATACCTACAAAATTCCTAAAATATATAACAAAACTTGAGTTACGCCTTTATTTTGCAGAGAAGCCATCGAATGGTGTTTTATTACTTCAGTTACTTCCAGCTAGGTTGATGAATGGCATTTTCTATAGTGCACAAATCCTAGACGAGGGCATCGCAAAACCACGATTATATTCATTGTATACGTGAGCATAAAATGTTATTTCTTTTTCTCCAAAATCAGAATGATTTTCCTGGGAGGGTCAAACACGAGTTCTCCCGTGAAATCATTTCTTACAAATGATTTACATGCAGGAATACGTTGCTCTTTGTTGAGTAAACAGACGCTATGGCGGAAACAGTTGAAATTGGAAAGAATCTATAACCTTCTTGGGAAGATCTGACGAAATGATTGGTAATGAATTGCATTCCCCGACTGTAAATAGGCACTAACTTCGAATTATAAATAGCACGCCTGTTAATGGATATTCTCTTCCTTCTTTTTTACTTTTTTACGAATGTTCTAAACCACAAAGTATATCGTCAATTAATCAATGAGTTGAAAGTAGGAGGCGAGGTACTGGCGGAAATTGTGGGGCGGCATCGTGAGTCGTGTCGGGATAGCTCAGTCGATAAAGCGCTTGCCCGCGAAAGGCAAAGGTCCCAGGTTCGAGTCCCGGTTCCGGCGCACAATTTTAATCTGCCAGGAAGTTTCATATCAGCGCACACTCCGCTGAAGAGTGAAAGTTTCATTCTGGAGTCAATGGGTTTTTCAAGTAACTTCTACTAGTTCGATTTATTGATAAAAATTCGATATACTGAAATTGCAGTTTTACAAAAGTCGATTTCAATGATTTTTTTCTTTAAAGGTAGATGCTAATAGCGAACTAACAAATGCGACTCCACGTGGGTGTTCAAAAAATTGTTCCAATTTTTGTAAATCTAACTGACTTAACTACGTCGATCATCAGTCCCTAGGCTTACAAAGTACTTAAACTAACATGTGGTAGGGACAACACACACACACCCATGCCTGAGGGAGGACTCGAACCTCCGACGGCGAGCAACCGCGCGCTCCGCATAGGGGTGCAACATCGTTGATAAAAACATCGAAGTTCAGACATCGATGTTCCTGCGGAAAAATATCCATGTTAAAAAAACATCGCTCCTGAAAAACGATACACCGATGTTTTTCCGATGTTTCCATACGTTTAAGAAATATTAGGAAAAACACAATGAAATGAAGCTGTGTTGCCAGAAAGTATCTGCCTTATAAATAAGCCTAGTGAAAAACATAAATTTCACTAGGCTACGAATACACAGCGAAATGGCAGATTAGAATGAAAAAGAAGTTGGGAATAAGGTTTCGCTACCTGTTGCGTTGATTTTACTTGGGATTTACATCGATTTGTTCATTACATGCGAAATAACTTGAGTTTTGTTGACGTATTGCATTTTTCTTAGTTGTCGACGTGGAGAAAATTAAACATTATGCATCTTTCAGTTATTACTTAATAATGTATTTTTAAAATGAATATTCATCAATGACGTTTATAAAATCATGTACCTTGCTGAAATGAAAATCTATGTTATACTTGGCTTGTTGGCTTTTGTCTCGGATTTTTCGTCGACTTTTGTTTGATGTTTTAACTGACGTTTTGACAGTACGATATCAGTCTGACTAGGTAACACTGTCAAAGATTCGATTCCACTGATGTTGGAGGGTGAAATTTCAGCGATGCCAGCAGCCCGTGCTGGACAAACATCAGATTAATCATCAGATTGTTTCGTATTTCACTTGCCTAGTATTTCAAAAACATGAAAACAGCGACGACAGCAGGAGCACCACACTTGAGCTGACGCTGGCTGAGCAACTAATACAGTAATAATGAGTTGACAATCAATTGTTGAACCATGTCGATAGTTTTGGACTTCTGCCGTCGATGCATCGGCGATACATCGCTGTTCAAAACATCGATGTCAACATCGATGTTTATGGACGAAACATCAAATGTTCAAATGTTTGTAAATCTATCGAACCAAACTGCGTGGTCATCAGTTCGTAGCTTACAAACTACTTAAACCTAGGTAAACTAACCTACGGACAAACACACACACCCATGCCCCAGGGAGGACTCGAACCTCCACGGCGAGCAACCGCACGCTCCGCAGCGAGACGCTTTAGACCGCTCGGCCACTCCATCGCGGCGACGAAACATCGATGTTTTCAAAACATCGATGTATCGTTTGCATCCCTAGCTCCGCAGCAAAGCGCCTTTGAACACTCGGCCACTCCGCCGCGCGGGAGTAACCGAGCGGTCTGAAGCGTCACGTTACGGATAGCGCGACCTCCTGCGTCGGAGGTTCGAATCCTCCCTCGGGCATGGGTGTGTGTGTATGTTGTCCTTAGGTTAATTTAGCAGCTGAGAATTTGAGATTATAATTGAGGTGTATGTCAAAGCATTATTTATGAACATGGCCCTAAAACCTCAGCTAACAGCTGCCTATCATCACTCATCACAAAATGGATGTAAAACATCGGTTCAACAATGAACAGTGACATGCGATAACAGAGCTCTGGCAACAATATCGATTTAATAGCGCCAGAATGATCGATTGTTACAGTTCAGAATTGAAATGTGTCCAATTGCCGATCTCAAAAATCGGAAAGGATTGGAAATCGATTATTGTACACAGAATTAATTGTGAAATTCATGTACCAAGCCGCTGCGGAGCGGCCGAGCGCATTGAGGCGCTATGCTACGATTCGCGAGGCCGTTCCCCGTCGGGGGTTCGAATCCCCCCCTCGGGAATGGACGTTTGTGCCGTGTTAAGTATAAGCTAGTTCATAAGTAGTTTGTAAGTTTAGGGACTGATGACCCCGCAGTTAAGTCCCATAAGCTCTACAAACATTTGAACATTTCCTGTACGAACGTATAAATGTTTCAAAGAGGCTTTTGATATCCGATATACTTCTTTTAGTGGAGCGCGAAGTGTTTTGAATACATTGCGATGATAGATCATACGGAAAGGACTGTGTAACATTTAGATTGCAGTTGCCGACATTATTCGTGAAATAACCGGTTGTCTTGAGCGTGTAGATGAATTTTGTTATTTGGGTAGCAAGAGAACTTCTGATGGCCGAAGTAAAGAAGATATAATATGCAGAATGGCTGTGGGGAGAAAATCGTTTCTAAAGAAGCGAAACTTATTAACACCCAATATTAACGTAAATGTTAGGAAGTCCTTTCTGAAAGGATTTGTCTGGAATGTAGCATTGTATGGGAGTGAAACATGGACGATAAGGAGTTCAGATAAAAAGATGATAGAAGCTTTTTAAATGCGGTGCTACAGACGAATGATGAAAATTAGATGCGTAGATCAGGTAACTAATGAGGAGGTGCTTAACAGAATTTGGGAGAAAAGGAGTTTCTGGGATATCCTGACTAAGAGAAAGGATAGATTGGTTGGACACATTCTGAGACATCAAGGAATTGTCAATTTAGCAATAGAAGGAAGCGTATGGGGTAAAAATCGTAGAGGGAGACCGAGGGACGAATACAGTAAGCAGATTCGAAAGGATGTAGGTTGCCGAACGTATTCTCAGATGAAGAGACTTGCACAGGACAGGGTAGCGTGGAGAGCTGCATCAAACCAGTCTGCGGACGGAAGACAACAACAACAACAACAACTTGAGCATGTCAAACTGGAGGCTCAGTTTGAACTTCGTTTCCGAATACAGATCAGAAACGTTAGAACTTATTGGAAGCTAACGGGGCAACAGTGGAACAGTGTAATTTTTGTAAAAAATGTTCAAATGTTTGTTAAGCTTATGGGACTTAACTGCGGGGTCATCTGTCCCTAAACTTACAAACTACTTATGAACTACCTTATACTAAAAACGGCACAAATATCCATGCCCGAGGGGGGATTCGAACCCCCGACCGTAGTGGCCGTGCAGACCGTGACTGAAGCGCGCAGTCTCCTCGACACCGTGGCCGGCGGAATTTTTGTCACATAAAAAATTTTGATCTTCTGTAAAAACCAGAAATTGTTTGTACGGAGTATTTTTATAACATGTACGAAAAAAAAAAAAAAAATACACAGTTTGTTACGGATCTCTTGTGCTTTTATTGTACAAGCAGTTGCGCTGTTGAGTCTTCATTTCGGGATTAATTTTTCGGCCTGTCGACATAGACACAGAACCGAAGTTTAATTCAATGTTAGGTATACCCTGCACATATTAGACACTTCTGTTTGTAGCTTAGATATTAATATCTCAGCATATCGGTACGACGTTATCGATAAGTGAAAGTAATCCAGGGTGATGTTCTTATCTGCTGAAGTGCGACCTATCGCTCTTCCGACTGCGACCGACAGTTACAGATAAGAATTTTAGAGATTCCTTTATAAACGGGAATCTTTTTTTCCTCGACCGTGGAAGAGAAGTCTGCTGAAATTTGGTAATAATGAATTCCCATTTCCATTTCTTTCTAAACGATGAAAAATAAAAAATTCTCAATCAGCACAGGCCTAACATGTTTACGGTTTCTCGATTTTTCGGCCTCCTTTCGATATCGCTGTTTTGTTACTTCCATGTATGTTAGACTAGCTGAACCCCCCTCCTTCGCATGCGTAGGCTGGTTGGTCTGCACCAGTTGTTTCTTTTTAATCCTTATGAAGAATCCATACCTTAAGTTTCGTAGTTATAGCTTGTAATTTGAGTTAACCGCACCGTATTTTTGATAATCAATTTTTGGAACTCGTATTTCACCCCCTTATTGGTAGAATTTACAAAAATACTGAAACACTTGTCTTTTAAATTCGAACCCCGAATCCGAAAATTTGTAATTTTAACTTCAAAATTGCCTAAATAGCAACACATTTTCGAAAAACATCCCTTCCCCAATTTAACCCCCTTGATGGTTGAATTTTCAAAAATACCGAAACACGTATTTTTTTAAATCATAACGAACAATACAAATACCAGTTTTTGTAGCCACAGCTTCAAAATTGTCTTGACAACAATGTTTTCGAAAAGAATTTTTGATTCCTTCTTTTACCCCCTCAGTTGTTGAATTTCCAAAAGTACCGAAACACGTATCTTTTTAAACACGATCAAGAGTCCATATCCTAAGTTTCGTAGTCATAGCTCGAAATTTGAGTTGACAGCAACATTTTTTGAAAATCAACTTTTTGCGTCACCAATTTTACCCCCTTATTTGTCGAATTTAAAAAAATGTCGAAACACGTGTCTTTTAAATTCGAACCCTGAATTAAAATCCGAAATTTTGTAGTTCTAGCTTCAAATATGCCTAAATAGCTACGTATTTTCAAAAAACATTTGATCCCCTATTTCACCGCCTTACGGAATATCGAAAAATCGCTTCTTAAATGACGCTTACAGAGTAAGATCAACACCCTCCACAAATTTCAAGTTTCTGTCTTCAGTGGTTTGGGCTGGGCGATGATGAGTCAGTCAGTCAGTCAGTCAGTCAATCGGGACACTTCCTTTTATATATAGAAATAACAGGTTTGCAGCCAAGATAGCTTTCTTCATTCAATTACATTATAGGTTTCGGCGTGCTAGACGTCATCTTCAGATCTAATACACAATTTTTTTTTTACAAAATGAACTGCTGTACATACTAGCAAAAAAATTTGTAAAAAACTTTCTGTATTAGGTCTGAAGATGGCGTCTTGCACGCCGAAACCGGTAATGTAATTAAATGAAGAAAGCGATCTTGGCTGCAAACCTCGATCGTCGAAGTCTGCTGAAATTTGGTAATAGGCTATAGACATAATGAATTCCCATTTCCATTTCTTTCTAAACGATGAAAAATAAAAAATTCACAACCAGCATAGGCCTAACATATTTATGGTTTCTCGATTTTTTCGGACTCCTTTCGATATCGCTCTTTTGTTGTTTCCATAGGGTAAGGTGGTACAAATTCGATATAGGTACAATTCCGATCAACATAATTTGTCAGTCTCGTAGTGTTGGTAGCACTTGCCTTTGTGTGGCGTTGTAGTGTACCAGGTTTCTGCAGTTCCTCCTGTCTTTTCCAAGAATACACCACTTTGCGCTACGGAGATATACATTTTTTCCTGTTAAGAGGTACATGGAGCAGATTTGTCGAACGCGCTCTTATAAATTATCTAGTTTACACGTGATTGCAAATTCTATATTACGCAATGTTTGTTATCTCGAAGTATGCATTGCTTCCCAAGGGGAAAAGTGCTTTTTATGTGGAAGATGCAAGTGATCAAAATTGTACGAGGAAGTGATCATAATTGTACCTAGTGTGGTACATTTTCGATCGATTTTTCACACTTCTGTAACCTTTTTTTTTGTGTTTATACCAACATTTGTAATGGTCTAGTATTTGTGTCACATATTCGTTAAACATCCAAAAACAAGTGCCATAGTTAAAATTATCTCTTTTCTCAACACATTTCCAGTACCAACAAAATTTGTCCGAAATGATCGGAATTGTACCACCTTACCGTATATGTTTAATAACAGCTTTGCAGCCAAGATAGCTTTCTTCATTCAATTACATTATGGGTTTCGGCGTGCTAGACGCTATCTTCAGACCTAATACACAAAGTATTTTTACAAAATGAACTGCAATACATACTAGCAAAAATTTTTGTAAAAAACTTTCTTTATTAGGTCTGAAGATGGCGTCTAACACGCCGAAACCGGTAATGTAATTAAATGAAGAAAGCGATCTTGGCTGCAAACCTGATATTAAACAATTCTAGATCACCCCAATAACGACTTCCATATATTCCATATATGTTTTCACGATAATTGTATAAATTCTGGATGACCCAAGCGAATACTTTACAGTGGTCAGTGACATAGCATGGAAATAAGAAAATGTAAATATTCGCAAGTTGTAAAATTTTGTAATAGATTTCAACAGTATATACGATATTATTTTTTTACAGACAATGTTAGCAGTTCGTCGACTCTGAGGTTTAATTTCAACTTATACATTTTTGAATGTTCTGTCCCGGATATGGCAATATACAGTTGTCGACAAATTGAAAAAAAAAAAAATAAATAAATAAATAAATAAATAAATAAAAACCTGACTGAAACTTCACTCTGCAGCGGAGTGTGCGCTGATATGAAACATCCTGGCAGATTAAAATTCTGTACCGGAACCGGGACTTGAACCTGGGAGTGAAGTTTCATTCTGGAAACATCCCTTAGGCTGTGGCTAAGCCATGTCTCCACCATATCCTTTCTTCCAGGAGTGATAGTCTTGCATGGTTCGCAGGAGAGCTTCTGTGAAGTTTGGAAAGTAGGAGGCGAGGTACTTGCGGAAGTAAAGTTGTGAGGTGGCATTGTGAGTCGTGTCGGGATAGCACAGTCGGTAGTGAGCTTGCCCGCGAAAGGCAAAGGTCCCTGATTCGTGTCCCGGTTCCGACACACAATTTTAATCTGCCAGGAAGTTTCAAATAAAAACCTAGTTGTGCATTATTAAAAAAAAAAAATAGCAAAAAAGCGATCTTTGGCATCACTCCTCTCTCAAAGCTGATCGCGACCTGAAGATGTGAAAACTATACCAAAAATATCTATCCGATCGCTATAAAACCGTGCCTAAAAACTTCGTCGGGTGTAAATTAGTGACTGCACAAATTTTTAAGTCTCTGCGTCTTGTGGTTCGGACGTGTTAAAAGTGCACCGAACAGCCATTCTCATTTATGTATATACACTCTTGGCCATTAAAATTGCTACACCACGAGGATGACGTGCGTCTCGATCCCTGAGTCAACAGATGGGGACGTTTGCAAGACAACAACCATCTGCAGGTTCGACGACGTATGCAGCAGCATGGACTATCAGCTCGGAGACCATGGCTGCGGTTACCCTTGACGATGCGTCACAGACAGGAGCGCCTGCGACGGTGTACGCAACGATGAACCTGGTTGCACGAATGGTAAAACGTTATTTTTTCTGATGAATCCAGGTTCTGTTTAGAGCATCATGGTGGTTGCATGCGTGTTTGGCAACATTGAAGTGAACGCACATTGCAAGCGTGTATTCGTCATCGCCATACTGGCGTATCACCCGGCGTGATGGTATGGGGTGCCATTGGTTACACGTCTCGGTCACCTCTTGTTCGCATCGACGGCACTTTGAACAGTGGCCGTTACATTTCAGATGTGTTACGACCCGTGGCTCTACCCTTCATTCAATCCCTGCGAAACCCTACATTTCAGCAGGATAATGCACGACCGCATGTTGCAGGTCCTGTACAGGCCTTTCTGGATACGGAAAATGTACGACTGCTGCCCTGGCCAGCACATTCTCCAGATCTCTCACCAACTGAAAACGTCTGGTCAATGGTGGCCGAGCAACTGGCTCGTCACAATACGCCAGTCACTACTCTTGATGAACTGTGGTATCGTGTTGAAGCTGCATGGGCATCTGTACCTGTACACGCCATCCAAGCTCTGTTTGACTCAATGCCCAGGCGTATCAAGGCCGTTATTACGGCCAGAGGTGGTTGTTCCGGCTACTGATTTCTCAGGATCTGTGCACCCAAACTGCGTGAAAATGTAATCACATGTCAGTTCTGTGGTGTCGCACAAGTACAAAGTGCGCGCCACCTACTTTCGCCGCGCGCCGTCATGCACGCACGGCGCGGCGATCTTACGACGACAGCCACGAGCGCCCTCTGCTGCAACCCCGCTCGTGGCCACCACTGAACGAGATCGGTCACTTCGGACTGAGATAGCAACCAGTGAGGACCCTCGTAATCAGATAGGCACCAGTGAAGACTTTGCTATCGTACAGGCACTAGGCGGCCCTCTAACAACTATGTATCAACATTCTGCAGTACTGAACCATGTAAAAGTTAAGTATTGTTACATTCTGTGCAATATATATCACTTTCTAATTTACTCTAGTGTTTATAGTTTCTGGCTGCTCCTCTCCGTACCTGCACCAGCGTGCTGTCTATATTCTTGTGTCGGTCTCGTTCCACTCGGCCACCGACACCTACGACGAGGCTGGGACACAAAAGCGGCGATGAAGTTGGGACACAAAAAGTTCTAGTATAATATATTTGTCCAATGAATCCCCGTTTATCATCCACATTTCTTCTTGGTGTAGCAATTTTAATGGCCAGTAGTGTGATGAGTCAATCCAGAAACAGCCCCTGAGAAACAGCGTTTTCGCACGCGGTGTTCTACAGAATGATTCACCGAAGTTAGAGTTGAAAATTACAAAATAATGGAAGGTATGGTCTCACATGTCTCTCTGATATACTCGGATTTATAGAAAGAGCAAGTCACAGAATAGCTCCCTAATGTTTGTCTGTATGCCCTCTATGTGATCATAAACCATTCATTCAATTGCAATCAAGCTTTGGTGAACTGTTCACCGTACGCCCGCGAAGGTTCCTGACCCAAAAACAAAAGAGCACGACGCATAGCTCAGGAGATATGACGTCATAAATAATGAGAGGCCACCGCGTGAGAATGTCCAGATTTATGCGTCAATTATTGGAAAATGGGAGTAGTTAGGGACCTGAAACACAGTTTTCATGCAATTTCGGACGTTTATGAAGCGTTTTGTAACTGACTCCCCCCCCCCCCCCCCACATACAAATGAAACGAAAAGAAGTCTAACGCTCACAACAGTTTCGCTGTAGATGCCGTAAAACTGTCGCATCAGGCATGACCTTGTATCAAATAAACTTATCATTACAGATTTGCATGTTACTATTTATTTTTTCTTGCATCTGAATTTAAGCAATCTGTTTTCTTAATCTGTATATAAAAGTGAAAGCAGACTCACTCACTTACTGACTAAACACGGAATCTCGAAAAGCTGAAATTTGGCAGGAATGTAGTTTATAGGTAAAAAACGTCAGCTAAGAAAGTATTTTGTGATAGGTGCGTGGCGGAGCATACTTCTCCTATAGACTCACGAAATATACAGTTTCATTTCGATCTTCACGAAATTTCGCACACGTGATCTTCAAAACAAGAGGAAGGTCAGCGTCTACCTTAAATTTCACACGGTGCATGGGGGAGGGTACTTTGCAACATAAAAATGGATCCCTAAATACCTTGGTAGCGCCGTAACTTGAGAACGGCTCGACCGATTTCACAGATCGTGTATTGTTTGTTTTCGTTGTTCTGAGAACAAGGGTTGTATGAAATAAAACTGAATATTTGAGAACAACAAAGTTCGTTTTTCAGTGTGATCCTGCGTCTCTAATGCATATAAATCTATAGTTTTCTTCCGATATCAATGAAATTTTTTTGCCTACTCTACCTTAAAAACAAGAGAAATGTCACTGTCTGTATAAAATTTCGTTCGGTGCATGGTGGAGGGTACTTAACTTACAGAGTTTTACATAATACATAGTTTAGCTCCAACCTTCATGAATTTTTGCACACATGACCTATAAACCAAGAGGAAGATCACTGTGTACATAAATGTTTGTATGGTACATGGCAGAGGGTACCTTGCAGAAAACTTTGCCGAGAGAGGGAAAGGTGGAAACGAACAGAGAGATGGGAGAGAAAGGGGTGGATGCAGAGAGAGGGGGGAAGGGGATGTGGACTACCAGAGTGTAGGGTAAACAAACACCCGGGCAACGCCGGGTTTGCAGCTAGTAATTGCATAAATAAAACAGAAATAAAACTGCAGTGCCGCACGCATGTAACAATTATGCTTGCGTCGAAAAGGAAGTGAATAAAGGCCGTACTAGAGAAACCTAGGCATAATCGGAAAAAGTTTGACCTGTTATGTTCACGCTGCAGTGACGCATTTTAATAGAGCAGTGTCACAAGCGAATAGTCCCACAATAGGTATTTCACTGCACGATAACCCGCTCTCTTTGGTTTCAAGTCTGTGTGGTAGAAGATCCTCAGGTGCTGATGGCTTCTTTCTCATCAAATTCCAGGTTCCAGATCGTCATCTTCTTCTTCATCATCATCGTCTTCGTCTTCGGATAGAGACGGTATGTATGAGTTCTGGGTTAGCTAATGCTTGTCGGTGTAGGCCTGCTGTGAATAGCTTCAGTGTAGCGTAGCATATGTAGCTTCTTAGCTTCAGTGAGCTCGTGTACGAAATTAATACGAGGGTTGGAACTTGAATAGTGGCCACACTGCTTTGGAGAAACTATGCCTTGGAATGTACTATACCCGGGCCGCTGAAACTTTGCACTTGACGTTTACAAATAACAACTGAAGAGCAAGAAGCACGAGGTACTATCGCTAGGAACGATCCAATCACAGCGCGCTAAACACTTCCAGTGGTCACGTGACGTGACGTCAACGTTCCCGCGTTGCCGACTTTGTTCAGAGCTACGGTAAACAAAGTTGTGTATCGTGTGTACCGCTTGTTTATGTTGTGTGTGCTTTTTTTCGCTGCGACTTGTTTTACTGTGAGTGGTTTAACTTGACTTTACGAGTTCAAGTAATTGGATAATGTCACCGAAAAGACGTTTGTCTAGTGACGTTTTCTGAGTTCTCAATTTCATTTGAATAAAAACTTAGAAGCTTATTCTCTGAGCAGGACGTTCATTCTCGCTTCAAACGATCGGAAAGAAGTTATGGTGCAGTGGTTACAAGGAAGAAATATTGCTGCAGATATGTCAATGTCAAAACTTCATTTATAATCGCTCGTGAAACAAAGTAAGGCTATTACACCCACATATGCAGTAGACGAAATCGCAAAGGAACAGCGTCACAAACGTAATAAATCTATCCCCCATTTCACTGCCGTTTTAACCCTATAAAATTGGTATGGAGTGACATGAAGAATTACTTACGGAACAATAAGACTTTCACAATAACAGAGGTGGAAAAGCTGTTGCATGAAGCTGTTGCCAATGTGGCAGCGCAAACAATGGAAGGGATCATGAGCAGTTAATGATTTGTCTTGGTGATGACGATTTTGGCAGCGACGACAAAAGTCAAGATGGGGAGTTGGATGTAATTGTACCATTGTCACCGTAAATTGATGAGTGAAAATCATTGATTTTCAAACGTCGAGAGAGAAGTTACTAACTTGATTATTGTTTATTTCGTATCTGTCGTGATTCAATGCTTATTTTTTATATTGCCTTGCTCCGTTATTGCAAGCGTGTGCATTGTTGTGCTCTGGTCTTCATTAACATGCCGTTAATTAATTGCTGCTCAAGAACGAATTATTATATGAAGTTTTATTGCTCAGTAGCTTAAATTTACGAGATGCAACTGAAAACCGTTTCGTCTGCTGTGTGTATAGAGGCTAGTGTCACAGTCTAACATATACAGTCGCGACACTCACTGCTGTGAAACTTGTTACCAACTGACAGTTAAACGACACTAGCGCTCCTAGTGGTGGGTAAGCCGCCGAAAGAGTGATGTTTGTTTATAATTAGTTGTGTACGTAATTAACGAAATAGTTAATATAATTTTTGTGTTACACGCATTAGTAATATATCAAGAGACATACTTAATACGGAAATTATGTAAAAACAGTCGAATTTAACTGATTCAGTCGTACAACGAAGAACTTCGTCATGAAACAATACTTATGAATATGTGTATATTTGCAGCTTATTCCGCTGAAAGTAAGTAGAATATAAACATAATAGAAACATAAATTTCTATTTTCGTCTGTTCTTACTATGACAAATAGTTTTTTGACACGTACCATTGTGGTATGGAGTCTAATAATTTGCAAATTTTTAGACTTCAGTCGTCTTTATTATAAGCGCATATTCTTTTGAGTGTGATTACTTTAGCTTAAGAAGACAATGTCTTGAAGATTCTTGCCGTTTGTGGTTAAGCTGTAGCAACAATTGTGGAATTGGGTTCTTCTTTGTTGAATACGGTTTGACTGCTTTTACAGTTTTCTTGTCACGTTTCTGATATTTTCCTTCAGCTACAGCTGTGGTGGCTGTTTGGTACATTAAATACTGTAGTTGTTGCATTTTATATTAATTCCCTATGTTCCACCCTCACTGATTTCACTGGAATTGGAATGGAGATACGTTAACGTTCCTGAGAAGAAAAAACTCGTCTTTCTGCCAAAGGGCGGGTATTCGGTGTTTCCTAGCCATTTTTCTATTTTTAAAAGTAAATTAAATTATTCAGTATAACCCTGTGGGTTACAAGATAACAGTAAATAAACTGTACCGCGATGTACCGTTTCCAACCTTGTCAGTGATCTTAGGAAACCTAAGAAACACAAAGGTCGAGCTATTTTAAGTTATTACCTATTTTATGATATTACGTACGTTCCCTAATGTAAAAAAAATGTGTTTAAATCAATATAAACGATACTATTCGCACTCATCCACTATCGTATCCATAAAAGTAGCTTGTCCTCCGCTTGGAGCGCTGCTGTCGCAGTGTATAACAAAAATCTGCCGAAGTGTCGTGACTGTATATGTTAGACTGTGCTAGTGTTGCAACGTCGCTAAAGCAGTGTAGCCAACTTAACTCGCCGTAAGTGCAATGTTTCAGCGGCCCGGGTATACTGTCGCTGATCACACACGTTGTTGACATACCTTGTGGCTGAGCGGCGACATGGTTTGGTTTGGTGACTGGGGTGACAGTTGTCTTGACTTCGTTTTATATTTGGGTTTTATCTTGCGACTTTTAAGCTGTAGATTACGTCTTAATTTCCACCGTTGTATTGGATGTATAGGTTCAAAATTCTATTTGTCACCTCAGTATGAATATTCAGTTGGTAGCCCTGGTACTTCTTCGCAGTTAATAAAATTTATATCTTTGTTGAATTTTTCACTGCAAATATTGGTTCTGGATTTCATTATACGTAAAGACCTATTTTAATGTTTGAGCATGAAAATTTGTTTCTCAGGGGCTGATATTCAATAAACCAATGAATAAGAATTTGAATCCTCGATTCCCGTTGGTTCAGATAATATGTCGCCCGTCACATAAGATACTGTTTTTGCCTGATCCTCTTCCTCTATAGAATTACTAGCTTATATGCCCGTGCTTCGCAACGGTTGTTAAAGAAGGTCCTCTATATATCATGGTTCTTTGGTTTCGGGACGTAGGTCAGCAAAAACACAATCCTTGTTGGATCTCTCTGTCAATAAACTCAGTTCTCCTAGCCAAGATGTCAAATTTAAGTAGAAGTCATTGTCGAAAACGATGAATGTTCATAAAGTTTTTCATACTAAGAGTGAAATTAATTCAAGTCCGTTCTTCGGAATAATATAAATTCAATGATAGGTTGTGTTCGTAAAGTTACACATTGCAACAGCAGCGCCGAAAGCGGCTGGCAAATTACATTTCTGAAAACGATATTGGATAAGTGCGAATATTGATTTCTAACAGTTTTCACAAATATCTTCTTGAATAGGAATTTGGAATGAATTGTAAGACTGTGTGAATCATGAGACTCTATACAAAAGAATTTCGTGTGAAAGTGCTGGTCATAATGAGATGTGACAACAACGGATGTATCTGATTCGGTAAAATTTTACTTTCTATCCTGGCGGCCTCGTGTTTTTATGTTGGCAACATCAATAACACGATATAAAATCATTGCAAAGATGACCGAACCACATGGAGTGTAGATAAATACTGCTGTTCCTGCTGTATGCTTGATTTCACGACAAAATATTTGCGTGTCACGCGATAGGCTTATGACGATGTCACATGATTCTCGTTATTCAACATCTGTTGCCAACATTATCACAGGAGGCCGCCGGGATATGAGTAGGACTACGTCGCATAGTTTTTCTTGACCCAGCTGTCAATCAGTAACACCTTTCACAGCAAAGAGTGTCGCGGCTATATGTATCAGAGATCACTGATTAGCATAGACCAGTGAGCTTACTGGCACAGGCATATCAATATCTATGGCCTAAGAGACATTCATTAATGTATGTCTGTGTTTCCACCACGCTTCCACGACAGTGATCAATGTTCCACGAGTATTTTTATCTTTGAGTCTATCTAGATTTTTTATCTTTGTTTTGTGTCTCTGTTCATAGTCGGTAATTTGTGGCTGACGGAAACATGTGATCTATTTTTAAAAAATTGCGTATTTGATATTCCTCGTCGTTACTAAAGTCTGAAAGGACCGCATTGTCTGAAGATTGAAAGAATAAACAGATTTTGACTCGTACCGTAAAGTTCGTAAGTCACAGAGTATATAGCTTTTTCTAAGAGTATTTATTGCATATTTTGCGAATTTTTGCTCGTCACACTCACCCATTGTCACGCACCGCGACCAAACTCCCTTACTAACATCATTAGACCAAGGGCTATCTACCACCACAACCACGAGTGGGTGGCAGTATGTGGTCATGGAGAAACGTCTGTCAGCACGTACACACACAAGCCTTTTATATATAGATATAGATTCTTTAGAAAATCTCACCATACGTTTCTCCTGACCAAAACTGTTCGATATATTCCTTCACTTTTAGAATATGCTGGACAATATTAGGGAACTAAATACTCGAATAACTGTTAACTTTTTTTAAGGTTCATAGATTCTCTATTCTGATATCGATAGTTACATTCACTACACTTTCACAGTACACACTTTATAAGTCCACAATTCGATATTGTTTTCGTCAAATTTTGATTGTATTAATCTCTCTGGAATGTTCATCAGTTTATTACGGGAGACAGAAGTTACTAATTCTTCCGTCCTAGCCTATCCCGATCAAAGTCGAAAGATAAAGTTCGCTTTCGAGTATTATCACGATAAAGGTAAGGTAAAACAGTTGAACAGCACAGTGCTTTACTAGGCATGGTCCTGTTTGGAGGTGGTATGCCGTTGCCTTCCTCCGACCTTCGAACTGACTTACCCAGCCAGTTATAGGGGGACCTACAGTTTAACGTGGGTTCCGAACCACGGTGCTACTCGGTATTTTTCACATGAGCGATACTGCCAGAGGTGAAAGAAGTGGAAAGTGACAGATAAAAATCCTAGGATCTGGCGGGGATCGAACCCGCGATCTTTGGATTTGTAGTCTGGCACTCTACCACTGTGCAACCGAGGCGCATGAAAGATTATATTGTAGTTTAATTCCTTTTTCGGGTTTTTTTACTATCTTGGAATTTAACCGCGTATAATATTTTAGATTAGCACTGAGAGCTCGTTACAAAAAGACCTGAGCGCACAGAGAAAGCTAAGCACATAGAGAGAGAGTAACTCAACTGAGGGTACTATTTATAATAGCAATCTGACAAATGATCTCTGATATACAGAAGGATGGAAAAGCTGGTAGAAGCCGACCTCGGGGAAGATCAGTTTGGGTTCAGGAGAATTGTAGGGACACGGGAGGCAATATTCACTTTACGGCTTATCCTATAAGATAGATTAAGAAAAGGCAAACCTACATTTCTAGCTTTTGTAGATTTGGAGAAGGCTTTTGACAATGTTGATTGGAATAAAATCTTTCAAGTTCTGAAGCAAGCAGGAGTAAAATATAGGGAGTGTAAGATTATTTACAACTTGTACAAAAACCAGACAGCGGTTGTCAGAGTTGAAGGGCATGAAAGGGATGCAGTGGTTGGAAAGGGAGTAAGACAGGGTTGTAGCCTTTCTCCAATGTTATTCAATTTGTACGTTGAGCAAGCTATAAAGGAAAGCAAGGAGATATTTGGAGAAGGAATTAAAGTTCAGGGTGAGGAATTAAAAACATTCCATTTTGCCGACGACGTAGTAATTGTCAGCAAAGCACCTGGAATAGCAGTTGAACGGAATGGACAGTGTGCTGAAAGGATCATATAAGATGAACATTAACAAGAGCAAAACTAGGGTAATGGAGTGCAGTGTAAGAAAATCAGGTGATGCTGAAGGAATTAGAAAAGGAAACGAAGCAATAAAGGAGGTAGATGAGTTTTGTTACTTGGGCAGTAAAATAACAAATGATGGTCGCAGTACAGAGGATATAAAATGCAGAATGGCAATGGGCAGAAAAGCGTTCTTGAAAAAGAGAAATTTGTTAACATAGAATATTGATTTACGCCTAAGGAAGTCGTTTCTGAAGGCATTTGTATGGAATGTTGCCTTGTATGGGAGTGAGACATGGACGATAAACAGTGCGGACAGGAAGAGGATTGAGGCTTTTGAAATATGGTGCTACAGAAGAATGCTGAAGATTAGCTGGGTAGATCGCATAACTAATGTAGAGGTACTGAACAGAATTGGTGAGAAAAGGAATTTCTGGCATACCTTGACTAAAAGAAGGGATAGATTGGTAGGACACATTCTTAGACATCAAGGAAATGTGAATTTAGCTCTGGAGGGAAGTGTGTGGGGTAAAAATCGCAGAGGGAGACCAAGAGACGCGTATAGTAAGCAGATTCAAGTGGATGTGGGTTGCCGTTCTTATGAGGAGATGAAAAGGCTTGCTCAGGATAGAGTAGGGTGGAGAGTTGCATCAAACCAGTCTCCGGACTGAAGACCACAACAACAACAACAACACATACGAGATGTTTTGACCTAAGTATTCCCTGGATACTATTACTCTAAATTACGCCGATATAATTTGAATTTACTAAAAATTAAAAAAAAAATAGTAAAATTCTGCCTCTTAACAAATTATTAAAATTACGTAACAATGAAAAATGTCGGAATACCGCGATTCTAATGCTACGGTCGCGATGTGGTGTTACAACCTACCTCCGAGCAAATGAACTCGCCCGTCCCACGTCACCGTCGTGCGCAGAATCGAGGGAAACACAGACACTTGTGAGCGAGCGGTCTATCGTGACGGTGTCACTGTGTTTTAGAAACACCAACGACGGAGTTGGATCAAGACTGAATGTGCCACAGGTGGTACAGCACGACAGTGTCATCTACATCTACATGGGATACTCTGCAAATCACATTTAAGTGCCTGGCAGAGGGTTCATCGAGCCACCTTTATACTATTTATCTCCCATTCCATTCTCGAATAGCGTTCGGGAAGAAAGAACACCTGAATCTCTCTGTTCGAGCTCTAATATCTCGTATTTGATTCTGATGGTCATTTCTACCTATGTAAGTGGGAGTCAACAATATATTTTCGAATTAAGAGGAGAATGTTGGCGATTGGAGTTTCGCAAGCAACCCACGCCGCAGCGATAAGCGCCGTTGTTGTAATGATTCCCATACCAGGCCCTTTATCATTTCCAAAACGTGACAATACGAAACGAGCTGCCCTTCTTTGGACTCTTTCGATGTCCTCAGTCAAACCCACCTGATAAGGATCCCACAATGGGCTGCAATACTCCAAAAAATGGACGGACAAGCGTAGTGTATGCAGTTTCTTTTGTAGTTCTGTTGCATGTTTTAAGGGTTCTGCCAATAAAACGCAGTCTCTGGTTCGCCTTTCCCACGACATTGTCTACATGTTTTATTCAGTTTTAGTCTGATGTAATAGTAATTCCTAGGTATCTTGTGGAGTTTACGGCCTTCACTTTTGATTGATTTATCTTGTAAACAAAGTTTAACGGATTTCTTTTCGTACTCATGTGGACGACTTCACACTTCTCAGTATTTAAAGAAGTATTTTATCCATTCAACTGACAATTTTTACACCATACTGATGTCTTATTCAGATCGTTCTGCAGTTGGTTTTGATCTTCAGATGATTTTACTAGACGGTAAATGACGGCGTCATCTGCAAACAACCTAAGAGAGCTACTTAGATTTTCCCCCAAATCGTTTACGTAAATAAGGAACAGCAGAGGACCAATAACACTACCCTGTGGAACGCCCGATATCACCTCTGTTTTAGTCGATGCCTTACCATCGTTTACTACGAACTTTTCCTCCCTGACAGTAAATCCCCTATCCAGTCACAAATTTGGGGCGGTATACCATAACCACGCAATTGGATTAAAAGCCAAGGTAAAGGTAAGTATAAGTTTGATAATTTAATAAATCACGTAATAATATAGAAAGAGAGTTAAAACTTGACATACATATTTGGAATGACATGGGTTTTATATTAAAAAAGAAGTATCGCTAGACGCGTGAAAGATCTGTTTCGCGCGTCGTTTGGTGATGATCGTGTGCTCAGCCGCCACTTTCGTCATGCTTGGCCTCCCAGGTCCCCAGACCTCAGTCCGTGCGATTATTGGCTTTGGGGTTACCTGAAGTCGCAAGTGTATCGTGATCGACCGACATCTCTAGGGATGCTGAAAGACAACATCCGACGCCAATGCCTCACCATAACTCCGGACATCCTTTACAGTGCTGTTCATAACATTATTCCTCGACTACAGATATTGTTCAGGAATGATGATGCATATATTGAGCATTTCCCGTAAAGAACATCGTGTTTGCTTGGTCTTAATTTGATATGCTAATTATTGCTTTTCTAATCAGATGAAGCGCCATATGTCGGACATTTTTTTTTTGTTCTAATAAAACAACATGCCATTCCAAGCATGTGTGTCAATTTTTCTCTCTCTATCTACATTATTCCGTGATTTATTAAGTTTTAAAATTTATACTGACTTTTTGATCACCTAGTATATGGATGGGTACGGTCTGCCTGGTCACTGAAGCTACCATCAGAATTCATGCTTATTTTCAATTAAACCTTGATTTCCGCAGGACTAGGGTTACCAGATGTCCGTCTTCAGAATAAGAGGACATTTGTAGAATTATAAAAGAACAATTTTTCGCTCTCTCTCTCTCGTACTGACAACTCAAGTACTACTAATGATGTTTCTACTGTATTAGCAGAGCCTTTTTTTATTATTATTATTATTATTATTTTTTTTTGTAACACATCTTACGCATCTTACGAAATTTCCTCTTCTTCTTACAAATTAAGAAGCATGAAACGTTGAGACCAGTAGAAAGAATTACGTGACTACACAGCAGTGATCATCGTCTTAAGTGCTGTACAATTTTTTTTCCATACAATGCTCAGTTTTAGGACAAAAGATTAAAATAGACGTTTTCAAAATACTTTTTATGTGTTTTCGTCTCTTTGGTCCTTAACAGGGGAATGATAAAACAGCAATGGTGGCTGTGGCATCTGCCCTTATTTGTAGGGTTGCCAGATTGAACTGGAGGCAGGCCCGGAGACCAGACGTGCCCCCTCCCCCTTGGCCAATGACTCACCCCCCCCCCCAACTGCGACCAACCCCCCCCCCCCCCCCAACCAGGATTGTCGTCTTCTACAGAAAATTGTTTCGGCAAAAAATTAAGAAGCGACTGATTCTTCCTTTGTGTGGTAATATTCGCTTTGTGTATTTCTGATTGTAAATGTTTATTCACAGCTCTCACTCCGTCGTACTTAACAGTAAATAAGATATTGCATATTCTGCACTTACACATACACTCATCAGTATCGACTTTTTGAAGCCACCCTTTATAATTTTCTTCCTGCTACCATTCTTCACTGAACGAACTTAGATATCGTCTCTTCATTTCACTGTTATTTCTCACTAATCTGAGTTAATGTAAGCTTCTCTGTTGACACACGATCCAAGTATTCGAAAAATTGCCGGCAAACTGATAACAATGAACGAACGAACACAAATAATAGACGTCGCCAGTTGACACGTTGCCGCAACAGCGTTTGCTTAATAATGCGCTAGCCGATTACTGCCGACGCAACAATGAAAACTGTTCAGAGGAAGAATAGAAAAGTAGCTTTTTGTTGCAATAAGAAATTGACATTTATATAAACTTATTCATAATTACGAGAGAGGAGCCGGCCGGGAATGGCCGAGCGCACTGAGGCGTATTGCCACGGTGCACGAGGTTCCTCCCGCCAGAGGTTCGAATCCCCCCTAGGGCATGGATGTTGTGTTCGTCCTTAGTTTAAGTTACGTTAAGTTCGATGTAGATCGTGGCTACATGAGCATAGTACTTAAAAAGCGTCGTAAAATAAAAGTTATAATGAAGGTTACATTGAAGTCCGGAGATGAGAGTGATTGGCCCGTAGACCCGGAGAATTCATTCCAAACCCGGGCACTCCGGGCGGCGCCCGGAGATCTGGGAACCCTACTTATTTGTACGAAGTTTTGAACAAGTTTTAACTTTTATGTTGCACTAGCTTTTGATTTTAAAGTCATACGTGTGGTTGAGAGACAAGACACAGAACTGCTCAGTCCCAATCGAAAACTGAGCGTCTTATTTTTGGATATCACACAACAGTCCGACCACTGACAGGAGCGGAGAGTTTCACGTTATACTATGTGTATTGTACACTGTTGCATTGTTGCAGAAGTATGTCTTTTAATTGGCCGCCTCGAAGCTTGTATACCGCGACAATTGCCACGCCAATTAATTTAATTGTTCCGAAGTAATTGCCCTCAGAGAGGCGGCGACATAGAAACGAGAAAACTCGAAAATCACATGGTCAGAGTTGCCAGATTTTTCCATTGCTCTGTCGCCAAATTTTAAACAAAAAAGTAGCCAAAATATCGCCATCTTTTCATCAATAAATGCCAAAATATAACCATCTTTTCATCAGTAAAAATAGCCAAATGTCGCAACCTTTAATCTGTTAACATTATTATGCTATGGTAATTATGGCATGTTACTCGACAATAATAATCCTAAAATTCAGGGAGTAAGCTGGTTACTGATTAAAAAGTAACACAAACTGTGACAACTTTCACATTCACAGACATCAGACTGAACTTTCCAAGGCAACTCATACTTCACAGAAACAGTTATTTGAGTCCATCCAAGAACTGAACCCAGACACACCACCAACTGACGATTGGGCAGTCAAAATATTGTCACATTGTAAATATAACAGAGAGACTCCGGAAATTCAGTTACATTTAACTATCACGTTTATTAATTTCATAACTTATAAAAATTACAACACAAAACTGTTCAACTATCAAACTTACACAAGGAATGTTCTCATGCATAGGTTCGATTACCAATCACTTTCATCTTCTTAAAAACAAATATTTATAGATGTCAAATAGACTTATTGAATCTTTCAAACATTTCTTTAATACACACAAAATCATTACAACATTTTGAGGCGAGGTAATTTATAATAATGCACTAAGCATTTCATACTTTGAGGCGAGATGGACTTTAATTCGTAATAATGCATCATTACACACCGAAAAATCAGCCACGAGAACGACCGGGAAAAAATACTGTTTAAATGCCTCCTTGCATGCTGTCATTTATATAATGTTATCCTCATGTTCTCAGCGGGAGCCATACATACGGTGTTGTAGTATAGCCTGTTCTTGAAGTAGGGTACATGAGGTAGTTAACGTATATCTTCAAGGGTCTGTAAGTTGAGTTTGTTTACATCTCCGTGGCACTCTCCCACACATTCATGATACCTGAAAACATTTGTGTTAACTTGTTTACGTTGATTACAGTTCCCCAGAATTCTACCGAAGTTTAGCCGGTATCAATGACGCAATGTCTAAAGAGTGATTGCTTTAGATTCGTTGTATTTGAAGTAAAATGAAATAGCCATTAAGTCGTCAACCAATTCCTTTAATAGCCAGACTTAATCTCCAGTCAGCAAACTGCTAGAATGGCTACTATCATAAGAAAAAGATAGCCAAGAATGCGAAAAATCGCCACACTTGGCAAAATGTAAAATTCTCTTGAGTTATTGATTTTAACATCTCAGAGAGTTATATTTACGCACTCTCAAGTTGAAGCAGTTGCACAACGCAAAGAAGAGGACATTTCCCCAATTTGGTTAAAAACCCGGCCGGACCATTTTTAGGGTCTACATCTACACATCTACATACATACTCCGCAATTCACCGTAAGGTGCGTGGTGGAGGGTACACTGTACCACTACTAGGCATTTCCTTTCCTATTCCACTCCCAAATTGAACCAGGAAAGAAAGAATGCCTTTATGCCTCCGTACGAGCCATAATTTCTCTGATCTTGTCTTTGTGATCTTTACGCGAAATGTAAGTAGGCGGCAGCAAGATCGTACTACACTCAGCTTCAAATTCCGGCCCTCTAAATTTACTTAACAGAAATTCACGAAAAGAACGTCGTCTTTCTTCCAGCTATCCCCAATTGAGTTGCCGGAGCATTTCCGTGACACTCGCGCATTGGTCGAACCTACCGGTAACAAACCTAGCTGCTCGCCTCTGAACCGCCTCTATGTCTTCCTTTAAACTGATCTGCTGCAGGTCCCAAACACTTGAGCAATACTCAAGACGCGGTCGTACTAGGGTTTTATACGCGGTCTCCTTTACAGGTGAAGTACATCTTCCCAAAATTTTCCCAATAAACCGAAGTCGGCTGTCCGCCTTACTCACAACTGTCCTAACATGCTCGTTCCATTTCATATCGCTCTGCAACGTTACGCCTAGATATTTGAACGACGCGACAGCATCAAGAAGCTCAATACTAATGCTGTATAGGATTGTTTTTTCTACCCATGCGCATCACCTTACATTTTTCTACATTGAGAGCTAGCTGCCATTCTTCGCACCAACTAGAAATTTTGTCTAAGTCATCCTGTATGCTAATATAGTCAGTTACAGACGACACCCTCCCATACACCACAGCATCATCATCAAACAGCCGCAAATTACAACTTACTCTGTCCATCAGGTCATTTATATAGATAGAAAATAATAGCGGTCCTATCACACTCCCCTGGGGCACGCCTGACGATACACTCGTCTCTGATGAACACTCGCCGTCGAGAACAACGTACTGCGTTCTATTACTTAGCAAGTCTTCCAGCCAGCAAATAGGACTTTTCCGGGTAAAGGAGGACGTCTGGTAACCCTACGCAGGACCTCACTATCAGGTTCCACGTGTGTGAACAAGGTGTGGGAATGTGGCAGTTTGATTTTTACAGGAACTCTCGTTAGTTTTTTTTCCCCGGACATTTTTTTGTTGGAGAGACAAATGAGCCAGCCATATCGGTGGTGGTTTCTCTTAGCGGCTGGTGCCGCCTGCGTGTTTGATTGGGCTTATCACACACGCGCCACATGCTCGCCCCACACACGGCGCTTATCACACCAGCTGTGTGTGAGTGTGGGCGTGTGTGCATGTGTGGGCGACGACGAAACACGGCACCACCTGACCCCGGGAACTCCAGGAAGGACAAAGATGACATTTACAATAAAGAAGTTTGGCCTTCTCATTCACCCTGCTGCTGTAGGAAATGCTCCTCGGTAAAATATACGTCCATTAGCTCCTGATAGCCTTAACCCTCCGTCGGGCGCAGTCGGCCTCACAGGCCAGCAAAACCCTTTTCTGATCCCCGTGCTTAACAGTGGTGGCCCAGCGGCCCGCCTCTCCGTTTACTCGCGTAGCTTTGGGAACCTCACACAGTGCCGATCCGCAGGCTGCCGTCGATTTCCACGCGGATCACGGGGAACTCCTAGGGCCTCACAGGCCGTCTGCGCCCGATTACGTTATAGATTTTAAGGTGAGATTTTTCAAGATATTTTTATTTTATTACTTCGTTTCAATCAAAATAAGTCTGTCCTCTGTGACTTTCACCGTTACCTTCGGAAAAAAAGAAGACTTTGACGACCCTGGCCCTTCAGACTGAGTGCGCCTGATCGAGTTCTAATCTCAGTTTTCCTTTCTTTTCCTACGTTATCACATCCACGTTTTCTGCTGAAATGTCCAGAAAAGTATATTATCCCTCTAAGCCAATGATCCTGTGGAAATAATACGCGTCCTCGAGGACGGAACTGCTGAAGATCCAGCCGCGCTCGAAGATTTAGTCGATGAGAGAGACACCCACTCTCAGGATGAGGTAGGAGAAGGCAAGGAGGACTCAGCAGCTGAACAGGAAGTTTAGGGAACAGCTCGGGAATATGAAGAAGAGAAGAAAATATGTGAGGAGTTTTTATTTTGGAAACGATAAGACGACGAAATAGTCTAAGTAGATACCTTTTACTATTCATAGTGTGAAGAGTCACATCATTATTACACGACATCCAGTGTAAAAGATATTGCTACAAATGACGCCACCAATTGCAATACCTTGTGTCATCAACTTCTAACTGGACAATTTAGCCTGTGTACGCTATGAATATATGTGGAATGTCGATTCGGCTGCAAACTCGACTGAAAAAAATTTTACCCCACAAGGAACGGGAAAGTTCTTTCACATTACCTCCCAAATGGCTGAAACGTCGACCATGCGTGGCTGGAACAAGAGTTAGGAGGATGAAGAATCACGAATGTTCAGCTTGTCAGCAACCAATCTGCTTGAGCGACGTATACGCTCTGTGCCATACCTGTGTTTCAGTTGTTGATTTGGGAGCTATAGCATCGGTTTTTGGCTGCAAATGTGGCGAGAAAAGATGATTCCATGTCAGAATAGACTGCCTAATGTCCTTTAAAAATAACTTCGTTACTTTTATGGATGTCTGTTCGACCAATTTTTAATGCTTTTTGTGGGAAATTGGTAATTTTGGTTACTTTAGTTTAAGGTGTATTGTGTTCGATAAATCCATTATTATGCTTCTTTAAGTTTGCTGTAATTCGTTCCTTTAGATGCTCTTCAAGACTAGCCAACACGCATTTTGAATTTGATTTAACATGGCGGAGCTAGTCCACAAAATATGTGGGTGGCCTCTCAGGCCGGGTGCGCCTGGTTTTGTTTCATCTGGAGGTGCGCCCGACGGAGGGTTAAGAATGCGGACCCTGAAACATCGTTCGCAACAATGTTCATGGCTGCCACTACACTGCCGATCTTCATGACATGTTGTCAACGCAGAAACACTGTTCAGAAATGTTCAAATGTTTGTATAGCTTATGGGACTTAACTACGGGGTCATCAGTCCCTAACCTTACAAAATGCTTATGAACTAGCTAAGACTAAGGACGGCACAAATATCCATGCCCGAGGGGGGATTCGAGCCCCCGGCCGTAGTGGCCGTGCAGACCGTTACTGGAGCGCCTCAGTCACCTCGGCCACCGCGGCCGGTTTTTTTTTATGTATACCATTTTTTATTTTATTTATTACAAGATTTGAGCTTCACAACACTGACGATTTTTTCTTGACAGTCTCTTCTGAAGAAAAGCAATAATTGCTCAAAACTTGTACGAAATAAAATTTCGACCTGCAACCTTAAATTTTTGGTAAAAAAAATTAAAAACGATACTGTTCTACCTTTAAACACAAGGGACAAATTGATTTGTCTCACATTTTTGGTTACTCGACATACTCAGTATTTCAAATAATAACGACGTAGTGGTTTTGTTAATAATACGAATAAAATCTAGTAGTTTTTTGTGGTTTTTAATAAGCATTTTGGTGAGAATTCCCATTTCACTGTTGGCAACAGATCTGAAGATAGGAATTCATAACAAATTAAGTACACAAAAGGCAGGGGGTCTTCACAGGGTAGATAAAGTTGGCAAGGAGACTCCGACACAAATAGGTTTGGGAACCCCTGATCTAAATCAGTACTCCGGTTATCACATTGAAGAGCATGGGGAGGGTTCATCGAAGCGCTTTTATGGTACTTCTCTACCGTTTCATTCCCTAATAGCTCGCGAGAAAAAGGAACACCTGAATCTTTCCGTCTTCTACCTGATTTCTCTTATTTTATTTTGATGATCCTGTCTCCCTATGTACGCGGGAGCTAACGAAATATGTTCGCATTCTGAAGAGAAAGTTGGTGAAAGCCAACTAATCTCACCGAAACGAATAACGCCTTTTTTTTCAATGATTTCCTGCCGGCCGCTGTGGCCGAGGGGTCTGAGGCGCTCCAGTCACAGTCTGCACGGCCACTACGGTCGGGGGTTCGAATCCGCCTTCGGGCATGGATATTTGTGCCGTCCGTATAAGGTAGTTGATAAGTAGTTTGTAAGTTTAGGGACTGATGACCCCGTAGTTAAGTCCCATAAGCTTAACAAACATTTGAACATTTTTTAATGACTTCCTCCCCAACTCGTGCATCATTTCCGTCACACTCCCCCCCCCCCCCCCCCCCCCCCTTATATCGCAAGAATAGTTACAAAACGAAATGCGCTTCTCTGAACTGTCTGTAATTCGTCTATCAGTCCCGTTTGGTGGGGATCACACACAATGCGTAGCAATGCTCCAAAATAGGACGTGTTGCATCTTCCAAGTGTTCTGGTAACGATACGTAGAAACGTCAGATACTACGTCGATGTATTTTACAAACACCCTGTATCGTCCTAGGAGCAACAGTACATTGGGTCGTATGAATAAAAAAGAGCACATGCTCCACAGAAGATTCTCAGAGCAAAAGAACGTTCGCTGAGTAAGTTCTCAATTTCGTATGAATAAAAACTTCGGAGCATATGCTCTGAGCAGGTAGTTCATTCTCGCTACCTCCCCTCCTACTTGAGTAAGTTCTCCGCGTGTCATGTTCGCCACAGATCAGCTGTTCAATCGTGTATTTCTTTAAACTAGCCCAATCAGGCAAATTATTAAGTGTACAAATATGGAGTAGGCATCGACGTGTTCAGAAAGAAATGGACTGTGTTTAGATATTAGTTTGTTGTGAAGGAGGATATTATTAAGACTAAATATGCACTTTTCACGAAAATGTATTCTGCTGGCGAAAGAAAATTTTCGTCACTCGAGAAACTCGTTTGTTAATGAAGTAGGGTTAGCACAATTTGCGAACGATATAATAAGAATGCATCACATATTCATCTGTTATAGCGTGGAATGCTGTCGGAGTGTTCTAACACGAGATAGGCCTTGTTAAATATGACACCCAATGGTTTGCTCATAAGCGTCAGGCCATGCGATTTTGAACAAGAAACACGTTGCTAGGTATGTAATTAATCAGTTATTAATTTTCCTGTCGTGTTTACTTACTTCTAACATGACAGAAATTACGATTACGATGTCAGAAAACATATCATAAATAGGCCAACCGGTTTGGATAGAAACAGTACTTCAGTAGGCCTACCTGGGATACACTTTATTTGGAACTAACAGCATAAGGTCTTACTAATATACCCTATTTTAAAACAATATTATTTTGCTATGTGACTGTTTACAACTGTAAATATACACGCCAAACAAATGAGTAAACACGCAGATGAATCCATTTGTGTTTCATTTTTATGTCGGTAACGAAAACACCTCTTACATCATTCTCGTCACTGTATAAAATGCTGGAAGTGTCACACGATTTTTCCAAAGGAAGATACTCGTCAACAAAATGTTTTTAGTTGTATTAACTTTATAGATCCCCTAGTATTTCTTAAAGACTACATATAAAGGAACTTGTTTTTGCCTTCTAAATAACAAAATTGTTGTCATTTTTATTATAAACCTCAGTAAAACGTAACCTTAATAGAAGTTACTCAGCACGGAGTGTGCCATAGAGCTCACTCCAGAAATCTGAGAATGTTCTCCCGTCGTGAGAAACTTCTGCAGTTTTATTCATATGAAATTGGAGAATGTTCTCTGCTGTGAGCAACTTCTCCCACCCCGTTACTCACGCCGAGAACGTACTCGGCTGAAGTATATTCTCCGACTCACTTTATTCATGCGAACCCGAGTATGTTCTCTGGAATCCAGAGTATAAAGTAGATACTCCATTTTATTCATACGGCCCATTGTTTTCATATCAGTAGAAAAGCTGATGAAAGCTTTTCGTACTGCTATCCGTGATTCGCTAAAAGGCCACGAAACTGCGGAACAGAAGCGAACGCAAGTGGAGTCGGACGACACAGGGTTCTGTCTATGGCGCCTCGGTGGTTCACGTTTCGCCGGCGTTCGTTACGGTGGAGACGGCAGTAGAATTTGTCGGTCTGGTGTAGCGACTTCCTAGAAAGCTCTGCCGCGCCACTCGCCCAGTACATTTCAGTGGAAACCTGGGAAGGTCACATTAGTACGCGCAAACAAACTTTGATTAAGGCGGGTTCGTGGAAGAGCCCTTCCTTGCTGCCAGCACTATTTTCCGCGTTCGGCTGCAGGGCAGTGTAATAAAGCAGTGTAGTGTAGCAATAGGGAAGTGGATACCCCAGACAACTGCCGCCTTGCCAGTCCAGTGGTGCCAACGTAGTGGATTTTCCACTAAAACTGGTTGTCTCTACCCTCCTTTTAGTGGTGAATATGGCTTCAAGTGGCTGGTGGATTTTATAGTGGTTTACAAGAATTCAGTTTCAGGTTTAATTATATCCATAATGGACGTGAGGCCGACATTCTATACCCGGGCCGCTGAAACATTGCTCTTGACGTTTCATATTATGGCGAGTTAAGTTGGCTACACTGCTTTAGCGACGTTGCAACACTAGCCTCTATACACACTGCAGACGAAATGGTTTTCAGTTGCATCTCGTAAATATAAGCTATTGACCAATAAGAGTGCATATAATAATTCGTTCTTGAGCAGCAGTTAATTAACGGCATATTAATGAAGACCAGAGCACAACAATGCACACGCTTTCAATAACGGAACAAAGCAATGTAGAAAATAAGCACTGGATCACGACAGATACGAAATAAACAATAATGAATATAGTGACTTCTCTCTCTACGTTTTATGATCAGAATGGTTTTCACTCACCAATTTACGGCGACAATGGTACAATTACATCCAGCTCCCCATCTTCACTGTTTCGTCACTGCCAAAATCGTTGTCATCACCAAGACAAATCATTAACCGTTCATGAATAATGATGATCCTTTCCATTGTTTGTTCTGCCCGAATCAGTTTTTCAACGTGCTTGAACCCTTTTTTTTTTTTTTTTTCACTTTCTTTTTTTTTTTTTTTTTCCCCCAAGACGCAGCATCCACATTGGCAACAACTTCATGCAACAGCTTTTCCACCTCTGTTATTGTGAAAGACTTATCGCTCCTTAAGTAATTCTTCACGCCACTCCATACCAAATTTATAGGGTTAAAACGGCAGTGAAATGGGGGCAGATTTATTTTTTTCATTGTGACGCTGCTCCTTAGCGATTTCGTCTACTGCTTATGTTGTTTCACGAGCGAATAGAAAAGAAGTTTTGACATTGACATATCTGCAGTAATATTTCTTCCTTGTAGCCACTGCACCATAACTTATTTCCGATCGTTTGAAGCGAGAATGAACTTCCTGCTCAGATAATATGCTTCGTTTATTCATACGAAATTGAGAACTCAGAAAACGTCACTAGACAAACGTCTTTTCGGTGACATTATCCAATTACTTGAACTCGGAAAGTCAAGTTAAACCACTCACAGTAAAACAAATCGTAGCGAAACAAGCAGATACAACATAAACACGCGATAGACACGATACACAACTTTGTTTACGGTAGAACTTAACAAAGCCGGCAACGCGTGAAATGTGACATCACGGCACGTGAGAACTGGAAAAGTGTGTATCGCGCTGTGATTGGATCGTTCCTAGCGACTAGCGCCTCGCGCTTCTTGCTTCTTGCTCTTCACTTGTTATTTGTAAACGTCAAGTGCAAAGTTTCAGCGGCCCGCGTATAATACATAACAGCTCTTGTCACCCTAATGGCCGAAAACTTACTGCCCTACTAGGGTTACCATACGCCCTCTTTTTCCCGGACATGTCCTCTTTTTGAGGCAAGAAAATGTGTCCGGCCAGAATTCATAAAATTCTGCAATGTTCAAATGTTTGTTAAGCTTATGGGACTTAACTACGGGGTCATCAGTCCCTAAAATTACAAACTACTTATCAACTCCAGAATGAAACTTTCACTCTGCAGCGGAGTGTGCGCTGATATGAAACTTCCTGGCAGATTAAAATTGTGTGCCGGAACCGGGACTCGAACCTGGGACCTTTGCCTTTCGCGGGCAAGCGCTTTATCGACTAAGCTATCCCGACACGACTCACGATGCCGCCCCACAATTTCCGCCAGTACCTCGCCTCCTACTTTCCAAACTACACAGAAGCTCTCTTGCAAACACGCAAGACTAGCACTCCTGGAAGAAAGGATATGGTGGAGACATGGCTTAGCCACAGCCTAGGGGATGTTTCCAGAATGAAACTTTCACACTGCAGCGGAGTGTGCGCTGATATGAAACTTCCTGGCAGATTAAAATTGTGTGCCGGAACCGGGACTCGAACCTGGGACCTTTGCCTTTCGCGGGCAAGCGCTTTATCGACTAAGCTATCCCGACACGACTCACGATGCCGCCCCACAATTTCCGCCAGTACCTCGCCTCCTACTTTCCAAACTACACAGAAGCTCTCTTGCAAACACGCAAGACTAGCACTCCTGGAAGAAAGGATATGGTGGAGACATGGCTTAGCCACAGCCTGAGAAACCATCGAACGGTATTTTACTACTTCAGTTACTTCCAGCTTGCTTGATGAATGGCATTTTCTATACTGCACAAATCCAAGAATGAAGGCATCGCAAAACCAAGATTATATCCTTAATATACCTGATCATAAAATGTTATTTATTTTTCACTAAAATCAGTATGATGTTCCTGGGAGGATCAAACACGAGTGCTTCCGACGAATCATTTTTTTACAAATGATTTACATGCAGGAATACGTTGCTCTTTGTTGAGTAAACAAACGCTATGGCGGAAACAGTTGAAATTGTAAAGAATCTTTAACCTTCTTGGAATGTTCAAATGTTCAAATGTTTGTATAGTCTATGGGACTTAACTACGGGGACATCAGTCCCTAAGCTTACAAACTACTTATGAACTACCTACAACTAAGGACGGCACAAATATCCATGCCCGAGGGGGGATTCGAACCCCCGACCGTAGTGGCCGTGCAGACCGTGACTGGAGCGCCTCAGTCCCCTCGGCCACAGCGGCCTTGCACCGGTACTGCGTCGTAATATGTCTGCCGGCGGGCGTTACCTTCACAAGGCCACTGCGAAAGCGCTAAAACACGGACGCGAAACAGAGCGGCGCTCTGCGCATGCGCCTAGAACTTTACAGCTGCTGTTGTGGTCCGTATTACGCGATCATATTTCTCTGTCGGAGTTGATACGTCAAATGTTTACGTCGGAGAAACTTGATATAGTCCAGAGTGCATGGAATATGCGAGAGCCGGCCGCGGTGGCCGAGCGTCCTGCGGCGCTCCAGTCGCGGTCTGCACGGCCACTACGGTCGGGGGTTCGAATCCCCCCTCGGGCATGGATATTTGTGCCGTCCTTAGTGTTAGCTAGTTCATAAGTAGTTTGTAGGTTTAGGGACTGATGACCCCGTAGTTAAGTCCCTTAAGCTTAACAAACATTTGAACATTTTTTTGAATATGCGAGAATTTTTGACTTCAGGACTTTGTTAGGGATAGTTAGGAGGTGAACATACTAAAAGTCCCCGCCCCTGGGGGGTGAGCTAAAGCGGGGAGGGAGATGGAAATCTATAATTTTTTTTTTGTTATTTTGCTTATATCTCGAAAGGGGTCCACATAAGGAAAAACTGTTCCAAAATAAAAATGAAACATAATTGAATCTATATCTATAAATGTTAATGTTCGGTGTACGTTTATCACGTCTGAACCAGAAGCCATAAAGAGCTAAAAAAATGTACATTTACTAATGTCTACCCGGGCAAGGCTTTAGGCACGGTTTAATGGCGATCGGATAGCGATTTATCTATATATATATTAATGTGAATGTCTGCTCGGTGTACACTTATCACGTCCAAACGACAAGACGCAGAGACTTATATATTTGTACAGTTACTGATTTATACCTGAGGAAGGTTTTAGGCACGGTTTTATAGCGATCTGACAGATATTTATTAATTTGAAGAATATAACGCGAAATGTGGAACAATAATTACTCTTTGAAAATTATATTTACTCATTGAAAATGGTTTTATTGGTTGGATTGTTGCTTGAGGGTTGATAATAATAAAACGTTGGAGTATATTCGGATGGAAAGTTATCGGTGTATATAAAATTCTACGTGTGTGTGTGTTAATATTTCGCTCTGCAGCGAAAACCACAGAACGCAAACGAATGGTCTGTGTGTAATTGTTGTCCGAAGTCTCTCGTACACCATAGCAGTTCCATGCCGATAGCTATAAGGGGGTGGAACATATGTTGGTTGAAAGTCGTCAAATTATGAAAAAAATTGGGACTGAAGTCCAGCGATGACGTTTGCGAGTCTATAGCAAGGAGGTTACGTACAGCGAAACGTGATGCCACAGACCATATCTTTGGTCTATGCGTGCTACAATGTCTTCAGTTCTTTCTCTGTACGGATAAGCATACGAATAAGAATATATAAGAATAAATAAATAAAGCAGCAAAAAAAAATTTCTTTTAATACCTCTCTTTAAGAAAATCAATTTCTAGTTTCGCGCATTACATCAAGTGATCGATCTGTGATATTATTACAATCATTATTGTTGAATTTCGTGATTGTATTCTTCGAAACGAGTGCATTTTACGTTTTTTGATCTACACTACTTACTTTCCTGATAATGTTGATTAAAAATGTTTGTTTTTAAAGAAGGTATTGTATTTCATTTCGTCCTTGAAAACGAAAACCTCATAGCACACTACTGAAAGATAGCGTATCTATCATAATCAACCAACACGCGAGCGGAGCCGCGAGTATAAGCTAGTTTTCTATAAAATTGTTTCGATACATATATGTCGAGTTCCCAATGGTTTTCGATGTATACGTTTTTCAAAATCGACAATTTCGGGAAAAAAATCGTTTTTACCTCACTACTTTTGTCAAACATTTACTTCTAGTGACTCACTCGATAGTTCCTTAGAAACTTTGTCGGAAAGAAAGTTGAAGAGCATTAAATTTCCTTCAATTTGATGTGCACATTTGCTATCTTATCTTCAACCAATCAGAAGCTACATCATTTATAAGATGCGCGCGCAGTTACGATGTCCTTCTAGAAATGAGTGTTTTGAGGGGCTGTGACGTTTTTAACTTATGAAACGAGCTAGCATGGTAAATAACAACACTTTAACACTGGTAATAAGGTAATTGCAATTGAAACAGAACACTTTTTTATAAGTGTAGCTTTTATAGTAATATTATGAATCGTAGAAAACACGAATTATTTACAGAAGGATGGAAAAGCTGGTAGAAGCCGACCTCGGGGAAGATCAGTTTGGGTTCAGGAGAAATGTAGGGACACGGGAGGCAATGCTCACTTTACGGCTTATCCTAGAAGATAGATTAAGAAAAGGCAAACCTACATTTCTAGCTTTTGTAGATTTGGAGAAGGCTTTTGACAATGTTGATTGGAATAACATCTTTCAAGTTCTGAACCAAGCAGGAGTAAAATATAGGGAGTGTAAGGTTATTTACAACTTATACAAAAACCAGACAGCGGTTGTCAGAATTGAAGGGCATGAAAGGGATGCAGTGGTTGGAAAGGGAGTAAGACAGGGTTGTAGCCTTTCTGCAATGTTATTCAATTTGTACATTGAGCAAGCTATAAAGGAAAGCAAGGAGATATTTGGAGAAGGAATTAAAGTTCAGGGTGAGGAATTAAAAACATTCCATTTTGCCGACGACGTAGTAATTGTCAGCAAAGCACCTGGAATAGCAGTTGAACAGAATGGACAGTGTGCTGAAAGGATCATATAAGATGAACATTGACGAGACCAAAACAAGGGTAATGGAGTGCAGTCTAAGAAAATCAGGTGATGCTAAAGGAATTAGATTAGGTAACGAAACAGTAAAGGAGGTAGATGAGTTTTGTTACTTGGGCAGTAAAATAACAAATGATGGTCGCAGTACAGAGGATATAAAATGCAGAATGGCAATGGGTAGAAAAGCGTTTTTGAAAAAGAGAAATTTGTTAACATCGAATATTGATTTAAGCCTAAGGAAGTCCTTTCTGAGGGCATTTGTATGGAGTGTTGCCTTGTATGGGAGTGAGACATGGACGATAAACAGTGCGGACAGGAAGAGGATTGAGGCTTTTGAAATATGGTGCTACAGAAGAATGTTGAAGATTAGGTGGGTGGATCGCGTAACTAATGAGGAGGTTCTGAACATAATTGGGGAAGAAAGGAATTTGTGGCATACCTTGTCTAAAATAATGGATCACTTGGTAGGACGCACTTTTAGACATCAAGGAATTGTGAATGTAGCGTTGGAGGGAAGTGTGTGAGGTAAAAATCGCAGAGGGAGACCAAGAGATGGATACAGTAAGCAGATTCAGACAGATGTAGGTTGCTGTTCTTATGTGGAGATAAAGAGGCTTGCTCAGGATAGGGTATTGTGGAGAGCTGCATCAAACCAGTCTCCGGACTGAAGACCACAACAACAACAACACCATAAAAGTATTTACAGGCACTGATGGTGATTGAAAATGAGAAGAGCATTCATAGCAACGTCTTAGTTTTTCTGAGAACGAATGGTCGAGGCTCATTCATCTTCGTCAGTAGCGGAGACGTCGGCCAACGAGAATGGTAGAGTCTCGATGTCACTGTCCTCATCTTCATCCTGAATTAATATTCCGACTCCGTTGTTGCAGTTGCCCTTTCAGTTCAGGCATGTAACAGAGCTTTTAACGGATATCTTTTACTGCACATATGGACGACTTCACACTTTCCCGCAACCACATCTACCACTGTCATATCCTTTCGTGCGTCGACAAAAAATCATCTTCAAGATTTCGTCACAGGCAGCATCTAACTCTAAGAGTTTCGGAACTAGTTGGCCATTCCAACTACAGTTGGGCGCTCCACCTTTAAGTTCCTCTTCTGACCAAAGGCATACTCGGTGGAACGTTCGGAAAGCATTCTGCTAAACAGCTCCTTGTCACTATGAAAAACTCCACATTTTGTTTAAGACAGTGTATACTGTATGTTACGTGTCTGGTCTCACTGCAAGACATGATCCATTGATAAACAAAATATCTGCTACTAGAACAGAACTACTGCTCCTCATTACTGAAGCCTAGCATTCAAATTATTAGAAATTACATTTAATGTTATTATAAGAGATAGGTTGCAAATGACCATTCCATTCCCTTTTAATACAGTATAGTAACAGATAAAAATGTTACCACCTTTTAATCGCCTTGAAAACAAGATTAAAAGAGATGAAATTGGGGAAACATTAGAAATTTAATACCGAATAACGGAAATAAGTCATATAAAAATAAACTGTATTTGCAACTTCGGAATAAACGGTGCACGAACTGCTCTGTACGTAGTATCAACAGGCGTCTCTAGTTCGCAGCACTATAATTTTTAATCGCGGTTGGTATCGTTTACTTATAGCCTATATTCGCTACCGTTTTTACTTATGACCTGCACCCTACAAGCTACTATAGTCGGAATTTCATACTTATTAATCCCCATACTACCTCGAAGAGAACGACCTATTAACCAATAGTCAGCACGGATTCAGAAAGTATCGCTCTTGCGAAACACAGCTTGCCCTTTATTCACATGAAGTGTTAAGTGCCATCGACAAGGAATCTCAAATCGATTCCATATTTCTGGATTTCCGGAAGGCTTTTGATACTGTACCCCACAAGCGGCTTCTAATGAAATTGCGTGCGTATGGAATATCTCCCCAATTGTGCGATTGGATTCACGATTTCCTATCAGAAAGGACACAGTTCGTTGTAATTGACGGTAAGTCATCGAGTAAAACAGAAGTGATATCTGGCGTTCCACAGGGAAGTGTTATTGGTCCCCTACTCTTCCTCGTGTTTATAAACGATTTAGGAGATAATCTGAATAGCTCCCTTAGACTGTTCGCGGATGATGCTGTCGTTTATCGGTTAGTGAAGTCAACAGAGGATCAAAAGCAACTGCAAAGCGATGTAGACAAAATTTCTACTTGGTGCGAAAATTGGCAATTGACACTAAATAAAGAAAACTGTGAAGTAATACGCATGACCACTAAAAGAAATCCGCTGAACTTCAATTACGCGATAAATCAGTCAGACCTTAAGGTGGTAAATTCTACCAAATACCTAGGAGTTACAATTACGAATAACTTTGACTGGAGAGAACACACAGAAAATATTGTGGGGAAAGCGAACCAAAGGTTACGTTTCATTGGCAGAACGCTTAGACGATCCACCAGCTCCACCAAAGAGACTGCCTACATCACACTTGTGCGTCCTCTCTTGGAGTACTGTTCCCCCTTATGGGACCCTCACCAGGTGGGACTGACGGAAGACATTGAGAAGGTTCAGAGAAGGGCAGCTCGTTTTGTTTTATCACGTTACGGGGGGGAAAGCGTCACGGAAATGTTGCACGAATTGGGGTGGAAATCATTAAAAGAAAGACGTTATTCATTGCGGCGTGATCTGTTTGCGAAGTTTCAATCACCGACTTTTAGTTCTGAATGTGAAAATATTTTGCTAGCACCCACCTACTTAGGGAGACATGACCATCCCAATAAAATAAGAGAAATCAGATCGAAAACGGAACGATTTAGGTGTTCTTTCTTCCCGCGCGCTATTAGAGAATGGAACGGTAGAGAAAAGTTATGAAGGTGGTTAATGAACCCTCTGCCAGGCACTTAAATGTGATTTGCAGAGTATCGATGTAGATGTAGATGTAGATACTACATTAATGACACCCTATCTTCGTTACAAATCACTTACTGCACAGTGTAGAAAAGATTTATGAATATCATCGTTGTAAATCGTTGAAATAGTACCTCCCAGCATTGCTGGGATCGAAAGTTCGAACATTTCCCGAGATTTCCCGAACCGTGACGTAAATCGTTCGAACAGTTCGAGTCATGTTCGAACCCAGCTCTAGCCGACACACAAGCGTTCTCTACATTTGGCGAGATTTTGAAGAGAACTGAAGTAAGAAGTGAATGAGAAGACATCATCCACCCCCAAGGACGGTTTCTTGGAACGAGCTAATGGGCCGTATGAATAAAATGGAGTATCTACTTTATACTCTGGATTTCAGAAAACATACACAGATTCGCATGAATAAAGTGAGTGAGAGAATATACTTCAGCCGAGTATGTTCTCCGCGTGAGTAACGGGGTGGGAGAAGTTCCTCACAACAGAGAACATTCTCCAATTTCATATGAATAAAACTGCAGAAGTTTCTTACGGCGGGACAACATTCTCAGATTTCTCGAGTGAGCTCTATGGCATACTCCTTGCTGAGTAACTTCTATTAAGGTTACTTTTTACTGAGGTTTATAATAAAAATGACAACAATTTTGTTACTTAGAAGGCAAAAGCATGTTCCTTTATATGTAGCCTTTAAGAAATACGAGGGGATCTATAAAGTTAATACAAATAAAAACATTTTGTTGACGAGTATCTTCCTTCGGAAAAATCGTGTGACACTTCCAGCATTTTATACAGTGACGAGAATGATGTAAGAGGTGTTTTCATTACCGACATAAAAATGAAACACAAATGGATTCAGCTGCGTGTTTACTCATTTGTTTGGCGTGTTTATTTACAGTTGTAAACAGTCACATAGCAAAATGATATTGTTTTAAGCCGGCCGCGGTGGCCGAGGGGACTGAGGCGCTCCAGTCACGGTCTGCACGGCCACTACGGTCGGGGATTCGAATCCCCCCTCGGGCATGGATATTTGTGCCGTCTTTAGTCTTAGCTAGTTCATAAGTAGTTTGTAAGCTTAGGGACTGATGACCCCGTAGTTAAGTCCCATAAGCTATACAAACATTTGAACATTTTTATTGTTTTAAAATAGGGTCTTTTAGTAAGACCTTATGCTGTTAGTTCCAAATAAAGTGTATCCCAGGACTTGACAGTTTCTATCACAAAATAAATATTGCTGCAATACCAGGTAGGCCTACTGAAGTACTGTTTCTATCCAAACCGGTTGGCCTATTTATGATGCGTTTTCTGACTTCGTAGTCGTAACTTCTGTCATGTTAGAAGTAAGTAAACACGACAGGAAAATTAATAACTGATTAATTACATACCTAGCAGCGTGTTTCTTGTTCAAAATCGCATGGACTAACTCTTATGAGCAAACCATTGGGTGTCATATTTAACAAGGCGTATCTCATGTTAGAACACTCCTACAGCATTACACGTTGTGACAGATGAATATGTGATGCATTCTTATTATATCGTTCGAAAATTGTGCTAACCCTACTTCATTAACAAACGAGTTTCTCGCGTGACGAAAATTTTGTATCGCCAGCAGAATACATTTTCGTAAAAAGTGCATATTTAGTCTTAATAATATCCTCCTTCACAACAAACTAATATCTAAACACAGTGCAGTTCTTTCTGAACACTTCGATGCCTACTCCATATTTGTACACTTAATAATTTGCCTGATTGTGCTAGTTTAAAGAAATACACGATTGGACAGCTGATCTGTGGCGGACATGGCACGCGGAGAACTTACTCAAGTAGGAGGGGAGGTAGCGAGAATGAACTGCCTGCTCAGAGCATATGCTTCGAAGTTTTTATTCATACGAATTTGAGAACTTACTCAGAGAACGTTCTTTTGCTCTGAGAATCTTCTCTGGATCATGTGCTCTTTTTTATTCATACGACCCAATGACAGGCCTTCGATGTTCGTCCTGGGGTTTCCCATCGCTAACCCTCTCCCGGGCGTTTAGGCACCGACGACCTTTACGGCTCAGAAAAACATGGATGTTGCGTAGAATGCACTTTTTATATACCATCTTGAATCACCATCAGTGCTTGTTAATACTTTCATTGTATGATTCACAACATTATCATAAAAACAACAATTATAAAAAGGTGTTCTGTTTCAATTGCAATTACCTTATTGCACAGTGTTAAAGTGTAGTTAATCACCATGCTAGCACGTTTCATAAGGCAAAAACGTCACAGCCCCTCAAAACACTCATTTCTAGGACATCGAAACCGAGTGCTTATCTTATAAATGGCACAACTTCTGATTGGCTGAAGATAAGGTAGCAAATGTGCACATCAAATTGAAAAACAATTTAATGCTCTCCAACTTTCTTTCCGACAAAGTTTCTGAGAAACGATCGATTGAGTCACTAGAAGTAAATGTTGGACAAAAGTAGTGAGGCAAAAAGCATTTTTGCTGAAATTGTCGATTTTCAATAACGTATATCTCGAAAACCGCTGGGAATTCGAGGTATATGTATCGAAACAATTTTATAGCAAATTCGATTTTCTTTCATTTTTATTTGGAACATTTCTTCCTAGAGCGGACCGTTTTCGAGGTATAAACGAAAAAGCAAAAAATGGTACGTTTCCACCCCCCTCCCCGCTTTAGATCACCCCCAGGGGTGGGGACTTTTTAGTATGTTCACCTCCTAACTATCCCTAACAAAGTCCTGAAGTCAAAAATTCTCGCATATTCCATGCACTCTACACATCTCTTTCGAAGCACTCATTGAGACTGGATTAGATTAGATTAGTTATTCGTTCCGTAGATCCATGTTGAGGAGATCCTCGTGGATGTGAAACATGCCAAGAAACAAAATTTACAAGTTGAATAATAGATAATAGTAATAATATAAATACAAATACATACACTTATAACTAGAGATACATAAATTTTTAAGGGTTTTTTGTCTGATAATATAATAATACTAATATAGTATGTGTACATGCATCATTTGGTACAATTTAGAAATTCACCAATGGAATAGGAGGAGTTGGCCACTAGAAAGTTTTTTTAGGCTCCTCTAAAACTGATCTTTATTTGTAGCTAAATTTTTTACACTTGATGGTAAATTATTGAAAATGTGTGTTCCTGAATAGTGGACCCCTTTTTGAACTAAAGTAAATGCTCTTAAGTCCTTGTGTAGATCATTTTTATTCCTAGTATTGTATGTATAAATTGATGTATTTGTTGGGAAAAGGAATATATTATTTATGACAAATTTCATTATGGAATAAATATACTGAGAGGCAGTAGTTAATATATCCAGTTCTTTGAAGACGCTTCTACAGGACGTCCGTGAATTTACTCCACAAATAATACGTATTACACGGTTTTGTACCCTGAAGACTTTTGACTGACTTGAAGAGTCACCCCAAAATATTATACCACATGACATTAGGAAATCAAAGTAAGCAAAGTATGCAAGATTTGTTATTTTTATGTCTCCTATGTCTGATAACACTCGTATTGAAAATACAGATTTGTCGATTCGTTTCTGCAGTTCTCTGGTATGCTCCTCCCAACTAAATTTATTATCAAGCTGTAATCCCAGGAATTTAATACTGGACAAATAGTGCAATGGGGAAGTTTGACACGTCTCGTCTTTCAACAAACAAATATTATCAAATCAATATTTCGTTTTTAGCTAAATGACTACAGGTACCTAAAAACGAAATAATGCTCTCTGACCAATGTCAACGATAAAAAGTCTCTGATAACATAGTCGATAACTATATATATGTAAACATCTTTGGCAGAATTGTTGTTAATTACGCAAAATATAAACATTTTCTGTAATTTAACGTTTTAGCATAACAAGCTGCATAAAACCTAGCAGCTAAAAAACGTATCCAACTGCGAAATACGTGATTATTTCACAGCAGTTTTTTACAACAGTCACGCCAGATGTTACTATGTAAGGTCAAAACATGACAGACGTAAGTTATAAGGAAAATTTATAACAAAATTTTTCGTGTATATTTTCATATTATTTGATTTAGAATTGGGTGGAAATTGATTAATGTAATTCTTTATACGCAGGCGGTTGATAATGACAAAATGTAGCGCTATTTAATGAAGTGTAAGCAGTGATCTGGAACTTTCATTACAATGTCATTCAACGAAATTTATCACACTGTAGGTCCAACAATCAGTGAAGTAAATATCTCTAAAAGGACATAGTTAGTACTATATATTACGAGGTCCAGATCACTGCTATAATTAATATTTTTATTTATTGCACAACAGCTGTTTCAGCAGTTCGCCATTTTCAAGTGTCTGCGATTATGTAAGGATAACATAAATTACTTTTTGTGTATTGTAAAAGGCGAGTTACGTACGTAAAAATTTTCTACTTACATCTATAATGGTCTAGCGTCATATATAACATCTGGCATAACTGTTATTATATAATCATACTTTATAGCAGTATGTTATTTGCTTTTAGCTGCTGTACGTTTTGCAGCCTGGGATGTGAATCAGATTTTAACTTTATTCTTTGTATAAATACGGTTTTTTAAGTGTAACAGTTTGCCAAAGATGTTTAATGACAGAGGGTTATTTTATTAGCTATTTATAATAGCTATTGTTGGTTTGTTGTTATGTACTCAACCTTTTTCGCTGATAAAGTCGATAAAGTTAACTAAATAATTTTTATGTTTAAAAGTCGTGTGTTCATTGAGTATTTTGTCTGGATAATTTTTAGTGTGAATATATATGCCTACCTATTCCAAAATATTCATTTCTGGTCCCTTTGGAACTTTATGTAAAATCGTCAGTGCACTATCGATGTTTTGAGTTGAATGCTTTTCATTTTTAAGGTGTATATAAACACTTGACAAGTTGTTTTCGCTAGACTTACATTCCAATTCAACAGCCGGCCGCGGTGGCCGAGGGGACTGAGGCGCTCCAGTCACGGTCTGCACGGCTACTACGGTCGGGGGTTCGAATCCCCCCTCGGGCATGGATATTTGTGACGTCCTTAGTATAAGCTAGTTCATAAGTAGTTTGTAAGTTTAGGGACTGATGACCCCGTAGTTAAGTCCCATATGCTTAACAAACATTTGAACATTTTAATTTCCAATTGAACCAACTTATACTGACAACACGCACACACACATACACATAAATCCATGCCCGAGGGAGGACTCGAAGCTCCGACTGGGGCGGCCGTGCAATCTGTAGCATAGCGCCTAAGACCACGCGACCATTCAAAATATTGAAATATTTCTACATCTACATCTAAATGGGGTACTGTGCAAATCACATATAAGTGCGTGGCAGAGGGTTCATCGAACCACAATTATACTATTTATCTCCCATTCGATTCTCGAATAGCGCGCGGAAAGAAAGAACACCTGAATCTCTCTGTTCGAGCTCTGATATCTCGTATTTTATTCTGATGATCATTTCTACCTATGTAAGTGGGGGTCGACAATATATTTTCGCATACGGAGGAGAATGGTGGCGATTGGAGTTTCGCAAGTAGCCCACGCCGCAGCGATAAGCGCCGTTGTTGTAATGATTCCCATCCCAGATCCTGTATCATTTCCGTAACGCTGTCTCCCCTGTATCGTGACAATACGAAACGAGCCGCCCTTCTTTGGACTCCTTCGATGTCCTCCGTCAAAACCATCAGATAAGGATCCCACACTGGGCAGCAATACTCCAAAAATTGACAGACAAGCGTAGTGTATGCAGTTTCTTTAGTAGTTCTGTTGCATCTTTTAAGGGTTCTGCCAATAAAACGCAGTCTCTGGTTCGCCTTTCCCACGACATTATCTATGTGTTCTTTCCAGTTTAAGTCTGAAGTAATGGTAATTCCTAGGTATTTAGTGGAGTTTATGGCCTTCACTTTTGATTGATTTATCATATAAATAAAGTTTAACGGATTTCTATTCGTACTCATGTGAACGACTTCACACTTCTCATTATTTACAGGCATTAGCCAATATTTGCACCATACTGGTATCATATTCAGATCGTTCTGCAGTTGGTTTTGATGTTCAGATGATTTTACTAGACGATAAATGACGGCGTAATCAGCAAACAATCTAAGAGAGCTACTTAGGTTTTCGCCTAAATCGTTTATGTAAATAAGGAACAGCAGAGGACCAATAACACTACCCTGTGGAACGCCCGATATCACCTCTGTTTTAGTCGATGCCTTACCATAGATTACTACGAACTGTGTCCTCTCTGACAAGAAATCCCCTATCCAATCGCAAATTTGGGGCGATATACCATAACCACGCAATTTGATTAAAAGCCATTTGTGACGTACGGTGTCAAAAGCCTTCTGGAAATCAGGAAATATGGAATAGATTTGCGAACCCTTGTCGATAGCATCCTTCACTTCGTGTGAGTAAAGAGCTAGTTGTGTTTCGCACGGACGATATTATCTAAATCCACGTTGACTTTGGGTCAATACATCGTTCTGTTCGAGATAATTCATAATATTTGAATACAGGATAAGTTCCAAAACCCTGCTGCAAATTGACGTCAATGAAATAGACCTGTAGTTTAGTGGGTTACTCCTAGTGCCTTTCTTGAATATAGGTGTGACCTGTGCAACTTTCCAATCTTTTGGTACAGATCCTTCTATAAGAGAGCGGTTGTATATGGCTGTTAAGTAAGGAGCTATCGCTTCAGCATAATCAGATAGAAATCTAATGGGTATACAATCCGGACCAGAAGACTTGTTCTTGTTAAGTGATTTTAGTTGCTGTACTACTCCGATGATATCTACTTCTACGTTACTCATTACGGCGTCTGGAATATTGGTTTGTTAAACTTAAGGGACTTAACTGCGGGGTCATCAGTCCCTAAAGTTGCAAAGTACTTATGAAGTAACTTATAATAAAGACAACGCAAACATCCATGCCCAAGGGGGGATTCGAACTTCCCGACGGGAAACGTCCTCGCGCATCGGAGCATAGCGCCTCAGTGCGCTCGGCCACTCCACCGCGGCAGCTTGGTCAGTAAGCGTGTATAGTAATGAATGGAGAACAGGTAGCGGATAGGAGCTGGACATTGGCAGAATATAGCGGCGGTTGGGAGGGTTCTTCCCAGGAATAGACGCCAGCCTGACTTTCCCCGAGCGAGTAGCGGCCCGTTGCGAAAGCAGTCGTGACGGATGTGTTTGCAGCAGGTAGCGCGACGGCAAACAGGCTGCATTCGACTGCCGTGTGTGTGCTGTATTGTCTGCAGTCACGACTGAGCAAGCAACGGGGAGACATCTAGCCAGTGTCTGCGAGGAAAGGACGCGAAGAGTGGACATCAGCTACACCATGGGTGAGTTCGCTGGGGTCGGTGCAGCGCAATGTGATATCACAGAATAGGGAGCATACAGAAGGGAAAGCTGGGGGCGGCGCCTTTGATCTGTATGTTACCAAGCGTTGCGCCCGACGCCATATTGAAAAGCAGTAAACGCCGAACTATAGCCACTTAGTACTTTGGCTGGAAATGGACTTTTTACGAACTGCAGCTAATCTCACCGACTTTTACGAAAGGAAACGGCTTTTCATTGTGCTCTGCTCTATTTCGCGCTCTGTTCTTGCACCTAATTGTAATCCAACGATAAACAGTAGGCCTAAATTTTAATACAACTACGAAAATGTGCGATGTAATCAATGTCGTTTTATTTGATGTTTATTTATAGAAAAATCCCAAGTAACGCGAAGTTATGTTCGGGAAATTAGTTACAAACGAGAAAGTGACTTTACAACTGCCGGGTTTTATTTGACACAAATAAATTTGCACAAAATATTGGGTCAGACTTAGCAGTACAACTTGATTACACAGAACTAAAACTGTTAAATTACACATAAATGAAGGACACACGCAATTTGGACGATATCGCCAGGTCCCGATTGTCGACCTCCCCTTGTAAGAGGATCAACAGTCGTTGACAACATTAGCACACTACGCCTCCGTTGCCGTTAGGAAAGTTTTACCGTTTGCATAAATTATGTGTAGGTGAGCAGGTTTTTGAGCCTAAAAAAATTCCTGAAATATCACGCCTATGTGGGCAACAGGAAAAGGGAACGCACGCGAAAAATGTTGGAGTCCCAATACTTACGCACTATTCTTTGTGTTTCATTTTATATTATTCCATGCGACGTTAATCTTGTAATTATAAAATATAAACGTACTTCAACATTTCTATGCTGCTGAACTGCAACAGCAACAGCAAAAGTTATCGTCAAGAGAAGAAGCAAGGCCACTTTTAATAATTATGCACACATTGCTCTCATTCGAAACTGATAACATTTAACTTTCACTACACATATAGCGACGTTCACTTAATGCTCAGCATGTTTTTGGGAAGGCGAAGAAACTTATATCCTTATTTGTATTGGAATTATTGCGGCAATTAGGTGCTGAACACCATCGGCTGCCTTTTCTTTTATTGCTGCTCATAATAAAAACGGAACAGCTCCAACTACTAACACACAGTTCTTTCTTTTCACTGTACCAAATGCTTGTTTACTTTTATGCGATTCAGGCTGTTAAAATACACAATTAGCAAACTAAGACTGCGCATTACCACGCCACAGAGTACGGAGTGATCACACGTTTACTGCTTTTCAAGATGGCCGATTCCGCGCATGCGCACTAAATTTTGAACGACAGACTGCAGCGGGAGTTTCCTTTCTGTATACTTCTTATTCTGTGGTGATACTCTACATCTACATCTACATACATACTCCGCAATTCACCGTAAGGTGCGTGGCGGAGGGTACACTGTACCACTAATAGGCATTTCCTTTCCTATTCCACTCCCAAAAAAGAATGCCTATATGCCTCCGTACGAGCCCTAATTTATCTTGTCTTTGTGATCTTTACGAGAAATCTATATATATAAAAGGCTTGTGTGTGTACGTGCTGACAGACTTTCCTCCATGACCACATACTGCCACCCACTCGTGGTTGTGGTGGTAGATAGCCCTTGGTCTAATGATATTAGTAAGGGAGTTTGGACGCGGTGCGTGGCAGTGGGTGAGTGTGACGAGCAAAAATTCGCAAAATATGGTCCTTTCAGACTTTAATAATGACGAGGAATATCAAATACGCAATTTTTTAAATAGATCACATGTTTCCGTCAACCACACATTACCGACTATGAACAGAGACACAAAACAAAGATAAAAAACCAGATAGACTCAAAGATAAAAATACTCGTGGAACATTGATCACTGTCGTGGAAGCGTGGTGGAAACACAGACATACATTAATAAATGTCCCTTAGGCCATAGATATTGATATGCCTGTGCCAGTAAGCTCACTGGTCTGTGCTAATCAGTGAACCTGATACATATAGCCGCGACACTCTCTGTTGTGAAAGGTTTTATCGTTTGACACCTGGGTCAAGAAAAATTATGCGACGTAGTCCTACTCATATCCCGGCGGCCTCCTGTGATAATGTTGGCAACAGATGTTGAATAACAAGAATCATGTGACATCATCATAAGCCAATCGCGTGACACGCAAATATTTTGTCGTGAAATCAAGCATACAGCAGGAACAGCAGTATTTATCTACACTCTAAGTGGTTCGGACATCTTTGCAACGATTTTATATCGTGTTATTGATGTTGCCAACATAAAAACACGAGGCCGCCAGGATAGAAAGTAAAATTTTACCGAATCAGATACATCCGTTTTGTCACATCTCATTATGACCAGCACTTTCACGCGAAACTCTTTTGTATAGAGTCTCATGATTCACACAGTCTTACAATTCATTCCAAATTCCTATTCAAGAAGATATTTGTGAAAACTGTTACAAATCAATACTCTCACTTATCCAATATTGTTTTCAGAAATGTAATTTCGGCGCTGCTGTAGCAATGTGTAACAAAATTGAGAATAACGACGCATTATTACTATTTCTCATCTCATCGATACCAGTGTTCACAGAAGTTCACGCCAAACATACAATTACACACTGCAGTCTTAACTTGATGATCACAACCTAACATTGATTTTACGTCGTTACTTTAATTTCACTTTTTGTATGAAAAAGTTTATGAATATTCATGTTTTCGACATTTTGGCTAAGAGAACTGAGTTTATTGACAGAGCGATCCAACAAGGATTTTGTTTTTGCTGACCTAGGTCCGAAACCCTAAAAAACCACGATATACACAAGTCCTTCGTTAACAACCGTTGCGAAGCACGGGCATATAAGCTAGTGGAAGTATATTTTCAGGCGTAACTGCGGTTTGCTTGCGGCCAACATGCCCCACTAGATCATCAGTTACGCTGCCTGTTCGTTGAAATTTTGCGAAGAGCGAATGGTTTTCGCATCGAGTCCTTTTGGAACATTAAATCGTGCTTGAAAACTTGGCCTTGTTGCCGTAGAACTCTCTTCTAACCTGTGGTACTCTAGCGCCAGAAAACCGCATTCTTCATTGGAGTACATGGTTTTAATCTCTTCCTTCGGTACGCTAACCTCCTTCCACGTTTCAATAGTGGAACTGATCGCTCTGGGCTTCGGATCACCATACTAGGCATTACGTATGGCGATTACAGCGCCTTCTGTTAGCAGCTTTTGTAACTATTATTTCAAACTGCTCTATAAACTGCTTACAGCTATCACAATAAACATAGCGTTTACTGCATTCCTCTATCTATCTTTGTTTTCGACATATTTAATTTTGAAATCAGGGTGTCCTTATCTGGTCACCCTGTATGTTACATGTTTACGTCGGAGAAACTTGATATAGTCCAGTCAATGAATGCATTGTAGAGTGCACGGAATAATCGAGAATTTTTGACTTCAGGACTTTGTTAGGGATAGTTAAGAGGTGAACATACTAAACGTCCCCACCCCTAGGGGGTGGGAGGAGGGTGGAAAGCTACCATTCTTTTGATTTTTTGCTTTAACTACTGGTACTTCAATCTACTTACAAAGTTTCAAACTGCATTTTCTCGAGAATTTTTGGGTTTTCCGTCGAAAGGCTTTCGCTGATTGTTATTTTCATTCTGAATTCCATGTACATCTACACACATACTCCGCAATTCACCGTAAGGTGCGTGGCGGACGGTACACTGTACCACTACTAGGAAAATCCTTTCCTATTCCACTCCCAAATTGAACGAGGAAAAAAAGAATGCCTATATGCCTCCGTACGAGCCCTAATTTCTCTTGTCTTTGTGATCTTTACGAGAAATGTAAGTATATTTTCAGGCGTAACTGCGGTTTGCTTGCGGCCAACATGCCCCACTAGATCATAAGTTACGCTGCCTGTTCGTTGAAATTTTGCGAAGAGCGTAGAATGGTTTTCGCATCGGGTCCTTTTGGAACATTAAATCGTGCTTGAAAACTTGGCCTTGTTGCCGTAGAACTCTCTTCTAACCTGTGGTACTCTAGCACAAGAAAAACGCGTTGTTCAATGGAGTACACGGTTTTAATCTGTTCCTTCGGTACGCTAACCTCCTTTCACGTTTCAATAGTGGAACTGATCGCTTTGGTCTTCGGATCACTATTTATACTAGGCATTACATATGGCGATTACAGCGCCATCTGTTAGCAGCTTTTGTAACTATTATTTCAAACTGACGTATAAACTTCTTACAGCTTTCGCAATAAACATACCGTTTACTGCATTCCTCTATCTACCTTTGTTTTCGAGATATTTAATTTTGAAATCAGGATGTCCTTATCTGGACACCCTGTATGTTACATGTTTACGTCGGAGAAACTTTATATACTCCAGTCAATGAATGCATTGTAGAGTGCACGGAATAAGCGAGACCTTCAGACTTCAGGACTTTGTTAAGGATAGTTAGGAGGTGAACATACTAAACGTCCCCTCCTCTAGGAGGTGAGCTAAAGCAGGGAGGAGGGTGGAAAGCTACCATTCTTTTCATGTTTTTTGCTTTAACTACTGGTACTTCAATCTACTTACAAAATTTCAAATTGCATTTTCTCGATTATTTTTGTGTGTTGCGTCAAAAGGCTTTCGCTGATTGTTATTTTCATTCTGAACTCCATGTACATCTATATCTACATACATACTCCGCAATTCACCGTAAGGTGCGTGGCGGAGGGTACACTGCACTACTACTAGGCATTTCCTTTCCTATTCCACTCCGAAATAGAACGAGGAAAAAAAAAGAATGCCTATAAGCCTCCGTACGAGCCCTAATTTCTCTTATCTTACTTTGTGAACTTTACGCGAATTGTAAGTAGGCGGCAGCAAGATCGTACTACACTCAGCTTCAAATTCCGGCCCTCTAAATTTCCTCAACAGAAATTCACGAAAAGAACGTCGTCTTTCTTCCAGCGATCCCCAATTGAGTTGCCGGAGCATTTCTGTGACACTCGTGCATTGGTCGAACCTACCGGTAACAAATCTAGCTGCTCGCCTCTGAACCGCCTCTATGTCTTCCTTTAAATTGATCTGCTGCGGGTCCCAAACACTTGAGCAATACTCAAGACGTGGTCGTACAAGCGTTTTATACGCGGTCTCCTTTACAGGTGAAGCACATCTTCCCAAAATTCTGCCAATAAACCGAAGTCGGCTGTCCGCCTTACTCACAACTGTCCTTACATGTTCGTTCCGTTTCACGAGCACGACACATAGCTCAGGAGATATGACGTCATAAATAGTGAGAGGCCATCGGGTGAGAATACCCAGATATATACGTCAATTATTGGAAAATGGGAGTAGTTAGGGACCTGCAACAAAGTTTGCATGTAATTCCGGACGTTTATGAAGCGTTCTGTATCTGACACCCCCCACAAACACACACAAAATGATGAAAGACGTTTACTAATTACAACAGTTTCGTTGTTGATGCCGTGAAACTGTCGTATCAGGCATGACTTCATATCAGATTACAGATTAAGTTAGCTTTAAAGATTTGCATGTTACTATTTATTTTTGTCTGCAAGTCTCCCTTGTTTCTCCTACATCCAAATTGAAGCAATCTGTTTTCTTAATCTCTATCTACATAAAAGCGAAAGGACACTCACTTTCTCACTGACTAAACAAGAAATCTCAAAAACTACTTCATCTGTGAAGCTGAAATTTGGCAGGAATGTAGTTTATAGGTATAAAACGTCATCTAAGAAAGTATTTTGTGACAGGTGCACGGTGGAGCATACTTCTCCTACAGACTCACGAAATCTACAGTTTCATTCCGGTCTTGACGAAATTTCGCACGCTTGACTTTCAAAACAAGAGGAAGGTCACCGTCTACCATACGTTTCATACGGTGCATGGCAGAGGGTATTTTGTAACATAAAAATAGATCCCTAAATACCTTGATCGCGCCATAACTTGAAACGGCACGACCGATTCCTCAGTTCTTTCTTTTTTTTTCCTTTGTTCTGAGAACAAGGGTAACTGGGATATTTGAGAACAACGAAGTGCGTTTTTTAATGTGACCCTGCGTTTCTATTGCATAGAAATCTATTGATGAAATTTTGTACCCTCTACCTTAGAAACAAGAGGAATGTCACTGTCTGTATAAATTTTCATTCGGTGCATGGTGGAGGCTACTTACTAAATTTTACAAAATGCATAGCTTTGCTCCAATCTTTATAAATTTTTGCACACATAACCTTTAAACAAAGAGCAAGATTACTGCCAGTCGCGGTGACCTAGCGGTCTGTGGCGCGCCAGTCACGTTCTGCACAGCCACTACGGTCGGGGGTTCGAATCCCCCCTCGGGCATGGATGTTTGTGCCGACCTTAGTCTAAGCTAGTTCAGAAGTAGTTTGTAAGTTTAGTGACTGATGACCCGGAATTAAGTCCAATAAGCCCTAGAAACAGTTGAACATTTAGGAAGATCACTGGGTACATGACAGAGGGTACCTTTCAGAAAACTTCACGGAGAGAGGGAAAGGTGGAAACGAACAGAGAGATGGGAGAGAAAGAGGTGGATGCAGAGAGAGGGGGGGGGGGGAGGGGATGTGGACTACCAGAGTGTAGGGCAAATAAACACCCGGGCAACGCCGGGTTTTCTAGCTAGTTCTACATCTACATAGATATTCTGCAAATCACATTTAAGTGCCTGGCAGAGGGTTCATTAACCAGCCTCGGTGGATTAGCCGAGCGGTCTATACTCGCGTCTGGCGCCAAACTGAACCGACAGAAATCCGCAATAATGAACATTGGACGAGGTTTAGAAGTTCCCATTCAAGGGGAAATAAAGGAGACTGCTACATTGAAATGCCTCGGTATTGAATATACGCCCAATATCCAGCAAACGATTGCACGGAATTACAGAAGACTACTTAATAGTATACGTGCCAGTATATATCAGAATGTACTCAGGACACTCGACGAAATACAAAGGGTGGAAGTGGTGAATATATATCTCACATCCAAAATAAATTATGTGGCACAAGTTTTACCAGTTCCGCGGACTGTGGCTGATAGGATCTTGGCAGCCTTTGGCCACTTCGTCAGCCGTGGCCATATCTTCAAAGTCAAATACGAGACCTTGACACTATCGACCGACAACGGTGGACTCAATCTAACAGATGTCTACAATAAAGCGCAAGCCCTGTTTGTTAGCAAAACGTACAAGCAGTGGACAAAAACGCCGAACACCGTAGCGGCATTCCTTTTAAATGAAATAGCGCCACCTAACTGTGCTGCCCCAATCGATGTCCGCCACATTCCCACCGCCCTGTATCACTTTAAACATTTTTTAATCGAATACAGCTATATAAGCATGAGAATGGCAGAGAAAGACATGTATAGAGTCAAAGAAGTCTACAAAAATTTAATGAAATTTCATAACAAGAACATCATTGAACGAAAGTATAAAGACTTCAACTGGAAAATGATCTGGAGAAACATCCATAATCCCCACTTACCGACAAACGTGAGGGCACTCTGGTATTACGCTGTTAATCGAAAAGTCCCAACAAACCAACGACTTCATAATATACATCTCGCAAATTCTCCCTTGTGCACACTCTGCAACCTGAATGACACAGACGAACATCAATTTGTCTGCAGAAACATTGACAACATTTGGCAGTTACTCAGGAAAAAACTTGCAATTATGCAGAGAACGTCGCCAACCACCATAACACCTGCGAGCCTTTTACATCCGGACGAAGAACTTTACCCCAATACGAAACAAAACGCAGTGAATTGGCTAAAGGGACATGCAATATATTACATACTGACAACTACGGAAAAGAGTGAAGGAGATTTCTGGATATACATTAGAATGCAGCACGACAAACTACTGCAAGTAGAAGACTATCAGAAAAAATACGCAAACTTTCTCAAAAGAACCATCGTGTGAAACATGAATAAAACGACATCCTTGATGATGTGACCCAATGGGCATATCAACAGGTTAAATTATTACAAATACAATTTCTAGAAAAATGTAAGAATAACGAATAACGATCAACTAAGGAACGACTATTTTGACGAAAATAAACTTTTCGAAACAGAAAAAAAAAGGTTTTATTTCACAAGTTTGGCTCTAGAAGAGAGACATTTTGTTTTTTTTACATTATTTTAGTTCCCCTTTTTTTAAGTCTACAGAGATCTAATTTTCAAATGCATAAATTCTACCACCAAGAATTCATGTTACGTTGTATCATTAACAGAAACGGAGTCTAGCTAGCTGACGCATTTCAAAGTTAGAGAAGATAAAAAAAACGAGAGCAAAAAGAAGAACCAGATCAAGTACACGGATACGTGTGGAAATTACAACAGTTACACCCGAGAAGACGAACTTTGACATCGGAAGTTGGCAAAGACACCGAAAGATACAATTTATATAGCATTTCAGAAGATATGAAATTATGTTTCACACCGAAGAAGGCAATCTTAATTTAGAGAAGACATTAAACAACATTATATTTTGCTTTCAATTTTTCCCTATAATTGGACATTAAATCATAATAGGCAATACAGAAAAAAAAATTGCTCTTGCCTTTATCGTTCCAGAAGCAGAAGAGGAATTTTAAGTTTATTCAATATATCAAGAAAAATCCTTTCGTTTACCAACATCTCTCAAAAGAAAGGAAGATGAGATGCACAACACAAAAAAAAAAAAAAAAAAAAAAAAAAAAAAAAAATAAGAGAAAAAAAAAAAAAAAAGCGGTCTAAAGCGTCTCGCTGCGGAGCGCGCGGTTGCTCGCCGTGGAGGTTCGAGTCGTCCCTGGGGCCTGGGTGTGTGTGTTGTCCTTAGGTTATTTTACCTAGGTTTAAGTAGTTTGTAAGCTACGGACTGATGACCACGCAGTTTGGTCCGATAGATTTACAGACATTTGAATTTGAACATTTCATTAACCACTTTCATAACTTTTCTCTACCGTTCCATTCTCTAATAGCGCGAGGGAAGAAAGAACACCTAAATCGTTTCGTTTTCGATCTCATTTCTCTTATTTTATTGGGATGCTCATGTCTCCCTAAGTAGGTGGGTGCTAGCAAAATATTTTCACATTCAGAACTAAAAGTCTGTGATTGAAACTTCGCAAACAGATCACGCCGCAATGAATAACGTGTTTCTTTTAATGATTTCCACCCCAATTCGTGCAACATTTGCGTGACGCTGATATTAATTTCTCACCTCGTATTTCTTCTATTGATAATAACCAAATGTTACATACAACAGCGTTCCGGAAAGGAAAAGTGTTTTGTTTTCAACCCAGCCTACCCAACACTTCTGGAAGTTGTGCCAGGTTCTTTGACCGGATCTGCTACTCTTCAAGCGAATAGCTTCTCAAGGTGCCTCACAATGAAGGGATGGGAAATTGTCCATGCTCCGTGCGAGGATAGTGACGGGACAATATCGACATCCAGGACAACCGATAACCTCCCTCGCCCATTTGCCCCGACGTTTTCCCCGTTTACGTTCCAGAGAAGGAGAAGAGATGCAAACACAGCTTGCCCTTTATTCACATGAAGTGTTAAGTGCCATCGACAAGGGATCTCAAATCGATTCCATATTTCTGGATTTCCGGAAGGCTTTTGACACTGTACCCCACAAGCGGCTTCTTATGAAATTGCGTGCTTATGGAATATCTCCCCAATTGTGCGATTGGATTCACGATTTTCTATCAGAAAGAACACAGTTCGTTGTAATTGACGGTAAGTCATCGAGTAAAACAGAAGTGATATCTGGCGTTCCACAGGGAAGCGTTATAGGTCCCCTAATCTTCCTCGTGTTTATAAACGATGTAGGAGACAATCTGAATAGCTGCCTTAGACTGTTCGCGGATGATGCTGTAGTTTATCGGTTAGTGAAGTCAACAGAGGATCAAAAGCAACTGCAAAGCGATTTAGACAAAATTTCTGCATGGTGCGAAAGTAGGCAATTGACTGTAAATAAAGAAAAGTGTGAAGTAATAGACATGACCACTAAAAGAAATCCGCTGAACTTCAATTACACGATAGTCGAGTCGTAGATTCTACCAAATACCTAGGAGTTACAATTACGAACAACTTTGACTGGAGAGAACACATACAAAATATTGTGGGGAAGGCGAACCGAAGGTTCGTTTCATCGGCAGAACACTTCGAAGATGCAACAGCTCCACCAAAGAGACTAGCTACATCACACTTGTGCGTCCTCTCCTGTAGTACTGTTTCCCCTTGTGGGACCCTCACCAGGTGGGACTGACGGAAGATATTGAGAAGGTTCAGAGAAGGTCAGCTCGTTTTGTTTTATCACGTTACGGGGGGGGGGGGAGGGTCACGTAAATGTTGCACAAATTGGGGGGGGGGGGGAATCATTAAAAGAAAGACGTTATTCATTGCGGCGTGATCTGTTTTCGAAGTTTCAATCACCGACTTTTACTTCTGAATGTGAAAATATTTTGCTAGCACCAGACTAGTTAGGGAGACATGACCATTCCAATAAAATAAGAGAAATCAGATCGAAAACGGAACGATTTAGGTGTTCTTTCTTCCCGCGCGCTATTAGAGAATCGAACAGTAGGGAAAAGTCATGAAAGTGGTTAATGAACCCTCTGCCAGGCACTTGAAAGTGATTTGCAGAGTATCTATGTAGATGTAGATGTAGTTCTGTCAACGAGCCTGTGCTTTGGGTAAGCTATATATAACCCACCCTACCCAACACTGCTCGACGTAGTACCAGGGTCCTCCTCAACCGAGTAGCTCCTCAATTTGCCTCACAAGGAAGGGAAGGGGAAGAGTAATCGTCCATGCTCCGTGTGAGGATAGTGACGGAAAAATATCGACATCCAGGACAATCGATAACCTCCCACGCCCATTTGCTCCCACTGTTTTCCCCGTTTACGTTCCAGACAAGGAGAAGAGATTCAAATGCCAAGGACACTGTCACCTCGACACTACAGGAAAGTCGTGAGACCAGGAATCACAGTCTAACACATACAGTCACGACACTCCCGCAGATTTTTGTCATACACTGCGACAGCAGCGCTCCAAGCGGAGGGCAAGCTACTTTTATGGATACGATAGTGGATGACTGCGAATAGTATCGTTTATATCGATTTTAACACATTTTATACATTAGGAAACGTACGTAATATCATAAAATAGGTAATAACTTAAAAATAGCTCCACATTTGTGTTTCTTAGGTTTTCTAAGATCACTGACAAGGTTGGAAACGGTACATTGCGGCACAGTTTATTTAATGTTATCTTGTAACCCACAGGGTTGTACTGGATAATTTAATTTACTATTTAAAATAGAAAAATGGCTAGGAAACACCGAATACCCGCCCTTTGGCAGAAAGACGTGTTTTTTTCTTCTCAAGAACGTTAACGTTTCTCCATTCCAATTCCAGTGAAATCGCTGAGGTTGGAACGTAGAAAACGAATGTAGAATGCAATAACTACAGTATTTAACGTACCAAATCAGTCATCACAACTGTCGCTGAAGGAAAACATCAGAAAGGTGAGGAGAAAACTGAAAAAGCAACCAAACTGTATTCAACAAAGAGGAACTCAATTCCGCAATTGTTGCTACAGCTGAACCACAAGCGGCAAGAATCTTCAAGACATTGTCTTCTTAAGCAAAAGTAATGACACTCAAAAGCATATGCGCTTATAATAAAGACGAGTGAAGCCTAAAAATGTGCGAATCATTAGACTGCATACCACAACGATACTTGTCAAAAAAACTCTTTGTAATAGTAATAACAGACCATAATAGAAATTTATGTTTCTATTATGTTTATATTCTACTTACTTTCAGCAGAATAAGCTGCAAATATACACATATTCGTAAGTATTGGTTCATGACGTCCTTCGTTATACCATTGAATCAGTTAAGTTCGACTGTTTTTACATTAATTTCAGTGTTATGTATGTCTCTTGATATATTAGTAATGCTTGTAACACAAAAATTATATTAACTATTTCGTTAATTGCGTACACAAATAACTATAAACAAACATCACTCTTTCGGCGGCTTGCCCACCGCTAGGAGCGCTAGTGTCGTTGAACTGTCAGTTGGTAACAACTTCACAGCAGTGAGTGTCGCGACTGTATATGTTAGACTGTGCCAGGAATATTGTAGGGGCTTCCTAGTGCCTGTCTCTCTGTCTGTCTCGTTAACATGACTGGAGCCGTGTGTCGTTAGCACCAGACTATTCGGGACTTTTCCAAATGGGCGGTGGATAGCTTCCTGCCCTAATGAAGCCCGTCTGTTTACACCTGTGCGTCACCGGCTGTGCGTCACAGCTGCACGTAATGGCGTCAGACATTCATGCGGGCCCACGTATCCAAGCGCCACTGGACCGAATCCGTCCGACACATTGAAGGCCCCTACCAACACCAACTACAATATGTCAGACCTGAAGGCAGAATCCAAGATGGCGGCAATCTTAGGCCAAGCCAAGGCCTCACATTTCGCGTCAGTGGCCGTCTGTGAACAGCAGGAAAATTGTGTGCCGGAACCGGGACTCGAACCTGGGACCTTTGCCTTTCGCGGGCAAGCGCACTACCGACTGTGCTATCCCGACACGACTCACGATGCCGCCTCACAATTTTACTTCCGCCAGTACCTCGCCTCCTACTTTCCAAACTTCACAGAAGCTCTCCTGCAAAGACGCAAGACTAGCACTCCTGGAAGAAAGGATGTGGTGGAGACATGGCTTAGCCACAGCCTAAGGGATGTTTGCAGGGATGTTATGTAGTTGGACTTACAGCCTAGCACACAACAACTACCACCAATCACACTTTATATTATAAAAATCTTACAGTAGATTCTAAGAAACAAATCCTAGCGTAGCACTTGAGACGAAATTCGCATCACATCACATAACTACTACGCACTATATTTTAGTTAATAATCGCAGCACCTTCGCATATACAATGTTACACACGTGTAGGCCTAACGTAAACAGAAGCAGGCTGGTTTGTCCCCCCCCCCCCCCCGCCCTCGATTGCCGCCATATTGTCGACTATCGATACCTTGCCTCAGGCCTGAGATATTGTAGTTGGTCTTGCCCCTAAACTCGCTCCGATTTATCGTACAACCAACAAGATGTCCAACATACCAACTAATTGGTAGCAGCCTACACACGTTCCGACCAACTGCACGCATCGCCACCCTTTCTGGTGTCTGTCTGTCAAACTGTTTCTATTTTCGAGTGTTCGCTGTGCAGACGACCTCGGCATGGAAGTTGGTCGGCAAGCGCTACACACGATGCAATTTGTCGGGTAAAGTGGTGTGGGAATCGGAGATCGGGAGATCAGACACAACCAACCGACCGACAAGGAAAGTTGGTCGGGTGGCGCCTAAAACCGCCCAATTTATCGGGTGACCAACGTACTGGCCCAATAAATCGCATAGTGGGTAGGGCCCTTCACCTAGACATCCGAGCGGCCCATCATACTGTGTGTAGTTTTTAGGCGGTTTTCCACAGCCGACGACTCGAATGCCTGGTCGGTGTCCACGCTCCGCTTCAGATATTCACAAACATTGCAAAACGCTTCATTTAAAACTTCCGGGCTGATAAGCCGTGGTCGATTTATAAAACTTTCCCCAAACGTTTCATCTTCGGATGCGGAAGACATCTTCAGAGGTAGAGTGGCGAACTGCGATGAGATAGTGCGAAGTTTTTGAGATGACACCAGTCTATATTAAATTTAATTTCATGATTGCCATCTTGGTATACATGTTCCGCTACGGCCGATTTGTCTGTGGAAAAGTGCTGGACAAGTATGGGGTAGAAACCATTTTCAGACCTACAAGGAAGATAAAAGAATATTTAAGATCTGTAAAAGATGTGCGACATCCGTTGAATACACCAGGTGTATATAAAATTCCCTGCAGCTGTCGTTCAGTCTACATTGGAACTACTAAAAGAAGCGTCAATACTCGTCTGGTCGAACATAAAAGGAATTGCCGCTTGGGGCACACGGAGAAATCGGCCGTAGAGGAACATGTATACCAAGAAGGCAAGCATGAAATTAAATTTAATGAGACTAGTGTCATCTCAAAAACTTCGCACTATCATGCGCGCACATATAGAGAAGCAATCGAGATATGTAAACATCGCAATAATTAGACAGAATTTGGACTTCTGCTTTATACCAGCGGAATGACAATCGATTCTTCTCTGCCAAGAATGTTGGCAATACCAGCCAGAGATAGTGTCGTAGCCGACGTCACGTGATGTCTTGTGGTGCCCTCTACATTGCCTATATATACGGCGCTCCCTCAAGTTCTCATCGCAGTTCGCCACTCTACCTCTGAAGATGTCTTCCGCAGCCGAAGATGAAACGTTAGGGGAAAGTTTTATAAATCGACCACGGCTTATGAGCCCGGAAGTTTTAAATGAAGTTGACGCCGGCCGTGAAAGCTTACATTGTATGATCGTTGCGAAACGCGTTCTCAAACTTGTACACGAAGGTGACTCTTATTGTGGAGACTCCAGTTTAGAGCTTCAATCATAACCGACGCAATAGGTCTATCACGAAATGAGTTGTAGCAACATCGTTCTTGTTTATTAGCACCTTTCTATTTGTATGTCCGACTGTAACGAAATTTTCATAGCTTATAGCCACATATACCGTAAGAGTACCAGTAATCGTCTGTTTAATTGTACTTTTAAAATACGCATTTAATAGCGAAATAGATCCGGCATATATATATATATATATATAGTCGTAAGGCTCCCATGTGGAAGACTCTAAGTAAAGCTGGTTCATTTTCCGTTCTTCTTGGTCTTCTGGTTCTTTTTATTTGACGTTCACTTCACTGTATTAATATAGAAAACACTGCATTTTATAATACAATGTAAGCTTTCACGGCCGGCGTCAACTTCATTTAAAACTTCCTGGCTGATAAGCCGTGGTCGATTTATTAAAACTTTCCCCTAACGTTTCATCTTCGGCTGCGGAAGGCATCTTCAGAGGTAGAGTGGCGAACTGTGATGAGAACTTGATGGAGCGCCGTATATATAGGCGATGCAGAGGGCACCACAAGACATCACGTGACGTCGGCTACGACACTATCTCTGGTATTGCCAACATTCTTGGCAGAGAAGAATCGATTGTCACTCCGCTGGTGTAAAGCAGAGGTCCAAATTCTGTCTAATTTAACAGCTTCCTCTTTCCTGTTAAAATTATTGCGATGTCTATATATCTCGATTGCTTCTCTATATGTGCGCGCATGATAGTGTGAAGTTTTTAAGATGACACTAGTCTAATTAAATTTAATTTCGTGGTTGCCTTCTTGGAATACATGTTCCGCTACGGTCGATTTGTCTGTGTGCACCATATTGGAAAAGTGCTGGACAAGTATGGGGTAGAAACCATTTTCAGACCTACAAGGAAGATAAAAGAATATTTAAGATCTGCAAAAGATGTACGATATCCGTTGAATACACCAGGTGTATATAAAATTCCCTGCAGCTGTGGTTCAGTCTACATTGGAACTACTAAAAGAAGCGTCAATACTCGTCTGGTCGAACATAAAAGGAATTGCCGCTTGGGGCACACGAAGAAATCGGCCGTAGCGGAACATGTATACCAAGAAGGCAACCACGAAATTAAATTTAATGAGACTAGTGTCATCTCAAAAACTTCACACTATCATGCGCGCACATATAGAGAAGCAATCGAGATATATAAACATCGCAATAATTTTAACAGGAAAGAGGAAGCTGTTAAATTAGACAGAATTTGGACTTCTGCTTTACACCAGCGGAATGACAATCGATTCTTCTCTGCTAAGAATGTTGGCAATACCAGCCAGAGATAGTGTCGTAGCCGACATCACGTGATGTCTTGAGGTGCCCTCTACATCGCCTATATATACGGCGCTCCCTCAAGTTCTCATCGCAGTTCGCCACTCTACCTCTGAAGATGTCTTCCGCAGCCGAAGATGAACCGTTAGGGGAAAGTTTTATAAATCGACCACGGCTTATGAGCCCGGAAGTTTTAAATGAAGTTGACGCCGGCCGTGAAAGCTTACATTGTATGATCATTGCGAAACGCGTTCTCAAACTTGTACACGAAGATGACTCTTATTATGGAGACTCCAGTTTTAGAGCTTCAATCATAACCTACCCAATAGGTCTATCACGAAATGAGTTGTAGCAACATCGTTCTTGTTTATTAGCATCTTTTTTATTTGTATGTCCGACTGTAACAAAATTTTCATAGCTTATAGCCGCATATAGCGTAAGAGTACAGTAATCGTCTGTTTAATTGTACTTTTAAAATACGCATTTAATAGCGAAATACATCCGGCATCAGAGTGTCCCTGCCGCGGTGGAGTAGCCGAGCGGTCTTCAGGCGCCTCGCTGCGGAGCGCGTGGTTACCCGCCGTCGGAGGTTCGAGTCCTCCCTGGGGCATGGGTCTGTGTCTCGTCCTTAGGTTACTTTACCCCCCTCAGGCATGGATATTTGTGCCGTCCTAGTTCGTAAGTAGTTCATAAGTAGTTTGTAAGTTTAGGGACTGATGACCCCGTAGTTAAGTCCCGTAGACAGCTTACTCTGCCCATCAGATCATTTATAGAGATAGAAAATAATAGCGGTCCTATCACACTCCCCTGGGGCACGCCTGACGATACACTCGTCTCTGATGAACACTCGCCGTCGAGAACAACGTACTGCGTTCTATTACTTAGGAAGTCTTCCAGCCAGTCACGAATCTGTGAACCTATTCCATAAGCTCGTATCTTCGTTAGCAGTCTGCAGTGTGGCACCGCGTCGAACACCTTTTTGAAGACGAGAAAAACGCAATCCGCCTGTTGCCCTTCATCCATCCAGGAACTTCTCAATCCAATCACACAATTGGTCTGACAGGCCATATGCTCTTACTTTGTTCATTAATCGGCAGTGGGGCACCGTATCAAACACCTTGCGGAAGTCAAGTAACATGTCATCCACCTGACAACCCGTGTTGGGTGATACAGGCATCGTGTCTGGTCGGAAGGGACAGGGCCTCACAAGGCACCGGTGTGTTCGCAGAGAGCAGCCTCTAGACCGGCATGTCGTGCTGCTGCGACTGCGGGGAGGACACGAACCGGCCGGGGGTGGTGGTGTAACCGCCGCCCCAGCACCAGACGTATCTTAAGAGACGATTGATGAAAATGCGAGTTAGATATGTTGGTGACTTATTGGCTGGCACGACTGCGTGTGAGTGAAACCCTAGGGCAGTGGAATAGGGTAGGCAGTGGCTGCAGCAACTCCTTGTTGGTGGAGGGTGGTGTAAGCTTTCACCGGCGACAGTATCACAGTGCAGCTCCTCTGTCTGGTCACTCAACTGGGTGTCTGGTCGATAGGGACAGGGCCTCACAAGGCACCGGTGTGTTCGCAGAGAGCAGCCTCTAGACCGGCATGTCGTGCTGCTGCGACTGCGGAGAGGACACGAACCGGCCGGGGGTGGTGGTGCAACCGCCGCCCCAGCACCAGACGTATCTTAAGAGACGATTGATGAAAATGCGAGTTAGATATGTTGGTGACTTATTGGCTGGCACGACTGCGTGTGAGTGAAACCCTAGGGCAGTGGAATAGGGTAGGCAGTGGCTGCAGCAACTCCTTGTTGGTGGAGGGTGGTGTAAGCTTTCACCGGCGACAGTATCACAGTGCAGCTCCTCTGTCTGGTCACTCAACTGGGTGTCTGGTCGATAGGGACAGGGCCTCACAAGGCACTGGTGTGTTCGCAGAGAGCAGCCTCTAGACCGGCATGTCGTGCTGCTGCGACTGCGGAGAGGACACGAACCGGCCGGGGGTGGTGGTGCAACCGCCGCCCCAGCACCAGACGTATCTTAAGAGACGATTGATGAAAATGCGAGTTAGATATGTTGGTGACTTATTGGCTGGCACGACTGCGTGTGAGTGAAACCCTAGGGCAGTGGAATAGGGTAGGCAGTGGCTGCAGCAACTCCTTGTTGGTGGAGGGTGGTGTAAGCTTTCACCGGCGACAGTATCACAGTGCAGCTCCTCTGTCTGGTCACTCAACTGGGTGTCTGGTCGATAGGGACAGGGCCTCACAAGGCACTGGTGTGTTCGCAGAGAGCAGCCTCTAGACCGGCATGTCGTGCTGCTGCGACTGCGGGGAGGACACGAACCGGCCGGGGGTGGTGGTGTAACCGCCGCCCCAGCACCAGACGTATCTTAAGAGACGATTGATGAAAATGCGAGTTAGATATGTTGGTGACTTATTGGCTGGCACGACTGCGTGTGAGTGAAACCCTAGGGCAGTGGAATAGGGTAGGCAGTGGCTGCAGCAACTCCTTGTTGGTGGAGGGTGGTGTAAGCTTTCACCGGCGACAGTATCACAGTGCAGCTCCTCTGTCTGGTCACTCAACTGGGTGTCTGGTCGATAGGGACAGGGCCTCACAAGGCACTGGTGTGTTCGCAGAGAGCAGCCTCTAGACCGGCATGTCGTGCTGCTGCGACTGCGGAGAGGACACGAACCGGCCGGGGGTGGTGGTGCAACCGCCGCCCCAGCACCAGACGTATCTTAAGAGACGATTGATGAAAATGCGGGTTAGATATGTCGATGACTTATTGGCTGGCACGACTGTGTGTCAGTGAAACCCGAGGGCAGTGGAATAGGGTAGGCAGTGGCTGCAGCAACTCCTTGTTGGTGGAGGGTGGTGTAAGCTTTCACCGGCGACAGTATCACAGTGCAGCTCCTCTGTCTGGTCACTCAACTGGGTGTCTGGTTGTCAGGGACAGGGCCTCACAAGGCACTGGTGTGTTCGCAGAGAGCAGCCTCTAGACCGGCATGTCGTGCTGCTGCGACTGCGGAGAGGACACGAACCGGCCGGGGGTGGTGGTGCAACCGCCGCCCCAGCACCAGACGGGCGCGTGGGCAGCACCCCCCGTGGTGCCCAACAGCGGCTCCCACCAGTACGACTCCGGCGGGTGGGCACCACCTCCCGTGCCGGTGGCCATGCCGATGCCGATGATGCCCAGCGAGGCACCGCCGCCCTTCCCGGCAGCCCCCGTCGTTGACGTGCAGCCAACCCCGTGCCCGCTGCCTACCCTCCCAGATCCTCAACCTGCGCCCGCCGTCTACCCGTCCGTGCCCTTCGATGACGACCCCAACTCCAGTTCGGACGACTCCGACTCCGGTTCGTACCGCCTAGCTGCCATCTAGCACCGTGTGCCTCCTTGTTTCACTAACCGGCCTACTAATAGCCTTGTTTACTGACATACACTCTGGTACTCTGCCTCCATATCGTGTTTCTTTCACTAACCTTTTTATAGCTGGTCGCCGGTGGTGGAGTAGCCGAGCAGTCTAAAGCGTCTCGCTGCGGGGCTTGCGGTTGCTCGCCGTGGAGGTTCGAGTCCTCCCTGGGGCATGGGTGTGTGTGTTGTCCTTAGGTTAGTTTACTTAGGTTTAAGTAGTTTGTAAGCTATGGACTGATGACCACGCAGTTTGGTCCGATAGATTTACAAACATTTGAATATTTGATTTTATAGCTGGTCAAACGCCTATATTTTGTCTACTAACACCTCCCACCTCTCCACAACTGAGCAGTCAAACTGCATAATTTATCCTGTAATCTATTGGAACTATGAGCGAAACCTTAGGACAGTGGATTAGGGTAAGCTTTTACTGTATGGCTGCATCAACTCCTCCTTGATGGTGGATGGTGGTGGAAGATTTCACCGGCGACAGCATCACACTGCACCCTCTCTACCTGGTCATTCAACTGGGTGACGTCTGGTTGGAAGGAACAGAGCTTCACCAGGCACTGGTGTGTTTCCAGAGAGGAGCCTCTAGACAGACATGTCATGCTGCTGTGACTGCGAAGAGTAATGTAGAGAGGACGAGGTCAAAGCATCCAAATTACGAGGGTTGTAAGATCCAGTTTCACAAACTGAGCAAAAGTTGGTAGAGTGATAAGTGTCAGTTGTTGCCCTTGAGGTTCAAAAAGTGACCGACAGGGGCAGAGTGAAGGTAGCAGTGTCCACAACAATCTAGCCACCCCAGTGTCAACCCACTCTGTGTCTGAGCAGCAATTTGTGATGCGGTTCTTGTGCAGTGAAAGTGAAACCAATCAGTGTGGCGATTGTCACTGCAGCAAGAGAACTACTATTATAGGAAGATTAACATCGATAGAACTACTGTTGAGGATGTCCCAGGACCAAAACCGCCTCATAGTGAGGGACGACAACATAGTGTTGTTGGACGAGCTGTAACTCAGAACAAAATGGGCACAACGTTGGTGATTTAGTACTGGTTCAGTACACAGTCCTCATACTTCACGAAGGAAACGTGCCTGCGGGCTCAAAGGATGGGAAAAACCTTCCAAATTAAGTGACTGAACCTGCACCTCGGGGTCTCCCAGGTACTGCCCTTCAGTAAGTTTTCTGCAAGATGGGTGTCATGCCAGTTCACTGCCGAGCTGAAAGACTGTAAGAGAGATAGGTGTCAGCAGTTGTGCTTGTGATTCACACAGTGATTTACAGGGGGTAGAGTGATGCTACGACACAGGTTTCCACCCCGTTGTCAACCCACACGGCGACTGAGCACCAATGTGTGATGCAGTTCTTGTGTCGTGAAGATGCCACACCAATCAGTGTGGTGATTTTTGTCATTGCAGGAAGAGAACGACTGGATGGGAAGTTTAGCAGCTATATAACTATTGATGAGGATGTCCCAGGACGAAAATCATCACATAGTGAGGGATGACAACATAGTGTTATTGGACGAGCTGTAACTCAGAACAAAATGGCCACAACGTTGGTGATTTAGTACTAGTTCAGTACACAGTTCTCATACTTCACGAAGGAAATGTGCCTGTAGGCGCAAAGGATAGGGATAACCTTCCCAATTAAGTGACTAAACCTGTCCTCGGGTCTCCCAGGTAAGTTGTCTGCAAGATGGGTGTAATGCCAGTTCACTGCCGAGCTGAAAGACTGTAAGAGAGATAGATGTCAGTAGTTGTCCTTGTGATTCTCAAAGTGATTTATAGGGGCAGAGTGATGCTAAGACACAGGTTTCCACCCTGTTGTCAACCAGCACGGTGACTGAGCAGCAATGTGTGAACCAGTACTTGTGCAGTGAAGATACCACACCTATCAGTGTGATGATTCTTGTCATTGCAGGAAGAGAACGACTAGATAGGAAGTTTAGCAGCTATATTACTATTGTTGAGAATGTCGGACCAAAACCGCCTCATAGCGAGGGAGGACAACATAGTGTTACTGGACGAGCTATAACTCAGAACAAAATGACCACAATGTTGGTGATTTAGTAATGGTTCAGTACACAGTTCTCATACTTCACGAAGGAAACGTGCCTGTGGGCGCAAAAGATAGGGAAAACCTTCCCGATTAAGTGACTGAACCTGCACCTCAGGGTCTCCCAGGAAATGCACTTCAGTAAGTTGTCTGCTAGATGGGTGTCATACCAGTTCACTTCCGAGCTGAAAGACTGTCACGTCAATACCTGTGAAGAACGTTTCCATCATTGCGACATTGAGAGTGATGTGTATCCACCTTTGTAGCTCAATGGAAAGCATCGCTCTCTACCACACAGTAGGCGGACTAGGTGTTATGCATCCATCGTTGTCATTTTCCTCATATCCGGCACAAAAGTCACCAATGTTTCAGGTATGACCCCCTGGCCAAATATCCCAAGTGATTATTTCACCTTTTCTAGTGACTTTCATCTGTTAAAAGAAGCAATTGGCGGTAGAACTGATGAAGAGATGTGAAAACCATGATGCATGAGTGGCTACACCCATGAACACGAGAATTCTGACATCAAAATACCTAAGCACTTCAAACAGTCTAGATTCAACGTCATGGAGACTATGTCAAACGAAAAATTATACAGAAGTTTTCAGCTAATTGGTACAATTAAAACGATGTAGTGCTTTTAAGCCCTTAGCTTGACTCACCCTTCTCTGTAGTGCCCACCACCCTCCTGGCCAAATAAGGTCCAATCACAACAGACTAACCAGTCCATCATCTGCCAGTGGAGTCAGATGGATCCTATGTGGCATGGTGAGCGTCCACACACCACTCTTTGAGCCACAGATCTGGCTATGCTACTGCTGGTTCAAGTAATTCCTCAGTTGAACACACCACTATAAGTCCCTTCCATTACAGTCCTCCTATGAAATCCACCAGAAGTTCAACTCAGATCCCCCATATAGCAGACAGGCATATTATGTTGGCCCCTCAGCTACAGAGTGGGATATAAAGTAAGTCCTCATCTTCAGTTCCATTATCATCTTAATTATCATCATCTTCATCTTTTCCATCATGATCAATTCTACATCTACATGGGATACTCTGCAAATCACGTTTAAGTGCCTGGCAGAGGTTCATTCGACAACAATTATACTATTTATCTCCCATTCAATTCTCGAATAGCGCGCGGGAAGAAGGAACACCTAAATCTCTCTGTTCGAGCTCTGATTTCTCGTATTTTATTCTGATGATCATTTCTACCTATGTAAGTGGGAGTCAACAATATATTTTCGCATTCGGAGGAGAATGTTGGCGATTGGAGTTTCGTAAGTAGCCCACGCCGCAGCGATAAGGGCCGTTGTTTTAATGATTCCCATCCCAGATCCTGTATCATTTCTGTAACGCTGTCTCCCCTGTATCGTGACAATACGAAACGAGCTGCCCTTCTTTGGACTCTTTCGATGTCCTCCGACAAACCCACCTAATAAGGGGGCAACAATACTCCAAAAATGGACGGACAAGCGTAGTGTATGCAGTTTCTTTTGTAGTTCTGTTGCATGTTTTAAGGGTTCTGCCAATAAAACGCAATCTCTGGTTCGCCTTTCCCACGATATTATCTACGTGTTCTTTCCAATTTAAGTCTGAAGTAATAGTAATTCCTAGGTATTTTGTGGATTTTACGGCCTTCACTTTTGACTGATTTATCTTGTAAATAAAGTTTAACGGATTTCTTTTCGTACTCATGTGGACGACTTCACACTTCTCATTATTTAGAGTCAATTGCCAATTTTTACACCATACTGATATCTTATTCAGATCGTTCTTCATAAAGAGCTAGTTGTGTTTCGCATGATCGATATTTTCTAAATCCTTGTTGACCTGGGGTCAATAGATCTTTCTGTTCGAGATAATTCATAATATTTGAATACAGGATATGTCCCAAAACCCTGCTGCAAATTGACGGCAGTGAAATAGACCTGTAGTTTAGTGGGTCACTCCTACTGCCTTTCGTGAATATAGGTGTGACCTGTGCAACTTTCCAATCTTTTGGTACAGATCCTTCTATGAGAGAGCGGTTGTATATGACTGTTAAGTAAGGAGCTATCGCTTCAGCATAATCAGATAGAAATCTAATGGGTATACAATCCGGACCAGAAGACTTGTTCTTGTTAAGTGATTTTAGTTGCTGCACTACTCCAATGATATCTACTTCTACGTTACTCATTATGGCATCCCGTTCGTAATTCGAAATCTGGAATATTGGTTTCGTCTTCTTTGGTGAATGAGTTTGTAAAAGCTATGTTTAGTAACTCTGATTTAGTAGCGCTGTCATCGGCAGGCTCGCCATTACTATCACATAGTGAAGGTATTGTTTGTGATTAATTCAGATTATGCCTTTTAGTGTTCAGACTGGGGCACAGTCCCCCTCATGCAACTCCTCCACAATTATTAATTCAACACTAACACTGGTGCCTGGTTTGATGTTATACCTTTTACTTCAAAATCATTCCTGGCCGAATGTAAGTAATTTCTCCTCGGTCTACCTCGACTCCTCTTACCCTCCGCTGCAGAACCCATGAGTCTCTTAGGTAACCTTGTTTCTCCCATGTGTGTAACATGACCCCACCATCTCAGTCTGTTTTCTCCAACTGCTTCATCTATTTTCTTTTCAAAATAGGGCCTGCAGCATTGAGTATTTCATAATATGGCATTTTTTTTAAATTAATACTTTCCGTATAATGCTGCTAAATAGTTGTATTAATCCACTACAGCTGTTTCGCACAGTATGATATTGTAAAGTGGTATTTTATTTTCTTTAGCTACACATAGCATTTGTACCTCTAACTGATGTTATGTGGGTGCAGTTACAGAAAGTCGTTTATGTAATTTTCCATTTGACAGATGTTATGCGTTTACAAAGATGTTATATTATATTGATAACTAGCTTAAACACGGCGGCATCGCTCGAGTGTTGGTTCATTATGATAGATAAGCTATCTTTCAGTAGTGTGCTATGAGACTGGTTTTGAAGGATTAAACACAATACCTTCTTTAGAAACAAACTGAAAACTATTCCTATCAGGTTGCAGAAGTCTATGCAATTATCGTTTATCAGAAAAGTAAGCAGTGTAGAACAAATCACACGTAAAAATGCACTCGTTTCGAACAATCCAATTGCGAAATTAAACACTACTGATTGTAATAATGTCACAGATCGATCACTTGATGTAATGCGCGAAATGTCAAATCGATTCTTTTAAAGAGATGTATTAAAATAAATTTCTTTTTTTTTAGTGTTTTTTTTTTTATTTTTATTTTTTTTTATTATTTCCTTATTCGTTAATTTATCCTTACAGAGGAAGAGCTGAAGACATTGTAGCACGCATAGACCAAAGATATGGTCTGTGGCATCACGTTTCGCTATAGAGTCGCAAACGTCATCGCTGGCCTTCAGTTCGAATTTTTTTATGATTTGACGACTTTCAACCACCAAATCTTCCACCCCCTTATAGCTATCGGCATGGAACTGCTATGGTGTACAACGGGAGACTTCAGACAACAATTACACACAGACCATTCGATTGAGTTCTGTAGTTTTCGCTGCAGAGCGAAATATAACACACACACACACACACACACACACACACACACACACACACACACACACACACGTAGAATTTTATATACACCGATAACTTTCCATCCCAATATACTCCACCCTTTTAACATTATAAACCCTCAAGCGACCAATAAAACCATTTTCAAAGAGTAATTATTGTTCCGCATTTCGCGTTATATTCTTCAAATTACTAAATATCTATCGGATCGCTATAAAACCGTGCCTGAAACCTTCCTCAGGTATAAATTAGTAAATGTACAGATATTTAAGTCTCTGCGTCTTGTCGTTCGGACGTGATAAGCGTACACCGAACAGACATTCACATTAATATATATATAGATAAATAGCTATCCGATCACCATAAAACCGTGCCTAAAGCCTTCCCCGGGTAGACATTAGTAACTGTACAAATTTTTAGCTCTTTATGTCTTGTGGTTCAGACGTGATAAACGTACACCGAACAGACATTCACATTTATAGATATAAATATAAATGATTTATCTGTGATGGTCGTTCCCAGTTTTTGTTTAAATTTTTCTTCGTTATGGATACCGTCCTGCCATTGTTCCCGTCTATTAGTACTGGCAATCATCCTTACTACTTTCATCTCCCTAACCTGAACCAAATAATTACATAGATGGAATTAGAAATGATGAAATAATGTAGCAGGTAAAACAAAAATGAGTGGCAATTCCCGACATTGGCTAACATGATGGCGTCTAAAATAAATTGAAAGGACCTTTTAGATACAGTAATTGTTCGAAAATGTGTTTAAAAATGTTTGTAAAAGTAACTATCACACTCTCTCAAATATCCATATAAATAGACAAATAACACACAGACACTCAAATATCCATTACGCACACAAACACCTGTAATCCTGCATACTTTAGACGCGAAGTGATATAAAATATAGTACGGACTTGCCGCCGGCATACAATGACTATACAAGCTCACTGCTTTCCGATATTGTACATTTATTTGTAAACTTTTAAACTTAATACGTATTTCACTACAAAAGAATTCAAATATAAATTCAGAAACCCTGAGACGGTTCTTCGTCTCGAACATGTCGGAGACAAAGATAAAGGTGAAGCAATGAATTAAAATTTTTGATGCGGCTGGGAATCGAACCCAGACCTCCATGCTTACTAGGCTGACGTCTTACCGTTAAACGACCGCATCACTAGCGATTAAGGCGCCTCGGAATAGTCTAAGCACGACTTCCCTCCACGTCACAAACTTCTAATTCAGCTTCTGTGTTCCGTAGAACATTGCCACTACTGCCATGGCTCTCCATGCAGCAGAATAGCACCTCGTCAATAAACATATTGGAAGATTGCTGTTAGGGTGATATAAATTATCACGTATATATCAATTATATTCACATATAAAAATTATATCGACATAGAAAGAACAGAAATTACACTAGTTCACAAACCGATAGAAGGTTGGTGCGGTGGTTAACGTATGGACTCGCTTTGTGAAGACGATTAAAATCAACTTTTGAGTTAGATTTTCCTTGATTTTCTTAAATTGTTACAGATAAGTGCCTAAATGTCTCCTTTGAAGAGGCATAGACGAGTTTCTTCTCTATACTTGAGCCAATCCGAACATTGTCTCTGTATTCTTCTCTAAACTTGAGCCAATCCGAACATTGTCTCTGTAACAACCTTGATATCGATGGAGAGTAAAACCCAAATCTTTCTTCATTTTTTGAGTTCACATAATATGACTGGGGAATCGTGGTATTGTTAGTACTTGCACAAAGGTTAGGCAGGATGATTATTATTTAGCTGTCCACTGTCGAAAGCTTTGAACTATACACAGCCGGCCGCGGTGGCCGAGGGGACTGAGGCGCTCCAGTCACGGTCTGCACGGCCACTACGGTCGGGGGTTCGAAACCCCCCTCGGGCATGGATATTTGTGCCGTCCTTAGTCTTAGTTAGTTCATAAGTAGTTTTTAAGTTTAGGGACTGATGACCCCGTAGTTAAGTCCCATAGACTCTACAAACATTTGATTTTTTGAACTATACACAGACGGTGATTGGGTGATGCAATTCATACATCCGTGTCTATCCCACCAAATTTTATACCTGGACTCTCCTCCACTTGTATGAATTACCCGTTTTATTCTTTGGCACCATTATGCTTTTATACATGATGTAGGGGGATGGAGAAGATGACGCTTTGTATCACCTCTCAGTATGTGTATATGCTATGTGCTCTAGTGCTATTGGTTATATATATCAATTGTACAGGCGTTTACGATGTTGAGCACCCTAAAGTCACAACGACAACCAATCCATCATGCAAACAATGAATATATATCCCTCAACGACAGAAAAGTTCCTGCTTTAGCCCCACACGGCATAGATGATATGTGTAATAAAGATGCAGGTAAATATATATAATGTGTGTGTGTGAGAGAGAGAGAGAGAGATAGACAGAGAGGAGGGGTTATGTATTTGTATATATGTGTGTCCATTAATATATACAGGTACTTCCATATGTATGTGTGTTTTTATATGTGTATATTCGTATATTCGTATATGTGTGTGTGTTTGTGTGTGTATGTACTTAGATGTATGTCTATACATTTTACACTACTGGCCACTAAAATTACTATGCCAAGTATAAATACAGATGATAAATGGGTATTCATTGGACAAATATATTATACTAGAACTGACTTGTGATTACATTTTCAATCAATTTGCGTGCATAGATCCTGAGAAATTAGTACCCAGAACAACCACCTCTGGCCGTAATAACGGCCTTGATACGCCTGGGCATTGAGTCAAACAGAGCTTGGATGGCGTGTACAGGTACAGATGCCCATGCAGCTTCAACACGATACCACAGTTCATCAAGAGTAGTGGCTGGCGTATTGTGACGAGCCAGTTGCTCGGCCACCATTGACCAGACGTTTTCAGTTGGTGAGAGATCTAGAGAATGTGCTGGCCAGGGCAGCAGTCGAACATTTTCCGTATGCAGAAAGGCCCGTACAGGACCTGCAACATGCGGTCGTGCATTATCCTGCTGAAATGTAGGGTTTCGCAGCGATCGAATGAAGGGTAGAGCCACGGGTCGCAACACATTTGAAATGTAACGGCCACTGTTCAAAGTGCCGTCGATGCGAACAAGAGGTGACCGAGACGTGTAACCAATGGCCCCCCATACCATCACGCGGGTGGTACGCCAGTATGGCGATGACGAATACACGCTTCCAATGTGCGTTCAGCGCGATGTCGGCAAACACGGATGCGGCCATCGTGATGCCGTAAACAGAACCTGGGTTCATCCGAAAAATGACGTTTTGCCATTCGTGCACCCAGGTTCGTCATTGCGTACACCATCGCAGGCGCTCCTGTCTGTGATGCAGCGTCAAGGGTAACCGCAGCCACGGTATCCGAGCTGATAGTCCATGCTGCTGCAAACGTCGAACAGTTCGTGCAGATGGTTGTTGTCTTGCAAACGTCCCCATCTGTTGACTCAAGGATCGAGGCGTGGTTGCACGATCCGTTAGAGCCATGCGGATAAGACGCCTGTCATCTCGACTGCTAGTGATACGAGGCCGTTGAGATCCAGCACGGCGTTCCGTATTGCCCTCCTGAACCCACCGATTCCATATTCTGCTAAGGGTCACTGGATCGCGAGCAACGCGAGCAGCAATGTCGCGATACGATAAACCGCAATCGCGATAGGGTACAATCCGACCTTTATCAAAGTCGGAAACGTGATGGTACGCATTTCTCCTTCTTACACGAGGCATCACAACAACTTTTCACCAGGCAACGCCGGTCAACTGCTGTTTGTGTATGAGAAATCGGTTGGAAACTTTCCTCGTGTCAGCACGTAGTAGGTGTCGTCACCGGTGTCAGCCTTGTGTGAATGCTCTTGAAAAGCTAATCATTTGCATATCACAGCGTCTTCTTCCTGTCCGTTTAATCTGTCGTTTGTAGCATATCTTCGTGGTGTAGCAGTTTTAATGGCCAGGACTGTAGTTACTTGGTTTCCTATTTCACTCTCATACAGAATAAGAGAAGAAACGAATGCTTGTATCAGTACAAGCACGAATCTCTCTGAGCTCTTTTATGTGGTCTTTACCGAAATGTAAGTTGGCGGCAGTAGAATCGTTCTACTGTCCGCTTCAAATTCCGGTCATCTAAATAGCTGCAACAGTGTTTCTAGAAAATGTCGCATTCCCTCCAGCGACACCTATATGAGTTCCCTAAGCATCTCAGTAACACTCGCGCATTGATCAAGCCCTTATTGGCTGGCGTGATATTTAATTTTATAATATATGTGACTTACGATTTAACGCTTACATGTTATTTTATCACGTACATGAGGCGTCTGTTCCGACAGTACAGACGTCACTTCTGATCCTGCAGTTGTTATTATTTAATATTCACAGAATATATGACATCAACTGCGATTGGGCAAAGCTGGAAATGTGTACCCAGCCGGGATTCGAACCCGGGTCTCCCGCTTCCTAGGCAGTTGCGCTGACCCCTACACCACTGGGGACACAGTGATCACCGCACCTGCAAGGACTACCTAAGCACGCCTCCCGTCAGATACAAATTCCCAGCTTCGCCCTGCCCACACTACTCAAACTCGTAGTTATGAAACTAATTCCCGTAAGAGTAAGGGCTTCAAACTTGCCCACCCCTCCCCACTAACGATAGAATCATTGCTTGTCACCGGCATATTATATATATATATATACATGTGGCGCCTGTTTCGAAAGAACAGACGTCACTTCTGATCCTGCAGTTTATTATTTAATATTCACAGAATATATGACACCAACTACGGGTGCGGTGATCACTGTGTCCCCAGTGGTGTAGGGGTCAGCACAACTGCCTAGAAAGCAGGAGACCCGGGTTCGAATCCCGGCTGGGTACACATTTTCAGCTTTGCCCAATCGCAGTTGATGTCATATATTCTGTGAATATGTTACTTTATTAAGTGAGATGTACAGGGTGTCCAGAAAAGGGCTCCCTGATTTCAAAATTAAATATCTCGAAAACAAAGATCGATTGAGGAATGCAGTAAACGGTATGTTTATTGTGAAAGCTGTAACAAGTTTATTCAGCAGTTTGAAATAATAGTTACAAAAGCTGCTAACAGATGGCGCTGTACGCTGTACAGCTCATATCAGCACACGTAAGTGAAATGATCGTATGAAAACACTCTTTGCAAACAATCACATCACAATGTTTTCAAAATGTTCACCATTGGCACTACAGAGGTGGTGCAAACGAAGAATGAAATTCGCCATCACATTTCGTAGTGTCTCAACTGTAATGGATTCACATGCCACAGAGATCGCCGATTCAAGCTCGTACAGCGTGGCGGGATGCTTCGGGTAGATCATGTCTTTCACTGTGCCCCACAAAAAAAAAAAAAAAAAAAAAAAAAAAAAAAAAAAAAAAAAACACGTCACAGGGAGTCAAATCCGGCGAATATGGAGGCCAATCCATGCCTGCACCAGTAAATTAGGGATCTTCCAAAGCAATGACTCGATTCCCGAAGTATTCCTCAAGAAAGCGAAACACTTGTTCGGTCCGATGTGGTCGGGGTCCATCTTGCATAAACCATTTTGTACCTGGTCGATCCTCTAACGTTTGCTGCGTGGCGACAAATTGTTCCAAAATTGCAACGTAACGAGCACCAGTGACCGTTTCTCGAATGAAAAAAGGGCCAATAATGCCTCTGCTGCATACTGCAGCCCACACAGTAACTTTAGGAGAATACAGGGGTTTCGCTTCACACCAGTATGGCTTTTCGGAACCCCAAAATCGCCAGTTCTGCTTATTCACGTATCCATTCAGGTGGAAGTGTGCTTCATCTGTAAACCAGATGCAGCCAATATCAAATCCTTCACTATCAATCATTGTGAGCATCTGATTAGCAAAGGTAACCCTTTGTTGCACAGCTCGTATGGGTATGGCCTGGTGCGTTTGAATTTTGAATGGAAACATGTGTAAGCTCTTTCTCAGTATTTTTTGCGTGCTGGAACGCTTCAAACCAGTCTCAGAAGCAATTCTACGGACGGATGACATTGGATTTCGCTGAATAATTCCAGAAACTGTGGCGATATTTTGAGGCGGTTTGCTTGCGGCCAACATGCCCCACTAGATCATCAGTTACGCTGCCTGTTCGTTGAAATTTTGCGAAGAGCGAATGGTTTTCGCATCGGGTCCTTTTGTAAAATTAAATCGAGCTTGAAAACTTGGCCTTGTTGCCGTAGGACTCTCTTCTAACCTGTGGTACTCTAGCACAAGAAAAACGCGCTGTTCAATGGAGTACACGGTTTTAATCTCTTCCTTCGGTACGCTAACCTCCTTTCACGTTTCAATAGTGGAACTGATCGCTCTGGGCTTCGGATCACTATTTATACTAGGCATTGCGTGTGGCGATTACAGCGCCATCTGTTAGCAGCTTTTGTAACTATTATTTCAAACTGCTGTATAAACTTCTTACAGCTTTCACAATAAACATACAGTTTACTGCATTGCTCTATCGATCTTTGTTTTCGAGATATTTAATTTTGAAGTCAGGTACTCTTTTTCTGGACACCCTGTAAAGTACTGCTTCCATTCTGTACATCGAACTAATACTTACATTTTAATTAAAGACACTGTCTCTTAAATCATTTTGTAATTTATGTTAGAGGCAATTTGAGTAATTTCTGGTGCAAGCACCGTTAGTAGTTGCTGGAAGTAGATAAAATGTATTTTATCTTTGCGACTGAGAACTGTCTTGCTACCATTTGAAAAAAGAAAAAGATGATAATGTCTCGCTTTGTGTTAAGACAGAGCATGGGACAGAGCTTCAACCACATCATAACCAAGTGGACGCAGCAGGTAGGCGGAACAGGAGGGTACAAAGTCGGAGTTACTAGCGCACACGGAAGTTATACCGGAGCGTGTGCTCGTAAGCTATTGCCGGAGTATCCTGCTTCTATAATTTCCCCTGCCGTTTGCGCAGCTGCGAAGAAGGAAACTTCTCGAAACCCGACGTTACGACAGATGGCCTATCTCGAAACCGACGCACGACTTCAAGGAAGATTTACGATGGCTTGCGAAACGCCGTCACTTGATCCGCTAAATCCTTTCTTATCGGCTGCTCTAACACGAGAGCAGAGATATAATGGCGACGACAGCTCTTAAGTAATAGCGGGGCCGTACGTAACCTTTCTGAAAGTCCTGCTTCGTACCTTAAAAATTTTGGTGTGTCAGTTTTCCTCCTAACCACTAAAATTGTTACACGTACTCAACACGGGCAAGTCTGTAATTGTTCCAACACAGTGATGAATTGTAAAATATTAAATCCTAAGACGCCGCTTTTTAATAAATTATTTAAGACGACAGGCCTGTTTGGGCGTGAATGTCATAGTTAGGTTAACTGTAAAATGCATATGTGGGTAAACTATTTAATTAAACAGGATAATTGCAAATCTGGAATATACGCTTTATATATACATTGGTAGTGCTTCTTACCATTGTAAGATCGCTGTTCATCTGGTCTGTTTCGTTCTTATTTTACGGATGTAATGGAACTGTTTCGGTTGTAGTTCTTTATGTAGCTATATATAAACCTCGGGGAAGATCAATTTGGATTCAGGATGAACGTATTAATCCAAGAGGCAATACTCACTTTACGACTTATCTTAGATTGAGGAAAGGCAAACCTACATTTTTAGTTTTTGTAGATTTAGAGAAATCTTTTGACAATGTTGACTGGAGTACACTCATTCAAATTCTGAAGTCAGCAGGTGTAAAATACAGGGAAAGGAGAATTATTTACAACTTGTACAAAAGCCAGACCGCAGTTATTAGACTCGAAGGGCATGAAAGGGAAGCATCAGTTGGGAAGGGAGTGAGACAGGGTTGTAGCATTTCTCCGATGCTATTCAATTTGTACATCGAGCAGGCGGTGAAGGAAAGCAAGGAACAATTTGGAATAGGGATTAAAGTTCAGGGGGAAGAAATAAAAACATTGCGTTTCGCTGATGACATTGTAATTCTGTCAGAGACAGCAAAGGACCTGCAAGAGCAGTTGAATGGAATGGACAGTGTGTTGAAGAGAGCGTATAAAATGAACATTAACAAGAGCAAAACAAAAATAATGGAATGCGGTCTTAGAAGATCAGGCGATGCTGAAGGAATTAGATTAGGTAACGAAACAATGAAGGTGGTAGATGAGTTTTGTTACTTGGGTAGTAAAATAACATGTGATGGTCGCAGTACAGAGGATATAAAATGCAGAATGGCAATGGGAAGAAAATCATTTTTGAAAAAGAGAAACTTGCTAACATCGAATATTAATTTAAGTGTAAGGAAGTCTTTTCTGAAGGCATTTGTGTGGAGTGTTGCCTTGTACGGGAGTGAAACATGGACGATAAGCAGTGCGGACAGGAAGAGAATAGAGGCTTTTGAAATGTGGTGCTACAGAAGAATGCTGAAGATTAGGTGGGTAGATGGCATAACTAATGAAGAGGTACTGAACAGAATTGGTGAGAAAAGGAAGTTTTGGCATACCCGGACTAAAAGAAGAGATCGCTTGATAGGACACATTCTTAGACATCGGGGAATCGTAAATTTTGCATTGGAGGGAAGTGTGTGGGGTAAAAACCGCAGAGGGAGACCAAGAGACGCGTATAGTAAGCAGATTCAAGTGGATGTGGGTTGCCGTTCTTATGAGGACATGAAGAGGCTTGCTCAGAATAGAGTAGGGCGGAGAGCTGCATCAAACCAGTCTCCGGACTGAAGACCATAAGAACACATTGTATCCCAGGACACCGCTTTTTAATAAATTATTTAATACGACAGGCCTGTTTCGGCGTGAAAGCCATGGTTAGGTTAACTGTAAGATGCATATGTGGGTAAACTATTTAATTAAACAGGATAACTGCAACTCTGAAATATACGCTTTATACATACATTGGTAGCGCTTCTTACCCTTGTAAGATCGCTGTTTATCTAATCTCTTTGGTTCGTATTTAACAGATGTATGGGAACAGTTTCCGTTGTAGCTCTTTATGTAGCTATATACAGGGTGTTTCACTAAGTGTGTCTGCCTCTGAAACTTATAAAATAATAGGTGACGGCAAATTTTAATGCGGTAGGTCAACACAACAAATGTTACACTTTCTGCGGAGCTATGAACATAGTTTATTGTATCATTTTCCAAAGAGTTACTCCACAAAGATATAATTTTTTAAATGGAACAATAGTTATTTCTATCGTGTATTGGATTCGTTGAAACCAGCTGCGTCGAAATCAATTTAAAGTACATTCCTATCACTATTAGTTTCGTAGCTACAAGCCTTGAATGTTTAGGGGGCGGAGGCTACGACAGCGTAGCTGACTGGCTGGTGGTCATGACACAGTGGGCCGTGCCCCAGGGGATAGCCACTCAGCCAGTCAGCTACGCTATCGCAGCCTCCGCCCCCTAAACTTTGAAGGGTTGTAGCTCCCAAACTAACAGTGATAGGAATGTAGTTTAAATTGATTTGGACGCAGCTGGTTTCAACGAATCCAATGCACGATAGAAAAAAACTATTGTTCCATTTAAAAATTATATCTTTGTGCTGTAACTCTTTGGAAAATGATACACTAAACTATGTTCCTAGCTCCGCAGAAAGTGTAACATTTCTTGTGTTGCCCTACCACATTAAAGATTCCCATCACCTATTATTTTATAAGATACAGAGGCAAATAGACTTAGTGAAACACCCTGTATAAGCAATTCATACGTTGTAGATATTTGGCAGCCATTTTAACAGATATGTCAGCGATATTACGATCTTTCATGCAGTTATTTCTCCGCTATTCTCTAGACCAGTGTATTTCAACCTTTTCGAATATTCGACACCTTTCCAAGGAAAAGTACTCTGGTGAACCCCTTACGATCAAGAACCCTATCGGAACAAACTTATCTCAAAGGAAACGATTTTTATCTTCTTCCTTTTGCTTCAGCTTTCTTTTAAATTGTTGGACGAGGTTATATATATTTCTGGAACTGGTAAACATATTCTATTCAACATGGTTTCCGACAGAAAAATAAATTTTGTGAACGAGTATTTCGCATTTCAGGAAAGACTCAGACGCGAATTATGCTCATTGACAAAGGTCCCACTGTACAGACAATTTGTACAGAAGTCTGGGTGATAAAAAAAATCAGTAAAAATTTGAAAACTAAATAAAGCACGGAATAATGTAGGTAGAGAGGTAAAAATTCACACACATGCTTGGAATGAGATGGGGTTTTATTAGAACAAAAAAATGTACTACAGATGGCGCTTCATCTCATCAGGAAAGCAATAATTAGCATAACAAATTAGGACGAAGCAAAGATGATGTTCTTTACAGGAAATGCTCAATATATTCACCATCATTCCTCAACAATAGCTGTAGTCGAGGAATAATGTCGTGAACAGCACTGTAAAGCAGTTACGATGAGGCACTGTCAGTTCCGATCGGAAAATTCACTTGAATGCCAGTCTTGTTCAAACAACTGTATTACAGCACCGGTGCATACACTGTTACTGAAACATACAACACGAGATTATTCGAGGGTAAAAGTTATGACCTAGAAGGGTTTTACTAGTGAGGGCTTGTCATCTGTTGCTAATCTTATTAACGTTTTTACTCCGTCATTTTTTTGGAAAATTTTATTATTTGGGTCCTAATAAAACCCCACGTCATTCCAAGCATGTGTGTCAATTTTTTACATCTCTATCTACACTATTCCGTGATTTATTAAGTTTTCAAATTTATTCTGGGTATTTGATCACCCGGTTGATATTTTTTTCGAATTTTTCTTAATTACTTACTGTATCAAATTCTTTTCCTGAAAACAGTTTGTCTTTGTTCTTATTCATCATTAACACATTGTATTAAACAATCTATGATCTAAAAAAAAAGGTAAAGCAGTCAACATTCCGAAGATTGGTTTGAACATCACATAGTGCTTTACTAGGCATGGTCCTGTTTGGAGGTGGTTTGCCGTTGCCTTCCTCCGACCTTCGAACTGACTTACCCAGCCAGTTATAGGGGGACCTACAGTTTAACGTGGGTTCCAAACCACGGTGCTACTCGGTATTTTTCACATGAGCGATACTGCCAGAGGTGAAAGAAGTGGAAAGTGACAGATAAAAATCCTAGGACGTGGTGGGGATCGAACCCGCGACCTTTGGATTAATATCGTGGCATTCTACCACTGTGCAACCGAGACGCACATCTATGATCTATTCCATTCATATTGAATACCGACTTCTTTATGCAGTATTCATCTATGATCTAAATGTTCAAATGTTTCTAATTCTGTCGGACCAAACTGCGTGGTCATCAGTCCGTAGCTTACAAGCTACTTAAACCTAGGTAAACTAACCTAAGGACAACACACACACACCCATGCCCCAGGGAGGACTCGAACCTCCACGGCGAGCAACCGCGCGCTCCGCAGCGAGACGCTTTAGACCGCTCGGCTACTCTACCGCGACCATCTATGATCTATTCAATTCATACTGAATATTGCACAAAGGACTCCGTAATTTTAAAATCAAATTAATTTCACTTAGGCATACGTGTTTTTTTTTACTGAACCCGTAGTTACTTCCTCCTATGACAGGAACTCACCAAGGAAATATTTCCAACCCCACTGGGGGTCGCGAAAAACACTGCTCTAAGAGCATATGTTGTCTTCGTTTACCATGATGGTAGACAAGTAGTTCTCCCTCGCCTGTTCTGAAGATGAGTTATTGCGTAAAGTTGGTACTCTAGTGCCGGCCACGGTGGCCGAGTGGACTGAGGCGCTCCAATCACGATCTGCACGGCCATTACGGTCGGGGATTCGAATCCCTCCTCAGGCATGGATATTTGTGTCGTCCTTAGTATTATCTAGTTCATAAGTAGTTCGTCCACTCCCATGAACCACAGACATTGCCGAGGTGGGGTGGCTTGCGTGCCTCAACGATACAGATAGCCGTACCGTAGGTGCAACCACAGCGGAGGGATATCTGTGGAGAGGCCAGACAAACGTGTGGTTCCTGAAGAGGGGCAGCAGCCTTTTCAGTAGTTACAGGGGCAACAGTCTGGATGATTGACTGAGCTGGCCTTGTAACATCAGCTAATGTGGCTTTGCCACACAGCTACTGCGAACGGCTGAAAGCAAGGGGAAACTACAGCCGTTACCTTTCCCGAGGACATACAGCTCTACTGTATGAACATATGATGATGGCATCCTCTCGGGTAAAATATTCCGGAGGTAAAATAGTCCCCCATTCGGATCTCCGGGCGGGGACTACTCAGGAGGATGTGATCATCAGGAAAGACAATACTGGCATTCTACGGGTCGGAGCGTGGAATGTTAGATCCCTTAATCGAGTAGGAAAATTAGAAAATTTAAAAAGGGAAATGGATAGGTTGAAGTTAGATATAGTGGGGATTAGTGAAGTTCGGTGGCAGGATGAACAGGATTTCTGGTCAGGTGAGTACAGGATTATAAATACAAAATCAATTGGGGGTATCACAGGAGTAGGATTGATAATGAATAAGAAAATAGGAATACAGGTAAACTACTATGTCCAGCAAAGTGATCGCATTATCATTGTCAAGATAGATACGAAGCCAACACCGACAACAGTAGTACAGGTTTATATGCCAACTAGCTCTGCCGACGATGAAGAAATCGAAGAAATATATGAGGAGCTAAAGGAAATTATTCAGACAATTAAGGGAGAGGAAAACTTAATTGTTATGGGAGACTGGAATTCGGTAGTAGGACAAGGAAGGGAAGGGAAGATAGTAGGTGAATATGGTCTGGGCAAAAGGAATGAAAGAGGAAGCCGCCTAGTAGAATTTTGCACCGAACATAATTTAGTTATAACAAACACCTGGTTCAAGAATCACAAAAGAAGGTTGTATACGTGGAAGAGACCAGGAGACACCGGAAGATATCAGATAGATTTTATAATGGTAAGACATAGATTTCGGAACCAGGTTCTACAGTGTAAGACATACCCAGGGGCAGATATAAACTCTGACCATAACTTGTTGGTTATGAACTGTAGGCTGAAACTAAAGAAACTACAGAAAGGTAGGAAAATAAGGAGATGGGACCTGGATAAATTGAAGGAACCTGAGGTTCTTAAGAATTTCAGAGGGAGCTTTAGGCAACAATTGACAGAAACAGGGGAAAATAAAACAGTAGAGGAGGAATGGGTAAAATTGAGAGATGAAATAGTGAAGGTAGCAGAGGACAAAATAGGTAGGAAGGAAAGACCTACAAAAAACCCTTGGATATCACAGGAAATACTAAATTTAATCGATGAAAGGAGAAAATATAAAAATGCAGTAAATGAAACAGGCAAAATGGAGTACAGAGGACTAAGAAATGAGATTGACAGGAAATGCAAAATGGCTAAGCAGGAGTGGCTAGAAGGCAAATGCAAGGATGTAGAAGAATGTATAAATAGGGGAAAAATAGATACAGCCTACAGGAAAATAAAAGAAACATTTGGAGATAAGAAAAACAGCTCTATGAATATTAAGGACACTAATGGAAAACCAGTTCTCAGCAAGGAAGGGAAAGCTGAAAGGTGGAAAGAGTACATAGAGCACCTCTACAAAGGAAATGAACTTCGAGACAATATTGTAGGAAGGGAAGAAGGTGTAGATGAAGCTGAAATAGGAGATACTGTACTGAGAGAAGAATTTGACAGAGCCCTGAAAGACCTAAGTCGAAACAAGGCCCCTGTAGTAGATGATATTCCCTCAGAGCTACTGAAGTCTCTGGGAGAACCAGCCATGACAAAATTGTTTCACCTAGTATGTAAGATGTATGAGACAAGTAAAGTACCCTCAGACTTTAAGAAAAATGTTATAATCCCCATCCCTAAAAAAGCACGTGCAGACAGGTGTGAAAACTACAGAACCATCAGTTTAATAAGTCATGGTTGCAAAATATTAACGCGAATTATATACAGAAGGATGGAAAAACTGGTAGAAACCGACCTCGGAGAAGATCAGTTTGGGTTCAGGAGAAATGTAGGAACTCGGGAGGCAATACTCACTTTACGGCTTATCCTAGAAGATAGATTAAGAAAAAGCAAACCTACATTTCTAGCTTTTGTAGATTTGGAGAAGGCTTTTGACAATGTTGATTGGAATGAACTCTTTCAAGTTCTGAAGTAAGCAGGAGTAAAATATAGGGAAAGGAGAGTTATTTACAACTTGTACAAAAGCCAGACCGCAGTTATTAGACTCGAGGGGCATGAAAGGGAAGCATCAGTTGGGAGGGGAGTAAGACAGGGCTGTAGCCTTTCTCCAATGTTGTTCAATTTGTATATTGAGCACGCTATAAAGGAAAGCAAGGAGAAATTTGGTGAAGGAATTAGAGTTCAGGGTGAAGAATTAAAAACATTGCGTTTTGCCGACGATATAGTAATTCTGTCAGATACAGCAGGGGACCTGGAAGAGCAATTGAACGGAATGGACAGTGTGCTGAGAGGTGCATATAAGATGAACATTAACAAGAGCAAAACTAGGGTAATGGAGTGCAGTGTAAGAAAATCAGGTGATGCTCAAGGAATTAGATTGGGAAACGAAGCAATAAAAGAGGTAGATGAGTTTTGTTACTTGGGCAGTAAAATAACAAATGATGGTCGCAGTACAGAGGATATAAAATGCAGAATGGCAATGGGTAGAAAAGCGTTCTTGAAAAAGAGAAATTTGTTAACAGCGAATATTGATTTAAACCTAAGGAAATCCTTTCTGAAGGCATTTGTATGGAGTGTTGCCTTGTATGGGAGTGAGACATGGACGATAAACAGTGCGGACAGGAAGAGAATTGAGGCTTTTGAAATATGGTGCTACAGAAGAATGCTGAAGATTAGGTGGGTGGATCGCGTAACTAATGAGGTGGTACTGAACAGAATTGGGGAGAAAAGAAATTTCTGGCATACCTCGACTAAAAGAAGGGATAGATTGGTAGGACACATTCTTAGACATCAAGGAATTGTGAATTTAGCGTTGGAGGGAAGTGTATGGGGAAAAAATCGCAGGGGAAGACCAAGAGATGGATACAGTAAGCAGATTCAGACAGATGTAGGTTGCCATTCTTATGTGGAGTTGAAGAGGCTTGCTCAGGATAGGATATTGTGGAGAGCTGCATCAAACCAGTCTCCGGACTGAAGACCACAACAACAACAAGTAGTTCGTAAGTTTAGGGTCTGATGACCCCGTAGTTAAGTCCCATAAGCTATACGAACATTTCTGCCGTTCTGCGCACCCCCCTCTAGACTTGAGCATAATAGTTCGCGATCTGGAGCGCTCACTTTAGTTCGCGGCTCTGCCGCGAACTAGTTCGTTCTTTTAGTTCCTCCTCTCCCAGTGACAGCTGAGCGGCATGGTCTGCGCATGCAGGTGGAGGCAGAAGTTCCCCCACCTAGCTGCTTCATGCGCTTGCTGCTTGAGCCGCTAAGTTTAGATTTATGGCTATATCTTGGCGTTATGAAATTTATTAGTCAGATATTGCAGATTGCAGCATACTTTAAAGCAGAAATGTTGTAGCACTCAACTATGTAATCTAGCAGGCAGACGCTAACCTCGAAATGACTCTCATCATGAGAAGGCAAACACGCGATTTTTAATTCTGTTCGCGACCTATCGCGCATATAGTTCGTGACCTATCGCGCATGTATTAGTTCGCGTCCGGTAGCTCTCCTTTTAGTTCGCAGCTCGGCCGCGAAGTAGGTCGCTCTTTTTAGTTCGTCCGGTCGTTTTGGCTTTTGCTACCGCTACTAAAACTACAGCTGAGCTGCATCTCAGCTCGAAATGACGGCAACTGGCAGAAGGAAATCACGCGATTCTGCGCGCTCTCGCGTCCTCTCGCTGTTACCTGTCAGTCTTCAGATAAGGACCGGACGAACTAAGAGGCGAGGGATCTGTGAACTAGTTAGCGTAGTTCGCCTGTGGGAGCGCTCTTCCGAACTAGTTCGTTCGCGAACTACACAAGACTACCCCCCTCCACTACCCCAATGTCAGCCAGTAGCGTTCACTCTGTAGACCGCGTGGCTAGCCGGGAGTTGCGTAATGTTTCTCCCGCAGGCTCCACTGCTGTCGCTCAGCCGTAGCTCCTCCCCTCCCCTCCTCCCCTCCCCTCCCCTCCCCTCCACGCTTCCCCTATCGCTCCCCTATCGCTCTGCCCCTATGCGCCTTCCTACATGACGCTGACTATAGTAGCCGAGTGAACAATCGGTGAAAGTTGCAACTAGCAAAACTCGGTCAACCCCATTTGATCCCGGGAAGTGGCGAAGCTGTCAGAGTACACTTATGGGCTATACTGTATCCATCTGTCTCACATGTCGTCAGACACGGCCTACAAGGCTGGCTGGACGGCAAAACTTCAAATGTTTGACTTCTTAAATGAGTGAGGACTCTAACGTCGGACGGGAGTTACCGCACATAGTGTAGCACGCTGCTGCAGACCTCACGGCCATCCCCACTTGATCTCAACAGCTGGTGGTTCATATTTTGTGGACTCTGAAAACGTCATTCAGCCATTGACGATCCACTCTGGACATGGTTGGACCTGCGTGAAGCTCAATATTCCTGTACCACTGCGGAATTGGACTTCCACTCCATTGGAAACTACCAGATGTGGTCACGATGATGCTACATGTTACACAGTTTTGTGTTTCGTTTCCGCCGGTTGTTGTAGGTGTCAGTGGCCGAGTAGAAAGAGACCGACACAGGAATAAAGGATGCACGCGTGTGCAGGTACGGAGGTGACCAGCCAGTGGGACAGCAGAAACTAGAAACACTAGAGTAAATTAGAACGAGATATATATTTCTGAGAGACTTAGTAATACTTTTACATAGTTCTTGACTGCAGAATGCTGATTCATAGTTAATATAGAGGCCTGCCTACTGATGATTCCTATTGCCTATCCGATAGTCAAGTCTTAACTGGTGCCTATCTGATTCCCAAGCGCCTGATGCTGTTCAGTGGTGGCCACGAGCGGAGTTGCAGCAGAGGGCACTCGTGGCTGATGTCGTAAGAACGCCGCGCCGTGCGTGCATGGCGGCGCGCGGCGAAAGTACGTGGCGCGCACTTGTGCGAGACCACACACAGACCACTAGCACAGTAATCTCGACCCAATGTTCCCGAGTTTATCGATATGTGACTTGTTAGCTTACTTTGGACAGCATGCTCTGTGGCAGACCACTCACCGAGGTTCTGTTGTGTGCAGCCTACTGCTGGCGCCAGGGCAACTACGGTAGCGTCCCAGAGGGCGCGGTGCGCGCCGGCCACGACAAGGACGGGGAGCCTATCTTCGTGGGGCGCGCCTTCCACGAGGGCGACATGCTGCCCGCCAAGGTGGTGCCCAACAAGGGAGGCGCTTTCGTCGCCTGGGGCGGCGGCGAGCACTCCAAGCAGGAGTACGAGGTGCGTGTCCACACTGCAGCGTACACCAAAAACTGCCGGGCCACTGCTATCTACTCCACTCCATCCACTAGCTCAAACCAGTCTTCAACTAATCCTTCTTATTTTTGACCACTTTCTCCAATTTACCTCTGCTCACCATTCTTTCAGTCTCCCTTCTCCCTCCTAGTTCCATCCATCTGCTCCCTCCAGTCGCTGGAATTCCTCCCTAATGTGTTTGCAGAATTACTTTGACGATCATGTTTGCGAAAGGTATCGGACAATTTTGTTTGACAATCATATTTGCGAAAGGTATTCGACAATTTTGTTTGACAAACTTGTTTGCCTATCTTATTTGAAAAACACGTTTAACAAACTTATTTGACCTGTTTGCCAATCTTATTTGACAAACGTGCTTGACGGACGTGCTTGATGGATGTGCTTGATGGACGTGCTTGATGGACATGCTTGATGGACATGCTTGACGGACGTGCTTGACGGACGTGCTTGACGGATGTGCTTGACGGATGTGCTTGACTGACATGTTTGACAGACAAGCTTGATGGATGTGCTTGACAGACATGTTTGACAGACGTGTTTGACGGACGTGCTAGACAGACGTGCTTGACCGACATGCTTGGTGGACGTGGTTGTCAAACATGTCAAATAAGTTTGTCAAATGTGTTTGACAAACTTGTTTGTCTAACTTAATAAACTTGTTTGCCAAACTTAAGAAACTTGTTCGCCAAATTCGATGGCCAACTTGCTTGCAAATACTATCAGCCATATGTGTTTGCCAAACTTGTTTGCCAATCATGGTTGCAAACTTTTTTGACATACTTATATACTAATGTGTTTACCAAATTTATTTGATTATCTCGTTTGGCAAACGTTGGTTACAAACGTTTTTCCCAAAGATATTTGACAAATTTGTTTAAAAAACTTGTTTCTCAAACTAGTTTGACAGTCTACTTTGCCATACTTATTTGACTAACTTATTAGACGAAGTTTTTTGATAAACCAGCGGCACTTTTACCAAACTTGTTTGACATACTCATTTGTCAAACGTAATTGAAAATCTTTTTTGATGAATATTTTTCATGAACTTGTTTGACACCTGTTAGCCAAACTTGTTTGACAGTCGCGTTTGCCAATTTAACAAACTTCCTCTCTTATCTCTGTCGGTACTCATCTCTGTCCTATCTTTGTCCATCTCCTCCCTCTTACCCCTCTTATCCTCCTCCTCCTTCGTCACATCTGTGTCTCATTCTCTCCCCTCCTTTCTCTAACTACCGATTTCCTCCCCCTACTGTCTGTTTCCAACTTCTAGTCACTTCTTTCCCCTCCTATATCTGTTCCTCTCCTCTTAATTCTTATTCCTGCCCATCCTCCTTTCCATCTGTCCATCTCCTCTTTCTTCCTATCCCTGTCCATCTGTCCCCTCCAACATATTTCCCTCCCTCCTATATCTACCGTCTCCTGCTGCCCAATGTCTCTCTCCATCTTAACACTGGCTTCTTTCCTATCCTATGTATGTCCATCTTCTCTAACTTCTTATCCCTGTCTATCTTCCTCCTTCTTACCTGTCCATCACCTCTCTCATCGTACTGCTGTCGATATGCTGCTCCCTCCAATCTCCCTCCTTTGCTCATGTTCGCCCAGCTGTCTCTGCCCACGTGCTCCTCTTCCATATCTCTATCCATCTCCTCGCTCCTTTGTCCTCACCAGCTACTGAAACTCCAAAAACAGACACGCCACTGCTATCAACTCCATTCCATCCACTAGCCGAAACCCCAGTGTTCCACTCTTCTAGTAATCCAGCTTCCTCTATTTTCTGACCACATCCTCCAACTTATCTCTGCTCACTTTTCTTCCTCTATCAATCTCCCTAGCTCTCCAGTCGCTAGAATTCCTCCCTCCTCTCTATGTGCGTCACTTCCTCCTTTATCTCTGTCTATACTCTTTTCTGTCCTATCTTTGTACATCTCTCCTTCTTACTCCTCTTTATCCTCCTCCTATGTCCATCTGCTTCCTCCTATATTCGTTTCCTTCCTCACTTCTATATCTCTTTCTCTCCCCTCCCTTCTATATCGATTTCCTTCTCCCTTCTGTCTCTTTCCAACTTCCATTCACTTCTTTCCCCTCCTATCTATGTCCATCTCATCCCTGCCCATCTCCCTCCTTCCCACCTGTCCATCTCCTCTTTCATCCTATTTCTGTACATCTGCTTCCTCCATTGTATTTCCTTCTCTCCTATATCTACCGATGTCCTGCTGCCGAATGTCTCTCTCCATATTCTTCTCACTTCTTTCCCTTCCTATCTTTCTCCATCTCCCCTTACTTCTTATCCCCGCCCATCCTCCTCCTTCCTAACTGTTCATTACCTCTTTCTCATCCTATGTCTCTACATCTGCTCCCTCCAATCAAGCTCCACCTCCCTTCTTTGTTCATGTCTCTGCCCATCTGTCCATATATCTGTCCATCTCCTCGCTCCTATGTTAACACCATCTTGCCAGCCTTCACTCATTTCACCAAGACTCTCCAAATTAATCAACATACTGCTCTCAGGTGCACTATTCTTCCTGTGAACACCAACACCAGATACAGAGATGGGATTATTGAATGATTTCACCCTCATCCGACTGTATTATTTTATTCGTTTTAATCACAATCTAGAATTATGCTTTAGAGCATCAGTACATGTGCGGTACATGTAGGTAAGCAAGTCGTCATTTTTAAGAATAATAGGTTTGCATATGCATAACCAAGTGGATCATCAAGGAATTTAATACAAATAAACAATCCCTGAGATGGATTTTCGTCTCAAATATGTCAAAGACATTATTGATGAATATGTAGCATTGAATTAAAATTTGGGGTGCAGTCGGGAATCGAACCCAGACCTCCATGCTTACTAGGCAGACGTCTTAACGGTTAGACTACCACACCACTAACAATTAAGGCGCATTGGAATAGTCTAAATACGATTTCCCTCCACATCACAAACTTTAATTCAGCTTCTGTGTTCCAAAGATAATTGCCACTACTGCCAATTGACATATTTGAGACGAAAATCCATCTCAGGGATTGTTTATTTGTATTAAATTGATATTTATACCACCTAAATAGGATTGTTTCCAATATGTCCATTGCCGAGGTGCTATTCCGCTGCATGGAGAGCCTTGGCAGTAGTGGCAATTATCTTTGGAACACAGACGCTGAATTAAAGTTTGTGATGTGGAGGGAAATCGTACTTAGACTATTCCGTGGCGCCTTAATTGTTAGTGATGTGGTAGTCTAACGGTTAAGACGTCTGCCTAGTAAGCATGGAGGTCTGGGTTCGATTACCGACTGCACCCCAAATTTTAATTCAATGCTTCATATTCATCAATAATGTCTTTGATCATCAAGGAGTAAAAGATGGATATTTCAGTACATTGATCTCTCTCTCTCTCTCTCTCTCTCTCTCTCTCTCTCTCTCTCTCTTTTCGTTTAGTCGATTCCGACTCTTGGTGACCCCATGACCCACAGCTCGCCACTTTTCTCTGACCTGCACTTTCTCCCGTAGACCTTCCAGGTTGGAACCCGTTGCTTCTGTGATGCAATCGATCCACCTCATCCTTTGGCCGCCTATTCTTCTAGTGCCTTCGATCTTCCCCAGAATTAACGTTTTTTTCCAGTCTTCGCATTATGTGTCCAAAATAGGTCAGCTTTTGTTGTAATATTAGACCTTCCGTGGATCAATCTGGTTTTACTTGCTGTAATGTAGTGCTGTTGGTTCTCTTTGCCGTCCACGGAATTCTAAGAATTTTCATCTAGTATCACAATTCAAAGGAGTCAATTCTTCGTCTTTCAGCCTTTCTAATGTTTTGTGTCCCAGCCTCGTCACCGCTTTTATGTCTCGTTTCCGTCTTAGGTGTCGGTGGCCGAGTAGAAAAGTACCGACACTGGAATAAAGGAATCACGCTTGTGCAGATACGAAGGTGAGCAGCCAGTGGGACAGCAGGAAACTAGAAACACTAGAGTAAATTAGAACGATATATATATTGCACAGATTTTATACAATACTTAACTTTTACATAGCTCAGTACGGCAGATTGCTGATACATAGTTGAGGCCTGCCTAGTGCCTATCCGATAGTCAAGTCTTCACTGGTGCCTATCTGAATCGAAGTGTTAGCTGGTTCCTATCTCAGTCCCAAGTGAACGATGTCGTTCAGTGGTGGGCACGAGCGGAGTTGCAGCAGAGGGCGCTCGTGGCTGACGTCGTAAGAACGCCGCGCCGTGCGTGCATGGCGGCGCGCGGCGAAAGTAGGTGGCGCGCACTTTGGACTTGTGCGACACCACATAATGGTCCAGGTCTCGCATCCATACATTAGAACTGGGAAGACCATAGTCTTCACAATACGTATCTTTGTTGTTAAAGTTATATCTCAGCACCTTATAATCTTTCCAAGGTTTGACATCGCCTTTCCACCGAGCAACAAGCGTCTCCTGAATTCGTGACTGCAGTCGTCTCCATAATGTACATATACGTGTGGCGTCTGTTCCGAAAGAACAGACGACACTTCTGATCCTGCAGTTGTTATTATTTAATATCTTCAGAATATATGACATCAACTGCGATTGGGCAAAGCTGAAAATGTGCACCTAGCCGGGATTCGAAACCGGGTCTCCTGCTTTCTAGGCAGTTGCGCTGACCCCTACACCACTGGGGACACGGTCATCACCGCACCTGCACCGCACATCAAGCAGCCACACACGCACACACACACACACACACACACACACACACACACACACACACACACACACACACATATATATATATATATATATATATATATATATATATATATATATATATATATATATCCCGGCTGGGTACACATTTTCAGCTTTGCCCAATCGCAGTTGATGTCATATATTCTGTGAACATTAAGTAATAACAACTGCAGGATCAGAAGTGACGTCTGTTCTTTCGGAACAGACGCCACATGTATATATATATAATATGCCGGTGACGGGCAATGATCCTATCGTTAGTGGGGAGGGGTGGGCAAGTTTGAAGCCCTTACTCTTACGGGAATTAGTTTCATAACTACGAGTTTGAGTACTGTGGGTAGGGCGAAGCTGGGAATTTGTATCTGACGGGAGGCGTGCTTAGGTAGTCCTTGCAGGTGCGGTGATCACTGTGTCCCCAGTGGTGTAGGGGTCAGCGCAACTGCCTAGAAAGCAGGAGACCCGGGTTCGAATCCCGGCTGGGCCTCCATAATGGATCTGGGAACCTCCACCTCCATGGAATCTCCTATATCCCATGAATTAACAGGCGTAGTTGCCATAATTTTACTTTTCTTCACATTCTGCCTGAGACCGACCTTTTCACTTTCGTTTTTCATCTTCAGCAAGGGTCTTCAACTCTTCTTCACTTTGAGCCAGCAGTTATGGTATCGTCTGCATACCTGACGTTGTTTACATTTATTCCAGCTATTTTAATTCCCGTATGTTCTTCATCTATTCATGTGCTCTGCAAACATATAATAACTGCTGTCTGGTTTTTGAACAAGTTGAATGTAACTCTTCGCTCCCTGTATTTTAGCCCTGCTAACCTCCGAATTTGAAAGTGTGTATTTCCGTCAACAGTGTCAAAAGGTTTCTCCAGATGTACAAATTCTAAAAACATAGGTTTTCCTTTCCTTAACCTTTCTTATAAGATAAGTGAGTATTGCCTCACGTGTTTCTACATTTCTCCTAAATTCGAACTGATCTTCCCCAACATCGGATTCCACCAGTTTTTCCATTCGTTTGTAAATAATTGAGGACTACACGGAAAGAAGGGGTTAAGTCCATTTAACAGACTTTTCAGGAGAGTAATTTCAAAGTTTAAAACGTAACAGTTTCATTGGTTATTGACATACGCTACTGTAATTTATACAGTACATTCTACAACCTTTCCTTAGTATTCCCTGAAAGTATAAAACAATATTTTTTTAACTGGATCCTTTACGTCTTTTTATCTGTAAATCTGTTTTTTAATTTCTTAGTGTAACACTCAAGTAAGAATGTTACAGTTACATTGTTATGTGATATTGTGATGATATTACACTATATAACTTCCCTGCAATTCCCCTGACAAAATTCTATTTATATTTTAGTGTGGTCATTATCGTACAGGGTGTTTATGACTAACTAGCAGAACCCCCGCTGCTTCGCATGCGTAGGCTGGTTGGTCTGCACCAGTTCTTTTTAATACTGATCAAGAGTCCATATCCTAAGTTTCGTAGTTATAGCTCGAAATTTGAGTTAACAGCAACATATCTTTGAAAATCAATTTTTGCATCCCGTATTTCACACCGTTATTAGTCTAATTTCCAAATATACCGAAACACGTGTCTTTTAAATTCGAACCCCGAATCCAAATCCAAAAATTTGTAGTTCTAACTTCAAAATTGCGTAAATAGCAACAGATTTTCGAAAAACATCCCCTCTACAATTTAACCCCCTTGATGGTTGAATTTCCAAAAATACCGAAACACGTATTTTTTAAACCATAACGAACAATACAAATACCAATTTTTGCAGCTATAGCTCCAAAATTGTCTTGACAACAAAGTGTTTTTGAAAAGAATTTTTGATTCCCTCTTAGTTTTTGAATTTCCAAAAATAAACTCGTGTCTTTTTAATCCTGATCAAGTGTCCATATATTACGTTTCGTAGTTATAGCTTGAAATTTGAGTTAACAGCAACATATTTTTGAAAATCAATTTTTTGCGTCACTTATTTTCCCCACTTATTTGTCGAATTTCAAAAAATGCCGAAACACGTGTCTTTTAAATTCGAACCCTGAATTAAAATCCGAAATTTTGTTGTTCTAGCTTCAAAACTGTCTAAATAGCTACGTATTTTCAAAAACCGTTTCATTCCCTATTTCACACCCTTACGGACGGAATATCGAAAAATCGCTTCTTAAATGACGCCTACAGAGTAAGATCAACACCCTCCACAAATTTGAAGTTTCTATCTTCAGTGGTTTTGGCTGGGCGATGATGAGTCAGTCAGTCAGTCAATCAGTCAGTCAGTCAATCGGGACACTTCCTTTTATATATAGAGATTAGGTTTTAGTGACAACACTTTTTATCAATATCGTGTTTTTATTTTGTCTCAACTACTGTATCTTCTTTGTATCAGTTAGCAAATAAGTACAATTCTTCTTGCAGTTACAACGCCCCCCTATTTCACGTGGCATTGCTCTTAGCTTTTTAGATACTTCAGACTGTCTACCAAAGCTCTGTCTTTTTCTAGACTTAACACTGCAGCTTGAATCTGGATCTTCCATCGCCAGTTGAAACACCGTCCTCAGTTGTATATCACACGAAATTCAATCTACTACAACCCAAAGAATTCAAGTGAATGTCAAGGCTACTATGTGTTGGAACAAATCACGACACGATATTCGGTTCTGCCACAGAATAAAGCAAAGAAGCTAATGTGAAATCACGGGTGGTTCCTGAGAAAATCTAAAAAAACTTCATTTTTGGCTACCAAGAAAACGAATTGTGGGGATGGTCACTTAGATACTTTCTGTTCAATGCAAATCTTCGAAATTTTTACCATATATTCTTATGATGATATTCTCGAGGCCGTTTTTAAATGTTTTCGATGTCTTTATCCGTTACCGGGATCCAGAGATTGAAACTTATCATAGTTTTGCACAAATCCGATTTTAGCCGTTTTAGCACCGTGAATCTCGAATATATAAGTAAATAGAAAATTGTTCAAATATTACAATACATCCTGTAGACGTTTATCTATAAACGGCATTTTTCGTAAATCTTAGTCCGTTAGGAAACTGCTCCGTGTTTGCTTCGACAACAATGCCATTGCATTTAACGATGTCAACAATGATACTTCTGTAACAGCAGGAAAAGAAAAAACAGCTGACTGCTGAGAAATCGATACCGACTGGACTTCACCCTTACTTTCCGTGTTTTGGATGGACTTGGCCCGTTTTCTCATATTTTTATCTCGCTATAACTCAGTGACTAAACCCGTTACATTCATTTAAGTTCATCCAACTGAAAGTACGTCTGATGAACTTCATAAGGATACCGGTAGCTCATTTTCGTGAAATTTGGATTTAACCCCTTCTTTCCGTGTAGACTTCAATTCGTTTTAGTATTTTGCAATCATGACTTATGAAACTGATAGTTGTGTATTTTTCACTTTTGTGTGCTCTTGCTTTCTGTGCAATTGGAATTGCTATATTCTTGTCGAAGTCAGAGGGTACTTCCCCTGTCGCATATCGGTCTTAAGGAAACAAGCAATGTATCAGAATTTTATTTCTTCAGTGTCAGATTGATAATTCGTGCATAAAGGCTAGTTTACACGATAACATTAGGTTTCATGAAACTGCGCTACTGTCCAGTGCGCATGCGCGGCAGGCGTTCGAGTAACTCGTTGGCGAAACTAAACAGTTTCGGCACCTTCCAACTATGGCGAAATTGATTGCGCGTGTTTTTAGGTTAGGTTATGAGCAATACAGAACGAAATACAACATAAAGAGGGGAACGGAAGAAATAATTCGGTTTTTGAGCACATATGCGATGCATATGAGTTTGTGCGATTTAAACGATGAAAATTTCAGGAATAAGCAGCGGCGAGTTAGTGCTCTTGAAGCAAATATTGGTGAATCAAATATTGATGGGTTGACGAGTAGTGAATTGCAGACTAAAGTACATTCAGTTCCAAATACCTATACAAACGAACTATGGCAATTGTGGATTTGGGAACACGGTGCAGATAGTGTAGAGACGAATATCTACTTGACAAGAAACGTAATGCAATTTGTAATTTCAGTTCTGGTAACAGTGCTTCACGCATAACGATATCTTGTTTCTTTATTGCATTACTAACTCTGTTTAACAGGAACGTTAACTGCTCTGGTGACATTCTAAGTTGATTAAAATAACTTCTAGGGTCTCCAACCACAATTTCTTTCAGCAAGGTCGCTGAGCAACCGAGATGACTTTTTTTTTATTTTTTTTTATTTTTTTTTATTTTTTTTATTTTTTTATTTTTTTATTTTTTTTTATAATCCAGTCACGAACCCTAAACAAGTTTCTTATTAAAACTTTTATCCATAGTGTTGGAACCTGCGACTGTTTAATGAAATAGGGGTTTCAGAAATTACTGCAACCAGTCGCCTTTTGTTTCTTCTTACTGAAGATTTATTTAAACCATTACCGGTTTCAAGCTGCCTAGCAGCTCATCTCCAGATGGTATACATTTATTTCGAGTTATATTTGAATAGTTATGCACTTCACATTTAGTTTGTCCATATTTGGTCCGCTTATGGATAGGATTTCACTACACTTCCTTTCCATCAACACGCCACAACAACTCCCACGAGTTTTAAGTGGTAAAATTAACAAATACTTCACACACATTACGACTTTATAGCCACTGACACAAATTTCAGTTTCTTATTCGTTTTTAAGGTTAGTCTTACGCAGCGACTTCACACAGTGAAGCAATTGCACCGCCCCAACTCTTACAGCTACCAAAACCTTCATTCCACGGCAATAAAAAAACAAAGAAACCGAAGTGTATAGTATAAAATTCAAATGTTTGTAGAGTCTATGGGACTTAACTACGGGGTCATCAGTCCCTAAACTTACAAACTACTTATGAACTACTTACGAACTAGGACGGCACAAATATCCATGCCCTAGGGGGGGATTCGAACCCCCGACCGTAGTGGCCGTGCCGGCCGCGGTGGCCGAGGGGACTGAGGCGCTCCAGTCACGGTCTGCACGGCCACTACGGTCGGGGGTTCGAATCCCCCTCGGACATGGATATTTGTGCCGTCCTTAGTTCTAAGTATTTCATAAGTAGTTTGTAAGTTTAGGGACTGATGACCCCGTAGTTAAGTCCCATAGACTACAAACATTTGAACAATTTTTTTCGCAGTGGCCGTGCAGACCGTGACTGAAGCGCCTCAGTCCCCTCGGCCACCGCGGCCGGCTGTATAGTGTAGGCGCCGTGTCTATAGACACACACGAAACCAGCTGCGCGCAATTCATTTAATGCAACGAGTTTCACAACCTAGTGTCGTCGTCTAGACTAGCCTTAAGAGTCCTAACATCTTTGAGAGTAAGATGATCAAATGTTCAAGTGTTTGTAAATCTATGGGACCAAACTGCGTGGTCATCAGTCCGAAGCTTACAAACTACTTAAACCTAGGTAAACTAACCTACGGACAACTCACACACCCATGCCCCAGGGAGGACTCGAACCTCCACGGCGAGCAACCGCGCGCTCCGCAGCGAGACGCTTTAGACAGCTCGGCTACTCCACCGCGGCGGTTAACTATTCAGCTGACACGAAAATTGAATAACCTAATTGGTAGAGGAGAAAATTCTCTACAACTTTGCTCTATTATGTTTTTTCATATCTCGTAGCGTTTCAAACATATTTGCAAAAATAACGGCGATTTTGGGATGTCTGTCTGTCTGACTGTCCGTAACGTATCCCCTGTTTTTAAGACGAACCGATCAACACCAAATTTGACAAACACAATTGTAGGCCGACTGAGACCAGAACCTCCCTTTTTCAAATTTTTCGGACAAAAAATATGGTAGTAACGCCAAAAAAAGCCGTTTGTAATGTAATTGTAATTGCAAACGAACCGTTCTTCTGACACAAAACTTGAATAACCTAATTGGTAAAGGGGAAAATTCTCTACAACTTCGCTCTATTATGTTTTTTTTTCATATCTTGCATCGTTGCAGAGATATTTGCAAAACTAACGGTGATTTGACGATGTGTGTCTGGCTGTAACGTATTCCCACTTCTTAGGTCGAACCGTTCAACCGATCGGCACCAATTTTACAGACATAATTGTTGGCTACCAGAGACCAGAAACTCGCTTTTTGAAATTTTTCGGACAAAAAAAATACGATAGTAATACCAAAAAGAAGCCGTTTCTAATATAATTGTAATTGCAAACGAACCGTTCATCTTACACGAAAATTGAATAACCTAATGGGTAGAGGAGAAAATTCTCTACAACTTAGCTCCCTTATATTTTTTTCATATCTCGTGTCGTTTGAGGCATATTTGCAAGATGTTCCTTACTCCCTTAGGTCAACAGAATGTGGTCACCTGCAGACAGTAAATGACTTTTGAGGCTATGCTAGTGTCGGCTGGCACACGGAGACTTTCCGTCAGGAAACCGACTGGAAAGTTCCCGGCCGTTATGGACGCAGTGACGTCAATGTTGTTGTTGTTGGGCTGGAATATGCGGCAGGAGACTTCCGTTTGGAGTGCGGAGCAGTTAGTCGGCGTTCCGGCTTTCGACTTTCACCTGCAGCGTTCGTCACAACAACAACGCGGCAAACAACGTGCTACGGTCTATTCCTGGAGTCCGTCCGGAGGTGACTCAGGCGTTATCTCTGCCTTCTCGAAGCTCTGGGTCATCGCAGATAACATCTATTTGCTCTGTACATCCAGCGAGATACGTGACACACACACACGAACAATGTCCTCAACGCCAGGAAGCTTTACGTAAGAAAGATATCGTTTCCAAGTTTAGACGACGATCAATGGAAACTTCCTGATGTACATCATTGGTTCAACGATTCCACACGGTAACAAGGTGTTGCAAATAATGCAAGATAATCCTTCCTCATACAGAATGGTTTTTATAGTCAAGAAAAAAGCAACCAACCGCATTTAATCTTCTCGACATATAAAAGGAAGTGTCCCGATTGACTGACTGACTGACTGACTCATCATCGCCGGCCGCGGTGGCCGAGGGGACTAAGGCACTTCAGTCACGGTCTGCGCGGCCACTACGGTCGGGGGTTCGAATCCCCCCCTCGGGCGTGGATATTTGTGCCGTCCTTGTTCGTAAGTAGTTCATAAGTAGTTTGTAAGTTTAGGGACTGATGACCACGTAGTTAAGTCCCATAGACTATACAAACATTTGAACATTTTGACTCGTTATCGCCCAGCCCAAACCACTGAAGATACAAACTTGAAATTTGTGGAGGTTGTCGATCTTACTCTGTAGGCGTCATTTAAGAAGCGATTTTTCGATATTCCGTCCGTAAGGGGGTGAAATAGGGGATGAAACGTTTTTTGAAAATACGTAGCTATTTAGGCAATTTTGAAGCTAGAACTACAAAATTTCGGATTTTAATTCAGGGTTCGAATTTAAGACACGTGTTTCGGCATTTTTTTTTGAAATTCGACAAATAAGGGGGAAAATAGGTGGCGCAAAAAATTGATTTTCAAAAATATGTTGCTGTTAACTCAAATTTTAAGCTACAACTATGAAACTTCTGATATGGAATCTTGGTCAGGATTAAAAATACATGATTTTTTTAGTATTTTTGGAAATTCAACAAGTAAGAGGGTTAAATAGAGGATCAAAAATTCTATTTGAAAACACGTTGCTATTGATACAATTTTGAAGCTAGAGCTGCAAAAATTGGTATTCGTATTGTTCGTTATGATTTAAAAAATTAGTGTTTCGGTATTTTTGGAAATTCAACCATCAAGGGGGTTAAATCTGTTGCTATTTAGGCAATTTTAAAGTTAGAACTACAAATTTTCGGATTTGGATTCGGGGTTCGAATTTAAAAGACACGTGTTTCGGTATTTTTGGAAATTGTGACCAATAAGGGGGTGAGGTACGAGATGCAAAAAATTGATTTTTATAAATATGGTGCTGTTAACTTAAACTTCAAATTATAACTACGAAACTTAAGATATAGATTCTTCATCAGGATTAAAAAGAAACAACTGGTGCAGACCAACCAGCCTACGCATGCGAAGCAGCGGGGGTTCAACTAGTCAACTAGGGTGAGTCACCTAACATTACCGCTGGATATATTTCGCAAACCACATCAAATACTGACGAACCGATTCCACAGACCGAACGTGAGGAGAGGGGCTAGTGTAATTGGTTAATACAAACCATAAAAAAATGCACGGAAGTATGATTTTTAACACAAACCTATGTTTTTTTAAATGGAACCCCGTTAGTTTTGTTAGCACATCTGAACATATAAACAAATACGTAATCAGTGCCGTTTGTTGCATTGTAAAATGTTAATTACATCCGGAGATATTGTAACCTAAAGTTGACGCTTGAGTACCACTCCTCCGCTGTTCGATCGTGTGTATCGGAGAGCACCGAATTAAGTTGGGATCCAAAGGGAACGGTGATGTACCTTAGGTGCAGAAGAGACTAGAACAGCACATTACGTCCACATGCTAACACCTTTATTGGTCCTTTTCACTGACGCACATGTACATTACCATGAGGGGTGAGGTACACGTGGTTTCCGTTTTTAATTAGAGTGTGTCCCAACATGTCAGGCTAATAGATGTACAAAATGGTGGCCATCATTTGCTGCACACAATTGCAATCTGTGGTGTAATGGATGTCGTACACGCCGCAGTACATCTGGTGTAATGTCGCCGCAGGCTGCCACAATACGTTGTTTCATATCCTCTGGGGTTGTAGGCACATCACGGTACACATTCTCCTTTAACGTGCCCCACAGAAAGAAGTCCAGAGGTGTAAGATCAGGAGAACGGGCTGGCCAACTTATGCGTCCTCCACGTCCTATGAAACGCGCGTCGAACATCCTGTCAAGGGTCAGCCTAGTGTTAATTGCGGAATGTGCAGGTGCACCATCATGCCGATACCACATACGTCGACGCGTTTCCAGTGGGTATTACACCTCTGGACTTCTTTCTGGTGGGTACGTTAAAGAAGAATGTGTACCGTGATGTGCCTACAGCCCCAGAGGATATGAAACAACGTATCGTGGCAGCCTGCGGCGACATTACACCAGATGTACTGCGGCGTGTACGACATCCATTACACCACAGATTGCAATTGTGTGCAGCAAATGATGGCCACCATTTTGTACATCTATTAGCCTGACATGTTGGGACACACTCTAATTAAAAACGGAAACCACGTGTACCTCACCCCTCATGGTAATGTACACGTGCGTCAGTGAAAAGGACCAATAAAGGTGTTAGCATGTGGACGTAATGTGCTGTCCTGGTCTCTTCTGTACCTAAGGTACATCACCGTTCCCTTTGGATCCCTACTTAATTCGGTGCTCACCGATACACACGATCGAACAGCGGAGGAGTGGTACTCAAGCGTCCACTTTATGTTACAATATCTCCGGATGTAATTAACATTTTACAATGCAACAAACGGCACTGATTACGTATTTGTTTATATGTTCATATGTGCTAACAAAAATAACGGGGTTTCATTAAAAAAACTTAGTTTTCAGTTAAAAATCATACTTCCGTGCATTTTTTATGGTTTGTATTAACCAATTACACTAGCCCCTCTCCTCACGTTCGGTCTGTGGAATCGGTTCGTCAGTATTTGATGTGGTTTACGAAATATATCCAGCGGTAATGTTAGGTGACTCATCCTGTATAAAGCAGAGTGTCCGAATGTTTGTACGTGTTGCATACAAATCTACAGTTTTGTTCCAATCTTTATGAAATTTTGTACACGTAAGCTTGAATCCATGTGGACGGTTACTGTAAGCGTACGAATCACGTACAATACGCAGTTCAAGAGATATGACGTCATAAACAATGAGATGTGCGGAAAACTGTTGCATTTAGCGACAATGCTGCTCATTTTCTACTAACGCACTGGACCGATTTCAACCAAATTTGGTACACATATTTCTTACCGTGATGTAACAATTGCTGCGTGGTTAAGAATCACATAAGGCGCATGGTTCAAAAGATATTACGTCATAACCAATAGAAATCGCAAAAAAATGCCATATAATACGGCGAAACTTTCGAAATACACTGTATGAGAATGACAGTACTTAGCGACTTGCAACAAACTTTAAACATAATTTCAAACATTTATTAAACTTTTTCTCGCTGGCAACCATAATAAAATGATGAAAGGAAAACAGATTCTCACTTACTACTTTTCCGCTTATGGAGTAAAACTACGGCTCTCGGTATGACGTTACAATTTATAATGTTTACACTAAACATTGCAGCTGCAGGAAATTTTACAGACAGTATACACGCATATAGTTGAGTGTACCTTCTAAATTGTATCAAAGTACGACAAGTAATTAATGAGATATCAGCACATAAACAGTAACTTCTTTACTACTAATTGTATTCTGAAGAGATTTTACAGTTATACAGCCATTATACAAATGAATAAATACCTCAAAAATGGCAGGAATACATAAATGAATACCCGGGCAACGCCGGGTTTTCAGCTAGTCTAATATATAAAGCAGACTGTCCGTATGTGTGTACGTGTTGCATACAAATCTACAGTTTTGTTCCAATCTTTAAGAAATTTTGTACACGTCAGCTTCAATCCATGAGGACGGTCGCCGAAAGTGTAAGAATTACGGACAACTCATAGTTCACGAGATATGACGTCATAAACAATGAGATGTGCGGAAAACTACTGCATTTAGCGACAATGCTGCTCATTTTCTCGTAAAGTACTGGACCGACTTCAACCAAATTTTGTGCATATTTTCCTTACCGCGAGGTAACAATTGCTGCAGTGTTAAGAATCACATATAGCATATGGATCAGAAGATATGACGTCATAAACAATAGGAATCGCAAAAAAACTGCCACATAATGCAGCGATACTTTATTCACACACTGTATGAGAAGAACACTTCCTTCTAATGCTAAGTTGACAATTCCTTGATGTCTCAGTATGTGTCGCACCAACCTATTCCTTCTCTTAGTCAGGATATGCCAGAAACTCCTTTTCTTCCCGGTTCGGGTAAGCACCTCCTCATTAGTTACGTGATCTACCCATGTAATCTTCATCATTCGTGTGTAGCACCACATTTCGGAAGTTTCTATCATCCTCTTGTCTGAACTCCTTATCGTCCACGTTTCGCTCCCATACAATGCTACACTGAAGACAAATGCTTTCATAAAGGACTTCTTAACATTTAAATTAATATTGGATGTTAACAAATTTCGTTTCTTTATAAACGCGTTTCTCCCCATAGCCAGTCTGCATTTTATATCTTCTTTACTTTGGCCATCAGAAGTTATCTTGCTATCCAAATAACAAAATTCATCTACTACTTTTATTGTCTCATTACCTAATCTAATTCCTTCAGCATCGCCTGATTTTCTGACATTACATTCCATTACCTGCGTTTTACTCTTGTTAATGTTCATCTTATATCTTCCTTTCAAGACAGTGTCCAACCCATTCAATTGCTCTGCCAAATCTTGCGGTCTCTGACAGTATTACTATGTCATCGGTAAACCGCGAACTTTTTATTTCCTCTCCCTGAACTTTAATTCCCTCTCCAAATTTCTCCTTCTTTTCCTTCACTGCCTGCTCAATGTACAGATTGAACAACATTGGGGGAAGGCTACAACCCTGTCTTACTCCCTTCCCAACCTCTGCGTCCCTTTCTTGCCCTTCGACTCTAATAACCGCTGTCTGGTTTTTGTAGAGGTTGAATATAACTCATCCCTCACTATATTTCACCCCTGCTACCTTCAGAATTTGGAAGAGTTTATTCCAGTCGACATTGTCAAAAACTTTCTGCAAATCGAAAAACTAAAAACGTAGGTTTGCCTTTGCTATATACACAGATATAGTTGAATGTACCTTCTAAATTGTATCACAGTACTAGACATAGTTCGAGAGGACATAAACAGTGGCGTTTATAGAAAACCGCCCCATCACGCACCAATTTTTAAACTCTAACTTCCCTACTGCTAACTGTATTTGCAACAGATTTTACCGACCTACAGCACTTACACAAATGAATATACACATATAATTCAATAAATTTGAGATCATATGTAATGCCTTCTGTGAAAATCTATCACACCATGATACCACGTTTTAACACTTTTATGTATTTACTACGAAGACATCCTGTATGCCAGCCAGCTTAAGGAAATTACTGAAAGCTGACATGCTATTGACAACTTTGATGCGTGAAGCGCACACTGATACAGGCGAAAGTTATAGACTACTATAGAACTACAAGTAAAGGAAGAGAATAAAAAATTATACATCCCATACCCGTTATTTTCGACAAATCTAGCTTTCAGCTTCAAGAAACTGCAGTTTCCACTGATACTTACATTTTCTATTACTGTTAATAAAGCACAGGGCAATCTGTTAATACTTTGGCGTGGATTCGACGTCTCCATGTGTATCACATGGTGAACTTTATGTCACCTGCTGAATGGTGGGTACACCCTAATACAGTAATTACCCTGTAAAGCTTATTTACGATAAAAAGGAAAGAGAAAAAAAAATACGATCCTGATAAACAAGAAATCAGTAAAACATGGGGGCTGGATAAACGCAGTTCTTGTGTATTTTCACTAACAAAATTTACAATCTAAGAAGTTATTTTACAGACAACAGCCCTTTCAGACCCAAGGTTGTAGGTGATGTGATGTTAATATAGAGAGGTACGTTTACGATACATACAGTAATCCATTACAAAAATTTTGTACCCACACAATTGTCTGTTTCAGGCCTTCACTACAAATTTTTATTATCTGCACCATCTTGTAGTAACTTGCCTTTGAAAGAGATGACATAAAAACATCACAGGATCATATAAAATGAACTAGCTGTCAGATATGATAGTTTCACATGTCGAAACAAGGGTATCAACACCATGTTAGCAAGTCTTTACGATTGTGTGATCCAGGCCCGAATTTCCTAGCGGAATCACAAAGAAGTAAAGCGACTAAGACCAGAAACGCACAATTTTGCGTGCAGGGCCTGAAATGGATGGGAGAAATTGTGGTGTCGCACAAGTCCAAAGTGCGCGCCACCTACTATCGCCGCGCGCCGCCATGCACGCACGGCGCGCCGTGGTTCAGAACGGCCGATTTCCTGGCCAAAAGTCGAAAAATGAAGGTTGAAAAATCAATGTTTTTGGAATGGATTCTTGTTAAGGAGGGTTCGGGGCTCTCAGATCTCATTAGCAGAGGTCAGAATATTGTCCACCTGCTTCCCTGCGACAGTCGGAAGTTGCCTATCGTAGAAACACACTCGCGACGCGTCAGTGGCCAGTTATACAGTGCTTCAGAAAATCATACAGAATTTTACAACGAAGCGTCCGATTCCAATGTTCCAAAAAGGAAAATGCTTACGAAGGTATGTAGGAACAGTTTATGTACTTCAATGTTCGAAAATGTATGTTGTTGTTTATGAAACGTTATACTAAAGGTAATCGTGATTATCTTGTTTTTTCGCTTCTTCAGAAATACATTTGTGTCGATACAAAAAAATTTTAACACATTTTAACGCTGGAATTGACAGGGACATGATTGTTGAACTATCTATTAATGAAAGTTTCAAGAATTAGCTGCTCCAAAGTTGCCCATTTAGAATAATAAAGATGTTAGTGTTACTGTGCACGCTGTCGTGCGCATGGCGCACTGTGACAATGGCGATACTCTGCCCTCAGCTTCCTATACCTGAGGCTTGAAAGGTCCCACGTATGAAGGGTTTTTTGTAGATTATTTCTATCTCTTTCTAAAGTATTGAGGAGATAAGTACGGTATATTATTGCAACGGTGTAGCATTGTGAATAAAGATTTTAAATAAAATTCCAACCGTAATGACCATTTTTACAGAAATATGTTTACAAATATGTTTGGATGAACCAAAGGCCTTCTTCATTCTGTTACTGCAGACCACTGAGATTGCAAGTTTTGAAAGAAAACGTCAGTCAACTGTTGATGAAAAAAATATCATCGATAAGTAGATAGCATCACTCGTCACATTCACATTCACTAAGGTAACGGAGGGGACTAACGTTCAAGCGAAATAAGACTTATCGTTTACAATGATAGTTGTAAACGTGAGAAATGCTATTACTGACTCTAAATCTGCACATAGAGGTTATTTATGTAATTTGACGTCGAAAAATTTCAACAATTTATAATTGGTGGAACAAACAAAATGTGATAGCTCGAAACTAAATTTTGGAATTTCTTCCTTACACGCGTGGATAAGGTTATTGAATGGATGCATCATATTGCATATAAACTGAATGACGGAACTAATGGATGGAAATAAAGTAGTTAAAGATCGTAACGAACAAATACGAAAGAAATTTTAAAACTGCTTTAGGTTTACATATCGATATGCCTAAGCAAGGATTTGGCAGTACAAACGACGGCAATAGAGCCCGACTTATTTTTATTTTTTTTATCTTTTATTTATTTATTTATTTATTGAGAATGCTGCCTTAACAGCAGATATTTTAAATTTGGACGAAAAATTCGTAGCAAGCTGCAAAGTAATTTTGCAGACAATGATGAGCGGTTTCGCTGTACATATCGACAAGTTCAGGGTTTATTGCTTAGACGTCGCGAAACGATATGTTGAGCTATAATCCTGGTACTAGATGCCAACATTGATACATACCGTTTTAATTCAGTCTAATGGGATGTGTTGTATGGAATTATGTACATAAAATAGAAATTTATATATTCTACAAAATTGTTTTTCATTTTAGAATTTCAAATATCATGAATCTATTATCAAATTCGTAATCAGCGACCCCAAAAACATAAAATCGGGAAATTTGAAATTATTATTCTCACTTTTCGACTTTTGGCCAGGGATTAGGCCGTTCTGAACCACTGTGCGGCGCGGCGTTCTTACGACGTCAGCCACGAGCGCCCTCTGCTACAACTTCGCTCGTGGCCACCAGTGAACGACATCGTTCACTTGGGACTGAGATAGGAACCAGCTAAGACTTCGGAATCAGACAGGAACCAGTGAATACTTGGCTATCGGACAGGCACTAGGCAGACCTCTAACTCAACTATTTATCAGCATTCTGCAGTACTGAGCTATGTAAAAGTTAAGTATTGTATACATTCTGTCCAATATATATCTTGTTCTAATTTACTCTAGTGTTTCTAGTTTCTGCTGTCCCACTGGCTGCTCCCCTACGTACCTGCACAAGCGTGCATCCTTTATTCCTGTGTCGGTCTTCCTACTCGGCCACCGACACCTAAGACGGAAACGAGACATGAAAAAGCGGCGACGAGGCTGGGACACAAAACTTAGGATGGAGAAAAACGACTTTCGAGTTGTCATTAAACATTTTAATGTGACGGATAGGACAGATGCACAGATCAGATCCGAGTTGAATTAGGTCCGTGTGGATTCTGCACCAACATTGGAGACCATTCACTCTTGGATCAGTGAGTTTAAACGTGGTCGGAGAAGCGCGGAAGATGGAGCAATGTCGGCCCGTTAAAGTTACCACACAGGGAACTATCGATATGGTCATGAAAGATAGAACATTAAAAGCTCTCGAGACAGCTAACATTGTAGACATCTCGACTGAACGAGTGCATTACGTCCTGCTCACATGCGGTCGTGCATTATCCTGCTGAAATGTAGGGTTTTGCACGGATCGAATGATGAGTAGAGCCACTAGTCGTAATACATCTGAAACGTTCAAACTGTTCAAAGTGCCGTCGATGCAAACAAGAGGTGACCGAGACGTGTAACCAATGGCACCCCATACCATCACGCCGGGTGATACGCCAGTGTGGCGATGACGAATACACGCTTCCAATTTTCTGAAGGCATTTGTGTCGAGTGTTGCCTTGTACGGGAGTGAAACATGGACGATAAGCAGTGCGGACAGGAAGAGAACAGAGGCTTTTGAAATGTGGTGCTACAGAAGAATGCTGAAGATTACGTGGGTAGATAGCATAACTAATGAGGAGGTATTGAACAGAATTGGCGAGAAAAGGAATTTTTGGCATACCCTGGCTAAAAGAAGGGATCGCTTGGTAGGACACATTCTTAGACATCGGGGAATCGTAAATTTAGCATTGGAGGGAAGTGTGTGGGGTAAAAATCGCAGAGGGAGACCAAGAGACGCGTATAGTAAGCAGATTCAAGTGGATGTGGGTTGCCGTTCTTATGAGGAGATGAAAAGGCTTGCTCAGGATAGAGTAGGGTGGAGAGCTGCATCAAACCAGTCTCCGGACTGAAGACCATAACAACAACAACAATGTGCGTTCACCGCGATGTCGCCAAACACGAATGCTACCATCATAATACTGTAAACAGAACGTGGATTTGTCCGAAAAAATGTCTTTTGGCCTTTCGTGCACCCAGGTTCATCGTTCCGTACAACATCACAGGCGCTCCTGTCTGTGATGAAGCGTCAAGGGTAACCGCAGCCACGGTCTCCGAGCTGATAGCCCATGCTGCTGCAAACGTCGTCGAACTGTTCGTGCTGATGGTTGTTGTCTTGCAAACGTCCCCATCTGTTGACTCAGGGATCGAGACGTGGCTGCACGATCCGTTACAACCATGCGGATAAGATGCCTGTCATCTCGACTGCTAGTGATACGAGGCCGTTGGGATCCAGCACGGCGTCCCTCCTGAACCCACCGATTCCATATTCTGATTTGGATCGCGACCAACGCGAGCAGCAATGTCGCGATACGATACGATAAACCGCAATCGCGATAGGCTACAATCCGAACTTTATCAAAGTCGGAAACGTGATGGTACGCATTCCTCCTCCTTACACGAGGCATCACAACAACGTTTCACCAGGCAACGCCGGTCAACTGCTGTTTGTGTCTGAGAAATCGGTGGGAAACTTTTCTCATGTCAGCACGTTGTAGGTGTCAACCTTGTGTGAATGCTCTGAAAAGCTAATCATCTGCATATCACAGCATCTTCTTCCTGTCGGTTAAATTTCGCGTCTGTAGCACGCCATCTTCGTGGTGTAGCAGTTTTAATGGCCAGGAGTGTATTATGGATCATTATGTATTTTTTTTTCTATTTGTCCTTAAAATATGTGGACTGTGCTGGTACTGACAGTGATTGTGTACGGCTTTTCAGGTGCTGTGTGAGGGTGACCCTGCGTGGGTGATGACTTCTGGGGGCAGCATCCCCGACGGCGCGGTGCCCGGGGGCACCACTAGCGAGGGGGAGCGACTGTACATCGGCCGCGTCATGCACGACGGAGCCTTCTCCGTCGGAAAGGTAAGACACGCCCGGAAACTGAGTGTACTCTACGCCGTCAGGCCCAGTGCACTACGCAATGATTTACTCGATGCTCCCCAGTCATTGCCATTCTCCGTTGCCTGCTTCCACTTCTTCCACGCTTTAAGTTTTTGCAGATCTTCTCTTATCAAATTTCCTGGAAGATTAAAATTGTGTGCCGGAACCGGGACTCGAACCTGGGACCTTTGCCTTTCGCGGGCAACCGCTCTACCGACTGAGCTATCCAGACACGACTCACGATGCCGCCTCGCAACTTAACTTCGGCCAGTACCTCGCCTCGTACTTTCCGCGGACCACACGTTTAGAAGCTCTGCGTTATGCAGACTAATAATTCACACATTTTTACATTTCAGTCGTCTTTCTGATACATCCATATACTTTTGAATATAATTAGTTTTCAGTAAAAAGAGAATCTCTTGAAAATTTTTGCGGTTTCTGAGTCACATTTAGCAATAATATATTTTGGAATTGACTGTAACTTTGCTGCGAAACGGTTTTATTGGATTTGACATTTTATTGCCTCCTCCGTGAGTTATTTCCTTCAGGTACAACCTGTAGTGACAGTTTTGGTACATTAAACAGAGTAGGTATTCGATTCCATCAAGTTTCTTACGTTCCATTTCGCTGTTGTTATTGTGAAGAAACATTAACGTTCCACAATAGAAAAGCGATGAAATTCGGCAAAGTTCAACTGTCCTTGTGTTCACTAGCAATTCTTTTAAACCCTTCTGTGAGAGAATCGTAAATAAAGTGTCGTGTAATGCACTGTTACATACATTCCCAGTATCTTAGAAAACCTAAAGAAAAAAAGGTCGAGTTTTTTAATTTATTACCCATTTTTATGGGACTACGTATCTACATTATTGTATAAAGTATATTGCAATCGATTTAAATGATAGTATTTACACTTATCCGTTATCGTATTTAGAAATGCAAGTTACTGGCACTCCTGTCCCAGCGTATAACAAAATCATGTCATGACTGTGTATGTCACACTGTGGTCATAATGTCATAAATTCGGAGATTGAGCGTTGCTCGGAAATTTGTTTTCTCTTACATAGCGTAGTAGGCAAAATATTCTCAGGTATTGTTGAAAGGAGAGTGCGAGTATTAATTGAGGACAAGTTAGATGAAAACCAGTGTGGGTTTAGGCCTCTTAGAGGCTGTCAGGACCAGATCTTTAGCCTACAGCAGGTAATGAAAAAGTGCTATGAGTGGAACAGGGAGTTGTATCTATGCTTGATAGATCTAGAAAAGACTTATTACCGTGTTCCTAGGAGGAAGCTACTGTCAGTTCAACAAGATTATGGTATAGGAGGCAAATTTCTTCAGGCACTTAAATCAGAGTAAACGGCAAATTAAGCTCATGGTTCAGGATAGTTTCAGGGGTAAGACAAGGCTGTAACCTGTCACCACTGTTGTTCATACTATTCGTGGATCATATGTTGAAAACAGTAGACTGGCAGGGCGGGATTAAAATAGGTGAAAACAAAATAAGCAGTCTCGCATATGCGGATGACTTACTTGTAATGGCCGATTCGATTGAAAGATTGCAAACTAATATTTCAGAGCTCGATCAGAGGTGCAAGGATTATGATATGAAGATCAGCATTACAAAACGAAAGTAATTTCTGTGGGAAAGAGATTTAAACAGATTGAGTGCCAAATAGGAGGAACAAAGTTAGAACAGGTAGATATTTTCAAGTACCTGGGATGTATTACCTCACAGGATGGCAACATAGCGAAAGAACTGGAATCGAGGTGCAGCAAAGCTAATGCAGTGAGTGCTCAGCTAAGATCTACTCTCTTCTGCAAGAAGGAAGTCAGTACCAAGACTAAGTTAGCAGTGCACCGCTCTATCTTTCGACCAACTTTGTTGTATGGGAGTGAAAGTTGGGTGGATACAGGTTACCATATTCATAAGGTAGAGGTTACAGATATGAAAGTAGCAAGAATGATTGCAGGTACTAATAGATGGGAACAATGGCAGGAGGGTGTCCATAACGAGGAAATCAAAGAAAAGCTGGGAATGAACGCCATAGATGAAGCAGTTAGAGCGAACAGACTGAGATGGTGGGGTCATGTTACACGCATGGGAAAAGCAAGGTTACCTAAGAGACTCATGAGCTCGGCAGCGGAGGGTAAGAGGAGTCGAGGTAGACCAAGAAGAAAGTACTTATATTCGGTGCAGAATGATTTTGAAGTAAAAGGCATAACATCAGACGAGGCATCAGTGTTAGCACTGAATAGGGGATCATGGAGGAATTTTATTAGAGGTACTATGCTCCAGACTGAACGCTGAAAGGCATAATCAGTCTCTAATGTTCAAATGTTTGTTAAGCTTATGGGACTTAACTACGGGGTCAACTATCTAAGACTAAGGACGGCACAAATATCCATGCCCGAGGGGGGATTCGAATCCCCGACCGTAGTGGCCGTGCAGACCGTGACTGGAGCGCCTCAGTCCCCTCGGCCACCGCAGCCGGCAGTCTCTAATGACGATGATGATGATGATACATAGTGGTATTGATATATAAACATTTTGTAAGGTTACCTATGAAGGAATTGCAGCCGTTAAACGAAAGTAACCATAAATGTACCTAGTTTAGTGTCACAGTAAATATTTTTCTCCAAAATTTGCTAGATATTTCAAAGCGCACCGGTTGGCTACAAATGCATAAACTGTTTCTGTTCGTTAGTGTAGCTGAACAAAAACCACATCAAGATTAATTGTAAAAATGCAAAACCTGATACAAAATTTTGATGTAAAACTTTAGAGTGCTATCGCAGGTACACGAAATAAAAACGTGTAACATATATTTATTTTGTAAAATCCGGTTGTTTCAGGAATAATGTCTATACAGGTAAATTAAATCAGCGCAACCAGATCTCCATCTAAAATTTGATGCAAATCGTTAGAAGCGTTTCCGAGATACACGAAATATATACAGCCTGTGTGAGATGCAAGGATGACCAGCTTCCCTCGTAGGCTTTTTGTTCCCCAAGATGATGTTTGGTTAGTAAACATATTGGGAGGTACATACTGACTAAATATCCACTGCTTTTGATCTTACTACGTATGAACTGGTTATTTAAATGGCAAAATCATGAGTGTGATTAATTCATTTTAATACAAATTACTACATTGTAGTACATATTTTCATTTTATAAGTCAATATGAATATATTTCAACATATTCAGTTTCATCATGACGAAATCGGATTTGAAGCTACTACTTCCTTCCGTACTGTGTTGTGGGTGCGATTATCATGTGGAAGTAGTACTTTTAACGCTAAAAGTCGCCTTTCTCTAGAAGACGCTAAATACAACATTCCATTCATGAAAACTGACGACCTCAAGTCCACGCCGACAAATTGGAATGTTTGGTCTTCAGATTTGTGTACCGTAGTGCCAAATGCAGACCTTACTGGGAACTGGTGTCGCTGCAAGATACATCCTGGTTGTTCTTCTGATGAGTCTAGAGTTAACATGAAATTTTGTATTTACACTGGCTTTTTGCTAGATACAAAATTTCATGTTAACTCTAGACTCATCAGAAGAACAACTGGGATGTACCTTGCAGCAACACCAGTTCCCAGTAAGGTCTGCATTTGCAACGACGGCATAAGAAATCTAAAGGCCACACATTCGACTTTGTCGGCGCGGACTTGAGGTCATATATAGGGTGTTACAAAAAGGTACGGCCAAACTTTCAGGAAATATTCCTCACACACAAAGAAAGAAAATATGTTATGTGGACATTTTTCCGAAAACGCTTAATTCCCATGTTAGAGCTCATTTTAGTATTTCTCTTTAAATGTAAAGTGAAATAATTCGTGCAGACTATTGTCAAAATACCCAGTTGTTTCGTTAGTGTGTACTTTACTTCCTCGATTCACCGCCAATTGGCCCAATTGAAGGAAGGTAATGTTTGTATGGCTTATGGGACTTAACTACGGGGTCATCAGTCACTAAACTTACAAACTACTTAGCAACTAGCTTATCCTAAGGACGGCACAAATATCCATGCCCGAGGGGGAAATCGAACCCCCGACCGTAGTGGCCGTGCAGACCATGACTGGAGCGTCTCAGTCCCCTCGGCCACCGCGGCCGGCAAGGAAGGTAATGTTGATAATTGTTGGTGATGTCTTGATTGGACCTCATGTTCTTCCACCTACGCTCACTGGAGCACGTTATCATGATTTTATACGGGATACTCTACCTGTGCTGCTAGAACATGTGCCTTTACAAGTACGACACAACATGTGGTTCATGCACGATGGAGCTCCTGCACATTTCAGTCGACGTGTTCGTACGCTTCTCAACAACAGATTCGGTGACCGATGGATTGGTAGAGGCGGACCAATTCCTTGGCCTCCACGCTCTCCTGACCTCAACCCTCTTGACTTTCATTTATGGCGGCATTTGAAAGCTCTCGTCTACGCAACCCCGGTACCAAATGTAGAGACTCTTCGTGCTCGTATTGTGGACGGCTGTGATACAATACGCCATTCTCCAGGACTGCATCAGCGCATCAGGGATTTCATGCGACGGATGGTGGATGCATGTATCCTCGCTAACGGAGGACATTTTGAACATTTCCTGTAACAAAGTGTTTGAAGTCACGCTGGTACGTTCTGTTGCTGTGTGTTTCCATTCCATGATTAATGTGATTTGAAGAGAAGTCATAAAACGAGCTCTACCATGGAAATTAAGCGTTTCCGGACATATGTCCACATAATATATTTTCTTTCTTTGTGTGTGAGGAATGTTTCCTGAAAGTTTGGCCGTACTTTCATGTAACACCCTGTATACAAGAATTATTGATTTAAAGATGTAAAATAACAACTTTAATTGCCGGATGCTAATGGTGGTGTTGTTGTGTTTCTTTTTGGCACAGGTTCAGCCTTCCCACGGCGTGTGCTACATCCCGTATGGAGGGGAGGAGGTGGCCTATGGGGAGTACGAGATCCTGGTGGGGCGGTAGACACCAGCCACAGCTGAACAGCAACAACAACAACAACAACAACAACAGCAGCAACAACAACAACAGCACTGCCGCAGACTGCCGGGCTGACCAGTTCAGACGCAACACCCTCTGTTATCGTCTCAATAAAAACCACGTCTGCTCACACTACACCCGATTTTTATTTTCTCTCTTGCTGCCCTCATGGCATTCTCCTACCCGCCCTGCTCCTAACACTGTGTTTCCTCTCATTCAGCTCCCGACATCTCGAGACGTGAACAAGCATATGTCTTGTTCACATTTCTACACTACATTAGATTGTTCATCAACAGCGTTTCTCAGTTCAAAGAAACAATACGCCTCTGTTGCAGTTAATCTTCTAACATATAAAGCAGAGTATCCGTATATTTGAACGTGTTGCATACAAATCTACAGTTTTGTTCCTATCTTTATCAAATTTTTGTACACGTAAGCTTGAATCCATGAGGACAGTCGCCGTAAGTGTAACAATAACATACGATATAAAGTCCAGTCAAATATCTGTACGTGCTGCATACAAATCTACAGTTTTGTTCCTATCTTTATCAAATTTTGTACACGTAAGCTGCAATCCACGAGGACGGTCGCCGTAAGTGTGAGAATCATATACGATATACAGTCCAGTCAAATATTTGTACGTGTTGCATACAAATCTACAGTTTTGTTCCAATCTTTATCAAATTTTTGTACACGTAAGCTTGAATCCATGAGGACGGTCGCCGTAAGTGTAACGATCACATACGATATAAAGTCCAGTCAAATATCTGTACGTGTTGCATACAAATCTACAGTTTTGTTCCAATCTGTATCAAATTTTTGTACACGTAAGCTTGAATCCATGAGGACGGTCGCCGTAAGTGTAACAATCACATACGATATAAAGTCCAGTCAAATATTTGTACGTGTTGCATACAAATCTACAGTTTTGTTCCAATCTGTATCAAATTTTTGTACACGTAAGCTTGAATCCATGAGGACGGTCGCCGTAAGTGTAACAATCACATACGATATAAAGTCCAGTCAAATATTTGTACGTGTTGCATACAAATCTACAGTTTTGTTCCAATCTTTATCAAATTTTTGTACACGTAAGCTTGAATCCATGAGGACGGTCGCCGTAAGTGTAAGAATCACGTAGGATATAAAGTCCACTCAAATATTTGTACGTGTTGCATACAAATCTACAGTTTTGTTCCTATATTTATCAAATTTTGTACACGTAAGCTGCAATCCATGAGAACGGTCGCCGTAAGTGTAAGAATCACATACGATATATAGTCCAGTCAAATGTTAGTTTGAAGTCGAAAAATTTGGTGTAATTGTTTTTAGTGGTTTATTTTATGTTTGTTTTTGGGTGCTGAACACGAATCCGAAGTTTTCCAACAAAAATTCCCTCGACAAATATGAGAAATCAACAAAAAAAAAAATCACTAAAAATCACAGTTTTTTGCGGTTATCAACTTATAACTCATAAAGCAAGCTATGTACACGAAACGTGGCCCAGTAGTAAAATAAAGAGGAGAAAATTATCTACAATTTATGTCTCTAATATTTTTCTGTAAGTCGTACGGTTTCCACAAAAAACGATGGTAAAATGTCAGGAAAATCAGTCATTTCTAAAAACAGCAAGAAAAGAACAAAAGTTTTCATTTCATGAAATTGAACATTATTGTAAATCCTTATAAAAGAACCACCTATTCTAATGATGACATTATCAAATTCGGGATATCCTTGTTGGCAATCTACAATAAATCTTGCCTTTAGGGATAGAGGCTGGTCGAAGGTGTTCACAGTTGCTTGTTGATTCATTGATTTGCTCTGTTCTATGGATGCGACTAAAGCTGTATATAGTTCACAAGATATAACGTCATAAACAATGAGATGCGCGAAAAACTGCTGCATTTAGCGATGATACTGCTCACTTTCACCTAAACCGCTGTACCGATTTAAACCAATTTTTTTTTATACACATTCCTTATCGTGAGAAAATAATTGATACAGGGATAAGGATCACATACGACACATGGTTCAGAAAATATGACGTAATAAACAATAGGAATCAATACATACTGCCACATAATGCTGCGAGCCTTTATAAACACGCTATACGAGAATGAGAGTACTTAGCGACTTGCAACAAACTTTAAACATAACTTCAAACCTTTATTAAACTTTTTCTCGCTGACGACCATACCAAATTATGAACGGAAAAAAGTTTCTCGCTTACTACTTTTCCGCTGTTCATGCAGTAAAACTACGGCATTCGGTGTGACGTTAAAATTTATTATTTATACACCACAAATTTTAGCCGTAGGAAATTTTACAGACAGTATACACGTATATAGTTGAATGCACCTTCTAAATTGTATCACATTCTGACACGTAGTTCATGAGATATGAGCTCCTAAACAGTAACGTTCATGGAAAACCGCCCCATCACACACCAAGTTTTAATCTATTACTTCTTCACTACTAATTGTATTGCGAAGAGATTTTACAGACATACAGCCCTTATACAAATGAATATATACCTCAAAAATGGCAGGATACATAAATAAATACCCGGGCATTGCCGGGTTTTCAGGTAGTAGAATATCTTTACCAATGACGCATTTCACGCTCGTGGCTCATCTTCAGATCGGATCTGTAAATAACATACAACTGTTGTTACCAAGCAATCCTTAAAACGGTCGTGGAGCCGTTTAAATGTTCAAATGTTTGTATAGTCTATGGGACTTAACTACGGGGTCATCAGTCCCTAAACTTATAAACTACTTATGAACTAACTAAGGCTAAGGACGGCACAAATATCCATGCCCGAGGGGGGATTCGAACCCCCCGACCGTAGTGGCCGTGCAGACCGTGACTGGAGCGCCTCAGTCCCCTCGGCCACCGCGGCCGGCGGAGCCGTTTATAAAGTAAGTGCATTCTAATCGAGTGAGTTACTGAAAAGACCTGAAATGGCAATCGAAAGTGGAAAATTGAAAATAAAGGTTCCGAAAAGGATAATGCCAAGATCGCCACTAAATAATTTTATTCCGATGAGCAGTTTCGATGGTTTCCGCTATCGTAATCTGGTCTATAAATCCAGAATGAAACTTTCACTCTGCCGCGGAGCGTGCGCTGATATGAAACTTCCTGGCAGATGAACATTCTGTGCCGAAACCGGGACTCGAACCTGGGACCTTTGCCTTTCGCGGGCAAGCGCTCTATCGACTGAGCTATCCCGATACGACTCACGATGCCGCCTCACAACTTTACTTCCGCCAGTACCTCGCCTCCTACTTCCCAAACTTCACAGAAGCTCTCCTGCGAACTATGCAAGACTAGCACTCCTGGAAGAAAGGATATGGTGGAGACATGGGTTAGCCACAGCCTAAGGGATGTTTCCAGAATGAAACTTTCACTCTACAGCGGAGTGTGCGCTGATATGAAACTTCCTGGCAGATTAAAATTGTGTGCCGGCACCGGGACTCGAACCAGCAGAGTGACTAAGGCATGTCTCCACCATATCCTTTCTTCGAGGAGTGCTAGTCTTGAAAAGTTCGCAGGAGAGCTTCTGTGAAGTTTGGAAAGTAGGAGGCGAGGTACTGGCGGAAGTAAAGTTGTGAGGCGGCATAGTGAGTCGTGTCGGGGTAGCTCAGTCGGTAGAGCGCTTGCCCGCGAAAGGCAAAGGTTCCAGGTTCGAGTCCCGGTTCCGGCACACAATTTTAATCTGCCAGGAAGTGGTCTATAAATATTTACAAAGCCATCATCTTGGGATGTCAACAGTTGTTGTTTAAAATATCACACTTTAGTCAAGATGTATATGTGTGACATGTGCATCCATGCACTTAAAATTATTTTAAACAACTGTTGACTTCGCAAGATGACGACTTTGTAAACATTTATAGACCAGAAACATCGAAACCGGTCGTCGGAATAAAATTATGTATTAGCGATCTTGGAATTATCCTTTTTGGAACCTTTCATAATGTTGGATCGCTTCCTTGCAGTATAAAAAGGAAAATTAAAAATATTTATAGGAATAAGAGCCAAAAAAAGCTACGAAATGTTATAATTCTATGGGACTAAAACTACTCTAGTTGTGTGTTGTTATAAGTACACGTCAGTTTAAGCTTTTTGAAACCTAGGGACCGATGCCAGAGTAGTTTGGTACAATAGAATTACAACATTTGAAAATTTTTGGTAATTATGGTACAGACAGACATTGGTCCGACATTCAGTTGACAAACAGGCACAGATTAATAGTGGAACCTCGAGATGGCGCTGATAACCGAAAACAGTGAAATAATAATTAGTGTTATTTGTTTAGAAAAAAAAATACATTATATTTAATATAGAAATTTGGACGTACTTGAAGTAATAAAAGCATGGAACTAATAAGAGCAAAACACTTTCCAGAGCAAGAAAATGTAAAAATGTTTGTAAATGCACAGGACGTAACTGCTGAACTGCTGCATTTATCAGTTCCTAGACTTACAAACCACTTAAACTGACTTACGCTAAGCACAACACACACACACACACACACACACACACACACACACACACACACACACATTCCAGACGAACGACTCGAACCTCCGACGGTGAGCAACTGCCCGCTCCGTAGCAGGGGGTCTTACAGCGCTCGGTCACTCCACCGCAGTTTCACAGCAAGATATTTCTTATAAGACAGAATAGAAAAAAACTTTTTAATTTTCGATAAATAAATTTAATTTCAACAGATACGTGCTTTTTTTCCCTTGAAAAATTTTGTTTATTTAATTAATAGGTGAAAAAGAACAAATATCTCCATCTATTTTCATTTATCTGTGCAAATAGATCTATTACAGATTCGTCGAGAACATCTCAACAAATAGACATAAAAAAAGAGAAAGAAATACTAAAAAGTATTTCACGAAAAAGAAATATCTAACACAAATACGATTATATCTTTTAAATCCATTTAATAATTTAGCTACCCAGTAATCTATACTATACGTCTACAGACCAAACAGTAGAAGAAGAATAGTAGTACGGTCACATTTAAATTGCTTTTATTTTTCGCAGCCAGAATGACATGCATAACTCGAAAATGAACAGGGTAATCTTTATAGGAAGTGTCCCGATTGTCTGACTGACTGACTGACTGACTGACTCATCATCGCCCAGCCCAAACCACTGAAGATAGAAACTTGAAATTTGTGGAGGGTGATGATTTTACTCTGTAGGCGGCATTTAAGAAGCGATTTTTCGATATTCCGTCCGTAAGGGGGTGAAATAGGGGATGAAACGTTTTTTGAAAATACGTAGCTATTTAGGCAATTTTGAAGCTAAAACTACAAAATTTCGTATTTTAACTCAGGGTTCGAATTTGAAACACGTGTTTCGGCATTTTTAAATTCAACCAATAAGGGGGTACAATAGAGGACGCAAAAATTGATTTTCAAAAATATGTTGCTGCTAACTCAAATTTTAAGTTACAACTACGAAACTTCGGATATGGAATCTAGGTTAGGATAAAAAAATTCATGATTTTTAGTATTTTTGGAAATTCAACAAGTAAGAGGGTTAAATAGAGGATCAAAAATTCGTTTTGAAAACACGTTGCTATTGATACGATTTTGAAGCTAGAGCTGCAAAAATTGAAATTTCTATAGTTGGTTAGACGTAAAAAAAATATGTGTTTCGGTATTTTTGGAAATTCAACCATCAACGGGATTAAATTGGAGAGGGGGTGTTTTTCGAAAATATGTTGCTATTTAGGCAATTTTGAAGTTAGAACTACAAATTTTCGGATTTGGATTCGGGGTTCGAATTTAAAAGACACGTGTTTCGGCTTTTTTTTTTGAAGTTCAACCAATAAGGGGGTAAAATAGAGGACGCAAAAAATTAATTTTCAAAAATATGTTGCTGTTAACTCAAATTTCTAGCTATAACTACAAAACTTAGGATATGGATTCTTCATCAGGATTAAAAAGAAACAACTGGTGCAGACCAACCAGTCTACGCATGCGAAGCAGCGGGGGCTCAGCTAGTAATATATATATATATATATATATATATATATATATATATATATATATATATATATATATATATCGAATTAAGGATTACCATATATATATATATATATATATATATATATATATATATATATATATATATGTGTGTGTGTGTGTGTGTGTGTGTGTGTGTGTGTGTTTTACATCTCTTCCTAAACTACGGCACAGATTTCAATGTTGCATGGTAGACACATCCTTCAGCGTCAAGGCAACAGCCGATATTGCGATTAACAACAATGTGACATCATGAACAAAACACTGCACCGTCATGCAGCACGTGAACAGCAAGATTTCATTCATGAACCGTTTCCGAATTAATGCACTTCGTGTCTTGTAACAAACATTACACACAATTTAAAACCTTTACGAAACTTTTCCTCACTAAAAGTTCTACAAACTACTACTTTTTTTGATGATCATGCAGTAGAACTACTCCATTCATTATACGTTACTGTAAGTTACTTCTACATTAGTAATTGTATTGGTAAGAGGTTTTACAGCCAGTATTCATACCAACTGAAAAATGCTCGTGTTAGAATCAGCAAGGGACCTACGAAGAGCAACTGAAAAAAATGGAGAATGTCTGGAAAGGACGCTACAAGATGAAGACGAGTAAAGCAAGAGTAATGGAATGTAGTGTCGAAAAATTAGGTGATGCTGATGATATTAGATTAGGTAACGAGTCAAGAAAAGTAGTAGAAGAGTTTTGTTATTTGGAGAGCAAGATAACTTCACATAGGCGAAGATATAAAATGCAGAATGGCTATGGGAAGAAAAGCGGAATTTGGTGACATCCAATATTAATTTAAATGTTAGGAAGTCCTTTCTGAAGGCATTTGTCTGGAGTGTAGCATTGTATGGGAGTGAAACGTGGACGTTAAGGAGATCAGACAAAAAGATGATAGAAGCTTTTGAAATGTGGCGCTACAGACGAATTATGAATATTATATGGGTAGATCACATAACAAACGAAGAGATGCCGAACAGAATTAGGGAGAAAATGAGTTTCTGGCAAATTCTTACTAAGAGAAGAGATAGGTTGGTGGGACACATTCTAAGACATCAACGAATCGTCAACTTAGAATTGGAGGGAAGCGTGTGGGGTAAATATCGTAGAGGGAGACCGAGGGACGAATACAGTAAGCAGATTCAAAAGGATGTAGGTTGCCGAACGTATTCTCAGATGAAGAGGCTTGCACAGGACAGGGTAGCGTGGAGAGCTGCATCAAACCAGTCTGCGGACTGAAGACCACAACAAGAACAACAACAACTAGCAGTACTACTGAGACAGCCTCTGCTGCTGCTGATGTTATAATAGAAATAACAACATTGATATTAGCAGATAAAAGATGTACTTTTGAATGTAGAGAAACTGCTTAAGGCATGGCCAATTCTGGGAGAAGGAAGTTAGGAAAGCTGTATCTGGCAAGAGCAATAGCAATCGGAGAATATCTGGGAGGAGGAATGGATGCGACATTGTAAGAGGAGCGTGGGGTAATAAAGACTGGCGTAATTATTGCTTTAGTAGATAATCCATTCAAATGTTCAAATGTTTGTTAAGCTTATGGGACTTAACTATGGGGTCATCAGTCCCTAAACTTACAAACTACTTAGAACAACTTACGAACTAGGACGGCACAAATATCCATGCCCGAGGGGGGATTCGAACCCCCGACCGTAGTGGCCGTGCTGACCGTGACTGGAGCGCCTCAGTCACCTCGGCCACCGCGGCCGGCGATAATCCATTAACTGTCGTTTGAAGCTGGCACTGTTACTCAGTTCTCTGATATACTGAGGTAGATTGTCCCAGAGCCTGGTTCCTGCTACTGAAAAGGATTTTGAGAAACCGGCTGAGTGATGGATAGGGACAGAAATGGTTTTGCTCTGACAGGAACGAGTAGTTCTGTTATGTTGATCAGATAAGAGTGTTAAGGTCGAGGAAAGATGTGAGGGACAGTGTACGTTGATAAGAGAGTAGAGGAAACAGAGTGTATGAAAATCTCTGCGCTTGTCAGCACGGAGCCAGGATAGTTGCTTATAAGATGGTGAAACGTGAGACGTCGTGAGCTTTCCCAAGAGAGACCTTGCAAGATAACATCACTGTAATCAATAATTGGAATTACAAGCGTTTGTATAAGTTTCTTTTTAAGATCGAGAGGAAAAAACTTGTTATATCTCTGTAGGGCATGAAGAGATGCTGATGCCTTCCTACACACGGCGGCTGTGTGCTCAGCCCAGTTTAGTTTGTCGTCTATTATCACTCCCAGACTTTTTGCCGAGGGCGAAAAATAGATAGGTGTGTCATTTAATATTAATGGTGGTTGAGATTCGCGGTATTTGTGGTTGATGAGTCTAGGATGAACTACCAGAATCGCTTGTGTTTTACTTGGATTGAGCTTTAATCCTATATTCTATGCCCATTTTGATAGTGCGCATAGGTCAGAATTAAAATTCCCTATTGCTGTCTTTAGGGTTTTTGGTTTTGCACTTAGATACAACTGTAGGTCATCGGCATACAAGTGGTATTTAGGGGAAAAAAACGAAAAAAAAAAAACAAATGGCTCATCATTGATGTACAATGAAAAGAGGAGTGGACCTAACACTGAGCCCTGTGGTACGCCTAATAGTACCTTTCTCCACTGTGACTTTGCGTTGCCGGACATGACGCAATGAAGACGCGATATCAAGTATGAGAGCAACCATTGCACCGCACCATGAAAAAAATTTAGGTTGTTAGATTTAGTTAATTGAAGGGGATGAAAGGGATGCAGTGGTTGGGAAGGGAGTAAGACAGGGCTTGTAGCCTTTCTCCAATGTTATTCAATTTGTTCATTGAGCAAGCTGTAAAGGAAAGCAAGGAGAAATTTGGAGAAGAAATTAAAGTTCAGGCTGAAGAATTAAAAACATTGCGTTTTGCCGACGACATAGTAATTCTGTTAGCGACAGCAAAGGTCCTGGAAGAACAGTTGAATGGAATGGCCAGTGTGCTGAAAGGTACATATAAGACGAACATTAACAAGAGCAAAACTAGGGTAATGGAGTGCAGTCTAAGAAAGTTAGGCTATGCTGTAGGAATTATATTAAATAATGAAACAATAAAGGCAGTAAAATAACAAATGATGGTCGCAGTACAGAGGATATAAAATGCAGAATGGGAATGGGTAGAAAAGCGTTCTTAAAAAAGAGAAATTTGTTAACATTGAATATTGATTTAAGCCTAAGGAAGTCCTTTCTGAAGGCATTTGTGTGGGGTGTTGCCTTGTATGGGAGTAAAACATGGACGATAAACAGTGCGGACAGGAAGAGGATAGCGGCTTTTGAAATATAGTGCTACAGAAGAATGCTGAAGATTAGGTGGGTGGATCGCGTAACTAATGAGGTGGTACTGCACAGAATTGGGGAGAAAAGGAATTTCTGGCATACCCACATACACACACAAAATGATGCTTTTCCGAAGCTGAATTCATAGTGTGGGAATGAAAGGGGTAAGAGTTATTGGAAACAAAATGGCGGATTCACAAGCTCGACTGAGCCTAAAGGTTCGTTGTCTTTGACTGTTGCACTGGAATTTATCTTTCTGGTGTTTTGGTATATCGACATTAATACACTACTGGCCATTACAATTGCTACTCCAAGAAGAAATTCATTAGTTACTGAAATGATGATGCAGAAACTTATTCGAAGCACGTTGGGTGGATAAAAAGAAAACCAACCATTGTGTTAGCACAAGACGCGGCGGATTAGCCGTGCGCATTAGGGTTCTGTGCTGCGGTGCGCGACCGTTCGCCGTCGGAGGTTCGAGTCCGCCCTAGGACATGGGTGTGTGTGTTGTCCTTAGGTTACTTTACCTCAGTTTAAGTATTTTGTAAGCTACGGACAAATAACCCACCAGTTGAGTCCGATAGATTATAAAACATTTGATTTTGTTAGTACAAGCCAGAAACATTTAATCTCATCACACGTTAGGAAGCAAACACGACAAAAGGGGATGCTTCAACCACAAAATGGCTGTGGTAAGTCGATTCCGTAGCTGTGTTCTTGCGTGATTTTATTACTCTCATTAGAATTCGTCTAACTACATTTCATTTTACAATTTACGGTTTTACTTGCCGATAAAGTAATTTCAATCATTTACGTGTTTCGAATTTATGGACTGAACAAACGTTGCTGCCTAGGTACGCAAAAACAATAAACATTCCTTTACAATAGCAGCTATGTATCATGTACAGCTCCAATATGAAGATTTCAAAACGAATGAGACACGCGACTTACGTTTTTGGTTTATTGTACTGAAATATTGTTGCTGTAGCAAGCCATAGAGTGGAGGAAAGAGTACAATGTGATCATTTGTTGCAAAAGTTTCATTTTTTTTCGAAATGTGGTTCATTTACGTCTACATCTACATGGAATACTCTGCAAACACATTTAAGTGCCTGGCAGAGGGTTCATTGAACCACCTTTATACTATTTTATCTCCCATTCCATTCTCGAATAGAAGAAAGAACGCCTGAATCTCTCCGTTCGAGCTCTGATTCCTCGTATTTTATTCTGATGATCATTTCTACCCACTAGTATTGCATGTGGTCGAAATTCGATCAATTCTGTTCACAGCGGTCACTGGGGGTAAAATTTTACGTATCATGTCGGCGGCCTCGCGTGATTATGTTGGCAACATCAACAACACGATAGAAAATCTGTGCTCATTTGTTCGAACCACATAGAATGACTCGATTAGTGTATGGTACAGACTATGAAGTAAACAAATAATGCTGTTCCTGCTTTATGGTTGACAGGTTCTCGTATGTACCCTCGTCCGCTCATTAAAAATAATTGCCCTCGTAAAGCGAAGATTCCATGAGAAAACATCAGCGTTGTCAAGCGATTGGCTAAAATGAAGACTCACAGGATTCTCACTATTCAGCATCTGTTGCCAACATCATCATAGGAGGCCGCTGGGATATTTGGTAAAATTTAACCGGCACTGGGAGGTATGAAACGGTATCTTTTACGTGTTAAGGAAAATGCCTGACACAACAACAACAAATAAAAACGGAAGTATATACTTCTCATGCCATTTTCAAATTATATAACTTTCATCAGCCTAATATTTGAAATGGAAATACAATTACGGTGCTCGTGTATTTATAGAACGCCAAGAAATAATGTTATTTCGATACTGCGATATTCAGAATTCCAGCGGTGACAACATGTCGTCTTTGTAGTTCCACCCGAGCACCACTAGATGCCTCTCCCGGTGCATTATACTTTATACCGGCATTCATATGAAAACATCCATTTCCTTTAACCACTCTTAATAACTGCGAAAACGAAGCATTTGAATGGCACAAGAAAGTGAGTTGGGAACACTCCATGTTTCGATATTCACTTATTTTAATACGTTATTTTAATACTGCAGATGCGCTGCATTACAGCGTCTTTGGTCGAGGCGAATAGCCAATCAGTGAGCTGATTGTTGGAGAACGTAGAACTTGATCCAAGCTGTAGATAGGGAATTTTCTACTTCCTTTTACCACTTTTAATGGCTAATGCACTCAAAATATTTATAAACGTGAAATCTACGACGAACAATCTTTCGAATTATGTAGATTTCATTGGCCTTCTTGTACGAATAAATTAGTAATCTGTACCACAATTTTCGTGTTAGCGTATTTATATAATGATGTAAGTGGGAGTGAACAACATATCATTGCATTCGGAGGAGAATGTTGGCGATTGGAGTTTCGTAAGTAGCCCACGCCACAGCGATAAGCGCCGTTCTTGTAATGATTCCCATCCCAGATCCTGTATCATTTCCGTAACGCTGTCTCCCCTGTATCGTGAGAATACGAAAAGAGCTGCCCTTCTGTGGACTCTTTCGATGTCCTCCGTCAAACCCACCTGATAAGGATCCCACACTGGGCTGCAATACTCCAAAAATGGACGGACAAGCGTAGTGTATGCAGTTTCTTTAGTAGTTCTGTTGCATGTTTTAAGGGTTCTGCCAATAAAACGCAGTCTCTGGTTCGCCTTTCCCACGACATTATCTACGCGTTCTTTCCAGTTTAAGTCTGAAGTAATAGTAATTCCTAGGTATTTTGTGGAGTTTACGGCCTTCACATTTTATTGATTTATGTTGTAAACAAAGTCTCGCTGCGGAGCGCGCGGTTGCTCGCCGTGGAGGTTCGAGTCCTCCCTGGGGCATGGGTGTGTGTGTTGTCCTTACGGACTGCTAGGTTTAAGTAGTTTGTAAGCTACGGGCTGATGACCACGCAGTTTGGTCCGATAGAATTACAAACATTTGAACATTTTTGATTGGTAGGACACATTTTTAGACATCAAGATAGGAATGCAGAGGTTGAGAAGAGTGTAAGACAGGGTTGTAGCCTTTCCCCAATGTTATTCAATTTGTACATTGAGCAAGCTATAAAGTATATCAAGGAGAAATTTGAAGAAGAAATTAAAGTTCAGGGTGAAGAAATAAAAACATTGCGTTTTGTTGATGATATTGTAATTCTGTCAGAGACAGCAAAGGACCTGGAGGAGCAGTTGAATGGAATGGACAGCGTGTTGAAGAGAGCGTATAAAATGAACATTAACAAGAGCAAAACAAAAATAATGGAATGCGGTCTTAGAAAATCAGGTGATGCTGAAGGAATTATGCTAGGTAACGAATCAATAAAGGAGGTAGATGAGTTTTGTTACTTGGGCAGTAAAATAACAAAGGATGGTCGCAGTACAGAGGATATAAAATGCAGAATGGCAATGGGAAGAAAAGCGTTTTTGAAAAAGAGAAATTTGTTTACATCGAATATTAATTTAAGCATAAGTCCTTTCTGTAGGCATTTGTCTGGTGTGTTGTCTTGTATGGGAGTGAAACAGTGTGGACAGGAAGAGGATAGAGGCTTTTGAAATGTGGTGCTACAGAAGAATGCTGAAGATTAGGTGGGTGGATCGCGTAACTAATGAGGAGGTACTGAACAGAATTGGGGAGAAAAAGAAATTCTGGCATACCTTGACTAAAAGAAGGGATAGATTGGTAGGAGCCGCGGTGGAGTAGCCGAGCGGTCTAAAGCGTCTCGCTGCGGAGCGCGCGGTTGCTCGCCGTGGAGGTTCGAGTCCTCCCTGGGGCATGGGTGTGTGTGTTTGTCCGTAGGTTAGTTTACCTAGCTTTAAGTAGTTTGTAAGCTACGGACTGTGAAACACGTCACTCAGCCTTTATCGTGAAGTACAGCTATCGTGACTAACTATACTTTAATTATGGATAGCCTACGACACCTATACTTGGCGATACCAGTCAGGAACTGTTATAATATCTCTGCTCGGCGGGAGAAGATGATATACAATATTGTTTTTATTACCAGGTATAAAATCACTGTTACAATAATATCTACACCCGATAACTTTTAATGACGGCTTTGTCTGGTACCCTCAGTAATACTCCAGTCTGTAATTTGTAGCCCTGGGGTCGCCACTCCCTTAATCAGAATCAGTAACCGCAGAGATATAATTTGCTACGACACTTGGGTACAACAACGTTAACGAAAAAATCTGACTGCGTCTGCTATCAGTAAGTTCCTGTTCGGGTAAAGAGTCGTAGCTGGCCAAAGATCTCACAGTTTGAATAAACACAGCATTTGGCAGTTGACTATATGCTTAATCATTTGAAGAAAACAAAAAATTATTAAATGTGAGTACACCTTTCGCTGCAACTCTGAAATCTCAATAACACTTTCCCACTCCTGTCTGTGTCCCACTCGAGATGAAAAATAATCTCTGCTAAATTACTTTCTCCAATTCAGAGTAAATATCAAATATATAGCTATCACTATCGATTGAAAGTAATCGATCGCGATAACTGCCGCAAATTTAAGTCTCTCAGCTTTGAGATTATACGATCGCTAATGTTATATGCTATATCATGAGCGGTCGTGATTCAAAATTTACCACAAACTACTAATGAATAGATTAGTCAATTTTTTTTATCCAGGACTCGTGGTTCTATTTATTAATATACACAATAAGTACCTCAATCAACAAAAAGATTCATCGCAGACTCGTCCTGTCAGATGAATTATACTCCCCAACATCTATCTCTTGAATTAAAAAAATTAAAAAATAAAATCTACTGTTGATACCACCACTTGGCTGTCACCTCTATGAATAGCTTCATATAAAAATAAAGTGAGGCCGCATTTCAGGTGTTAGCTGCTAACATATCTATCTTCATGTTATTAATTCCCCTTTTAACTAAGAGTCTTGCCAATATGAGAACAGCCTAGGCTAAGAATTGAATTATTGAATTTAGTAATTCCCATACGGAGTTTTTTCTTTGACAGCCACCTCAATTGTTTCATACCAACTTCACCTTTAAAGAAATTCCTTTAGAGTAGCGAACACATGGTAATTTTATTAAGCAACCTTCTGCACAAGATATTGCAATCCAGTCATGAAGGTAATTCAATAATTATTTTCTTTCTAGATCAGTGGGTTAATTACCACGCCTGTGGGATATTTGCCATCTCTGCCTTCAAAATTAAAAGGTACATAGCTCAGGCCAGTCTACTACACCAACACCAATCACAATAAAAGAGTGGACCCCTAGTCACACTCCCGGATACCTCAGATCTCCCGCAGAGTCCGACAATATCCTTTATCACCACAATCCTCTCTTCCTCTCTCCTCTTAAAAATTACGACTGCATGCTACGTACGATTATTCTATATTTACTTTAAATATCCCACCAAAAAAATAACAGCTGTGTGTAATTTTCCGATCAGGCTGAATCTAATTAAACAGCAAACTACAAGTTCTCCATTTTCGTAAGAAAAACTCTTCCCTTCATGACAAGATCACTATCAACACATAAGTACGAGTAATAAACTCGAAAAAATTACCAATTAGATGGAAACCAACATATACCAAAAAATTAAGACCCACCAATACCGTGTGTATAGCTACAGTATTATTTTACTCGCGTGCTATAAATTCCCGCACTCCGAAATCAGTCATACAATCGCGCCTTCTTTTCCATTATATGAATGTGACTGATATCTGTACATATAACTCACATATAGTATTTTTAGTGCATTACACGAATTCTTTCTAGGCGAAAAAACCTCGTAAGGTTGTACCATATTCAACTCTTTGCCCTACAACAATCTAAAAAAATTTCTCTGGTCGTAGTCTGCTTCGAAGGAACGTCATTCATTCTGTGCCTTCACCATATCAGGTCGACCAGTGGAGTGGACGCCATCTTGCGTTGACCAGCTGCCAGACACTCGCCCAAGCGACGTATTTACATGAAACATCAGTCACAGCGTCTAAATACCAAATAGTGGAAAAATGTTTACCATGTAATATGATTCTTCTAAATAATATTTTTTTTTATACTGATGGGCTTTAATCTGAAACATAAGATGCTGCAGCTATCTCATTTGCGAAAGCCCTGAAACACGACAGAATCGTTCTGTCCCGCTTCAACTGATGACCACGCAGTTTGGTCCGATAGATTTTACGAACATTTGAACATTTGGTACCGTACAGACACCAGAGTAAAAGTGACGTAGGTGGAACGATCTGAGCGTAGCATTATAGAAAGTTGAGACAGGCACTCAGTCAGCTAGGGAAAGTGCTGGCGTATTGGACACCAGAGGCCAGTGTTGGAGGGTAGCAGCTATCTCAAGGGTAGTGTGGCTGACGCGACGATCGATGAGGGAAGCTGATAGGTCTGGACGCAGTGTCGGTTACCGGAACTGCTCTGCAGGATCGAGCGAGCACACAATAACACACAGAGGGCTTATCATGGCAGTGAAATGAAGCTGGGTAGAGGGCGCCACACCCAACCAAAATGGCCGCCACACAGCATGAATCTATCTACATAAAAGCGAAGGGACACTCATTCACTGACTAAACACGAAATCTCGAAAACTACTTCATATTTGAAGTTGAAATTTGGTAGGAATGTAGTTTATACGTAGAAGAAGTCAGCTAAGAAAGGATTTTACGACAGGGCCTAGAGCTACTAAATACCCAGGCTGAATCGTCCGCCATGTTTTCCAAAATGTTCAAATGTTTGTTAAGCTTAAGGGACTTAACTGCGGGTCATCAGTCCGTAAACTTACAAACTACTTATGAACTGAGACTAAGGACGGCACAAATATCTATGCCCGTGGGGGGATTCGAACCCCCGACCGTAGTAGTCATGAAGAACCGTGACTGGAGCGCCTCAGTCCCCTCGGCCACCGCGGCCGGCAGCCATGTTTTCCCCGACATGGTTGGAATCGCGCTGCACTAACAGCGTAGAGGCGCATGCCCTGCCATCTTTCACAAACGATTTCCCAAAAACTAACTGGTACAAAAATTTAATTTTTCCGCTACTTAAATCTTTATATGTCAGCATTGTGACGAAATGCTCGTCATTTCGTTAATAGTAATAGTTAATAAGATATTGGCTTCGAAATAAGAGACTGCGCTACATTAGCAAAAGTTTGCAGTAAGAAATAGAGGCTGCTATGATATTCCGTTTCGTGCTTGTTGCACCTTATGTTGCTGCGGATGAAACTTTCCTAACGGAATGAAATTTATTTTCGACTCAGGAGGAGATCTTTACCTTTCACTCAAACCGCTAAACTTTATTTTATTCAGGGCACTCATTTCCGATGGCGATAAGGCCAGAATGAATCATTGCGTATCTCATACACGGTTAGAGGTATCAAAATGATATTTTGACAAATGATAACATGCAAAGAGGGGAGTATTTTGCCACATGGTTACTATGCAAAACTTCATTAATTGTTGCATTATTCAAGGCAATACATAGTTGTAGAGTGAAAAAGAGTATAGTTAGTGATTTATTATTCGATTTGCAGAAATTCTTTCGTCACTGACAAATGTTTATTTCTTTGCTTCTTGTGTTTTAGAGCAACTACTCAGTTTCCAAAACCTAATAGGAGTTACATTTCCTTCAGTTTATCGCCTAGCAGTAACAGAACGGAAGTTACTACATCTAATGAGAATTTTATGTGAGAATACTTGAAAATGACAGATAGCAAGGATCTCTTCACTAGCTAACGAACTGACTTGTTCTCATTTCCTCACATAATAAAGCACTCTGTATTGAGATATTAAAATATCCTTTTCATATAACTGAAAAATTGAAATTGCATATACATAGAGCCACAGCTATTGTGTAGTTTGCAACTATTAAATTTAATGGGTTAAAAGAAGTCAGTACCAGTATCTTAAAGTATGGATGTTATGCAGTAACAACTTGTGCCTAATTATTAGGAGCTCTAATACGGAAGACGTGTTACTACTAGACGGGCCGGCGGATCCCAGTGCGTCATATTTAACTGACATTATCGCAAGTTATACATTTCTCACAGAGTTGCTGTTTGGAAGGGATGAAAATTTGATGTATTTTGAACATTTCATTCGCTTAATGTGTTCCCCTAACTTCAAAAGAAAAAAAGTTCCTCGCATGTCGAAAGTTCCGTAACGTCGTCAGAAAGTGCATGGTCATAAACTATCAGTATATGCTGTTTATAAATTATCGCCATAAATAAAATTAAAATGAAAATGTAGTGTAGTTCTTAACGAAGACATTGATGAAAGTTCCACGTTGATACAGTGAGTAGTTTGCGAGTGTGAGCGAGTTGAATGAAACGCGAGGTAACGCGTGAGCTTCGTCCGGAACGTGGCGACTCCTACAGATTGGGGAGAAAAATGGCGGACAGTTCAGCTCGGGTTTATAGGAGCCTTAATAGGGCCGATAGTTCAGGAGATATGACGTCATAAACGATGAAAACTTCCCCGTCTTGAGTGATAGTGTGACTGCATCAGTCCACTGAGAAGGAGAGCACATAGTACTTGCAACAAACTTTAAACATAATTTCATACCTTTAGGAAACCTTTTTCGCTGATAGCTCCAGAAAAATGATGAAAAGATAAAAGTTTTTTTCTTACTACTTTTTTGGCTTTCGTGCAGTAAAATTGCGGCATTTGGCATGAAGTTACGATTTATTACACGTACACTTATTAATAGTATTCGCGAAAAATGTAACATAGAGTATACACACACACACACCACTGAACATACGTTCGAAATTTAATCATAGTACGACACACATATGACGTCATAAACAATGATATCCGAGAAAAACTGCTACATCACGCAACAATGTTGCACATTTGCTCCTAAACAACTGGACCGACATCAACCAAATTTCAGACACATATTCCTTATTGTGAGGCAAGCAGAGTTAAGAATCACATACGACATATGGTTCAGGAGATATGACGTCATAAACGTATTGGAGTCGCAAAAAACTACCACATAAAGCGACGAAACCTTATTCATACACTTTATGAGAATAAGAGTACTTAGCGACTTGGAACAAACCTTTAAGATAATTTCAAACCTGTATTAAATTTTTTCTCCCCTACAACAACAGTAAAATGATGAAAGGAAAAAAAGTTTCTCTCTTACTACTTTTCTGTTGTTTACTAATTATATCTACGACATTCGGTATAACATTACGATTTATAATTTGTACACTACAAATTGTAGCCGCAGGAAATTTTACAGACAGTATACATTCATATAGCTGAATGTACCTTCGTAATTGTATCACAGTACGACACGTAGTTCATGAGATATGAGCACATAAACACTAACGTTCATGGAAAACCGTCGCAGCACGCAGGAAGTTTTAATCTATTACTTCTTTACTACTAAAAGTATTCGCAACAGATTTTACAGACATATAGAACTTATAAATATGAAAATATACGTGAAAAATTTTTCAATTCTACAACATATTTATGTATATAAAAATGAATGTTTGTATGTCCTCTATGCGTTCATAAACCGTTCATTCGATTGCGATGAAATTTTGGTGATCTGTCAATCGTACCCCCACGAAGGTTCCTGACCCAAAAACAAAAGAGCACGACGCATAGCTCAGGAGATATGACGTCATAAATAATGAGAGGCCACCTCGTGAGAATACCCAGAGTTATGCGTCATTTATGCATATTTCCTGTCTAAACCACTGGACCTATATCAACCAAATTTGGTACACATCTTTCTCACCGTGAGGTACCAATTCTGTAATGGTAAGAACGATGTATGGGACATGGTTAAGGAGATATAAGGTCATAAACAACACGAGTTGCAAGAAACTGGCACATAATGCAACTAGACGTTATGAATGCAGTACAACTTTAAAAATAATTCCAAACCTTTATTGAACTTCAAATTTTTATTGAGATGAGGTTCAACAGCCGTAAGATATTTGAAGAAATGCATACTGTAAACAATCAGCTGTTTATTATATTTCCAAACTTCTAGCGGTTTCGGTTATAAACCATCTTCTCGGAAGAGGACTAGACAGACTGATTAAACAGATGCATTATATGCCTCCTTATGTATACTTTATTTATTTATTTATTTTATTTATTGTTTTTTCTTCTGTTCCATAGGACCCAATTGAGGAGTGAGACTCCATGGTCATGGAACAAGTCAATACATTAATTGTTACACAAGAATGGCAATAGAAAAGTTTTAAGTAGTCCTTTACACACGACAATCTTAAGACAAAGTGAAAAGAATCAATAAAGAAAAAATGAATTAGCTTAATTGTTTAACTTTTGTAGGAGTTCCTCGACAGAATAAAAGGAGTGAGCCATGAGGTAACTCTTCAATTTAGATTTGAAAGCGTGTGGATTACTGCTAAGATTCTTTAGTTCTTGTGGCAGCTTATTGAAAATGGATGCTGTAGAATACAGTACGCCTTTCTGCACAAGTGTCAAGGTGGTGTGATGCAAATGCAGATTCGACTTCTGTCTAGAATTCACCGAGTGAAAGCTACTACTAACTCGTGGAAATAAGCTGATACTATCAACAACAAACGACATTAACGAAAAAACTTATTGTGACGCCAGTGTCAAAATTCCCAGACTACTGAAAAGGGGTCGACATGACGTTCGCGAACTTACACCACATATTGCTCGAACCGCCCGTTTTTGAGCCGGAAATATGCTTTTTGCATCAGGCGAGTTACCCCAAAAAACAATGCCGTACGTCATACGTGAGTGAAAGTAAGCGTAATAGACTACTTTTCGTGTTGAAAAATCACTTATCTCAGATATTGTTCTAATGGTAAATATAGCAGAATTTAGTTTTGGAACAAGATCCTGAACATGGGCTTTCCACGACAGCTTACTGTCTATATGAACACCTAGAAATTTGAACTGTTCAGTCTCACTTATCACATGCCCATTACGTGTAATCAGAATGTCAGTTTTCGTCAAATTATGTGTTAGAAATTGCAAAAGTTTTACTGCGATTTAACATCAACTTGTTTTCTACAAGCCATGAACTTATCTCTTGAACTGCATTATTTGATACTGTGTCAATATTATGAGCCACTTCCTTCACTACCAAGTTGGTATCATCAGCAAACAAAAATATTTTTCTGTCACCTGTTATACTCGAAGGCATATCATTTATATACACAATACACAATAAAAATAAATAAGACATCACTAGGCATCAAGTCTTGGTTGAGAACATAAAAGCAATGTCAGGGTGTGTGATGGTGAACCAAGGTCTATTACAAGAGAACCTAACACAACTATTGAACACTATTTAACCAAGACTTGATGCCTAGTGATCTCTTATTTATTTTTATTGTGTGACATGCATGCCAGTATGTATAAGGAGGCATATAATGCACCTGTTTAATCAGTCTGTCTAGTTCTCTTCCGTGAAGATGGTTTATAAGCAAAACCGGTAGAGGTTTGGAAAAATAATAAACAGCTGATGCTTTACAGTATGTATTTCCTCTTTATTGAACTATTGCTCGCTGACAAGCATAGAAAAAAAAATATGAAAGGAAAAAAGTTCCTCGCTAACCACTACGACACGTAGTTCATGAGATATAAGGATATAAACAGCAACGTTCATGAAAAACTGCCGCATCATGCACCGAGTTATAATCTATTGCCTCTTTATTACTAATTGTATTCCCAAGAGGTTTTACAGACATACAGCACTTATACAAATGAATATATACCTGAAAAATTATACAACATATCTATATCTATAAATGTGAATGTCTATTCGGTATACGTTTATCATGATTGAACCACAAGACATACAGAGCTAAAAATTTGTACAGTTACTAATGTCTACCCGGGGAAGGCTTCAGGAACAGTTTTATGACGATTGGATGGCTATTTATCTATATATATTAATGTGATTGTCTGTTCGGTGTACGCTTATCACATCCGAACGACAAGACGCAGAGACTTAAATATTTGTACAGTTATTAATTTATACCTGAGGAATGTTTTAGGCACGGTTTTATGGCGATCTGATAGATATTTAGTAATTTGAAGAATATAATGCTAAATTCGGAAAAATAATTACTCTTTGAAAATTATATTTACTCTTTGAAAATGGTTTTATTGGTTGCATTGTTGCTTGAGGGTTGATAATGATAAAAGCATGGAGTATGTTAGGATGGAATGTTATCGGTGTATATAAAATTCTACTTGTGTGTGTGTTAATATTTCGCTCTGCAGCGAAAACTACAGAACGCAAACGAATGGTCTGTGTGTAATTGCTGTCCGAAGTCTCCCGTTGTACACCATAGCAGTTCCATGACGATAGCTATAAGGGGGTGGAATATATGGTGGTTGAAAGTCGTCAAATTATAAAAAAAAAATTGAACTGAAGGCCAACGATGACGTTAGCGACTCTATAGCAAGAAGGTTACATACAGCGAAACGTGATGCCACAGACCATATGATTGGTCTGTGCGTGCTACAATGTCTTACGCTTTTTCTCTGTAAGGATAAGCATACGAATAAAGAAGTATAAGAATGAATAAAGCAGTAAAAAAGAAATTTGTTTTAATACATCTCTTTAAAAAATTGATTTGACGTTTCGTGCATTACATCAAGTGATCGATCTGTGATATTACAATCATTATTGTTGAATTTCGTGATTGTATTCTTCGAAACGAGTGCATTTTTACGTGTGATTTCGTATTTCTTACATATTCCCAGATAAATGTATCATGTTTTTAGAAAAAAAATGAGATTGACAGAGAGTGGATAGGAAAAGTACTAACTCAAGGCAACGCCGGCTTTTCAGACAGTAATTAAATAAATATGAGATCGTACGAATTTTATATGTCATTTGTTTTTGACTACTATCTCTCATAGTTTGGATACTGCTCTTATAATTTTGTACTTTATGCAAGATAGCCTCATTTCTTAAAATATTTTACTATAAATATGTTGTTGTTGTGGTCTTCAGTCCGGAGACTGGTTTGATGCAGCTCTCCACCCTACTCTATCCTGAGCAAGCCTTTTCATCTCCTCATAAGAACGACAACCCACATCTATTTGAATCTGCTTACTATACGCGTCTCTTGGTCTCCCTATGCGATTTTTACCCCACACACTTCCCTCCAATGCTAAATTTATGATTCCTCGATGTCTAAGAATGTGTCCTACCAAGCGATCCCTTCTTTTAGTCAGGGTGTGCCCAAGATTCCTTTTCTCACCAATTCTGTTCAGTACCTCTTCATTAGTTATGCGATCTACCCACCTAATCTTCAGCATTCTTCTGTAGCACCACATTTCAAAAGCCTCTATTCTCTTCCTGTCGGCACTGCTTATCGTCCATGTTTCACTCCCGTACAAGGCTACACTCCACACAAATGCCTTCAGAAAAGACTTCCTTACACTTAAATTAATATTCGATGTTAGCAAATTTCTCTTTTTCAAAAATGCTTTTCTTCCCATTGCCATTCTGCATTTTACATCCTCTGTACTGCGACCATCGCATGTTATTTTACTATCCAAGTAACAAAACTCATCTACCACCTTCATTGTTTCGTTACCCAATCTAATTCCTTCAGCATCGCCCAACTTTCTAAGACCGCATTCCATTATTTTTGTTTTGCTCTTGTTAATGTTCATTTTATACGCTCTCTCCAACACACTGTCCATTCCATTCATCTGCTCTTCCAGGTCCTTCGCTGTCTCTGACAGAATTACAATGCCATCAGAAAAACGCAATATTTTTATTTCTTCCCCCTTAACTTTAATCCCTGTTCCAAATTTTTCCTTGCTTTCCTTCACCGCCTGCTCGATGTACGAATTGAATAACATTGGAGAAAGGCTACAACCCTGTCTTACACCCTTCCCAACTGATGCTTCCCTTTCATGCCCTTCGAGTCTAATAACTGCGGTCTGGCCTTTGTACAAGTTGTAAATAACTCTCCTTTCCCTGTATTTTACCCCTGCTGACTTCAGAATTTGAAAAAGTGCATTCCAGTCAACATTGTCAAAAGCTTTCTCTAAATCTACAAAAGCTAAAAATGTAGGTTTGCATTTCCTTAATCTATCTTCTAAGATAAGACGTAAAGTGAGTATTGCCTCCCGGGTTCCTTCGTTCCTCTTGAATGCAAACTGATCTTCCCCGAGGTCAGCTTCTACCAGCTTTTCCATTCTCCTGTAGATAATTCGTGTTAAAATTTTGCAGCCATGACTTATCAAACTGACGGTTCTGTAATTTTCACACCTGTCTGCGCCTGATTTCTTTGGAATGGGAATTATTGCATTTTTCTTAAAGTCTGAGGGTATTTCGCCTGTCTCATACATCCTACACACCAGTTCAAATAGTTTTGTCATGGGTGGCTCTCCCATCCCTTAATCGGGTAGGAAAATTATAAAATTTTAAAAGGGAAATAGATAGGTTGAAGTTAGATATAGTGGGGATTACTGAAGTTCGGGTGGCAGGATGAACAGGATTTCTGGTCAGGTGAGTACAGGATAATAAATACAAAATCAGTTGGGGGTATCACAGGAGTAGGACTGATAATGAATAAGAAAATAGAAATGCGGGTAAACTACTACGAACAGCACAGTGATCGCATTATCATTGTCAAGATAGATACGAAGCCAACACCGACAACAGTAGTACAGGTTTATATGCCAACTAGCTCTGCCGATGATGAGGAGATCGAAGAAATATATGAGGAGCTAAAGGAAATTATTCAGGCAGTTAAGGGAGATGAAAACTTAATTGTGATGGGAGACTGGAATTCGGTAGTAGGAAGAGAAGGAAAAATAGACAGCCTTATTTCTTAAAATATTTTACTATAAATATAACATGCTTTTATAGGAAAATAGAGATTCACAGAGAAATAGAGAAGGGATAGGAGAAATACCAACTGAAGGCTGGAATAAAGAAATAAATACCCAGGCAACGCCGAGTTATCAGCTAGTCTTCCTATAGTAGGACCGAGCGATACCCAGCTACAATTGCGAGCATAGGGTAGTCTACTGACGGTTTAGAGTGGTACCTATAAAGGGACACATCACAGATCCCGCTGCAGTTGAGTGTCAGAGTAATTTAATCTCTACTTAGCCTTTAGTGGAGTTTATTATTCATAACGTATTTGTTTCCACGTTTCCATTAATTTATCAAATTATTTCCCCTTCATTTCGGCCCACTTTAGGTTACGGTAGTAACACTAAAAGTGGGCCTTTGCGATCGTCTTTTGACAGCTCGAAATTTAAATGATAATAACGGCTTAACTATTCATCTGACACGAAAACTGAATAACCGAATTTGTAGAGGAGAAAATTCTCTACAACTTTGCTCTCTTCTGTTCTTTAAATATTTCGTAGCATTTCAAAGATATTTGCAAAAATAACGGCGATTTTGGGATGTCTGTCTGTCCGTCTGTCTGTCTGTCCGTAACGTGTTCCCTGTTTTTAAGACGAACCGTTCAACCGATCAGCACAAAATTTTACAGACATGATTATAGGCCGCCAGAGAACAGAACTTCCCTATTTCAAATTTTTCGGCCAAAAAGTACGGTAATAATACCAAAAATAGCCGTTTGTAATATAATTGTAATTGCAAACGAACTGTTCATCTGACACGAAAATTCAATGACCTAATTGGTAGAGGAGAAAATTCTCTACAACTTAGCTCCCTTATGTTTCTTTTCATATCTCGTATTGTTTGAGACATATTTGCAAAAATAACGGAGTTTTGACACCCTCTATTGAATTAACGAAAACCAGCCGTTCGCAGATGTCACGTGACATTCCTCGCCCAGAACTCTCTCTGGCATACGCCATCTTGCGTTGCGTATTTGATGATTTTCTTATTGTAACTTACACGTTGTCATTTCAAAGCAATGGCACACTGAAGAATTAACAAAAACACATCGTTCTTCGTACGATAAATGATAATCTAGTGTCTACAAATGCCATATTAGCATCAGTTAACAAAGACCATCAATAGTATGAGATTAAAGAAATTATCTTTAGATTGATAGCCGCATCGGAGTGGGCAAGGTGTTGCACTATGACGCTAAATGTCGGTGGTTCGGAACCCGAATTTTTTTTCCTAAAAGGGTTTCAGACACCCTTATTAATTAATTTTTTATTATTTAGATTATTATTTTGGTCCAAAATGTTTGCAAAAAGCTATAAAACTACAAATCTAAACTGGGCCGTAAAACACGTCAGTGCCATTTTTGTGTCTTTATTGTGGAGTATTATTAGTGCGAGTATTATTGTGTTATTCATAATATTCATCATGTCACTTTTCAAGAACATTATTACTGCTGTACTTGATTGTATCATTCATTTCATTCTTTATTGTGGAGTATTATTAGTGCGAGTATTATTGTGTTATTCATAATATTCATCATGTCACTTTTCAAGAACATTATTACTGCTGTACTTGATTGTATCATTCATTTCATTCTTTATTGTGGAGTATTATTAGTGCGAGTATTATTGTGTTATTCATAATATTCATCATGTCACTTTTCAAGAACATTATTACTGCTGTACTTGATTGTATCATTCATTTCATTCTTTATTGTGGAGTATTATTAGTGCGAGTATTATTGTGTTATTCATAATATTCATCATGTCACTTTTCAAGAACATTATTACTGCTGTACTTGATTGTATCATTCATTTCATTCTTTATTGTGGAGTATTATTAGTGCGAGTATTATTGTGTTATTCATAATATTCATCATGTCACTTTTCAAGAACATTATTACTGCTGTACTTGATTGTATCATTCATTTCATTCTTTATTGTGGAGTATTATTAGTGCGAGTATTATTGCGTTATTCATAATATTCATCATGTCACTTTTCAAGAACATTATTACTGCTGTACTTGATTGTATCATTAATTTCATTCTTTATTGTGGAGTATTATTAGTGCGAGTATTATTGTGTTATTCATAATATTCATCATGTCACTTTTCAAGAACATTATTACTGCTGTACTTGATTGTATCATTCATTTCATTCTTTATTGTGGAGTATTATTAGTGCGAGTATTATTGTGTTATTCATAATATTCATCATGTCACTTTTCAAGAACATTATTACTGCTGTACTTGATTGTATCATTCATTTCATTCTTTATTGTGGAGTATTATTAGTGCGAGTATTATTGTGTTATTCATAATATTCATCATGTCACTTTTCAAGAACATTATTACTGCTGTACTTGATTGTATCATTCATTTCATTCTTTATTGTGGAGTATTATTAGTGCGAGTATTATTGTGTTATTCATAATATTCATCATGTCACTTTTCAAGAACATTATTACTGCTGTACTTGATTGTATCATTCATTTCATTCTTTATTGTGGAGTATTATTAGTGCGAGTATTATTGTGTTATTCATAATATTCATCATGTCACTTTTCAAGAACATTATTACTGCTGTACTTGATTGTATCATTAATTTCATTCTTTATTGTGGAGTATTATTAGTGCGAGTATTATTGTGTTATTCATAATATTCATCATGTCACTTTTCAAGAACATTATTACTGCTGTACTTGATTGTATCATTAATTTCATTCTTTATTGTGGAGTATTATTAGTGCGAGTATTATTGTGTTATTCATAATATTCATCATGTCACTTTTCAAGAACATTATTACTGCTGTACTTGATTGTATCATTCATTTCATTCTTTATTGTGGAGTATTATTAGTGCGAGTATTATTGTGTTATTCATAATATTCATCATGTCACTTTTCAAGAACATTATTACTGCTGTACTTGATTGTATCATTCATTTCATTCTTTATTGTGGAGTATTATTAGTGCGAGTATTATTGTGTTATTCATAATATTCATCATGTCACTTTTCAAGAACATTATTACTGCTGTACTTGATTGTATTATTCATTTCATTCTTTATTGTGGAGTATTATTAGTGCGAGTATTATTGTGTTATTCATAATATTCATCATGTCACTTTTCAAGAACATTATTACTGCTGTACTTGATTGTATCATTCATTTCATTCTTTATTGTGGAGTATTATTAGTGCGAGTATTATTGTGTTATTCATAATATTCATCATGTCACTTTTCAAGAACATTATTACTGCTGTACTTGATTGTATCATTCATTTCATTCTTTATTGTGGAGTATTATTAGTGCGAGTATTATTGTGTTATTCATAATATTCATCATGTCACTTTTCAAGAACATTATTACTGCTGTACTTGATTGTATCATTCATTTCATTCTTTATTGTGGAGTATTATTAGTGCGAGTATTATTGTGTTATTCATAATATTCATCATGTCACTTTTCAAGAACATTATTACTGCTGTACTTGATTGTATCATTCATTTCATTCTTTATTGTGGAGTATTATTAGTGCGAGTATTATTGTGTTATTCATAATATTCATCATGTCACTTTTCAAGAACATTATTACTGCTGTACTTGATTGTATCATTCATTTCATTCTTTATTGTGGAGTATTATTAGTGCGAGTATTATTGTGTTATTCATAATATTCATCATGTCACTTTTCAAGAACATTATTACTGCTGTACTTGATTGTATCATTCATTTCATTCTTTATTGTGGAGTATTATTAGTGCGAGTATTATTGTGTTATTCATAATATTCATCATGTCACTTTTCAAGAACATTATTACTGCTGTACTTGATTGTATCATTCATTTCATTCTTTATTGTGGAGTATTATTAGTGCGAGTATTATTGTGTTATTCATAATATTCATCATGTCACTTTTCAAGAACATTATTACTGCTGTACTTGATTGTATCATTCATTTCATTCTTTATTGTGGAGTATTATTAGTGCGAGTATTATTGTGTTATTCATAATATTCATCATGTCACTTTTCAAGAACATTATTACTGCTGTACTTGATTGTATCATTCATTTCATTCTTTATTGTGGAGTATTATTAGTGCGAGTATTATTGTGTTATTCATAATATTCATCATGTCACTTTTCAAGAACATTATTACTGCTGTACTTGATTGTATTATTCATTTCATTCTTTATTGTGGAGTATTATTAGTGCGAGTATTATTGTGTTATTCATAATATTCATCATGTCACTTTTCAAGAACATTATTACTGCTGTACTTGATTGTATCATTCATTTCATTCTTTATTGTGGAGTATTATTAGTGCGAGTATTATTGTGTTATTCATAATATTCATCATGTCACTTTTCAAGAACATTATTACTGCTGTACTTGATTGTATCATTCATTTCATTCTTTATTGTGGAGTATTATTAGTGCGAGTATTATTGTGTTATTCATAATATTCATCATGTCACTTTTCAAGAACATTATTACTGCTGTACTTGATTGTATCATTAATTTCATTCTTTATTGTGGAGTATTATTAGTGCGAGTATTATTGTGTTATTCATAATATTCATCATGTCACTTTTCAAGAACATTATTACTGCTGTACTTGATTGTATCATTCATTTCATTCTTTATTGTGGAGTATTATTAGTGCGAGTATTATTGTGTTATTCATAATATTCATCATGTCACTTTTCAAGAACATTATTACTGCTGTACTTGATTGTATCATTAATTTCATTCTTTATTGTGGAGTATTATTAGTGCGAGTATTATTGTGTTATTCATAATATTCATCATGTCACTTTTCAAGAACATTATTACTGCTGTACTTGATTGTATCATTCATTTCATTCTTTATTGTGGAGTATTATTAGTGCGAGTATTATTGTGTTATTCATAATATTCATCATGTCACTTTTCAAGAACATTATTACTGCTGTACTTGATTGTATCATTCATTTCATTCTTTATTGTGGAGTATTATTAGTGCGAGTATTATTGTGTTATTCATAATATTCATCATGTCACTTTTCAAGAACATTATTACTGCTGTACTTGATTGTATCATTCATTTCATTCTTTATTGTGGAGTATTATTAGTGCGAGTATTATTGTGTTATTCATAATATTCATCATGTCACTTTTCAAGAACATTATTACTGCTGTACTTGATTGTATCATTCATTTCATTCTTTATTGTGGAGTATTATTAGTGCAAGTATTATTGTGTTATTCATAATATTCATCATGTCACTTTTCAAGAACATTATTACTGCTGTACTTGATTGTATCATTCATTTCATTCTTTATTGTGGAGTATTATTAGTGCGAGTATTATTGTGTTATTCATAATATTCATCATGTCACTTTTCAAGAACATTATTACTGCTGTACTTGATTGTATCATTCATTTCATTCTTTATTGTGGAGTATTATTAGTGCGAGTATTATTGTGTTATTCATAATATTCATCATGTCACTTTTCAAGAACATTATTACTGCTGTACTTGATTGTATCATTCATTTCATTCTTTATTGTGGAGTATTATTAGTGCGAGTATTATTGTGTTATTCATAATATTCATCATGTCACTTTTCAAGAACATTATTACTGCTGTACTTGATTGTATCATTCATTTCATTCTTTATTGTGGAGTATTATTAGTGCGAGTATTATTGTGTTATTCATAATATTCATCATGTCACTTTTCAAGAACATTATTACTGCTGTACTTGATTGTATCATTAATTTCATTCTTTATTGTGGAGTATTATTAGTGCGAGTATTATTGTGTTATTCATAATATTCATCATGTCACTTTTCAAGAACATTATTACTGCTGTACTTGATTGTATCATTAATTTCATTCTTTATTGTGGAGTATTATTAGTGCGAGTATTATTGTGTTATTCATAATATTCATCATGTCACTTTTCAAGAACATTATTACTGCTGTACTTGATTGTATCATTCATTTCATTCTTTATTGTGGAGTATTATTAGTGCGAGTATTATTGTGTTATTCATAATATTCATCATGTCACTTTTCAAGAACATTATTACTGCTGTACTTGATTGTATCATTCATTTCATTCTTTATTGTGGAGTATTATTAGTGCAAGTATTATTGTGTTATTCATAATATTCATCATGTCACTTTTCAAGAACATTATTACTGCTGTACTTGATTGTATCATTCATTTCATTCTTTATTGTGGAGTATTATTAGTGCGAGTATTATTGTGTTATTCATAATATTCATCATGTCACTTTTCAAGAACATTATTACTGCTGTACTTGATTGTATCATTCATTTCATTCTTTATTGTGGAGTATTATTAGTGCGAGTATTATTGTGTTATTCATAATATTCATCATGTCACTTTTCAAGAACATTATTACTGCTGTACTTGATTGTATCATTCATTTCATTCTTTATTGTGGAGTATTATTAGTGTGAGTATTATTGTGTTATTCATAATATTCATCATGTCACTTTTCAAGAACATTATTACTGCTGTACTTGATTGTATCATTCATTTCATTCTTTATTGTGGAGTATTATTAGTGCGAGTATTATTGTGTTATTCATAATATTCATCATGTCACTTTTCAAGAACATTATTACTGCTGTACTTGATTGTATCATTAATTTCATTCTTTATTGTGGAGTATTATTAGTGCGAGTATTATTGTGTTATTCATAATATTCATCATGTCACTTTTCAAGAACATTATTACTGCTGTACTTGATTGTATCATTAATTTCATTCTTTATTGTGGAGTATTATTAGTGCGAGTATTATTGTGTTATTCATAATATTCATCATGTCACTTTTCAAGAACATTATTACTGCTGTTCCTTATTGTATCATTCATTTCATTCTTTATTGTGGAGTATTATTAGTGCGAGTATTATTGTGTTATTCATAATATTCATCATGTCACTTTTCAAGAACATTATTACTGCTGTACTTGATTGTATCATTCATTTCATTCTTTATTGTGGAGTATTATTAGTGCGAGTATTATTGTGTTATTCATAATATTCATCATGTCACTTTTCAAGAACATTATTACTGCTGTACTTGATTGTATCATTCATTTCATTCTTTATTGTGGAGTATTATTAGTGCGAGTATTATTGTGTTATTCATAATATTCATCATGTCACTTTTCAAGAACATTATTACTGCTGTACTTGATTGTATCATTCATTTCATTCTATATTGTGGAGTATTATTAGTGCGAGTATTATTGTGTTATTCATAATATTCATCATGTCACTTTTCAAGAACATTATTACTGCTGTACTTGATTGTATCATTCATTTCATTCTTTATTGTGGAGTATTATTAGTGCGAGTATTATTGTGTTATTCATAATATTCATCATGTCACTTTTCAAGAACATTATTACTGCTGTACTTGATTGTATCATTCATTTCATTCTTTATTGTGGAGTATTATTAGTGCGAGTATTATTGTGTTATTCATAATATTCATCATGTCACTTTTCAAGAACATTATTACTGCTGTACTTGATTGTATCATTCATTTCATTCTTTATTGTGGAGTATTATTAGTGCAAGTATTATTGTGTTATTCATAATATTCATCATGTCACTTTTCAAGAACATTATTACTGCTGTACTTGATTGTATCATTCATTTCATTCTTTATTGTGGAGTATTATTAGTGCGAGTATTATTGTGTTATTCATAATATTCATCATGTCACTTTTCAAGAACATTATTACTGCTGTACTTGATTGTATCATTCATTTCATTCTTTATTGTGGAGTATTATTAGTGCGAGTATTATTGTGTTATTCATAATATTCATCATGTCACTTTTCAAGAACATTATTACTGCTGTACTTGATTGTATCATTAATTTCATTCTTTATTGTGGAGTATTATTAGTGCGAGTATTATTGTGTTATTCATAATATTCATCATGTCACTTTTCAAGAACATTATTACTGCTGTACTTGATTGTATCATTCATTTCATTCTTTATTGTGGAGTATTATTAGTGCGAGTATTATTGTGTTATTCATAATATTCATCATGTCACTTTTCAAGAACATTATTACTGCTGTACTTGATTGTATCATTAATTTCATTCATTTCTCGTCCTTTGTAAAAAGAAATGACATTTACCAAAGAAAGGATGGAATAAAAATGGCGTGTAGAGTTGGAAGGAATAAATAAATTTAATTCCCACATGCAATAAACTATTACAAATGTTAACTCGTTTTTGATATATTTTAAGGCGCTTCTTTTTCACAATCTTTTTACCATAAGTAATTACAAATTTGAGCTCAGGATACCAAATCATACTATTACATAAAATAGAAGCACATTTTTCTGCTGTCTGTCCCTTTGACCCTTTATAACTTGAGCTGTACTGAATGTATCGTCATGCGGTTTCTTTTAATTTCTTCTTTAGGATACTGGGATAAACTTGGGCTGTGTTTAATGTCTATAGGGCACAGTGGTAGAGTGCCAGACTACAAACCCAAGGTTGCGGGTTCGATCCTCGCCTGCTCCTAGGATTTTTATCTGTCACTTTCCACTTCTTTCACCTCTGGCAGTATTGCTCATGTGAAAAATACCGAGTAGCACCGTGGTTCTGAACCCACGTTAAACTGTAGGTCCCCCTATAACTGGCTGGGTAAGTCAGTTCGAAGGTCGGAGGAAGGCAACGGCATACCACCTCCAAACAGGACCATGCCTAGTAAAGCACTGTGCTGTTCAAACCAATCTTCGAATTGTTGACTGCTTTACCTTAGGAGCTTGCAAAACAACTAAAATAAGAATAATAACGCAAATTCGTTTACCGCTTTTGCACTTTAGTCAGCTCCAGATGCGTAAACTTTAAGAGTTAGGCCAGTGTACATGGAATAGAATTGCAGAACTCACAAAGATCTAAAATAAATAAATAAATACACGCGAGAGCATGTGTCTAACTTTTACTAGTGAACCACATTTGTCATTTTTCTTTTCTAAAGCGCTGGCGCCAAATGTCTTCAGACTACAGATACAGTGAATGCAGGAGATCTGTAAAAGACATATGATCTCGCGGCCTTTTCTTTAAATCGTCGTGAGTTCTACAATTCTATACTATGTACTTTGGCGCAGGTCTCATAGTTTACGCTACAGAGGTCACGGAAGTGGTAAACCATTCTACGTTATTATTCTCATTTCAATTATTTCTCTTTTTGGTATTGGCTTTAATATAGCCTACGTTGAACACAGGATTATACCGGAGAAATTGAAAAAACCTGCATCACGATATGTTCTGCAGTTCTCGAGTTAAAGTAGTTTAGAGATTACCCGTGCAAAGCCGGAGTGGCTCAGCTAGTTAGTAATAAAATAAATAAAAAGTGTCAAGTCATAATTATTGTATACCGAAAATTGTAGCCCAAAATAAAAATGTTTATCAATATTGCTAACAAAGTACAAGGTGAGTGGGCAACAGAATCTATGCTCGCTGGTGGACAAGCTCGCTGAAAATAACGAGTAGAATCTGAAAAGTTCCACGGCTCTATTGTATCCAATTATGTCAGAAAATTAGGGGAGCTATAAAAAAAGTTGGTTAAATAAAAGCCGCGGTGGAGTAGCCGAGCGGTCTAAAGCACCTCGCTGCGGAGCGCGCGGTTGCTCGCCGTGGAGGTTCGAGTCCTCCCTGGGGCATGGGTGTGTGTGTTTGTCCTTAGGTTAGTTTCCCTAGGTTTAAGTAGTTTGTAAGCTACGGACTGATGGCCACGCAGTTTGGTCCGATAGATTTGCAAACATATGAACATTTTTTTGTTAAATAAAAGGAAAAGTTCATTTCATTATCTACATCTTTCTCACTGACGAAAATTCCCTGACCACCAACCAAAAAAAGTAACAGGCGATTAACTTTGTCATGTCGCAATTTTAATTTCATGTAAAAGAAATAGTTTCAGTTATTATTTTTATACAAACACAATATGTATTGTAGTTGCTAAGACCACTGTTGCATTCCTTCAGTATTCACCTGTCTGCGTGAAAAATTTGGTAATTTTTTTCCTATCCTAAGAGGTCCAAATGACAATGTAATTGAGGCCAGCAATTTAAACTACATTGCTATCGCTGTTAGTTTGGGAGCTACAACCCTTCAAAGTTCCGGGGGCGGAGGCTACGACAGCGTAGCTGACTGGCCGAGTGGCTATCCCCTGGGGCACGGCCCACTGTCTCATGACCACCAGCCAGTCAGCTACGCTGTCGTAGCCTCCGCCCCCTAAACTTTGAAGGGTTGTAGCTCCCAAACTAACAGTGATAGGAATGTAGTTTAAATTGATTTGGACGCAGCTGGTTTCAACGAATTCAATGCACGATAGAAAAAACTATTGTTCCATTTAAAAAAATTATATCTTTGTGGTGTAACTGAAAATGAAAATGATATAATAAACTATGTTCATAGCTCCGCAGAAAGTGTAACATTTCTTGTGTTGACCTACCGCATTAAAATTTCCCGTCACCTATTATTTTATAAAATGTTCAAATGTTTGTTTAGCTTATGGGACTTAACTACGGGGTCATCACTCCCTAAACTTACAAACTACTTATCAACTACCTTATACTAAAGACGGCACAAATATCCATGCCCGAGGGGGGATTCGAACCCCCGACCGTAGTGGCTGTGCAGACCGTGACTGGAGCGCCTCAGTCTCCTCGGCCACCGCGGCCGGCTACTATTATTTTATAAGTTACAGAGGCAAACACACTTAGTGAAACAACCTGTTTATATAAACATAATACGTATTGTACTTGCTAAGAACAGTGTTGCATTCCTTCAGTACACACCTGTGTACGTAAAAAATTTGGTAATTTTTTTCCTATCCTAAGAGGTCCAAATGACAATGTAATTGAGGCGAGCAATTTAAACTACATTCCTACCACTGTTAGTTTGGGAGCTACAACCCTTCAAAGTTCCGGGGGCGGAGGCTGCGATAGCGTAGCTGACTGGCCGAGTGGCTATCCCCTGGGGCATGATCACCAGCCAGTTAGCTACGCTATCGCAGCCTCCGCCCCCGGAACTTTTAAGGGTTGTAGCTCCCAAACTAACAGTGATAGGGATGTAGTTTAAATTTATTTGGACGCAGCTGGTTTCAACGAATGCAATGCACGATAGAAAAAACTATTGTCCCATTTAAAAAATTATATCTTTGTGTTGTAACTGAAAATGAAAATGATACAGTAAACTGTGTTCATAGCTCCGCAGAAAGTGTAACATTTGTTGTGTTCACCTACCGCATTAAAATTTCCCGTCACCTATTATTTTATAAAATGTTCAAATGTTTGTTTAGCTTATTGGACTTAACTACGGGGTCATCAATCCCTATTTACAAACTACTTATCAACTACCTTATACTAAAGACGGCACAAATATCCATGCCCGAGGGGGGATTCGAACCCCCGACCGTAGTGGCCGTGCAGATCGTGACTGGAGCGCCTCAGTCTCCTCGGCCACCGCGGCCGGCTACTATTATTTTATAAGTTACAGAGGCAAACACACTTAGTGAAACAACCTGTTTATATAAACATAATACGTATTGTACTTGCTAAGAACAGTGTTGCATTCCTTCAGTATACACCTGTCTGCGTGAAAAATTTGTTAATTTTTTCCTATCCTAAGGGGTTCAAATGACAATGTAATTGGGGCGAGCACCACTTGAAGAACTACGCATTCATCGGCCCTACTCCGTTTGTACACCCAACCAAGCTGGCTGCCGTGCCTTCACTGCCTGTACGCTGAAGTAGGCGGTATGGTACAGCCTCTCTGTGCTATTCTGTGCTCGCTGGCTGTATCTTGTGATATTCCTGGCCTATGGCCACTTCATATTTCTGGCCGCTGGCCGTTTCTTTGCTAACATCGTACGTGTCTTAAATACGGAAGAACGACAGAAGTGCAGCATATGATGAAATGTGGGGTGGGGAGCAGTAGCATATGGCGCAGTAGGTGCTGGTTCCCGTGGGAAAGCCCACCTATGTTACTGTTGCTCTCCTCGCATTGGCTGCTGCATTTCACGTCACGTGATTTCTTTTGGAATTAGTTTTCTTTATTATATACTAAATATTAATTATTCTGAGCTGAGAATTTGTAATAAATATCTCTCAAGGACAGGCCAGGTATTGACAATTTAAAAAAGTCTAAGGTGCCTTCTCTTATTGTAACAAGAAAAGAGCGATTTTGCAGAAGGCGCGCGACGGCCATGTTTTGGCGCTAAATAGAGCGTCAGGTGCCCTCTAGCAAGGAGTAACATATATATATATATATATATATATATATATATATATATATATATATATATATATGTCTGTGCGTCTAGTCTCGCAACGCGCCGCAGTTTCAGTCTCGAGCTGACCGCTATACGCGCCGGTCCGCGCCGGTCATGAGTAAAGATTTGTGTAATTGTGATAACAGTCGAGGTCTCAACATGAGCTGTGGGCAGCATAGGACGTATCATATTAACAATAGTTGCTCATTTTTTTATTATTTACTTAATAAATGGCATCCCTGACAATTAAAAATCTCGCGAGTCACTTATTATGCTTTCCACCATACAGAACTTATTTTAGCCTCACTTGTATGCTGTAGAAGAACCAACGACCTGTGTGCTGTCTTCTGCGCTGGGGACACAACTATAGAAGACAACAGGTTAGTCAGAACTCTATGCTTTCCGTAAAGACTCGGACAGCAACTACGGCACCTCGTGCGTACTGTAGGGCGGTACAAACGCACACTGCTACGCAACAGCATCCGCAAGGATGTGGAGGTTTTTGGGGACTTGTGGGAGGAAGCAGTACTAACTTCTCCGTCCGCAAATAAAACCCTAGGAAGCTTGTAATCTCACCTTTATGTGACAGCGGGCGTCAGTCGTACATTGACCTCGGCTTATCTCTTTAAGCACACTAAGGTACTGCCGGACAAATATTGTGTCCCGGTTATCAGGAGTTTGCTCAGAGCAAAATCTCGCCCCTACAGCTTCCGAACAACAGCTGTGTATCGAAAATCTGGCTCGTTGATATGGACCCTTCACAGACCTCTCGAAAACATTTACTAGTTGTTGTTGTTGTCTTCTTCGGTCCAAAGTAGAGGTGGGCAAAGGAGTTCATTTTTGGAAACCGCTCTTTCTACTTATTTACCATTAAATTTTTATTCAATTACTAGCTGTAAAACGCAGCGTTGCCCGAGTGTTTGTTTATCCTACACTCTGGTAGTCCACATCCCCTTCCCCGCTCTCTCTGCATCCACCTCTTTCTCCCCCATCTCTCTGTTCGTTTACACCTTTCCCTCTCTCGGCAAACTTTTCTGCAAAGTACCCTCTGTCATGTACCATACAAACATTTATGTACCCAGTGATCTTCCTCTTGGCTTAAAGTTCATGTGTGCAAAAATTCATAAAGATTGGAGCAAAACTTTGCATTTTGTAAAATTCTGTAAGTTAAGTACCCTACACCACGCACCGAATGAAATTTTAGACAGACAGTGACATTCCTCTAGTTTTTAAGGTAGAGTGTGAAGAATTTCATCAATATCGGAACAAAACTGTGGATTTCTATGCAATACAATCGTAGGGTCAAATTAAAAAACGCACTTTGTTATCCTCAAATAACCCAGTATTATTTTATACAACTCTTGTTCAGAGAACAACGAAAAAAAAAAATAGAAAAAAACTAGGTGGTAGTTACGGATCCATTTTTATTTTGCAAGCTACCATCCTCCAAGTAAGTTATGAAACTTTAGGTACACAGTGACCTTCCTCTTGTTTTGAAGGTCAAGTGTGCGAAATTTCGTGAAGATCGGAATGAAACTGTAGATTTGTCAGTCTGTAGGAGAAGTATGCTCCGCCATGTACCTATCACAAAATACTTTCTTAGCTGACGTTCCCTACCTATAAACTACGTTCCTGCCAAATTTCAGCTTCATAGGTGAAGTAGTTTTCGAGATTTCGTGTTAAGTCAGTGAGTGACCTTTCGCTTTTATATAGACAGAGATTACGAAAACAGATAGCTTAATTTTGGATGGAAAACTTGCAGACAAAAATAAATAGTAACATGCAAATTCTGAGATGCTAACTGCATTTGATACAAGGTCATGCCTGATGCGACAGTTTTACGGCATCTACAGGGAAACTGTTATGAGCGGTAGACTTCTTTTCGTTTCATCATTTTGTGTGTGTGCATATGTGTGTGTGTGTGGGGGGGGGTGGGGGGGGGAGGTCAGTAACAAAACGCTTCATAAACGTCCGAAATTAAATGCAAACTTTGTTGCAGGTCCCTAACTACTGCCATTTTCCAATAATAGACGCACAAATCTGAGTATTCTCACGCTGTGGCCTCTCATTATTTATGACGTCATATTTCCCGAGCTAGATGTCGTACTCTTTTGTTTTTGGGCCAGGAACCTTCGTGGGCGTACGGTGAACAGTTCACCAAAGTTTCACTGCTATCGAATGAATGGTTTATGAACACATAGAGGACATACAGACAAACATTCATTTTTATAAATATAGATTATTATTTATTTATAAAATGATTCGTTGGTTTATGAAGTCTGACCAATGATTTCTCAGATAAAAAAGTAAGTACTATATTATTTCAGCCTACATCTTTCCAAATCGAAATCCCTTTTTGCTACGCAACCGATATGATGCCCAATATTTTCCGGTTTTCATCATCATCATTAGTTACTGATTACGCCTTTCAGCGTTCAGTCTGGAGCATAGTACCTCTAATAAAATTCCTCCATGATCCCCTATTCAATGCTAACATTGATGCCTCGTCTGATGTTATGCCTTTTACTTCAAAATCATTCTGCACCGAATCTAAGTACTTTCTTCTTGGTCTACCTCGACTCCTCTTACCCTCCGCTGCCGAGCTCATGAGTCTCTTAGGTAACCTTGCTTCTCCCATGCGTGTAACATGACCCCACCATCTCAGTCTGTTCACTCTAACTGCTTCATCTATGGTGTTCGTTCCCAGTTTTTCTTTTATTTCCTCATTATGGACACCCTCCTGCCATTGTTCCCATCTATTAGTACCTGCAATCATTCTTGCTACTTTCATATCTGTAACCTCTACCTTATGAATAAGGTCACCTGTATCCACCCAACTTTCACTCCCATACATAAAGTTAGTCGAAAGATAGAGCGGTGCACTGCTAACTTAGTCTTGGTACTTACTTCCTTCTTGCAGAAGAGAGTAGATCTTAGCTGAGCACTCACTGCATTAGCTTTGCTGTACCTCGATTCACTATGTTGCTATTCTGTGTGAAAATACATCCTAGGTACTTGAAACGTTGTGTATATGTCGAGATTGTAAATGCGACGGGACTTTATGTATATTGTACACGAGGACGAGATTTCTTAGTGACTTGCAAAAAACCTTAAACATAATTTCGTACATTTATTGAACTTTTTCTCACTGACAACAAACTGTAAATTACTGGCCATGGACAGTAAACAGGTTACTCGAAAAACCGTTAGTCCATAGTTTAAAAAAGGGATAAAACACAATGAGAATAGAAGACCGCAATGAACGAATGCCAAGCGGAACTATGTATATAAAAGGAAGTGTCCCGATTGACTGACTGACTGACTGACTCATCATCGCCCAGCCCAAAGCATTGAAGATACAAACTTGAAACTTGTGCCGGCCGCGGTGGCCGAGGTGACTGAAGCGCTCCAGTCACGGTCTGCACGGCCACTACGGTCGGGGGTTCGAATCCCCCCTCGGGCATGGATATTTGTTCCGTCTTTAGTATAGGGTAGTTGATAAGTAGTTTGTAAGTTTAGAGACTGATGACCCCGTAGTTAAGTTCCATAAGCTTAACAAACATTTGAACATTTGAAATTTGTGGAGGGTGTTGATCTTACTCTGTAGGCGTCATTTAAGAAGCGATTTTTCGATATTCCGTCCGTAAGGGGGTGAAATAGGGGATGAAACGTTGCTATTTAGGCAATTTTGAAGTTAGAACTACAAAATTTCGGATTTTGATTCAGGGTTCGAAATTAAAACACACGTGCTTCGGCATTTTTTAAAAATTCAACCAATACGGATGTAAAATAGGCGGCGCAGAAAATTTATTTTCAAAAATATGTTGCTGTTAACTCAAATTTCAAGTTATAACTATTAAATATAGTTTATGGACTCTTGATTAGAATTTAAAAAAACCATGAGTTTCGGTAATTTTGAAAATTCAACAACTAAGGCGGTACAATTGCGGATCAAAAATTATTTTCGAAGATACATTGTTATCAAGAAACTTTTGAAGCTAGAGCTACAAGAATAGTATTTGTATTCTTCGTTAGAATTTAGAAATACGTGTTTCGGTATTTTTGGAAATTCAACTACCAACCGGGGTTAAATTGCAGAATGGATGTTTTTCGAAAGTCTTTTGGTATTAAGGCAATTTTGAAGCTAGAACCACATAAATTGGTTTATGTTTTCATGGTCAGAATTAAAAAGACACGTGTTTCAGTATTTTCAGAAAATTAATCATTTATGGGGTGAAAACACGTTGCTACTAAGCCAATTTAACCCAGGATTACAAATAATGATATTTGCATACTTGGTTCGAATTTAAAAGACACATGTTGGGTTATTTTTCAAAATTCAACTATTAATGTGTGCCATAAGGAGTTACAAGTAGTAAAATCAAATGTTCAAATGTTTGTAAATCTTAAGAGGCTTAACTACGGGGTCAGCAGCCCCTACGTTTTACAGACTAATTAAACTAACTTAGACTAACTTATGCTAAGGACAACACAAACACCCATGCCGGAGGGACGAATCGAACCCCCGACGGCGAACAGCAGCGCGCACCGCAGCATGGCGCCTCAATACGCACGGCCATTCTGCCGCGACTACAAGTAGTATCACAACATTTCATTATGGTAGTACTTAAGCTATATCTGTGAAAATTTATATTAAGAGGGTGAAACAACTGGTGCAGACCAACCAGCCTACGCATGCCAAGCAGAGGGCGTTAAGCTAGATGGATATAGACGGCCGCGGTGGCCGAGGGAACTGAGGCGCTCCAGTCACGGACTGCATGGCCACTACGGTCGGGGGTTCGAATCCCCCCTCGGGCATGGATATTTGTACCGTCCTTAGTATAAGGTAGTAGATAAGTAGTTTGTAAGTTTAGGACAGACGAGGAAAGCATTGTTGCCGATTTCAAGCAACAAATACGTTATGCGTATACATGGGTTTTGTGCTTGAAGGAAGTTTATATTGCTTGCTTTTCGCATACCAGCGCCATCAGTAATGCTGACTTTCAATCGCGTTATGTCCTCAGCAGAACGCTCAGAGCAACACTGTATTCTCATTGGCCGCGGGAGAACGCGTGACGTACATTATTCGAGGGCGGTGTGATAAGACCAGTAAAAATAGAATAAAAAAATTGATTATTGAAAGGCGAAAACTCACTTTGATTCCCGACAGTCTCCTTGCAAGGCTGTACACTAGGTCTAGGGAGTTTCCAATTTTTCAACCCATCGTCGAAGTAGGCTTTGTCGAACTCTGCTAAATAACCTACCAAAGCGGAGGACACTTCCTCATTCGATCAAAATTTCTTCCCACCGAGCCAAATTTTGAAGTTTGGGAATAAAAAGAAGTCAGTCGGAGCCAATTTTGGTGAATAGGGTGGGTGAGTAAGCAATTAGAATATAAAAATTAAAAGTTCAAATGTTTGTAGAACTTATGGGACAACTACGGGGTCATCAGTCTCTAAGCTTACAAACTACTTAAGAACTAGCTACTACTAAGGACGGCACAAATATCGATGCCCGAGGGGGGATTCGAACCCCCGACCGTAGTGGCCGTGCAGACCGTGACTGGGGCGCCTCAGTCCCCTCGGCCACCGCGGCCGGCAATTAGAATATCGAGCCGTGCACTTTTGCCATTGCGATAGCTGCTGTATGGGCTGGAGCATTGTCCTGATGAAACAGCAGTTCCTGCTGTGCCAATCTAGGGCGTTTTTCAATTAGTTTCTGTTTCAGACTATCGAGCAGAGCAGTATAATAGGGCCCAGTTATGGATCTGCCTTTTTCGAAACAATCTATCAGGATTGTACCCTGGGAATCCCAAAAGACAGTGTCCATGACCTTTCCAGCTGACAAAACAGTCTTCGCCTTCTTTGATGCACTCTCCCAACTCTCCGTCCATGGGTTGGACTGTTGTTTGGGCTCTGGAGTGTAATGGTGGCTCCAAGTGTCATCCACAGTTATGAATCTGCAAAAAACCTTTCTTCGGATTGCGCCTGAACAGTGTGAGATTCGGGGCAGAAATGTTCTCTCGTTTCCGATTTTGGTCCAAATTGATCAGGAGCGGCCAGTTTTTCATGGAGGATGGAATGCACTCGTTCAGTTGAGACGCCTACGATGTTAGCTATAGTTCTGTCATGGCTGGCTCTCCGAGACAGCCGCGGAGGTTTAGCCGTGCGCACTGGGGCGCCGTGCTGCGGTGCGAGCGCCCGTTCTCCGTCGGAGGTTCGAGTCGCCCCCGACGGGCATGGGTGTTTCTGTTGTGTATATGTATAAATGAATTGCTGTTCGTTAGTCTCGCTAAAACTCGAGAACGGGTGAAGCGATTTGGCTAATTTTAGTCTTGAAATATTCGTGTAAGTCCAGGGAAGGTTTAAACGGTGATAAAATATTCAAAAGTTGTCCGGATAAAGAGGAAAATCTGGCAAAACTGAAACAGATTTTTCCAGTGAACTATCAATACCGTTCGCCCAATTGCAATAAAATTTTGTACATTTCATGTTGAAAGCAAGAGGAAGGGTAGCATTAAATAAAAATTTGGAAAAAATTTAAATAACCGAAAGCGATTTTCTTCTATGAACAAAAATCAATTGCCACATGGTTTTAAGAGCATCACTTGAGAATGGCATTCGAACGACGGAAAAGGGTAATTCTGTTTTTTGTTTTTAAAAGTTTTCCGGAAAGAGAGAGAGAGAGAGAGAGAGAGAGAGAGAGAGAGAGAGAGAGAGAGAGAGAGAGAGAGAAAAGAGAAAAAAATTGTTTCTACTTGTACTCAACACTATAAGTTGAAAACCGTTCTTCCGATTACGATAAAATATTAATCATTTCACGTTCAACGAAAGATGAGCGTTCTTATGATCTAAAAATGTGAGAAAGATACCCGGAAAAATTGAAAATTCGCGAGAAACTAGAGGAGCTTTTTGCAATATCGTTTGTCTGATTGCGATAAAATTTTGCATAACCTATTTGACGTTCAAAGCAAGAGTAAGGTACTTATGAAATAAAAATGAGGGAAAAGCTTCCAGGAAAATTCAGAAAAAATAGACAGATAATTTATATGAAATTTGAGTGGCATTCATCTGATTGCGATAAAATTCTGCACGTTCGACGTTCAAGCGACAGCAAGGTTTCAATGAAATAAAAGCTTGGAATAGTTGGTCAAAAATAGGAAAATTTGTGGAAAACTGAAAGATCTCTTTCCTTTGGGATATCAATATCATTCGTATGACTGCGATAAAATTATGCACATTTGACGTTCAAAGCAAGAGTACATACATATTAGCAATTGCGAAGTATTGCGTGGTCCACTACATGACCGGTGAACTTCGTATCTCTTATCTCTTAATATAAAGCATATTAATTTAAATCATACGTATTTTATACCCAGTAGCTTTATAAACGCATCATCAGGTAGTCTAAGTATCGGCTCTATAGTGGGCGGAAAGAGCGGGCAAATCACGCACACATGTCCAGGATAATGTTCATGTCACATTCGTCGAAGTTCAGGGAAGGTTTAAACGGTGATAAAATATGGAAAAATTAAGAGGAAAATTTAGATTTAAAACATGTAAAATAATGACTTGCTTGTTGTGTTGTGTGCGTTCAGAAATATACTTTGAAAGAGTAAAGTTCGCTTTACACGATCTGAACCCGTATATGAATTGTCAAAATTAAAAATGAATCGCTGTTCGTTTATCACCGCTTAAACATTCCCTGAACTTCCACGAATGTGACGTGAACATTATCCTGGACATGTGTGCGTGATTTGCCCACTCTTTCCGCCCACTTATCGAACCGATACTTAGACTATCCGATGATGCCTTTATAAAACTATTGGGTCTAAAATACATATGGTTTAAATTAAATTGGTTTATATTAAGAGGTAAGTGATACGAAGTACACTGGGTCATCTAGTACAAAATAAAAGCGTTAGAGACTTCTAAATCTGGTAAACACCGCAGGATTCGCAAAGGCAATAGAAAGGATTGGTAGGTCACATTGTTAGACATGAAGGGGTTGTAAATTTATCATTGGAGGGGCGTGTGTTGGGTAAAAATCGCAGAGGAAGACCAAGAGACGCGTATAATAAACAGATTCAAGTGGATGTGGGTTGTCGTTCTTATGAGGAGATGAAAAGGCTTGCTCAGGATAGAGTAGGGTGGAGAGCTGCATCAAACCAGTCTCCGGACTGAAGACCATAACAACACAAAGCAAGTTCGAGATGAGATGACATTGAAATTTGAACAATTGGGGAGAAAAGGAATTTTTTGCCACACCCTGACTGAATGAAGGGATCGCTTGGTAGGACACATTCTTAGACATCGATGAATCCTAAATTTAGCGTTGGAGGGAAGTGTGTGGGGTAAAAATCGCAGCGGGAGACCAAGAGACGCGTATAATAAACAGATTCAAGTGGATGTGGGTTGTCGTTCTTATGAGGAGATGAAAAGGCTTGCTCCGGATAGAGTAGGGTGGAGAGCTGCATCAAACCAGTCTCCGGACTGAAGACCATAGCAACACAAAGCAAGTTCGAGATGAGATGACATTGAAATTTGAACAATTGGGGCGAAAAGGAATTTTTTGCCACACCCTGACTGAATGAAGGGATCGCTTGGTAGGACACATTCTTAGACATCGATGAATCGTAAATTTAGCGTTGGAGGGAAGTGTGTGGAGTAAAAATCGCAGAGGGACACGAAGAGACGCGTATAATAAACAGATTAAAGTGGATGTGGGTTGCCGTTCTTATGAGGAGATGAAGAGGCTTGCTCAGAATAGAGTAGGGTGGATAGCTGCATCAAACCAGTCTCCGGACTGAAGACCATAACAACACAAAGCAAGTTCGAGATGAGATGACATTGAAATTTGAACAATTGGGGAGAAAAGGAATTTTTTGCCACACCCTGACTGAATGAAGGGATCGCTTGGTAGGACACATTCTTAGACATCGATGAATCGTAAATTTAGCGTTGGAGGGAAGTGTGTGGAGTAAAAATCGCAGAGGGAGACCAAGAGACGCGTATAATAAACAGATTAAAGTGGATGTGGGTTGCCGTTCTTATGAGGAGATGAAGAGGCTTGCTCAGAATAGAGTAGGGTGGATAGCTGCATCAAACCAGTCTCCGGACTGAAGACCATAAGAAGAACAAAAATTTTGTTTTGGATTAAACAGTTTAAATGCATTTGAGAATTGCCGCACAGATCACTAAAAGTAGTAGTAGAAATTAGGTACGCTAGTGAAAGTGTGAATCCCACTTTAGACTTGTAGTTTTATAAGTTTTTGCAAACATTTGGGACCAAAATAATAATCTAAACAATAATAAATAAATTAATAAAAGTGTCTGAAACCCTTTTAGGAAAAAATTAAGTGGTGTTAGGTTCCTAACCACTGACCCTCAGTATCATAGTTCAAAGCCCCTACGCTACGGCTTTCAATCAAATGAACTCGTTCCAACGAGCGTTCAGCCGCCCCAGACCGACGCTCTGTCATCATGTATGTCACAGCGGTTCCACTTCCTGATAAACGCGAAAGAGGGCTTCAAAACAAACCCATGTTTTATGTTAAATGTTCGTTGTGGGCTTGAAAGAAAGGTACTTTAGTAAACTGATGAAAATTTGTTTCTTTCTGATTAGAAAAATTGTACAACATGCATTTAGCGCTACCAATACATGCGGCTGTAACGTGATAAATTTTCATTAAGACTGGACGAATTCGTTTAAAGATATGTAGATTTAAAATAAGCAGGTGCTAGCGAAGACGCTCAAAACTATGACAAATCTCCTTAAAATCATAAATAAGAATTACTGAACTCGAAAACCGACGAGTGTCATTTAGCCTGACGCAAAATCAAAGACCAAAAATGACAGTCTAGCTGGTTTTCTTACTGGTACATTGGTTCGTTTGTAATTTAACCCTAAATTCGGTTATCCACAGTACAAACACCAGCAGCGATTGTCTAAATATTGCCAGTTTGCTGCTTCAACGACACCTTCACTACGATCTGATATAGTGGTTTCCCATCCTCATTTTTGACGCATGCTTTGGACTTCCGCTGGCAGAGTTAAAAACCTTTCTTTAAATTTTTTTTTATTTCGTCTTCTTAAAACATAGACTTTTACATAGATTACCTAATATTTTCTAAGTGTGTGGTAACTTTCAAAGCACGGGATCATGCAAAGAGCAACATCACACTTTTTGCACTTTATGCGAGTCTTTTTCTCCGCGAGTTAGCAGCACAAACTACACAGCGTCGCTGTGGAATGTCTTTTTTCCGTGTTGCGCCAAGGAATCCTGGAAAATGTCCTTCTTTATTCTGCAGCCGAAGTGGAGTTTCTTGTTTTGGTGTCCGTGGCATCTCTTTCGTATTGTTTTGTCCGTGAAATTTCCCAACCAACTGCCGGATTAGTTCCAATTGGAATCTGGCTAGTGGCAACTTCTGTTGCTTTCTTATTTCAAAGAGTGTTTTTGAATTTAGCACACACAAATCAGTCAAATGAAAGAACACTTTTTTGTACCACTTCATCGTCTTTCGAATGCTTTGTACTGAACTCAGCATCATGTCTGCCTTATCAACGGCACCCATGGACTTGTTGTAGCTGACTACACAACTGGGTTTCAATTTGTTTTGGCCCGTTTTATGTTCTTTCTTCTCTGTCTCCACAAAATCCGGTCCGTTTACGGTGGAAAGCATCCAGACTTCTTTGTTGTCCATCCACTTTAATGCCAACAGTGTTCCACAGGACTTGAACTGTATTTCACCTTTTCTCAATTTATCAGACAACGGTGGTAAATGTTTCCGGTTTTTGCGCACTGTTCCGACAGCATTTGTACTTTTGTCATGGAGCCATAGGAATACTTCTGCGCTCGAGTACCAATTGTCTAAGTAGATGGTAAGACCTTTGTTTAGATATGGCAGTAAGAAGCTCACAACCACGTCGCCTGACTTTCCCCAGTCAGAATTTCTGGATTCTACCTCCGTAGTGGCACCAGTTTAAACAATGTAATCCAAAATAAAATTACTTTCTACGTCACAAAGGACGAAAATTTTAATACCAAAACGGCTTCGTTTACTTGGTATGTACTGCTTGAATCGGAGCCTTCCTTTGAAAAGAAGTAGACTTTCATCTATCACCAAGTTTTCAAACGGAACTATGGCGTGTCGAAACTTTTCTCTCGTGTGATCCACAATCAGTCGTATTTTCGCAAGAATATCCTGAGACACAGCCGAATTGTCACTAAAGTGCAATAAACGTAGAATAAGTTTGTATCGATCCCTGGCCATTACTTGAGAAAAATATTTGTGTTTGCAGCAGAGAGTCTGTAGACCAGTATTCATTTAGTTCTAATTTCTTAGTTCTTGGCATAAGTAAGGAACACGCCATAAAACAGTAAAATTCTGCAGGTTCTACCGGCTTCCATCGCGCCAATCTGCTGGGTAGTGTTGACATTTTCCCTGTGATAAATGAATAATAATTATTAATTTCTGTACAAATGGCAGAAACAAATTCGAGAGACATGAAGTACAAAAAGAAGTCCAATTGACTTTGAGTTTGCTTCGTTCTGATGGCGGTGGTGTATTTCTTTGCCCGCACATAAGCAGCAACTTCAAGTAATCGACTATTGTTGAATAACAAATGAAAAAAGATGGAACCGCTCCCATGTTTGGAACGTTTTCTCATTTTTCCAGTAGAGTGGAGGTCAAACTGTTGCGCGATACACATCATTTCGGCATTCGGCCGGGATCCGCAGTTTTCACAGCGACTTTGCCCCATTGAGAGCGACGACGTTCACTTCAGTAGCAGATAAGTACGAAGAGACAGATAATGCCCACTTTATAATATGGCCCACTGTGCGTCGAACCCGGCCTCTTGATTGATTTGATTTGATTTTCTCAGGGAAGCCAAAACAGTCTTGGTCCAACCCGCCACTGCCCGCACCGAAACTAAGTTTATTGTGCGGTATCGCTCCCTGTATGTCTAGTAAAGCCAACCAATGCCCTTGAACAGTGCAAGGAGTCCCTTTACCAGTTCTTTATTAGACACAATTTCTTCGGGTCTGGTTGTCCCAAATGTTCTGTACCTTTTACTCTCCAATGCAATGCATTCGAAGATTAGATGTGATGCAGTTTCATCACCGTCATCACAGATCCTACATTTAGGGTCCTCTTCTGTTATTCCCATCGTATGTAGGTGTTTTTTGAAATTCCCATGGCCTGTCAGCAATCCAACTGTGAGTCTAATCTCTCTCCTGTTCAGGCCCAGGATTGCAGAGCTTCTTTTAAAACATGGCTTTGGCATCATTACCTTGCCATGTTTTTGTTGATGGACTTTGGTCCAATATTCTACGTGCTGTCTTCTGAGCCAGTTACGTAGCTCCAATTTGATCATTGCCTTGGTGATTGTCAGGACAGGTTCCGGTCCAATGAATGGAGTCTCTGCCCCCATCCTGGCTAATCTGTCGGCATGTTCGTTGCCACTGATCCCCGAGTGGCCAGGGACCCACAATAGGTTTACTCTATTGATTTCCCCTAGCTCCACCAGAACCCTGTGACATTCTGCAACAAATTTAGACCTTGTTGCAGGAGCTGCCAGTGATCTCAGGGCTGCCTGGCTGTCTGAATAGATATAGATGCTACGGCCTTTGTAGCACCTACGCAAATTCTCCTCCACACACGCCCTGATGGTAGTGATTTCGGCCTGGAATACTGAGGCCAGTTTCCCTAGAGACATGACGCCCTCCAGTCTTGGCTGCACCCCGCATACCCCGCCCCCAACGCCTTGGTCTGATTTCGACCCGTCAGTGAACCAGACAATATCCCCCGTACGGTGCCGAACTATTTTCTCCCATTGCTCCCTACTTCCAATTGTTATATTGAAAGGCTTGTTGAAGCAGTATGGGGTTATAATATAGTCGGCTGGCATTTCCCCAACCTTTCCTATATTTTCCTCACTCACTATTTTAGTGTGTGATTGAGTCTGTATGCACCAGCTGCAGCCTCCTTCTTGACCCAAAGGTGTAATGGGGGCATATCCAGCATGGTTTCCATCCCAGCAGTTGGTGTGCTGCTAATTCCGCCTGTTATGGCTAAGCAGGCTAGTCTCTGCACCTTACCAAGCTCCTTAGCAGCAACCTGCTGTTCTACCTTCTTCCACGACACGACCGCCCCATAAGTGATCCTGGGTCTAATCACCGTGGTGTATATCCAGTGCATACCCTTGGGGCTCAGGCCCCAATTTTTGCCACAAGCTCTCCTCGTCCTCACAAGAGTACCTTTTTCCTTGGAACAAATATTCGTGATGTGAGGGGTCCATGTCAGTTTCTCATTTAGGGTAACCCCTAGATATTTCACTGTCCCCTTCACAGGTAGCGCTTCATTGAAAAGCTTCTTAGGACTAACCCCAAGATCCTGTTTTCTGCACCAGTATTGCAGAATGTCCAACGCACCTTGTGCCATATTCTTCACTGTGTCAGCAAATTTGCCAAGTATTACTATGATCCTTGGCAAAAGTACTGCCTAGAGTTTAATTCTCCAATGAGATCATTCACCACTAGATTCAACAATAAAGGGGAAAGAACTTCTCCTTGCGGGCAACCCCTAGTGGTGTTGATTGCCATTTTTTCATCCATCATGGTAGCCTCTACCTTTCTTCCACTCAGCATGGCCCTAGTCCACCTAAATATAGTGGTCCCTAGGTCATGCAGCTCTGCTGCCCTAACCATGGAATCGATGGTCGTGTTGCTAAAAGCCCTCTCGATGTCCAGGAAGATACAGAGGGCTATTTCTTGAAAGTGTATTGCTTTCTCCACCTTCCCAACGAGTTGGTGGAGAGCTGTCTCACATGATTTACCTGGCTGATATGCATGTTGGTTTGAATGTAGAGGATCCCTACTTAACCTCCTTTCTCCAACATGCACATTAACCAGCTTTTCCAATGTCTTAAGAATGAAGGAGGACAGGCTGATTGGTCTCATATCCTTGGCCTTGGTATGATCAATTGTCCCTGGTTTAGGAATTGCCTCCAGGCATTGGGAATGATTCCTGCTGCTAGGCTAACCCTGAATAACCTGCATAGGAATCTAATAAGATTTTCTCCCGCTTGTTGCAGGAGAGCTGGAAGGATTCCATCGGGGCCAGGTGACTTGAACGGTTGAAATGTTCCCACCGCCCATCGGACCTTACTGAAATCAACACACTCCTTGGCCAGATCCCAGTCCTCTTTGCGAATACCTGAGAACCATTGTCTCTCAGGAATCGCATTCTGGTCTGAGTTATCCCCCAGAGTATATTGAGGAAAGTGAGTCTTGAGGAGCAGTTCCAGCGTTTCATGTGCTGTCTTTGTATACTCCCCATCCTCCTTCCTCAGTGTTCCTCCTGGATTAGTTGGTACCATAGTGAGGATTTTATGAAGTCTTGCTTGAGCAGCCGTACCCTCCACTTCCTCACAGAATACCTTCCAGGATGCCTCCTTTGCCCATCTGATGGCAAGGTTGTAATTGACAAGGGCCTCACGATACTTTGCCCATTGTCCTTTGCGCCTCGCAAGGTTAAACAGTCTTCGTACCTGTTTCCTTTGCATTTCCAGGTTATTATTCCACCAAGGCACACTCCTATTTGTGCTCTTCTCGGTGATTGAGCAGTCGTCCTGGTATGAGGTCACTATAGCAGAGGTTATGCGTCCTGGTATGAGGTCACTATAGCAGAGGTTATGGCCTCTGCTACTTCCTCAAACTCTGCTGGATTCCTTATCGAAGTTTTAATTTCCGATAGGCTGAAGTCAAGGCCTCTCCTATATGTCTCCCAGTCCGTTTTCCTGGGATTCCTATAGGCCATGGTTTGTCTGGTTCCCATTTAAACCTTGAATTTAATATAAATGTGATCTAATGAGGATGGCTCCAGGACCATATGCCACTGTTTGATGTAACTTGCCATCATCATGGAACCAAAAGTTATGTCAATTACTTCTTCCCTTCTACTATTCCTGAATGTAGGTTTATCACCCCTATTCAGGATCTCCAAGTTGTTAGATAGGAGAAAGCTAATTCCACCTGTTATGGAAAACTGTTGCGCCATACACATCATTTCTGCATTCGGCCAGGATCCGCAATTTTCACAGCGTCTTTGCCGCATTGAGAGCGACGACCTTCACTTGAGCAGCAGATAAGTACGGCGAAATGGTGCCCACTTTATAATACGAAACTGTGTCTCGAACTCGGCCTCTTGATTACAGCGGCTATATTGCTCGTTTCCCGAGAGCGGACGGCAGTCCGCGAATATATCTCTTTGTGCTACGACGGCGCGGGCTAAGTAGCAGGAAAATGAATATTGCTCCTGGGCAGAGTAGAAAAAATAAAAAGAAACTGTGAGGAGGAAGGGAAAAGAAAAGACGGCAGCCGCTGCGGAAACAAAAGCAGCAATGTTGAATGGCCTCGCGGGCTTCTTATTGGCCAGAGTCTTGCTTAGTCAGCGGAAGTTCTCTGGCACTTCCGGCAGAAGCCAAAGATTACACGGGAGGTTGTTTCGATGCCTTAACGCGGGTAGCGGATGGGGTTGCAACCGTAGAGGAGATAGAGTTGCTAACGAAGATACGAGCTTATGGAATAGGTTCACAGATTTGTGACTGGCTGGAAGACTTCCTAAGTAATAGAACGGAGTACGTTGTTCTCGACGGCGAGTGTTCATCAGAGACGAGTGTATCGTCAGGCGTGCCCCAGGGGAGTGTGATAGGACCGATATTATCTCTATATATAAAAGGAAGTGTCCCGATTGACTGACTGACTGACTCATCATCGCCCAGACCAAACCACTGAAGATAGAAACTTGAAATTTGTGGAGGCTGTTGATCTTACTCTGTAGGCGTCATTTAAGAAGCGATTTGTCGATATTCCGTCCGTAAGGGGGTGAAATAGGGGATGAAACGTTTTTTTTTTTTGAAAGTACGTAGTAATTTAGGCAATTTTGAAGCTAGAACTACAAAATTTAGGATTTAATTCATGTTTCGAATTTAAAAGACACGTGTTTCGGCGTTTTTTGATATTCGACAAATAAGGGGGTAAATAGGTGACGCAAAAAATTGATTTTCAAAAATATGTTGTTGTTAACTCAAATTTTAAGCCACAACTACGAAACTTCGGATATGCAATCTTGGCCAGGATTAAAAATCCATGATTTTTAGTATTTTTGTAAATTCAACGAATAAGAGGGTTAAACAGAGGATCAAAAATTCTTTTTGAAAACACGTTGCTATTGATACAGTTTTGAAGCTAGAGCTGCAAAAATTGATATTTGTATAGTTCGTTAGACGTTAAAAAATTCGCGTTTCGGTATTTTTGGAAATTCAACCATCAACTGGGTCAAATTGGAGAGGGGGTGATTTTTGAAAATATGTTGCTATTTAGGCAATTTTGAAGTAGGAACTAGAAATGTTCGGATTTGGATTTGGGGTTCGAATTTAAAAGTCGCATGTTTCGGTATTTCTGGAAATTACACTAATAAGGGGGTGAAATACGGGATGCAAAAATTTATTTTCAAAGATATTTTGCTGTTAACTCAAATTTCGGGCTATAACTACGAAACTTAAGACATGGATTCTTTATCAGGATTAAAAAGAAACAACTGGTGCAGACCAACCAGCCTACGTAAGCGAAGCAGCGGGGGTTCAGCTAGTTTTCTATATACAGGGTGTTTCATTAAGTGTGTTTGCGTCTGTAACTTATAAAATAATAGGTGACGGAAAATTTTAATGCGGTAGGTCAACACAAGAAATGTTACACTTTCTGCGGAGCTATGAACATAGTTTATTGTATCATTTTCATTTTCAGTTACACCACAAAGATATAATTTTTTTTAAATGGAACAATAGTTTTTTTCTATCGTGTATTGGATTCGTTGAAACCAGCTGCGTCCAAATCAATTTAAACGACATTCCTATCACTGTTAGTTTGGGAGCTACAACCCTTCAAAGTTTAGGGGGCGGAGGCTACGACAGCGTAGCTAACTGGCTGGTGGTCATGAGACAGTGGGCCGTGCCCCAGGGGATAGCCACTCGGCCAGTCAGCTACGCTATCGCAGCCTCCGCCCCCGGAACTTTGAGGGGTTGTAGCTCCCAAACTAACAGTGATAGGAATGTAGTTTAAATTGATTTGGACGCAGCTGGCTTAATTGAATCCAATACACGATAGAAAAAACTATTGTTCCATTTAAGAAATTATATCTTTGTGCTGTAACTCTTTAGAAAATAATACAATAAACAGCTCCGCAGAAAGTGTAACATTTCTTGTGTTGACCTACCGCATTAAATTTTCCCGTCACCTATTATTTTATAAGTTACAGAGACAAACATACTTAGTGAAACACCCTGTATATAAATGATCTGATGGACAGAGTAAGTTGTAATTTGCGGCTGTTTGCTGATGATGCTGTGGTGTATGGGAGGGTGTCGTCTGTAACTGACTGTAATAGCATACAGGATGACGTAGACAAAATTTCTAGTTGGTGCGAAGAATGGCAGGTAGCTCTCAATGTAGAAAAATGTAAGGTGATGCGCATGAGTAGGAAAAACAATCCCATAATGTTCGAATACAGCATTAGTAGTGAGCTTCTTGATGCTGTCGCGTCGTTCAAATATCTAGGCGTAACATTGCAGAGCGATATGAAATGGAACGAACATGTAAGGACAGTTGTGGGTAAGGCGGACAGCCGACTTCGGTTTATTGGGAGAATTTTGGGAAGATGTACTTCGTACGTAAAGGAGACCGCGTATAAAACGCTTGTACGACCACGTCTTGAGTATTGTTCAAGTATTTGGGACCCGCAGCAGATCGGTTTGAAGGAAGACATAGAGGCGGTTCACAGGCGAGGAGCTAGATTTGTTACTGGTAGGTTCGACCAATGCGCGAGTGTCACGGAAATGCTCCGGCAACTCAGTTGGGGATCGCTGGAGGAAAGACGACGTTCTTTTCGTGAATTTCTGTTAAGTAAATTTAGAGGGCCGGAACTTGAAGCTGAGTGTAGTACGATCTTGCTGCCGCCTACTTACATTTCGCGTATAGATCACAAAGACAAGATAAGAGAAATTAGGGCTCGTACGGAGGTATATCACATTGACGTCGATTTGCAGTAGGATTTTGGAACATATACTTTGTTTGAATATTATAAACTACCTCGAATAGAACGACCTATTAACCAATAGCCAACACGGATTCAGAAAGTATCGCTCTTGCGAAACACAGTTTGCCCTTTATTCACATGAAGTGTTAAGTGCCATCGACAAGGGATCTCAAATCGATTCCATATTTCTGGATTTCCGGAAGGCTTTTGATACTGTACCCCACAAGCGGCTTCTAATGAAATTGCGTGCTTATGGAATATCTTCCCAATTGTACGATTGTATTCACTATTTTTATCAGAAAGGACACAGTTTGCCGGCCGCGGTGGCCGCGAGGACTGAGGCGCTCCAGTAACGGTCTGCACGGCCACTACGGTCGGGGGTTCGAATCCCCCCTCGGGCATGGATATTTGTGCCGTCCTAGTTCGTAAGTAGTTCATAAGTAGTTTGTAAGTTTAGGGACTGATGACCCCGTAGTTAAGTCCCATAGACTATACAAACATTTGAACATTTTTTTTTTTTTTTTTGGACACAGTTTGTTGTAACTGACGGTAAGTCATCGAGTAAAACAGAAGTGATATCTGGCATTCCACAGCGAAGCGTTACAGGTCTCCTACTTTTGCTCGTGTTTATAAACATTTTAGGAGACAATCTGAATAGCTCCCTTAGACTGTTCGCGGATGATGCTGTCGTTTATCGGTTAGTGAATTCAACAGAGGATCAAAACCAACTCCAAAGCGATTTAGGCAAAATTTCTACTTGGTGCGAAAATTGGCAATTGACACTAAATAAAGAAAACTGTGAAGTAATACACATGACCACTAAAACAAATCCACTGAACTTCAATTACGCGATAAATCAGTCAAACCTTAAGGTCGTAAATTCTACCAAATGCCCAGGAGTTACAATTACGAACAACTTAGACTGGAGAGAACACATAGAAAATATTGTGGGGAAGGCGAATCTAAGGTTACGTTTCATCGGCAGAACGCTTAGAAGATGCACCAGCTCCACTAAAGAGACTGTCTACATCACACTTGTGCGTCCTCTCCTGGAGTACTGTTGCCCCTTGTGGGACCCTCACCAGGTGGGACTGACGAAGACATTGAGAAGGTTCAGAGAAGGGCAGCTCGTTTTGTTTTATCACGTTACGGGGGGGAAAGCGTCACGGAAATGTTGCAAGAATTGAGGTGGAAATCATTAAAAGAAAGACGTTATTCATTGCGGCGTGATCTGTTTGCGAAGTTTCAATCACCGACTTTTAGTTCTGAATGTGAAAATATTTAGCTAGCACCCACCTACTTAGGGAGACATGACCATCCCAATAAAATAAGAGAAATCAGATCGAAAACGGAACGACTTAGGCTATTAGAGAATGGAACGGTAGAGAAAAGTTATGAAAGTGGTTAATGAACCCTCTGCCAGGCACTTAAATGTGATTTGCAGAGTATCTACGTAGATGTAGATGTAGATATAGGCATTCTTTTTTTCATCGTTCTGTTTGGGAGTGGAATAGGGAAAGAAATGCCTAGTAGTGGTACAGTGTACCATTCGCCACGCACCTTACGGTGAATTGCGGAGTATGTATGTGGATGTGGATGTGTGAACCTCTGGAGTGAGCATTTACATGTGCAGAACAGAAATCCTGTTCTCAGCATGTATCGGTCGACTGGTCACGTGATGTGGGTAGGCACGAGGTTTGTCCATAAAGCGCCGTGCACATTTGTAACGTCATTTCATCGCCAGTACAGGCTAATTGACCTCTCAGGTTTCGTGGATTATAGGTATAGATATTTCGTGAACATGATAACAGTTGCGATTCTCGAATTTCTCCCGGAGTATATGATAACCAAAATATTCACGGGTGTACTACCGGTCTACAGTGTCCAACGGGCACAATATTTCGGAGATCATACAGGGTGTCATGAAGAGGACTCCCTGATTTCAAAATTAAATATCTCGAAAACAAAGATCGATAGAGGAATGCAGTATGTTCATTGTGAAAGCTGTAAGAAGTTTATACAGCATTTTGAAATAATAGTTACAATAGCCGTAAGTAATTGTACCCCTTATTCTAGTGTATTACACCACAGTTATGAGAACAAAAAAAAAAAACAAAAAAACAAAAAACGCAACAACGTTGTTGTTGTTGTGGTCTTCAGTCCGGAGACTGGTTTGATGCAGCTCTCCACAATACCCTATCCTGAGCAAGCCTCTTCATCTCCACATAAGAACAGCAACCTATATCTGTCTGAATCTGCTTACTGTATCCATCTATTGGTCTTCCTCTGCGGTTTTTACCCCACACACTTCCCTCCAACGCTAAATTCACAATTCCTTGATGTCTAAGAATGTGTCCTACCAATCGATCCCTTCTTTTAGTCAAGGTATGTCAGAAATTCCCTTTCTCCCCAATTCTGTTCAGTACCTCCTCATTGGTTACGCGATCCACCCACCTAATCTTCAGCATTCTTCTGTAGCACCATATTTCAAAAGCCTCAATCCTCTTCCTGTCCGCACTGTTTATCGTCCATGTCTCACTCCCGTACAAGGCAACATTCCATACAAATGCCTTCAGAAAGGACTTCCTTACGCTTAAATAAATATTCGCTGTTGACAAATTTCTCTTTTTCAAGAACGCCATTCTACCCATTGCCATTCTGCATTTTATATCCTCTGTACTGCGACCATCATTTGTTATTTTACTGCCCAATTAACAAAACTCATCTACCTCCTTTATTGTTTCGTTACCTAATATAATTCCTACAGCATCGCCTGATTTTCTTACACTGCACTCCATTACCCTAGTTTTACTCTTGATAAAGTTCATCTTATATGCACCTTTCAGCACACTGTCCATTCTGTTCAATTGCTCTTCCAGGTCCTTTGCTGCATCTGACAGAATTACTATGTCGTCGGCAAAACGCAATGTTTTTAATTTGTTATTTGATGCACTATGTAACTAACGTCGCTATATTTTGTCCTTTTCTGTACTGTGTCGTTTTCGAGGCATCCCTAAACAGAACGCACTGAAAATGTAATGAGGATACACCGAAATCAGAAAGGGAGCTACATAAATTACATGTTCCGTACAAAGAATTCTTATGTAAATTAGAGCATCGATAGTCGCGAAGGAATGTCGTTATGTATTAAATTCAAATGATACCCGTGGAAATAAGCACTTTTCTTTCCATGGCATTGCAAGGCATGCGGAATACACCTAGTAAAAAAAAAAAAAAATTTTTTTTTTTTGTGCCGTACCTGGGTTAAATTTTGCTTGCAGTGGCAACGGTTTAGTATGTTAACGTTGGCAACGAAATATTCGCTTTAGGGGGATCATTAATTTACTGATCGGAACAACATGGATTATTTATTTCATTGTCAACACTAAGAATTATTCCCCTCATTGTATGTGACTGATTTTTCAAAAAGGATTCAACAGCCGTTACCAACATCGATACACTACACCGCTGCTGTAAGGAAAATCATAGCCCTTGTTTGAGTGTATTACACTTCAGTTATGAGAATAAACAACGCAGTATCGCTATCTATTAGTTATTTGGTATACTATGTCAGTAACAGCGCCTCTATCGGATCTTTGCTGTACTACTCTGCAATTCAAGCATAGCATACACCAGAAACTACAAATTACGATATCTTTTCCTCCTCTGATCCGATTTTAATAATGAAATAAAGCTTATATGTTGCCCCAAGGTACTCTTAGTTGACCTATGAAACCCCATGACAGTTCGGGTAGTACTCTTGGAGATTTGCTGTACTACACCATACTTATAAGCACAGTTCAAACAAAAACTTCAAATTACGACATCTTTCCTTCCTCTGATCCGATTTTGATGAAACTAAGCCTATGTTACTCTCCAAACTATTCCCAATTTACCTGCGGAAACCCATGAAAGTTCGTGTAGTACTTTTGGAGATTACCTTCAACAAATAGACATACACGATGGCTTCAAAGCAAATGATTAAATTATGATATATTTGTTCTCTATTAACCGATTTTAATTACTGAAGCGTTTATGTAACCGAACGATATTCTACAGTTACGTGTGAAAACCCCATGAAAATCCGTCAAGTAGTTTTGGAGATATACGTGTTCAAAGAGACAGTCAGACATAACGGGCAGAGATAAAAAAATTGAAATTACGATATTCTTTTTTTCTGTGATCCAACTTTTATGAAACGAAGTCTATATATTGTCCAGTTATACTCAAGTTACCTGTAAAAGCCCCATGCAAAATCGTGGAGTAGTTTTGGAGATAAGAGGTTTTTAATAGTTGAAAAACAGACACGACGGTTACTGAAAACAGTTAAAATTACGATATCTTTTGTTTTCGTGATCCGATTTTGATAAAATTATGCCAATATGTTGACCCAAACTGTTCTCATGTTTCCTGTGAAAACCGGCCTGAAGATTCGTCCAGTAGTTTTGAAGAAAACAGCGACAGGCCTACATTTACATATTTATTATTAGTATAGAAGATAGATGATGATAAGGAAAGATGTTTGTAGTTGTATTTTCGTAGTCTTTTCAGCTATGTTCTGCTGTTTTCTCCATTTGGTCAATGCCACATGTTGCACGTTGTATAACTAACAGAATATCGGACATTTATACAAATTTTAGACGTGTTTAGCAGCCATGATTTACTTTCTGTATTTTCTTGTTTCATTTGTTTTGTTGCCAACATAACGAAATGTCTGACCCGGCCGCGGTGGCCGAGGGGACTGAGGCGCTCCAGTCACGGTCTGCACGGCCACTACGATCGGGGGTTCGAATCCCCCCTCGGGCATGGATATATGTGCCGTCCTTAGTGTTAGCTAGTTCATAAGTAGTTTGTAAGTTTAGGGACTGATAACCCCGTAGTTAAGTCCCATAAGCTATTAAAACATTTGAAATGTCTGATGGTGGTAACAGTTGTTTGTGAACAAAATGAAAAAGTAGGAAAGTTATTTGAAGCAGAGGAAAAAGAAGGGAGGGAAAGAGAGAGAGAGAGAGAGAGAGAGAGAGAGATAGAGAGAGAGATAGTCTGTTTCAAATGTTTGTCAAGCTTATGGGACTTAACTACGGGGTTATCAGTGCCTAAACTTACAAACTATTTATGAACTAGCTACAACTAAGGACGGCACAAATATCCCTGCCCGAGGGGGGATTCTAACCCCCGACCGTAGTGGCCGTGCAGACCGTGACTGAAGCGCCTAAGTCCCCTCGGCCACCGCGGCCGGCAAGAGATTGTGTGTGTGTGTGTGTGTGTGTGTGTGTGTGTGTGTGTGTGTGTGTGTGTGTGTCAGAGAGAGATAGAGAATAGTCTTATTTTGTGTGTGTATGATTGCAATGTATGTATGAGGGAGGTAGAAAGTGCGGCGTTTAGTTGATTTACTTGAGAGATGGGCACCTTTCTTGGTTTGTGTGAAGCAAACTTTGTTTTCCATTCACAGATTAAGGTCTGCGAGTTAGGAGGCAATTATAGGAGACCAGAATGTGGGGTTTTGTAGTTTTTCAAAATATCTTAAACAAACAGAGGACATACAGACAAACAGTCATATATATATACGAAAGTCGGGCTACAGATATCATTTGAAAAGACAGTGTTCACAACAACAAATTTAGAAATTTCCAAATTACAAACCAAATACGGAGAAATCAACAGAGTACCACGCTTCCAAATATCTTGGAGAAATTATCTCGGAAAAATTTGCACAACAAGAAAGAATACAAAAAGCTCGTAAAGGTTTAGGATTAGTGCAAAACCTCTATAATAAAAGATGCTTATCTTTAAATGCCAAAATTAGGCATTACAATACAGTCATTAAACCATCAACGTTATACGCCAGCGAAACCTTGGCACTAAACAGGAAAACTGATCTAGAAAATCTAAAGAAAGAAGAAAGAAAAATAATTGGAAAAATTTTGGGACCAAGATGGACCGAGAATGGATATAGATTACAGAAAACATCAAAAATTGAAGAATATTCTAACATAGAGATAGACATGAGGAAAAGACACCTCAAATTCTATGGCCACATAATGAGACTCGCTGAACACAGATTAACAAAAAGAATTGTAAAATACGTAGATTCTCTTGTTAATGGAGGAGAATGGATCCAAAAAGTTAAAAAAGGTTTGGAATTAGCCAAAATTACTAAAAAAGAAATAGCTGCAAGGAACAATTTTAGAATAAAAGTTGAAAAGTGGGAGGTTAAACCGAGAACTGGAACAAAATGGAGTGAAGAAACAAGAACTAAATTTTCTCAAAAAATGAAAAACTCGTGGGCAAATGAAAAGAACCAGAAGACCAAGAAGAACGGAAAATGAACCAGCTTTACTTAGCGTCTTCCACATGGGAGCTTTACGATATATATGTTTGTCTGTATGTCCTCTATGTGTTCATAAACCGTTCATTCGATTGCAATCAAACTTTGGTGAACTGATCACCGTACGCCCACGAAGGTTTCTGACGCGAAAACAAAAGAGCACGACACACAGCTCAGGAGATATGACGTCGTAAACAATGAGAGGCCACCGCGTGAGAATACCCAGATTTATGCGTCAACTATTGGAGAATAGGAGTAGTTAGGGACCTGCAACAAACCTGGATGTAATTTCGTACGTTGATGAAGTGTTTTGTAACTGACACCCCCCACAAAATGATGAAACGAAAGAAAGTCTACCGCTTGCAACAGTTTCGCTGTAGATGCCGTAAAACTGTCATCAGGCATGACCTTGTGATGTTTAACTTGATTACTGTTGACTGTCTTCGCAACAAATTTTGCATATGGTATCGGTATGTATCACTAAATCTGTCTTCAAATTTATATCACTGTACGACGCATACATCAGGACATACGATGTCATAAACATTGAAATGCTTTTTAAAACTGACGCGTCACACATGGGTTTTCGTTTTATTACTTCTTCAGTAGTATTGTTGTTGTTGTTGTTGTTGTGGTCTTCAGTCCGCAGACTGGTTTGATGCAGATCTCCACGCTACCCTGTCCTGTGCAAGTCTCTTCATCTGAGAATACGTTCGGCAACCTACATCCTATTTTATCTGCTTACTGTATTCGTCCCTCTGTCTGCCTCTACGGTTTTTACCCATCACACTTCCTCCTCAGAATGTGTCCAACCAATCTATCCCTTCTCTTAGTCAGGATATGCCAGAAACTCCTTTTCTCTCCGATTCGGTTAAGCACCTCCTCATTAGTTACGTGATCTAATTTTCATCATTCGTCTGTTGCACCACATTTCAAAAGCTTCTATCATCTTTTTATCTGAACTCCTTATCATCCACGTTTCATTCCCATACAATGCTATACTCCAGACAGATGCTTTCAAAAAGGATGTTCTAAAATTTAAATTAATATCGGAAGAAGAAATTCTGGTCATATGTGAAGTACACTAGCGGCAAAACACAAACAATACCTTCACTACGCGATAGCAATGGTAATACTACCGACGACAGTACTGCTAAGACAGAATTACTAAACACAGCATTCCAAAATTCTTTCACCAAAGAAGACGAAGTGAACATTCCAGTATTCAATCCAAGAACAGCTGCCAGCATGCGAAACTTAGAAGTAGATGTTCCTGGGGTAGTAAAACAACTTAAGTCACTAAACAAAAATAAATCTTCCGGGCCAGATTGTATACCAACTAGATTCCTCTCAGAGTATGCTGATGCAATTGCTCCGTACTTCGCTATAATTTACAACCGATCACTCAGCGAAAGATCCGTACCCAAAGACTGGAAAGTTGCCCAAATTACTCCAATATTCAAGAAAGGCAATAGGAGTGATCCCCAAAATTACAGACCTATCTCATTGACGTCGATTTGCAGTAGGATTTTGGAACACATACTTTGTTCGAATATTGTGAACTACCTCGAAGAGAACGACCTATTAACCAGTAGACAACACGGATTCAGAAAGTATCGCTCTTGCGAAACACAGCTTGCCCTTTATTCACATGAAGTGTTAAGTGCCATCGACAAGGGATCTCAAATCGATTCCATATTTCTGGATTTCCGGAAGGCTTTTGATACTGTACCCCACAAGCGGCTTCTAATGAAATTGCGTGCTTATGGAATATCTCCCCAATAGTGCGATTGGATTCACGATTTCGTATCAGAAAGAACACAGTTCGTTGTAATTGACGGTAAGTCATCGAGTAAAACAGAAGTGATATCTGGCGTTCCACAGGGAAGCGTTATAGGTCCCCTACTCTTCCTCGTGTTTATAAACGATTTAGGAGATAATCTGAATAGCTCCCTTAGACTGTTCGCGGATGATGCTGTCGTTTATCGGTTAGTGAAGTCAACAGAGAATCAAAAGCAACTGCAAAGCGATTTAGACAAAATTTCTACTTGGTGCGAAAATTGGCAATTGACACTAAATAAAGAAAAGTGTGAAGTAATACAGATGACCACTAAAAGAAATCCGCTGAACTTCAATTACGCGATAAATCAGTCAAACCTTAAGGTCGTAAATTCTACCAAATACCTAGGAGTTACAATTACGAACAACTTTGACTGGAGAGAACACATAGAAAATATTGTGGGGAAGGCGAACCAAAGGTTACGTTTCATTGGCAGAACGCTTAGACGATGCGAAGTTTCAATTACCGACTTTTAGTTCTGAATGTGAAAATATTTTGCTAGCACCCACCTACTTAGGGAGACATGACCATCCCAATAAAATAAGAGAAATCAGATCGAAAACGGAACGATTTAGGTGTTCTTTCTTCCCGCGCGCTATTAGAGAATGGAACGGTAGAGAAAAGTTATGAAAGTGGTTAATGAACCCTCTGCCAGGCACTTGAATGTGATTTGCAGAGTATCTATGTAGATGTAGATGTCAGCAAATTTCGCTTCTTCAGAAAAGCTTTTCTTCTCATAGCCATTCTATGCGCAAAGAATTTCGGAAACGAATTAAATAGGAATCTATATACAACTACGCGCGATTCCAAATCCAACGCTGTATCAAAATTTCCAATAAATAGGACAACTTCTGGTAATTTGTGATTAGCAACATCTGCAGTTTCTGTTCGTTTGTTTTTTAATAGCAAATCTCAGAATTTTCTTGAACTACTGATCTGAAATTTCGACACGAAGCTGCATTCTGTTACGGGCATTTCCTTATGTTTTTTTATAGAATCGTAAACTATGCAGTTGTACAACATATAATTCAATAAATATGAGATCGTACGAATTTTACGTGTAATTTGTAACTTGACTACTATCTTTCTTTGTCTGGATACTGCAGTTATAATGTTGTACACTATGCATGATAGCGCTATTTTTTATATATTCTCTGATAAATGTAGCATGTTTTTACAAAAAAGGGAGATGGACAAAGAAAGAAGGGATGGGAGGAGGAGTAACTCAAGGCAATATATATAAATGAATTGCTGTTCGTGAGTCTCGCTAAAACTCGAGAACAGCTGAACCGATTTGGCTAATTTTAGTCTTGTAATATTCCTGTAAGTCCAGGGAAGGTTTAAAAGGTGAGAAAATATGGAAAAGCTGTCCGAAAAAGAGGAAAATCCGGAAAACCTGAAAAGGCTCTTTCCAGTGAGCTATCAGTACCGTTCGTCCAACTGCGAGAAAGTTTTGTACATTTCATGTTGAAAGCGAGAGGAAGGTTCGCATAAAAAAATATGGAAAAGTCGCCCGAAAAGTAGGAAAATGTAGGAAAAACCGAAAGCGATTTTGACAGGACATGGTTTGTATGCAATAAATTTTTTGGAAAATCTATGAGAAAAATTGAAAATTTGAGAAAAACTTAAACTGCGTTTTTCATTGAATTCAACACTATAACTGACTATTCGCACGACGGAGGGATATATATATATATATATATATATATATATATATATATATATATATATATATATATTGTTTCATTATGTTCTTGGAAAAGTTTTCAGTAAAAAAAAAAAAAAAAAAAAAGCACGTATAAAAAGGAAAGTCGCAAAATTCGAACCGAGTTCGTTTCTCAATGTGTTTCTAAATGTACCCAACACTATAAGTTCGGAACCATTCATCCGTTTTCGATAAAATTTTGATAATTTGACGTTCAACAAAAGATGAATGTTCTTATGATGTAAAACTTTGGGAAAGTTACCCGGAAAACTGGGAAATTTCGAAAACAAGAGATTTTCTATGAAATATCAATACCATTCGTCTGACTGCGATAAAGTTTTGCACATTCGTCGTTCAAAGCGAGATGAAGGTTTGAGTGAATTAAAAGTTTCGAATAGTTGGCCAGAAAATAGGAAAATTTGTGGAAAAATGAAAGAGCTCTTTTCTTGGGATATCAATAACATTCATATGATTGCGATAAAATTTTGCACATTTGACGGTCAAAGCAAGAGTACATACATATTGGCAATTGCGAAGCATTACCGGGTCGACTAGATGACCCGATGAACTTTGTATCACTTACCTCTTAATATAAATCATATTAATTTAAATCATATGTATTTTAGACCCAGTAGCTTTATAAAGGCATCATCAGACAGTCTAAGTATCGGCTCGATAGTGGGAGGAAAGAGTGGGAAAATCACACACACATGTCCAGGATAATGTTCATGTCACATTCGTGGAAGTTCAGGGAAGGTTTAAACGGTGATATGGAGAAATTGTGAAGAAAATTTATATTTAAAACGTGTAAAATAATGAATTGGTTGTTGAGTTTGGGTGCGTTCAGAAATATACTTTGAAAGAGTAAAGTTCACTTTACACGATCTGAACCCGTATGTGAATGTCAAAGATAAAAATGAATTGCTCTCCATTTATCACTGTTTAAACATACCCTGAACTCCACGAATGAGACATGAACATTATCCTGGACATGTGTGCGTGATTTGCCCACTCTTTCCGTCCACTATAGAACCGATACTTAAACTATTTGGCAATGCCTTTATAAAGCTACTGGGTCTAAAATACATATGATTTAAATTAATAGGGTCTATATTAAGACGTGGGTGATACCAAGTTCACCGGGTCATCTAGTAATAACTGAAGAAGAGAATGATTGTTGCAAGCATTTTGGCATGTTTTTGGCCATTAAAGCATGTTTTAGACGTTTACACTGCATACTGAATAGTTTTAGTGATTATATTACAATATATTACCTGATATCACCTTTTAATTGTTTTCTAACAATAATTAATTACTGAAAAGAGAGTAAAATGAATAATGTTTCTCTTTTTGTAATACTTCGTACTCAGTACAAGCACCCTAGTTCGCTCTGATGATTTTACTAGAAGGCTGCAGTGTATACTTTGTCAACGTCTCTCACTGCATGCTGTCTGCATTGAGTAGTAAGAGCTATTGTACTTAAAGTATGCATAATAATAACATATAATTGTGACAATGTCAATAATTTGATATCCTCAACTATAAAGGTGGGTGTAAAATTGTTGGATGTATCAATTTAAATGTTCTCAAACACCCAGTCCATTCTACAAGGCGAGCCACTTGGCTCGAAGATGCAATGTTTTGCACTGACAATTTCTCTGCCATTAAATCGATATCAAATAAAAGTAATACGTACTTAACTGTAAAAATATTAATACTGCAATGTCTGATTCTCTCTCTCTCTCTCTCTCTCTCTCTATTTTCGGCAGTAAAGTTTTTACAGTCAGATGCTGGCCTGTAATTTTGTTATTGTAGAGGGCAACTAAGAGAAATTTGTTTCGATGTGAATTAATTTGTGCTGCACATTATCGCATTTAAATGCTCTCTGAGTCTGGATGATTGACTGAGCTGCTCTTGTAACATCAGCTAATGTGGCTTTGCCACACAGCTACTGCGAACGGCTGAAAGCAAGGGGAAACTACAGCCGTTACTTTTCCGAGGACATGCAGCTCTACTGTATGAACATACGATGATGGCGTCTTTGTATCACTTACCTCTTAATATTATCCATAAATATGGATGACCATAAATTTTTCCATATTTTATCACCGTTTAAACCTTCCCTGATATTCCACGAATGTGACATGAACATTATCCTGGACATGTCTGCGTGAATTACCCACTCTTTCCGCCCACTTATGGAAACGATACTTAGACTATCTGATGACGCCTTTATAAACTTATTGGGTCTACAATACATAGGATTTAAATTAATATGCATCATATTAAGAGTTAAGTGATACGAAGTTCACCGGGTCATATAGTAAATAAATAAATACCCGGGCAACGGCGGGTTTCCGGTCAGTGCTCTTATAAATATCGTTTGATGTCTTGGAATGTTTATTTTTCGCTTGTAAATAGATGTCGTTGTTTTGAAATGTTGTTTACTTGCCAGCAGTTTGCCACACTAAGTTGCCCAAAATCATACATTGCAAAGTTGATTTTGGCCTTGAATAACATTTAGTGTTGTTGTTTGGACAATTTCTGTATTAAACTGTAACTTTCTACATAACAGATTACCACTAATAACCTCACTTAAATGTCGGGTGTTGGGATAAGCGAATTGACATGACGGATAGTGTGAACATAACTCGACGTGATGGACAGTGTGAATTGCCCTTTAAAGCGAGTGAAATAAGAAAATATTTTAAGGATGCTACTAAGACTATTTTGGTGCTAGAAATGCGAAAATTTGGATTTGGAAACGCGGTTACAATTTAAAACAAAATTGGTTTTGGGAGGGTTTGAATTCTGACTTCAATAGTGCAATAAGGGGTGGCAAGTTGTATCAAAATACTTGATCAGGAAAGCATTTTTAAAGCTAAATATGTGAAAATTTATATTTACGTAGAAGTAGATATCATCGGAGTAGTGCAGCAACTAAAATCACTTAAGAAGAACAAGTCTTCTGGTCCGGATTGTATACCCATTATATTTCTATCTGATTATGCTGAAGCGATAGCTCCTTACTTAACAGCCATATACAACCGCTCTCTCATAGAAGGATCTGTACCAAAAGATTGGAAAGTTGCACAGGTCACACCTATATTCAAGAAAGGCAGTAGGAGTAACCCACTAAACTACAGGCCTATTTCATTGACGTCAATTTCCAGCAGGGCTTTGGAACGTATCCTGTATTCAAATATTATGAATTACCTCGAACAGAATGATCTATTGACCGAAGGTCAACACGGATTTAGAAAATATCGTTCATGCGAAACACAACTAGCTCTTTACTCACACGAAGTGATGGGTGCTATCGACAAGGGTTCGCATATCGATTCCGTATTTCTTGATTTCCAGAAGGCTTTTGACACAGTACCTCACAAACGGCTTTTAATCAAATTGCGTGGTTATGGTATATCGCCCCAAATTTGCGACTGGATAGGGGATTTCCTGTCAGAGGACACAGTTTGTAGTAATCGATGGTGAGGCATCGACTAAAACAGAGGTGATATCCGACGTTCCACAGGGTAGTGTTATTGGTCCTCTGCTGTTCATTTTTTACATAAACAATTTACGGGAGAATCTAAGTAAATCTCTTAGGTTGTTTGCAGATGATGCCGTTATTTACCGCCTAGTAAAATCATCTGAAGATCAAAACCAACTGCAGAACGACCTGAATAAGATATCAGTATGGTGTAAAAATTGGCAATTAACTCTAAATAATGAGAAGTGTGACATCGTCCACATGAGTACGAAAAGAAATCCGTTAAACTTTGTTTGCAAGATAAATCAATCAAAAGTGAAGGCCGTAAACTCCACAAAATACCTAGGAATTATTATTAATTCAGACTTAAATTTGAAAGAACACGTAGATACTGTCGTGGGAAAGGCGAACCAGAGACTGCGTCTTTTTTGGAGTATTGCAGCCCAGTGTGGGATCGTTATCAGGTGGGTTTGACGGAGGACATCGAAAGAGTCCAAAGAAGGGCAGCTCGTTTCGTATTGTCACGATACAGGGGAGACAGCGTTACGGAAATGATACAGGATCTGGGACGGGAATCATTACAACAACGGCGCTAATCGCTGCGGCGTGGGCTACTTACGAAACTCCAATCGCCTACATTCTCCTCCGAATGAGATAATATATTGTTGACTCCCAGTTACATAGGTAGAAATGATCATCAGAATAAAATACGAGAAATCAGAGCTCGAACAGAGAGATTCAGGTGTTCTTTCTTCCCGCGCGTTCTTCGAGAATGCAATGGGAGATAAATAGTATAACGGTGGTTCGATGAACCCTCTGCCAGGCACATAAATATGATTTGCAGAGTATCCAATGTAGATGTAGATGTAGATGTAAATAAGTAGAAACAACCAGTGCATACCATCTAGTCTACGCATGCGAAGCGGCGAGAATGAAGCTAGTCTACCTCATAAAATTCCCAAATAAAAATACTTAACTAGTCTTTATACATGAAGCAGATCGCCTGTATGTTTTTGTGTACGTATTGCGTACAAATCCTCAGTTTTGTTTCATTTTTTATTAAATTTTGCGCACGTAAGCTTCAATCTGTGAGGACGGTCGTCGTATGTGTAAGAATTATGTACAACACATAGTTCACGAGATATGACGTCTTAAACAATGCGCGAAAACTGCTGCATTTAGCGACAATGCTGCTCATTTTCTCCTAAACCACTGGACCGATTTCAACCAAATTTCGTACACTCATTCCTTACGTGAGATAACAATTGCTCTAGGAGTACGAACCACATACGATACATGGTTCAGAATCTATAACATCATAAACAATAGGAATTGCAAAAAAAAAAAAAATTCCACATAATGCGGCGAGACTTTCGAAATACACTGTATGAGAATGACAGTACGTAGCGACTTGCAACAAACGTTAAACATAATTTAAAACCTTTATTAAACTTCTCGTCGTTGAAAACCATATAAAATAATGAAAGGAGAAAGTTTTTGGCTTTCTACTCTTCCGCAGTTCCTGAATTAAAACTAAGGCATTCGGTATGGCGTTACAATTTACTACTTCTACGCTACAAATTGTAGCCGTGGGAAATTTTACAGAGATTATACACACATATAGCTGAATGTACCTTCCAAATTGTGTCACAGTATGATACATAGTTCATGAGATATGAGCACATAAACACTAACGTTCATGGAAAACCGCCCTATCACGCACCAAGTTTTAATCTATTACTTCTTTACTACTAATCTTATTCTCAAGAGATTTTGCAGACATACAGTACTTTTGCAAATGAATATGTACCTGAAATATTATACAATTGTACAACAAATCTAATATATAAAGCAGAGTGTCCGTATGTGTGTACGTGTTGCATACAAATCTACAGTTTTGTTCCATTCTTTATGAAATTTTCTACACGTATGTCTCAATCCATGAGGACGGTCGCCGTAAGTGTAAGAATCACATACGATATATACTTCACGATATATGACGTCATAAACAATGAGATGGGCGAAAAACTGCTGCATTTTGCGACAATGCTGCTCATTTTCTCCTAAACCATTGGACCGATTTCAACCAAATTTCGTACACACATTCCTTACCGTGAGATGCGAATTGCTCGAGGAGTACGAACCACATACTATACATGGTTCAGGAGATGTAACGTTATAAGCAGTAATAGCTGCAAGAAACTGCCTCATAATGCGACGAAACATTATAAATGCACTATATGAGAATGACGGCTCTTAGCGATTTCAAATTCAAATGTTCAAATGTTTGTATAGCTTATGGGACTTGACTACGGGGTCATCAGTCCCTAAGCTTACAAACTACTTATGCACAAGCTACTACTAAGGACGGCACAAATATCCATGCCAGAGGGGGATTCGAACCCCCGACCGTAGTGGCCGTGCAGACCGCGACTGGCGCGCCGCAGTCCCCTCGGCCACCGCGGCCGGCTTTAGCGATTTGCAAGAAACGTTAAACATAAATTCAAACCTTAAAAATGTTTTGTCGGTGACAACCATATAAAAATAATAAAAGGTTAAACCTTTCTCGCTTACTACTTCTACAGCACAAATTGTAGGCGCAGGAAGTTTTACAGGCAGTATATACACATGCAGTTGAATGTACTTTCTAAATTGCATCACAGTACGACACGTAGTTCTTGAGATATGAGCAAATAAACAGTAACGTTCATGGCAAACCGCCCCATCACGCACCAAGTTTTAATCTGTTACTTCTTTACTACAGATTATATTCCCAAGAGATTTTGCAGACATACAGCCCTTATACCAATGAATATGTACCTGAAATATTATACAACTGTACAACGAATAACTCAGTAAATATGAGTTCGTACGAATGTTACGTGTCACACGATATTTGACTACCATCTTTCATTGTTTGGATACTACACTTATAATTTTGTACATTATGCGAGACAGCCTTATTTCTTATTTATTCTCCGATAAATATAGCGTTGATAGAAAAAAAGAGACTGACAGAGAGAGGATCACTTAAATGTGATTTGCAGAGTATCCCATGTAGTTGTAAATGTAGGTGTAGAAGTACTAACTCAAGGCAGAAATCTGTATATATAAAAATCAATTTCTGTTCGTTAGTCTCGCTAAAACTCGAGAACGACTGAATCGTTTTGGCTAATTTTAGTCTTGAAAAATTCGTGTAAGTCCAGGGAAGGTTTAAACGGTGATAAAATATGGAAAAGGTGTCCAGAAAAAAAGGAAAATCAGGAAAAACTGAAACTGCTTTTACCAGTGAGCTATCAATACCGTTCGTCCAATTGCGATAAAATTTTGTACATTTCATGTTGAATTGAGTCAGATTTGCAGCAAATTAAAATTTCGAAAAGTCGCACGGAAAGTAGGAACTTTTAGGAAAAACTCAAAGCGATTTTTTTCTATGAATAAAAATCAATTGCCACATGGTTGTAAGAGCATCACTTGAGTACGGCGTGACAGGACAAGGTTTTTATGAAATACATTTTTTGGAAAAAGTACTGGGAAATTGGAAAATTTGAGAAAAACTGAAAGTGCATTTTCAATTTGTTTTTGATTGAATTCAGCACTATAACTGGCTATTCGCACGACAGAGAGGGGTAATTCTTTTTTGTTTTTTTTTTGTTTTTTTGTTTTTTTGTTTTTTTTTTTTTTTTGTTCATTATGAGCTTAGAAAAGTTTGGGATAAAATTTTGCGTATTAGACGTTCAAAGCAAGAGTAACGTTCTTATGAAATAAAATTTTGGGAAAGTTTCCCGGAAAATTGGAAAACTTAGAAAAATAAAAAGAGATTTTTCAATGATATATCAATACCATTCATCTCACTGCGATAAAATTTTGCACATTCGACGTTCAAAGCGAGAGGAAGGTTTGAGTGAAGTAAAAGTTTCGAATAGTTGACCAGAAAATAGAAAAAATTGTGGAAAACTGAAAGAGCCCTTTTCTTTGGGATATCAGTAACATTCCTACGATTGCGATAAACTTTTGCACATTTGACATTCAAAGCAACAGTACTTACATAATAGCAATTGCGATGCATTGTCGGTTCGACTAGTAAATAAATAAATACACCGGCAAAGACGGGTTTTCAGCTAGTCCCACATAAAATTATCTGTCCGCAAATCAAAATACTTCAAGTGCAAACGAGCGTAATAAACTACTCAGTATAAGAAGTGGAGGTAAGTAGTTTCGAGGTTGTTAGGACGTACTATCGGACTACAATCGGCCCTGAGATCACTGGCAGCTCCTGCAACAAGGTCTAAAATTGTTGCAGAATATCACAGTGTTCTGGTGGAGCTAGGGGAAAGCAATAGAGTAAACCTATTGTGGGTCCCTGGCCACTCGGGGATCAGTGGCAACGAACATGCCGACAGATTAGCCAGGATGGGGGCAGAGATTCCATTTATTGGACCGGAACCTGTCCTGACAATCACCAAGGCAATGATCAAATTGGAGCTACGTAACTGGCTCAGAAGACAGCACGTAGAATATTGGATCAAAGTCTACCGACAAAAACATGGCAAGGTAATGATGCCAAAGCCATGTTTTAAAAGAAGCTCTGCAATCCTGGATCTGAACAGGAGAGAGATTAGACTCATGGTTGGGTTGCTGACAGGCCATGGGAATTTCAAAAAACACCTACATACAATGGGAATAACAGAAGAGGACCCTAAATGTAGGATCTGTGATGACGGTGATGAAACTGCTTCACATCTAATCTTCGAATGCATTGCATTGGAGAGTAAAAGGCACAGAACATTTGGGACAACCAGACCCGAAGAAATTGTGTCTAATAAAGATCTGGTAAAGGGACTCCTTGCACTGTTCAAGGGCATTGGTTGGCTTTACTAGATATACAGGGAGCGATACCGCACAATAAACTTAGTTTCGGTGCGGGCAGTGGCGGGTTGCACCAAGAATGTTTTGGCTTCCCCGAGAAAATCAATCAATCAATCAATCAGTCTCTCCAATCTAAGTTGTTCGTAATTGTATGTCCTAGTTATTTGGTAGAATTTACGACCTTAAGGTTTGACTGATTTATCGCGTCATTGAAGTTCAGCGGATTTCTTTCAGTGGTCATGTGTACTACTTCACACTTTTCTTTATTTAATGCCAATTGCCAATTTTCGCACCATGTAGAAATTTTGTCTAAAGCGCTTTGTAGTTACTTTTGATCCTCTGTTGACTTCACTAACCGATAAACGACAGCATCATCCGCGAACAGTCTAAGGGAGCTATTCAGATTGTCTCCTAAATCGTTTATAAACACGAGGAAGTGTAGGGGACCTATAACGCTTCCCTGTGGAACGCCAGATATCACTTCTGTTTTAGTCGATGATTTACCGTCAATTACAACGAACTGTGTTCCTTCTGATAGAAAATCGTGAATCCAATCGCACAATTGGGGAGATATTCCATAAGCACGCAATTTCATTAGAAGCCGCTTGTGGGGTACAGTATTAAAAGCCTTCCGGAAATCCAGAAATATGGAATCGATTTGAGATCCCTTGTCGATGGCACTTAACACTTCATGTGAATAAAGGGCAAGCTGTCTTTCGCAAGAGCGATACTTTCTGAATCTGTGTTGACTACTGGTTAATAGCTCGTTCTCTTCGAGGTAGTTCACAATATTCGAACAAAGTATATGTTCCAAAATCCTACTGCAAATCGACGTCAATGAGATAGGCCTGTAATTTTGGGGATCACTCCTATTGCCTTTCTTGAATATTGGAGTAATTTGGGCAACTTTCCAGTCTTTGGGTACGGATCTTTCGCTGAGTGATCGGTTGTAAATTATAGCTAAGTACGGAGCTATTGCATCAGCATACTCTGAGAGGAATCTAGTTGGTATACAATCTGGCCCGGAAGATTTATTTTTGTTTAGTGACTTAAGTTGTTTTACTACTCCAGGAACATCTACTTCTAAGTTTCGCATGCTGGCAGCTGTTCTTGGATTGAATACTGGAGTGTTCACTTTGTCTTCTTTCGTGAACGAAATTCGGGAAGCTGTGTTTAGTAATTCTGCCTTAGTAGTACTGTCGTCGGTAGTATTAACATTGATATCGCGTAGTGAAGGTATTGTTTGTGTTTTGCCGCTAGTGTACTTCGCATATGATCCGAATTTTTTGGATTTTCTGCAAGATTACGAGACAGGATTTCGTTGTGGTATTACAACACTGTACTTCCCATATCTACATCTACATCTACATAGATACTCTGCAAATCACATTCAAGTGCCTGGCAGAGGGTTCATTAACCACCTTCATAACTTTTCTCTACCATTCCATTCTCTAATAGCGCGCGGGAAGAAAGAACACCTAAATCGTTCCGTTTTCGATCTGATTTCTCTTATTTTATTGGGATGGTCATGTCTCCCTAAGTAGGTGGGTGCTAGCAAAATATTTTCACATTCAGAAGTAAATGTCGGTGATTGAAACTTCGCAAACAGATCAGGCCGCAATGAATAACGTCTTTCTTTTAATGATTTCCACCTCAATTCTTGCAACATTTCCGTGACGCTTTCCCCCCCGTAACGTGATAAAACAAAACGAGCTGCCCTTCTCTGAACCTTCTCAATATCTTCCGTCAGTCCCACCTGGTGAGGGTCCCACAAGGGGCAACAGTACTCGAGGAGAGGACGCACAAGTGTGATGTAGGCAGTCTCTTTGGTGGAGCTGGTGCACCTTCGAAGCGTTCTGCCGATAAAACGTAACCTTTGATTCGCCTTCCCCACAATATTTTCTATGTGTTCTCTCTAGTCAAAGTTGTTCGTAATTGTAACTCCTAGGTATTTGGTAGAATCTACGACCGCGTAATTGAAGTTCAGCGGATTTCTTTTAGTGGTCATGTGTATTACTTCACACTTTCCTTTATTTAGTGCCAACTGCAAATTTTCTCACCGTGTAGAAATTTTGTCTGAATCGCTTTGCAGTTGATTTTGATCCTCTGTTGACCACGGACAGCTAGTCCCACATAAAATTATCTGTCCGCAAAACAAAATACTGCAAGTGCAAACGAGCGTAATAAACTACACAGCATAACAAGCGCAGGTAAGTAGTTTCGCGGTTGTTAGTCCGTATTATCGGGCTACGATTCTATGCCGTGATTGGATTCCACAGCTGACGCCTTACAACTGACGTGCGGCAATCCCGCCGAACAGCTGCGTGCGAAGGGTTGCCTGCGTGGCAGGCGGCAGCTATGCAAATGCCAGGAGAGTTTATCACCGACGACTGAATTAGGAGACCCTGACGTAGACAGGTAGGCGACCCAGAGATAGAGCAAGTTCGCGACTGCAGCGCCGTCTGCGGTCGTAAATTACTGCGTGGCGGAAATCACAGCCAGTGGCGTCTCCAAGGTGAGACCAGTCCATGAGCTGAACTCCCGACAGTTCCTCCTGCTTGATTACTTTCCACTGCCACTACGGTTACCGTTTATCCTTTACAAGTACTTTCTGCAATGGAGGACATAGTAGTAGGTATTTCCGGTGTAGAGAAGCAGCTGAGAGAGCTAAATATGAAAAAGTCTGCTGGTCCGGACGGAATACCAGTTCGGTTTTACAAAGTCTATTCTGCGGCATTGGCCCCCTACTTAGCTTGCATTTATCGCGAATATTTAATTCAGCGCAAAGTTCCTAGTGATTGGAGAAAAGTGCAGGTGACTCCCGTGTATAAGAAAGGGAAGATTACTGACCTAGACAATAACAGGCCAATATCGTTGACATCAGTTTCAACAGGGAGATTGTGTTTTTCTCGACTTCAAAAAGCGTTCGACGCGGTGCCACACTGCAGACTGCTAACGAAGATACGAGCTTATGGAATAGGTTCACAGATTTGTGACTGGCTGGAAGACTTCCTAAGTAATAGAACGCACTACGTTGTTCTCGACGGCGAGTGTTCATCAGAGACGAGTGTATCGTCAGGCGTGCCCCAGGGGAGTGTGATAGGTCCGCTATTATTTTCTATCTATATTAAATGATCCGATGGACAGAGTAAGTTGTAATTCGCGGCTGTTTGCTGATGATGCTGTGATGTATGGGAGGGTGTCGTCTGTGACTGAGTGTAATAGCATACAGGATGGCTTACACAAAGTTTCTAGTTGGTGCGAAGAATGGCAGCTAGCTCTCAATGTAGAAAAATGTAAGGTGATGCGCATGAGTAGGAAAAACAATCCCATAATGTGAGCTTCTTGATGCTGTCTCGTCGCTGAAACATCTAGGCGTAACATCGAAGAGCGATATGAAATGGAACGAGCATGTAAGGACAGTTGTGAGTAAGGCGGACAGCCGACTTCGGTTTATTGGGAGAATTTTGGGAAGATGTACTTCATCTGTAAAGGAGACCGCATATAAAACGCTTGTACGACGTCTTGAGTATTGCTGAAGTGTTTGGGACCCGCAGCAGATCAGTTTAAAGGAAGACATGGAAGCAGTTCAGAGGCGAGCAGCTAGATTTGTTACTGGTAGGTTCGACCAATGCGCGAGTGTCACGGAAATGCTCCGGCAACTCATTTGGGCATCGCTGGAGGAAAGACGACGTTCTTTGTAGAGCCGGCCGTTGTAGCCGAGCGGTCTGCGGTGCGCCAGTCACGGTCTGCACGGCCACTACGGTCCGGGGTTCGAATCCCCCCTCGGGCATTGATATTTGTGCCGTCCTTAGTATTAGCTAGTTCGTAAGTAGTTTGTAAGATTAGGGACTGATGACCCCGTAGTTAAGCCCCATAACCTCTACAAACATTTGAAACTCTTTGTACAACTTAACTGGTATATCATCCAGACCACGAGTTGTTGAGTCCCATAGATTTGCGAACATTTGAAGATATTATTATTATTAAAACAAAGTGTGCGAGAAACGATTTATGAAGTTCTTTGTTTGGTACTGTGTAACAATTCCACATAACTAGCAGTTGTGCATTTGTTATTGCTTCAGCACTTATTTAGATGTGTCGTTTTAATCCATCAAGAGGAACAAGTTGCGTTACTTTTTCACGTAAATGCCGAAAGGAATGTTTGTTGTATATGACAGAATTGACGCGAGTTTTTCATTTCCGAAATTACAACAGCAAAGCGAGAAATTGGTTTCACGTTGAACAGAAGTACTTTTTCGGCCGACATTGGTTTGACATTGTGCACAACACACAAGACCTAACTCTTCATAGCAATACTTCGTCATAAAGTATGTCTTTTGTTGCAGAACAAGGTCATCGTAAATGATGAAGTCAATGTCTTATTGCTAAGGAAAACTTCCTTGCATTTCCTGGAACGAAAGATACCATTCCCTGAATTCATTGCAGTGAGCTAAGTGAATAGTGTTAAAATGTATGTGAAGTGGTAGAGCATGAATTAAAAATACTGTCTTGGTGAAAAATATTATGTTACTTCACGTCGTGATATCAGCTGAAAAAAACTTTCAGCTAGTAATTACCATTCCACAGTGTATATAGTAGGAAGTGAAATTGACATTTTGTGTTTGCACGCGACAAAATAAATGAATAAAAATTTTTACACCATTAGTGACGAAACATATTTTTACACAGTTTTAAGTACGAGTGTTAACAACAATGTATGCTGATGTACGTGGCTGTAGTTTGGATCACATATTTGAACTGATAACTACATTACTGGTCATTTAAGCTTATACACCTAGAAGAAATGCAGATGATAAGCAGGTACTCATTGGACAAATATACTAGAACTGACATGTGATTACATTTTCACGAAATTTGGGTGCATAGATCCAGAGAAATCAGTACCCAGAACAACCACCTCTGGCCGTAATAACAGCCTTGATACGCCTGGGCATTGAGTCAAACAGAGCTTGGATGGCGTGTACAGGTACAGATGCCCATGCAGCTTCAACACGATACCACAGTTCACCAAGAGTAGTGACTGGCGTATTGTGACGAGCCAGTTGCTCGGCCATCATTGAGCAGACGTTTTGAGTTGTTGAGAGATCTGGAGAATGTGCTGGCCAGGGCAGCAGTCGAATATTTTCCGTATCCAGAAAGGCCCGTACAGGACCTGCAACATGCGGTCGTGCATTATCCTGCTGAAATATAGGGTTTCGCAGGGATCGAATGAAGGGTAGAGCCACGGGTCGTAACACATCTGAAATGTAACGATCACTGTTCAAAGTGCCGTCGATGCGAACAAGAGGTGACCGAGACGTGTAACCAATGGCACCCCATACCATCACGCCGGGTGATACGCCAGTATGGCGATGACGAATACACGCTTCCAATGTGCGTTCACCGCGATGTCGCCAAACACGGATGCGACCATCATGATGCTGTAAACAGAACCTGGATGCATCCGAAAAAATGTCGTTTTGCTATTCGTGCATCCAGGTTCGTTGTTGCAAACACCATCGCAGGTGCTCCTGTCTGTGATGCAGCGTCAAGGGTAACCGCAGCCACGGTCTCCGAGCTGATAGTCCATGCTGCTGCAAACGTCGTCGAAATGTTCGTGCAGATAGTTATTGTCTTTCAAACGTCCCCATCTGTTGACTCAGGGATCGAGACGTGTCTGCACGATCGATTGCAGCCATGCGGATAAGATGCCTGTCATCTCGACTGCTAGTGATACGAGGCCGTTGGGATCCAGCACGGCGTTCCGTATTGCCCTCCTGAACCCACCGATTCCATATTCTGCTAACAGTCATTGGATCGCGACCAAAGTAGGCAGACATCTACTGACGCTTCACGTGTACTGTGTTTTGCATTCGTTGGGAAACAAAATGGCGGCCGCGCTGGCCTGTATTTTTGAGGTTCTGGCCTGTACACCTCAGCATCCTCATTCTCCAGAGACAGATACCTGCTAAGGCTTGATGCATATAGATCAGTTAGCAGTCCCGTGACGATTTAATGGGCTGATGTAGGCAGACTGTTGCTGGAAATGGAGCGGCCTCGGCTGGGCGCTGTGGAAGCGACCGATCCTGCGCTAAGCGGATACTGGGCGATTACTTGGCTCTTGAGCTGCGAATAGCGTCCGCCGGAAATCACCGCCCAGAGCTCTCCAATAGGATCAGCGAGCGGCCATCTCGCTACTGCATAGCCGAGCAGCTGGTACTGCCACCGTTTGTCACGCTCCGTCCAGTGTTGTAAATATCATCATCAATGTGTATTTTAATAGTGCTAGCACCGAGTATCCCGACAAACGTTGCGTTAAAAAGCATATGCGGAGACAACACTGGACACATTAGAAGCACTGCTTCTAATGTGATTTGCAGAATATCCCATGTAGATCTACATCTACATCTACATAGATACTCTGCAAATCACATTCAAGTGCCTGGCAGAGGGTTCATTAACCACCTTCATAACTTTTCTCTACCGTTCCATTCTCTAATAGCGCGCGGGAAGAAAGAACACCTAAATCGTTTTCCGTTTTCGATCTGATTTCTCTTATTTTATTGGAATGGTCATGTCTCCCTAAGTAGGTGGGTGCTAGCAAAATATTTTCACATTCAGAACTAAAGGTCGGTGATTGAAACTTCGCAAACAGATCATGCCGCAATGAATAACGTCTTTCTTTTAATGATTTCCACCCCAATTCGTGCAACATTTCCGTGACGCTTTCCCCCCCGTAACGTGATAAAACAAAACGAGCTGCCCTTCTCTGAACCTTCTCAATATCTTCCGTCAGTCCCACCTGGTGAGGGTCCCACAAGGGGCAACAGTACTCCAAGAGAGGACGCACAAGTGTGATGTAGGCAGTATCTTTGGTGGAGCTGGTGCATCGTCTAAGCGTTCTGCCAATGAAACGTAACCTTTGGTTCGCCTTCCCCACAATATTTTCTATGTGTTCTCTCCAGTCAAAGTTGTTCGTAATTGTAACTCCTAGGTATTTTTTAGAATCTACGACGTGAAGGTTTAACTGATTTATCGCGTAATTGAAGTTCAGCGGATTTCTTTTAGTGGTCATGTGTATTACTTCACACTTTTCTTTATTTAGTGCCAACTGCAAATTTTCGCACCATGCAGAAATTTTGTCTAAATCGCTTTGCAGTTGCTTTTGATCCTCTGTTGACTTCACTAACCGATAAACGACAGCATCATCCGCGAACAGTCTAAGGGAGCTATTCAGATTGTCTCCTAAATCGTTTATAAACACGAGAAAGAGTAATGGACCTATAACGCTTCCCTGTGGAACGCCAGATATCACTTCTGTTTTACTCGATGACTTACCGTCAATTACAACGAACTGTGTCCTTTGTGATAGGAAATCGTGAATCCAATCGCACAATTGGGGAGATATTCCATAAGCACGCAAATTCATTAGAAGCCGCTTGTGGGGTACAGTATCAAAAGCCTTCCGGAAATCCAGAAATATGGAATCGTTTTGAGATCCCTTGTCGATGGCACTTAACACTTCATGTGAATAAAGGGCAAGCTGTCTTTCGCAAGAGCGATACTTTCTGAATCCGTGTTGACTACTGGTTAATAGCTCGTTCTCTTCCAGGTAGTTCACAATATTCGAACAAAGTATGTGTTCCAAAATCCTACTGCAAATCGACGTCAATGAGATAGGCCTGTAATTTTGGGGATCACTCCTATTGCGTTTCTTGAATATGAGAGTAACTTGGGCAACTTTCCAGTCTTTGGGTACGGATCTTTCGCTGAGTGATCGGTTGTAAATTATAGCTAAGTACGGAGCTATTGCATCAGCATACTCTGAGAGGAATCTAGTTGGTATACAATCTGGCCCGGAAGATTTGTTTTTGTTTAGTGACTTAAGTTGTTTTACTACTCCAGGAACATCTACTTCTAAATTTCGCATGCTCGCAGCTGTTCTTGGATTGAATACTGGAGTGTTCACTTCGTCTTCTTTGGTGAACGAATTTCGGAAAGCTGTGTTTAGTAATTCTGCCTTAGCAGTACTATCGTCGGTAGTATTACCATTGCTATCGCGTAGTGAAGGTATTGTTTGTGTTTTGCCGCTAGTGAACTTCACCTATGACCAGAATTTCTTTGGATTTTCTGCAAGATTACGAGATGTATGGAGCGGATGGCTGGCCGGCCGCGGTGGCCGAGGGGACTGAGGCTGCAGGTGAGATCGCTCAGCGATTGCGGAGAGTTACCTCTCTCATGAAAAACAGTAATAGTGATACTAAAATTTTCGTTTTACATTGACGTAAACCTCTTATAGAGAGAAAAATAAGACATAGCAAGGTTGTGGAATCCCAAAGATTATAATTGTTCGTGAACACGGTTAAATGTGTTGTTGCCCTGTTACTAGTTGAAATAATATCAAAGCAATTTAAGTCGCCTGTCATTGCCACGTTCTTACGGTACATTTTATGACGTGCTTCCACCAACCGTAAGAAACACATCGGAACAACAATTAAAGCCAGGGCTAGCGCGGGTGCTCTTAGATACCAGACACTTAGTCAGCCGTGTCTGTTTTACAAAAACGAAAAAGAAAAAAAAAAAAAAAAAAAAAAAGGGACGACGCGTCATCACACTATAACTTTGTTCGAGATTGGTTTGAGAAACAGACTGTGGAATTACAACGAATGATTTGGCTTAATATCGCCGATGAATCAAGTCTAACATTCAGAATGAAACTTTCACTCAGCAGCGGAGTGTGCGCTGATATGAAATTTCCTGGCAGATTAAAATTGTGTGCAGGAACCGGGCATTCTAAATTTAAACGAACAGTAAATCCCCAGGATTGGCGATGCTACACAGAAGCTCGAAATTTAGTGAGGATCTCAATGCGAGATGCCAACTTGAGTTCTTATCACAACGAAACTCTTTCTCGAAATTGACTGAAAACCCAAAGAGATTTTGGTCATATGTTAAATATACTCGGGGCACAACACAAACAATACCCTCACTACGTGATAGTAATGGCGATCCTGCCGATGACAGCGCTACTAAAGCAGAGTTACTAAACTTAGCTTTTAGAAACGCATTCACCAAAGAAGACGAAACCAATATTCCAGATTTCGAATTACGAAAAGATGCCGTAATGAGTAACTTACAAGTAGATATCATCTGAGTAGTGCAGCAACTAAATCACTTAACAAGAACAAGTCTTCTGGTCCGGATTGTATACCCATTAGATTTCTATCTGATTATCCTGAAGCGATATCTCCTTACTTAACAGTCATATACAACCGCTCTCTCATAGAAGGATCTGTACCAAAAGATTGGAAAGTTGCACAGGTCACACCTATATTCAAAAAAGGCAGTAGGAGTAACCCACTAAACTACAGGCCTATTTCATTGACTTCAATTTGCAGCAGGGTTTTGGAACATATCCTGTATTGAAATATTATGAATTATTATGATCTATTGACCCAAGGTCAACACGGATTTAGAAAATATCGTTCATGCGAAACACAAGTGATGGGTGCTTTTGACAAGGGTTCGCAAATCGGTTCCGTATTTTTTTTTTTTTTTTTTTTAATTTCCAGAAGGCTTTTGACACCGTACCTCACAAACAGCTTTCAATCAAATTACGTGGTTATGGTATATCACCACAAATTAGCGATTGGATAGGGGATTTCCTGTCACAGAGGACACAGTTCGTAGTAATCGATAGTATGGCATCGACTAAAACATAAGTGATATCGGGCGTTCCACAGGGTAGTGTTATTGGTCCTCTCCTGTACCTTATTTACATAAACGATTTAGGAGAAAATCTAAGCGGCTCTCTTAGGTTGTTTGCAGATGACGCCGTCATTTACCGTCTAGTAAAATCATCTGAAGATCAAACCATCTGCAGTACGATCTGAATAAGATAACAGTACGGTGTAAAAATTGGCAATTGACTCTAAATAATGACAAATATGAAGTCATGCACATGAGTACGAAAAGAGGTCCGTTAAACTTTGTTTACAAGATAAATCAATCGAATGTAAAGGCCGTAAACTCCACAAAATACCTAGGAATTACTATTAGTTCAGACTTAAAATGTTCAAATGTCTGTAAATCTATCAGACCAAACTGCGTGGTCATCAGTCCGTAGCTTACAAACTATTTAAACCTAGGTAAACTAACCTAAGGATAACACACACACCCATGCCGCAGGGAGGACTCGAACCTCCACGGCGAGCAACCGCGCGCTCCGCAACGAGACGCTTTAGACCGCTCGGCTACTCCACCGCGGTAGAAATCCATTAAACGTTGTTTACAAGATAAACCAATCAAAAGTGAAGGCCGTAAACTCCACAAAATACCTAAGAATTACTATTAATCCAGATGTAAACTGGAAAGGACACGTAGATAATGTCGTGGGAAAGGCGAACCAGAGACTGCGTTTTATTGGCAGAACACTTAAAAAATGCAACAGAACTACAAAAGAGACTCCATACACTACTCATGTCCGTCCACTTTTGGAGTATTACAGTCCAGTGTGGGATCCTTATCATGTGGGTTTGACGGAGGACATCGAAAGAGTCCAGAGAAGGGCAGCTCGTTTCGTATTGTCACGATACAGGGGAGACAGCGTCACGAAAATGATACAGGATCTGGGATGGGAATCATTACAACAACGCTATTCGAGAATGGAATGGGAGATAAATAGTATAACGATGTGAAACTTCCTGGCAGATTAAGATTGTGTGCTGGAACCGGGACTCGAACCTGGGACCTTTGCCTTTCGCGGGCAAGCGCTCTACCGACTGTGCTATCCCGACACGACTCACGATGCCGCCTCTCAACTTTACTTCCGCCAGTACCTCGCCTCCTACTTTCCAAACTCCACAGAAGCTCTCCTGCGAATCATGCAAGACTAGCACTCCTGGAAGAAAGGATATGGTGGAGACATGGCTGAGCCACAGCGTAAGGGATGTTTCCAGAATGATTCATACTGGCGGAAGTAAAGTTGTGAGGCGGCATCGTGAGTCGTGTCGGGATAGCTCAGTCGGCAGAGCGCTTGCCCGCGAAAGGCAAAGGTCACCGGTTCGAGTCCCGGTTCCAGCACACAATCTTAATCTGCCAGGAAGTTTCACATCGTTATACTATTTATCTCCCATTCCATTCTCGAATAGCGCACGGGAAGAAAGAACACCTGATTCTCTACGTTCGAGCTCTGATTTCTCGTATTTTATTCTGATGATCATTTCTACCTATGTAGGTGTGAGTCAACAATATGTTTTCGCATTCGGAGGAGAAAGTTGGCGATTTGAGTTTCGCAAGTAGCCCACGCCGCACGATAAGCGCCGTTGTTGTAATGATTCCCATCCCAGATCCTGTATCATTTTCGTGACGCTGTCTCCCCTGTATCGTGACAATACGAAACGAGCTGCCCTTCTCTGGACTCTTTCGATGTCCTCCGTCAAACCCACATGATAAGGATCCCACACTGGACTGTAATACTCCAAAAGTGGACGGACATGAGTAGTGTATGGAGTCTCTTTTGTAGTTCTGTTGCATTTTTTAAGTGTTCTGCCAATAAAACGCAGTCTCTGGTTCGCCTTTCCCACGACATTATCTACGTGTCCTTTCCAGTTTACATCTGGATTAATAGTAATTCTTAGGTATTTTGTGGAGTTTACGGCCTTCACTTTTGATTGGTTTATCTTGTAAACAACGTTTAATGGATTTCTACCGCGGTGGAGTAGCCGAGCGGTCTAAAGCGTCTCGTTGCGGAGCGCGCGGTTGCTCGCCGTGGAGGTTCGAGTCCTCCCTGCGGCATGGGTGTGTGTGTTATCCTTAGGTTAGTTTACCTAGGTTTAAATAGTTTGTAAGCTACGGACTGATGACCACGCAGTTTGGTCTGATAGATTTACAGACATTTGAACATTTTAAGTCTGAACTAATAGTAATTCCTAGGTATTTTGTGGAGTTTACGGCCTTTACATTCGATTGATTTATCTTGTAAACAAAGTTTAACGGACCTCTTTTCGTACTCATGTGCATGACTTCATATTTGTCATTATTTAGAGTCAATTGCCAATTTTTACACCGTACTGTTATCTTATTCAGATCGTACTGCAGATGGTTTGATCTTCAGATGATTTTACTAGACGGTAAATGACGGCGTCATCTGCAAACAACCTAAGAGAGCCGCTTAGATTTTCTCCTAAATCGTTTATGTAAATAAGGTACAGGAGAGGACCAATAACACTACCCTGTGGAACGCCCGATATCACTTATGTTTTAGTCGATGCCATACTATCGATTACTACGAACTGTGTCCTCTGTGACAGGAAATCCCCTATCCAATCGCTAATTTGTGGTGATATACCATAACCACGTAATTTGATTGAAAGCTGTTTGTGAGGTACGGTGTCAAAAGCCTTCTGGAAATTAAAAAAAAAAAAAAAAAAATACGGAACCGATTTGCGAACCCTTGTCAAAAGCACCCATCACTTGTGTTTCGCATGAACGATATTTTCTAAATCCGTGTTGACCTTGGGTCAATAGATCATAATAATTCATAATATTTCAATACAGGATATGTTCCAAAACCCTGCTGCAAATTGAAGTCAATGAAATAGGCCTGTAGTTTAGTGGGTTACTCCTACTGCCTTTTTTGAATATAGGTGTGACCTGTGCAACTTTCCAATCTTTTGGTACAGATCCTTCTATGAGAGAGCGGTTGTATATGACTGTTAAGTAAGGAGATATCGCTTCAGCATAATCAGATAGAAATCTAATGGGTATACAATCCGGACCAGAAGACTTGTTCTTGTTAAGTGATTTAGTTGCTGCACTACTCAGATGATATCTACTTGTAAGTTACTCATTACGGCATCTTTTCGTAATTCGAAATCTGGAATATTGGTTTCGTCTTCTTTGGTGAATGCGTTTCTAAAAGCTAAGTTTAGTAACTCTGCTTTAGTAGCGCTGTCATCGGCAGGATCGCCATTACTATCACGTAGTGAGGGTATTGTTTGTGTTGTGCCCCGAGTATATTTAACATATGACCAAAATCTCTTTGGGTTTTCAGTCAATTTCGAGAAAGAGTTTCGTTGTGATAAGAACTCAAGTTGGCATCTCGCATTGAGATCCTCACTAAATTTCGAGCTTCTGTGTAGCATCGCCAATCCTGGGGATTTACTGTTCGTTTAAATTTAGAATGCCTTTTCCTTTGCTTTTGCATTAGTTTCCTGACCTGTTTTGTGTACCAAGGGGGATCACCTCCTTCTTTTATTAATTTATTTGGTATAAAAGTGTCAATTGCTGTCGATACCACTACTTTGAATTTGAGCAACATCTGGTCTACACCTACGTTTAGAGTTTGGAACGAGTGGAAGCTGTCATTCAAGAAGCATACGATTAGAAGCGAAACTCATCAGATCAGACAACACGTCTCCAGTCCAATATCAGTGTTGACGGGCTAAGAGGTGGCTTAAAGCACTATTTATTATATTTATCGTATACCATACATCGTTAAAACTTATAATTTTATAATGTACTAGTTGAAAACCCGACGTTGCCCAGGTATTTATTTATTGATTCCTGCCATTTTTTCAGGTATATATATCCATTTTTATAAGGGCTGTATGTCTGTCAAATCTCTTGGGAATAAATTAATAATAAAGCAGATAGATTAAAACTTAGTGCCTTATGGGACGGTTTTCCATGAACATTACTATGTAAGTCCGCATATCTGATGAACTACGTGTCGTACAATGACACAATTTAGAAGGTACATTCACCTATATGTGTGTACACTGTCTGTAAAATTTCCTGCGGCTACAATTTGCTATGTCCAAATTATAAATTGTAATGTCATAGTAAATGCCGATGTTTTACTCCATAAACAGCGCAAAAGTAGTGAGCGAGAAACTTTCTTCATCTCATCATTTTTATATGGTTGTCATCGAGAGAAAGTTTAATAAATGTTTGAAATTATGTATAATGTTTCTTCCAACTCGGTAAGTACTCTCATTTTCATAAAGCATAATTATAAAGTATCGCTACATATGTGGCAGCTTTTTGCGATTCCTATTGTTTATGATGTCATATGTTCTGAACCATGCGTCGTATATGATCCTTAACCATGCAGCAATAGTTATCTCACGGTAAGGAATGTGTGTACCAAACTTGGTTGAAATCGGTTAAAACATTTATATGCTTTATAAGTAATTATATTTCATTCTACCACTTCCAAACATAATACTCATCTTTTCAACATTTCGATGTATGGGCGTTATGCTCGCTGCAAAATTATTCTCCTGGGGCGTCGTGGTAGAAATAAATACTCGATATGTACAATTTTTCACTTCTTGTTCAATTTTCATTCAAACTTATTCTCCACCAAAATATTACAAATTCAAAACAATGCAAGAGAACTTAGCCGACAGAACTTCCATTTAAAAACAACAGAGCGACATAGCTTCCAGAGCACTTGAAAAACGACTGAAACTCGAACTCACAAGGCGGTGAGGCAAATATATAACATCGACAATAATGACCTTACATTATGCATTGTTCATAACAATTGAATATACTAATTTACAGTTACCAAACATAACCGTAAAACATTTCATGTATACAAGAATAAACACAAGATAAAATGAAAACTATGCATACAATAATTTTAGATGGCACATCTTTTTAAGACGAAATCGCGGTACTATTTGTTTCACAACGAAGAATAATGATAAATGTCAATTAATTTGTTAATGAGTACATCATACCTGTTCCTAACATATATTGAACTATCAAATCTCATGAACATTCATAAAATATACTCAAAATCTCAAGTCAGTTAATATATACAAAGAATTCAATATTGATAATTAATGTATTAGTCGAAATAACACAATTAGCTGGTCAACACAACTTGTTTATGAGCCTAACATATATACAATGCTATTTATTTTCATTTTTTTTATATTTTACAATAGTTTTTATCCTTCGTCTGACTATTTATTGAAATAATGTACAATGACGAAACTATTGTTTATAGAACTGTCTGGAAACGTCTTATACAAATCTCTTAATAATTAATGAAATCTATCACGTGTTTTAATCACAGTATCACCGAGACACTATCCTACACTGATTCCGAGACTGGCTATTTCGTTTGTAACTTCACACGGTCGAGTGGTTTAGGAGAAAATGACCAGCATTGTCGCTAAATGCAGCAGTTTTTCGCGCATCTCATTGTTTATGACGTCATATTTCGTGAACTATGTATCGTACGTGTACGTGTACGAAATTTGAAAAATATTGGATGAAAACTGTAGATTTGTATGCAACACGTACACACAAACAAACATACGGACACTCTGCCTTATACATTAGAACAAGAAGATTAAATTACCAAAACACATTAAAACATTGTATATGATCAATTGCCTTCCTTAATTCACCTAGGAAATCGGTGAAGGGTCCCTTCTAGGCTATGCCTGGGCATTCTTCCACTATGTGTCGGATTGTTTGCCGTTCAGCACCGCAGTCACAATTTCGCGTTAGCATCTTCCACTTAAACTGGAAAGAACAAGTAGATAATGTCGTCGGAAAGGCGGACCAAAGACTGCGTTTTATTGGCAGAACACTCAAAAGATGCAACAGAACTACTAAAGAGACTGCATACACTACGCTTGTCCGTCCATTTTTGGAGTATTGCTGCCCAGTGTGGGATCCTTATCTGGTGGGTTTGACGGAGGACATCGAAAGAGTCCAAAGAAGGGCAGCTCGTTTCGTATTGGCACGATACAGGGGAGACAGCGTCACGGAAATGATACAGGATCTGGGATGGGAATCATTACAACAACGGCGCTTATCGCTGCGGAGTGGCCAACTTACGAAACTCCAATCGCCAACATTCTCCTCCCAATGTGAAAATATATTGTTGACTCCCACCTACATAGGTAGAAAAGATCATCAGAATAAAATACGGGAAATCAGAGCTCGAACAGTGAGATTCATGTGTTCTTTCTTCCCGCGCGCTATTCGAGAATGGAATGGGAGATGAATAGTGTAAAGGTGGTTCGATGACCCCTCTTCCAGGCACATAAATGTGATTTGCAGAGTATCCCATGTAGATGTAGATGTGAAAACACCCATTGATATTGAGATACGCCATAGGAAATGGAAGTAGATAGGGCATACAGTAAGGCGTGATAAAGACCACGTGGCAAGACGAGCCCTGGAATGAAACCCACAAGGTAGCAGGAGGAGAGGCAGACCAAGGAATACATGGAGGAGGAGTGTAATAGCAGAAGGAACCGAGAAAGGATGCAAGACCTGGACTGAGATGAAGACACTGGCACAGGACAGAGTCCGGTGGCGGAAGTTCGTTAATGTCCTTTGTTCCGCTTAGCAGATACAGCAAATAAGTCAACTAAGTGAAGTTACCTGAGTATAAGATCCGTCATCTACAACAGACAGCGTTACGGAAATGATTCAGGATCTGGGATGGAAATCATTACAACAACAGCGCTTATCGCTGCGGCGTGGGCTACTTACGAAACTCAAATCGTCAAATTTCTCTTCCGAATGCGAAAATATATTATTGACTCCCACTTATATAGGTAGAAATGATCATCAGAATAAAACAGAAGAAATCAGAGATCGAGTTGAGAGATTCAGGTGTTTTTCTCCCCGCGCGGTATTCGAGAATGGAATGGGAGATAAATAGTGTAAAGATGAACCGGGACTCGAACCTGGGACCTTTGCCTTTATCGGGGAAGCGCACTACCGACTGAGCTATCCCGACACGACTCACGATGCCGCCTCACAACTCTACTTCCGCCAGTACCTCGCCTCCTACTTTCCAAACTTCACAGAAGCTCTCCTGCGAACTATGCAAGACTAGCACTCCTGGAAGAAAGGATATGGTGGAGACATGGCTTAGCCACAGCCTAAGGGATGTTTCCAGAAGTTGTGAGGCGGCATCGTGAGTCGTTTCGGGATAGCACAGTCGGTAGAGCGCTTGCCCGCGAAAGGCAAAGGTCCCAGGTTCGAGTCCCGGTTCCGGCACACAATTTAAATCTGCCAGGAAGTTTCATATCAGCGCACACTCCGCTGCAGAGTGAAAGTTTCATTCTGGAAACATCCCGTAGGCTGTGGCTAAGCCATGTCTCCACCATATCCTTTCTTCCAGGAGTGCTAGTCTTGCAAGTTTCCCAGGAGAGCTTCTGTGAAGTTTGGAAAGTAGAAGGCGAGGTACTGGCGGAAGTAAAGTTGTGAGGCGGCATCGTGAGTCGTGTCGGGATAGCACAGTCGGTAGTGCGCCTGCCCGCGAAAGGCAAAGGTCCCAGGTTCGAGTCCCGGTTCCGGCACACAATTTTAATCTGCCAGGAAGTTTCATACACAAAACATTCTAGACATTTCCTATTCCTCAAGATACGTTTCCTCACAATCAGAAATAGCGATTGAGAATCTATTACTGTCGCGTGCTATCATTCATGGACCGATATCTCAAGAACCACATAAGATATCAATCTGCTCTAACTTTAAATAAAATTTCGATATGTTATCTACATTTCATACGCAGATATGTGTAACCTAAACCGGATGCTGCATATTAACTGTACAGTAAACGAATATAAAAACCACCCCTTCATCGACCGAAGATTTCAATCATTAAGATGTACAAAAAATAAATTTTTTCGCCGAGTACGTTTTTTCAAATCGCATGCCAAGTTTCAGAGCGGTCCGAACGCCGTCTTTCAGCACAATACGCAATTTTTCTAGCTAATTATCGCGGTTTTTCGGCCGTATCTTGCTAACGGACTAAGATTTACGAAAACTGAAAAATGACGTTTATAGATAAATATCTACAGGATGCACTATAAATATTTGAAGAATTTTCTATGGTTAGTTATTTAGATATTTGCAATTCACGGTGCAAAAACGGCTAAGAATCGGGTTTTATGCTTTTGTGCAAAACTATGATAAGTTTCAACCTCGGGATCTCGGTAACGAATAACGATATCGAAAAAAATTTAAAAACAACCTCGAGAATATCATAAGAACATATGGTAAAAAAGCGAAGATTTTTTTTTAAAGATTTTATCAGGAACCGCCCATGAATGAATGATCCTTTTGTAAGCCGTTTAAAGCCCACCACAGACTACACGTCATGTAGAGAAGCCAACTGATTTGCTCAGTTTGGATGGGCTCCAGAAAGTGTGAAACTTTGAAAATTTTGACGCTGTAGTGTATGATACCTATAGTATACCCATTCTTCTAATATGTACAGAATGATTACTAGACCAAGATCTATCCAGAACACTTTACCCCTTCACTCGAGATGAATAGAACCTGAGATATGGGCCCCTAAAGAATCGCAAATTCTCACGCGCCGCTTACGAACATATTAATGATGATTACGCTTACAGCACCACCTATTGCTCAATTTTGACACTTCCGTCATACATTTTCCCCTTCTCCGATAGTATTTCGTTGCAATTTGACATCATTCTTGCCAGCGGTGTTATTTTTACAGCGTTTTGAACGTTTAATTACAATCACCTTGTATTATACGATGCCCTTTCGGTTGGTTACTTACAAGGAAAGTACTTGGGCTCGAACAAACACATATACACCAAAATCGTGTGAGAGATACTGTAAAGATCCCTTATTGCACCAGTGATACTCCCGCTTCTGCAAAACTCTGCAGTCGTCCGTTAGAGGCCTCTGCGTGTGCCATGCCGCATTGCACTTTGACCTGTCGGTTCGCCAGTAGGGACGGTGCAGTGTGCCTCCGAAGTTGCGTTTTGTGACGTCATTTGTGTGGTGAAGCGTCAGATGGGGCGGCGATTGCTAATCAATCCTGCTAATCTATTGTGATTAGATGAGATGAAGTTACGAAGAACCCTTCTTCGTGAAGATGGTATTAGTGTAGAAGATGAATCATTTGCATGCTTTCTCGTATCTGTTATGGTACAGAAATATGAGCGTAAGTTAGATACTGTTATTACAAACTCATAATAATGATAATAGGGCTGATAATGACGAACAACTCATTGCAAGCGGTAGTGCTACGGTAAGTGCGGGAAGAGGCGATGGAAGCAGTGGCAGTGAATACCAACAGTCTTCCGAGAAGAAGGTTAAAGTTGCAACTATCATCACGGCTTTTTATGACAATTCGCTAGAGAACATGTACGATGATTATTACATAAGTTATAGTTAAGATATCTGCATTACGTACGGCGTCTACAATTACATCTACAGTGCTATCTACAGCTTGGTTGCAGAGCTTTGCAGAAAAACGACAGCCACCAGCACATTGAGGTGTACGTAGAGATCCTGTAACCAAACGTTCATACAGATATGTTTATTCGAGCCCATGTACTTTCCTTGATAGATTCAACATTTCAGTGTGATGCTAGAGTTCGGAATATACCGTAACACCACTTCATCAATATTGTACCGAAAATATTCAGCTTTCCCAGTTCCAACAGACTTTTTGAAATAAAAGAGTGTTTTTGCGACTGTAGACCAAACCTGTAATTCGTGCCTGTGATTACGTCCGACACAGATATTGCTATCACGTGACTGTATCACCAGAGCGTATACGTCCACGCTGTGTTACTGTACCACACGGCAGCTGTAGGAAATTAGGACAAAAAAAGCAACGCCACACGTGTAAAACTGCAGGTATGTAACTGTAACCCTATTCATCACAAAAGAAAGCAGGGCTTGTTGCAGCTAAAGGGACAGAAAAAATAAAATAAAAACGGGCGAGGAATTCTTCATCATTAGTGCACGTCACGTTCGCACGACGGTGCACAGCACCATTTTTTTGTTTCCTTTTCTCCTTTTTTTTCGCTGCAATATTCCGCGCCGCGCTTCTCATTTCCACGTGTCTCGCACGTGGGGTGCCACGTGGAATTATGCGTATGGGCAGAATATACGACCGACAATAAAAGCGCTCCCTGATGAGAGGCTAGCTGGGAACCAAGGATATATTACCCGAGGGTAAACCGGGGCTCATTACCCTAGAATTACGGCGCGTTCTCTTTGGGTCTCGTAAAAAAAACACACGCGCAACTGTGACACGTAAAAAATAAACGAAACAGTATATATAAAGATGAACATTAACAAGAGTAAAATTGACGGTAATGGAATGTAGTGTCAGAAAATCAGGCGATGCTGAAGTCATTAGACACGGTAATGAGACAATGAAAGTAGTAGATGAGTTATTTGGGTGGCAAAAGAACTTCTGATCGCCGAAGTAGAGAAGATACAAAATGCAGAATGGCTATGGGAAGACTAGCGTGTCTGAAGAAACGAAATTTATTGACATGCAATGTTAGTTTTGATGTTAGTCTAGACTGGGTTTCGAATCCCCCCTCGGGCATGGATATTTGTGCCGTCCTAGTTCGTAAGTAGTTCATAAGTAGTTTGTAAGTGTAGGGACTGATGACCCCGTAGTTAAGTCCCATAAGCTGTACAAACTTTTGAACATTCGAATTTGTGCTCCGACAGGAGAATTTTGGAGCTGGTGATTATAGTAGTCCATTACAAATGACAAGTGTGTCACAAACAATGCCTAAGGTGCATATAAAATGATTTAATAGAAGAACGAAACGAACAATAATAGTTTAAAAACACTTTTTATTTAATTATTTTATTTACTTGTTTTCACGACGAGAGGATTCACGATGGAATCTCGCTTTAGTCTGGGACACGCGCTTGCAGTTTCTCCTTATATAATTGACGCATCGCATGTGTTTCAAACCTTCTTTGATGAGGGAATAAGGAATCTTGTAGACCGATGGACGCAGTTCATTGAAAAGCAAGGACACTATGTCGAAAAATGATGTTCTTGTAAGTTTCGTATTCTATTACAATAAAATTTTATAGCTACTTTGCGGATAATAATGGACTTTCCCTCGTATATGTAGTGCTTTATCTCAGGGTGTAACATAACATCGCTTGAGGCAGGAGCAGACCTAGGGATGGGAAGAACCGACCGGTTAAAACCGATACCGGTATTTTAGTTTTGAATAACCGGTTTTTTCGGTATTTATTTGGTGGCGGATGTAGCCGGGTTTTTTAGTTATTGCCAAGAACCGGGTAAAAAATCCTGTACGACTACTTCCTGCAGTAGTGGTTCAAAATGTGCTTTTTGTAAATACTTTTAAAAAATTGAAACTAGTAGACCCTAATATTTAGGGCTATTCCTGTGAAATATTAGGTCATCGCAGTAACTAAGAAAAGCGATCAGTGATAATTTAAGAACAATCCCGGCAGTCAGAAACGCGTGGCATAAGAACTTAAGGACTGGTGCAGCTACTGAGGCATCGATGCAGCTGTCGCCGTGTGGCGTGGCCTATTAGACGACGCGCGTGCACCGGCAGTGTACGAGACTTGCCTCCGTCTGGTCATGCGGCAGTTCCTTGCTGTCGTCGCCAGACATCGGTTGTGTCTTAAATGGCACCATCCCGAGTGTGGAAGTACTTCACGAAGTACGGGAGCAGTGAGGTACAATGTTCCATTTGCTTAAAAAAGCTGAAAACGGGTGGAGGTACTACAAACATGCTATGTCATTTAAGGAGAAAGCATCTAAAATGTTTCTTGGAAGAGAAGGTAAATTCGATTCATATACCTATTATATAAGCTTGGAATAATAACTTTTAATGTATTATCATATTGTTATGTTAACAAGTTATATTAATGTGATCCCTTGAAAGCGAGGGGCTTTTTTAATAACCAATATGGGTTTAAGGTAACATTGATCATGTGGTGCCTCGCAAGGTAGCCGTGCGGTCTGAGGCTCCATGTCACGGACTGCGCGGCTGCTCCAGTCGGAGGTTCGAGTCCTCCCTCCTCCCTCGGTCATGGGTGTGTATGTTGTACTTAGCGTAAGTTAGTTTAAGATAGATTAAGTAGTTTTTAAGTGTAGGGACCGATGACGTAAGCAGTTAGGTCTCATAAGAACTCACACCCATTTGAAAATTCTTTGATCATGTGCTACACAGCTTTCCTAGTTCAATTTGCGTAAATTTACACTGACAACAGTCATACTGTTAGTCGGATCTGTGACTTTATTCTTCGAAATACTTCTGCAGCACTGACTGAAGTTCATGTAATGACCGTAACTTATATATAACGAGATACTCGTATCCGCTGGCTCACAAGTCCAACTTACGGAGTGGTTGGCTCAATATTCGCAACTGCCAGATGGAAATACTAGGCCAGTAAATCTGTATGCTTCGTATATCGTCTTCTACGTCCTCCTGCCTATTCTTACACACACTCAATAAGGCGTAGTATTGGGAGGGGATCTAGCAAAATATGGAAAGACTAGCTAAACCCCCGCTGCTTCGCATGAGTAGGCTGTTTGGTCTGCACCATTTGTTTCTTTTTCATCCTGACGAAGAATCCATATCTTAAGTTTCGTAGTTATAGCTTGAAATTTGAGTTAACAGCGCCAAAACTGGATTAGTAACAACGTATTTTCAAAAAATGTTTCATCCCCTATTTCACCCCCTAATTGATAAATTTTCTGAAAATACCGAAACACGTATCTTTTTAATTCTGACCAAGAAACCATATACCACTTTTTGTGGTTGTAGCTTCAAAATTGCCTTATTAGCAAAAGATTTTTGAAAAACATCCCCTCTCCAATTTAACCCCATCGATGGTTGAATTTCCAAAAATACCGAAACACGTATTTTTTAAAATTCTAACGAACAATACAAATACCAATTTTTGTAGCTATAGCTTCAAAATTGTCTTGACAACAAGAATTTTTGATCCCCTCTTGTAGCCCCTTAGTTGTTGAATTTCCAAAAATACCAAAACACGTGTCTTTTTAATCCTGATCAAGAGTCCATAACCTAAGTTTCGTAGTTATAGCTTGAAATTTGAGTTAACAGCTACATTTTTTTAAATTAATTTTTTGTCCTCTTTTTTACCCCCTTATTGGTTGGATTTCAAAAAAATGCCGAAAAACGTGTCTTTTAAATTCTAACTCTGAATTACAATCCGAAATTTTGTAGTTCTAGCTTCAAAATTGCCTAAATAGCTACGTATTTTCAAAAGAACATTTCATCCCCTATTTCACCCCCTTACGGACGGAATATAGAAAAATAGCTTCGTAAAGGACGCCTACAGAGTAAGATCAACACCCTTCACAAATTTCTAGTTTCTATCTTCAGTGGATTGGGCTGGGCGATGATGAGTCAGTCAGTCAGTCAGTCAGTCAGTCAGTCAATCGGGACACTTCCTTTTATATATAGAGACTAGTGATTTGTCGTATAATGTAAATTTACCTAAATTTCGTAAGTTTTTGGTTTCGGCCGAAACTAGAAGAACCGAAAATTTGATTACGGTTTCTGTTTCGGCCGCAAAATATGTTTCGATCGAACTCTACTGGAAATAATAGCAATAAAAAAAAACGAATACCGGTTATTAAAAAAACAGGTTATCTTGAGCAATTTTTTACAGTAGAGTTAAACTGGAGAGGAAAAGAAGCGGTATAACCGAAAACCGGTTGTTTTTGCAACAACCGCCATCCCTAAGCAGACCTAGGGTTGCCAGATTGAACTCGAGGCAGGCCGGAGACTAGACGTGCCCCCCTCCCCCTTGGCCAATGACTACCTCCCCCCCCCAACTGCGACCAACCCCCCCCCCCAACCAGGATATTACACGTGAATACTAAAAGGAAAAAATACTAATCATCTCCTCCCTCCCGGAAAATATCCCCGCATCTTACTTTCGTTGCCACTGAGGAATCTCTGAAAACATAAGGATATAGCTTATTACCACAATATTGAGAATTGTAAGAATGGTGGTGTTTCACACCATGGTAAGTCAAAGTTAATTCCGTTGCAGTAACTTTGTCGTCTTCTGCAGAAAATTGTTTCGGCAAGAATTTAAGAAGCGACTGATTCTTCTTTTGTGTGGTAATATTCGCTTTGTGTCTTTCTGATTGTAAATGTTTATTCACAGCTTTCACTCCGTCATACTTAACAGTAAATGAGATACTGCATATTCTGCACTTACACATACACTTATCAGTATCGACTTTTTGTAGCCACTCTTTATAATTTTCTTCCTGCAACCATTCTTCACGGAACGAACTAAGATATCGTCTCTTGATTTCACTGTTATTACTCACTAATCTGAGTTAATGTAAGCTTGTCTGTTCACACACGATCCGAGTAGTCCAAAAATTGCCGGTAAACTGATAACAAACAATGAACGAACGAACACAAATAATAGACGTCGCCAGTTGACACGTTGCCGCAACAGTGTTTGCATAATAATGCGCTAGCCGATTACTACCGACGCAACAATCAAAAGTTTTCAGAGGAAGAATAGAAAAGTAGCGTTTTGTTGCAATAAGAAATTGACATTTATATAAAGTTATTCATAATTACTAGAGAGGGGCCGGCCGAGAATGGCCGAGCGCACTGAGGCGTCTTGCCACGGTGCGCGAGGCTGCTCCCGCCAGAGGTTCGAATCCCCCCCCCTAGGGTATGGATGTTGTGTTCGTCCTTAGTTTAAGTTACGTCAAGTTCGATGTAGATCGTCGCTACATGAGCACAGTACTTAAAAATAAATAAATAAAAGAGAGAGAAAGTAGAGATGAAGGTTACATTGAAGCCCGGAGATGAGAGTCATTGGCCCGTAGACTCGGGCACTCCGGGCGGCGCCCGGAGATCTGGCAACCCTAAGCAGACCCCCTACACGCTGAGCCCGCGTAGACGCCGCGAGAACAGCCACTTGCTCGCCGATGTCGGCCATCGCTGCTACCGTCTGGGGGGATCCCCCTCGGTCCCAATTATCCCCTCCCCTGCCCTCCCACTTCCGATTCCTCCCCCCTCCAGCCCCCCCCCCCCCTCTTTCCCGCTCCGCTAGCTGGGAGTCAGGCCAATTAGTGGGTCAGAGAACCTCGCTACAGACATGGCACACGTGGCTTCCACGTGTGTCGAGACACTGCTGCTGGTACCTGTCCGAGACAGCGGGCTGACAGGTCTCTCTCATACGCGAGCGCCATCTGTATTCATAAAACTCTAAATGTTAACAAAAATAGGCCTTATTCAGCTTGTTAAGCCAAGATTCCTGATAAAGATAAATCTATTTTCCTTGACCGGTTTCAGTAATTTACATCATAATTAAACATAAGGAGAGGTATAGAATTAAAATTAGTGCTGTGGTCTGGATTCGAACCCGGAACCTCCTACTTACTTGGTAGGCGCTTTAGACCACTTTTATTGTCGACCACTTTAGGTTACGGTAGTAACACCAAAAGTGGGCCTTTGCGATCGTCTTTTGACAGCTCGAAATTTAAATGATAATAACGGCTTAACTATTCATCTGACACGAAAATTGAATCACCGTATTTGTAGAGGAGAAAATCCCCTACAACTTTGCTCTCTTATGGTTTTATCATATCTCGTATCGTTTCAGAGATATTTGCAAAAATAACGGCGATTTTGGGATGTCTGTCTGTCTGTCCGTAACGTGTTCCCTGTTTTTAAGACGAACCGTTCGACCGATCAGCACCAAATTTTACAGACATGATTGTAGGCCGCCAGAGACCAGAACTTCCCTTTTTCAAATTTTTTGGACAAAAAATACGATAGTAAAACCAAAAAAAGCCGTTTGTAATGTAATTGCAAACGAACCGTTTATTTGACACGAAAATTGAATAACCTATTTGGTAGAGGAGAAGATTCTCTACAACTTAGCTCCCTTATGACTTTTTTTTTTTTTTCAAATCTCGTATCGTTTGAGAGATATTTACAAAAATAACGGAGTTTTGACACCCTCCATTGAATTAACGAAAACCAGCCGTTCGCAGATGTCACGTGACACTCGATGTGGCATACGCCATCTAGAATTGCGTATTTGATGATTTTCTTATTGTAACTTACACGTTGTCATTTCAAAGCAATGGCACACTGAAGAATTAACAGAAACGCGTCGTTCTTCGTACGATAAATGATAATCTAGTGTCTACAAATGCCATATTAGCATCAGTTAACAACGGACATCAATAGTATGAGATCAAAGAGCTAATCTTTTGATTGATAGCCGTAGCGCAGTGGGCAAGGCGTTTGGCTGTGACGCTAGAGGTCGATGGTTTGGAACCGGCCAGTGCCTAAATTTTTTTTCCTTCAAGGGTTTCAGACACTCTTATTAATTATTTTCTTATTATTTACATTATTATTTTAGTCCAAAATGTTTGCAAAAACTTATAAAACTACCAATCTAAAGTTGGCCGTAAAACACGTCAGAGCGATTATTTTTTTTTTTTTTTTTTTTCCCCACACAACCCAAATACTTTATTCACGGTGTCCCAACTGTTTCACCCCAGATATTTCTGAAACCACAAGATATGTTGAAAAACCACTTTTTACGGTCATGAACGTACAGCAGGGGCTTATGAAAGTAGGTACTATGAGACACTAAAACGTGAAGAAATTTTGTTTTCGACGCAAACTTATGTTTCTTTAAAAGGTTATCCCATATTATTTGTTAAGCAATCGATTGGATGAAAAATCACAAAAAAAAAGAATGCCGTCGGTTGCATCGCAAATGTATGATATCACAACCATGTTATTTCCGTGTATAATTTATACCATAGACGCTGATCATCTGCAAACAATTTTGCAAAAACTAACCGGCAGAAAAAAATTAATTTTTACCTTCTTTAAATTTTTATGTTTGCATTATGACAGAGTACACATCATTTCGTTAATAGTTATAGTTAGTAAAATATTGGCCTTGAAGTAAGAGACTATGCTGCGCACAACTTTCACGGCTGTATATCTTGCGAATTAAAAAATAATAATTGCTCAGGTAACCAACACCTAACCTTCAGCAACAATGAACAAGTGTGTTGAATTCCAGCCAGAAACAGGCTCCACAGACTGTTTAAAGAAGTACGTCGCGAGGTTTGCCTAGTGTGTAACGAAGGCCACCGTGTCTTATGTTCACTGCTGCTACCAACTGCAGTGATCTGCTAAATTTATTTCTACAGTCGGGCGGCGAACTTGTACGTGACACAGACAAATATATTTTTTAAAGAGTGTGATTAAACGAGAACAAATGTATGACATCACAGCCTTGTTACTTCCGTGTATAATTTATGCCAAGATGCTGATCATCTGCACGCACGCACGCCTAAAGTGGCAGCGTTGTATAGCAGGCAGATTAAATTCCCCCTATTTTGACTGATATGAATCGTGTGAAAGTAATTGTTAGTTTCGACGTTTTGGATCTAATTTTCGAGTTTGTATTTTATTTAAATAAGTACCTCTATAGGTTGTCAGTGCGTTTTAATACTGGTATTAACGTAATCTGTAGATATTTAGCTTCGATTTCGTGTCTCTAACCTAATTGTTTCGCAAAATCGTAGGCTTTAAATTGACGTTATTAGCCACATTTTGCAACTGGGGCAATGACGCCATGGTGGAGAATTTAGCCAAAATCAAGTGTAATACAGATGCATACATTTTGTGAAATGGGCACTTGCAGAATGCAGAGAATGTAGTAGTTTTGAAGTTTCTAAAAACTGCATTTCTGACTTTTACGGTGTCTTAATCAAGTCTAAATTATAAAATGTACTTTCGTTCCAATTTTACATCGACAAGTACTTGAAGCCTTCTAAACGTCTAAATAGAGTAAGTGATAAGTATAGCCGGCCGCAGTGGCCGAGGGGACTGAGGCGTTCCAGTCACGGTCTGCACCGCCACTACGGTCGGGGGTTCGAATCCTCCTTCGGGCATGGATATTTGTGCCGTCCGTAGTCTTAGCTAGTTCATAAGTAGTTTGTAAGCTTTGGGACTGATGACCCCTTAGTTAAGTCCCATAAGTTCTACAAACATTTGAACATTTTTGATAAGTATAAATTAGAACAGTTGTAATACTTATTCACTACTACTCATTCATCGTGTAGGTTTATCGTTGATTTTCAAATGTATGGCGTAATTACACCGGAACCCAGGGTAATGGAGCCACTGCGTATACTTTCACAATATATTTTTAACAATAAAACTTAACAAAATACATGGCTGAAAAAATTATAATAATGTAGTATTAGCTGGCGAAGCTGTGGCTTTATTCTGTACGAAAAAGACACACTTTTAATAAGGTAAAGAAAGAACTGGTTTCCCTTGTGGTGGCTCCATTCCCCTGGTCCCCCCTATGTTATTTGTCTGAGTGCTTTCGATTTTTTACGATTGCTGACAACTTATGACTTGAGCCACATGTGGTAGTGCGAAACGTATTTCTAATTTACTGATCCCTGCAGCGAATACTTTTGTTCTGAAAATTGTGCTTACTCTGTATGTTATGTTCAAATAATTTACGGGAATATAGCTGGGCGACGTCTTCGACAACAGCCAGTATTTCTTGAGGTGAAAGCCCGTCATTTTAAAGGTACAACAAGAAAGACTGCTCTTCATTTCTGCAATCTTTTCAGTAACTTTAAAAAATGCATAGTCAACCATCAGCTGTTTATTGTATTTAAATCATTACCGGTTTCGGATATTCTCCATCTTCGGAAGATTCTGTTAAATATTTTATAATCATGAATTATACACAAGTTACAATGAAATATAGAATAACATAGTAGACTTATCTAGAAGGTACTTACAAAATTTAACAGGCTGGTTGATAACTGCATAGTTGATCTGATAAACGTATGGCCGAGGGGACTGAGGCGCTCCAGTCACGGTCTGCACGGCCACTACGGTCGGGGGTTCGAATCCCCCCTCGGGCATGGATATTTGTTCCGTCCTTAGTCGTAGCTAGTTCATAAGTAGTTTGTAAGCTTAGGGACTGATGACCCCGTAGTTAAGTCCCAAGAGTTAAAAAAAAAAAAAAAAAAAAAAAAAAAAAACCAACAACTTCACTGATCTACTAACTCTGTTATCTCCCATGTCCCCATCGGCTCCTTACAAGAAGCAACCTTACCTTCGTCCCAGTACTGTAAAAGCACAGTGAAATTACGTTCTAATCTCTGAAGTGTCATTTCGCCAAAGTAATATCACAAAGGAGCGATAGATTTCTGTCAAAGGAGGCGACAGTGGACTTTCTTAATAACTGTCTCCTGTCAGCTTGCTCATATTCATCAGCACTGCAACTTCGCTACGGTAATTCGGGTTTTCATAGGCCGATGTGCAGGTGCTGAAACGTAGGGGAGACCCTGGGTAATCGCAGCATCCCAGTTTCATGACGAACGGTTGGCAATAAGAGTACGCTTGCCAGTCTTCTATCTCCGTTACCCACCGCAGAACTAATTCCTGTGGTTGCTGTCCGTGATTGTTGACAGGTTATAATCGCGCGAAAGAAATTGTTTTGAATCTATTTTCCGAGCCTGTATTTTTTGAAATGAGTACCTCTATAGGCTTTCAGTGGTTTTTAATACTCGTATTAACGTAATCTGTAGATATTTAGCTTCGATTTCGTGACTCTAACCTAATTGTTTCTCAAAAACTTAGGCTCTAAACTGGCGATCTTAAGCATATTTTGCAACTGGGGCAATGACGCCATGGTGGAGAATTTAGCCAAAATGAAGTGTAATACAGATGCATACATTTTGTGAAATGGACACTTGCAGAATGTAGAGAATGTAGTAGTTTTGAAGTGCCAAAAACTGTATTTCTGACTTTTGCGGTGTCTTAATCAAGTCTAAATTATAAAATGTATTTTTATTCCAATTTTACATCGACAAGTACTTGAAGCCTTCTAAATGTCTAATACAGTATAGTGATAAGTATAAATTAGTACCGTTGTAATACATATTCACTACTACTCATTCATTATGTAGGTTTATCCTCGATTTTCAAATGTATGGCGTCATTACCCCAGAACCCAGGGTAATGGCACTACTGCGTATACTTTCACAATATACTTTTAACAATAATACTTAACAAAATACATGGCTGAAAAAAATTATATAATAATGTAGTATTAGCTGGCGAAGCTGTAGTATTATTCTGTACGAAAAAGACACGGTTTTAATAAGGTAAAAAAAAAAAAAAAAAAAAAAAAAAAAAAAAAAAAAAAAAAAAAAAAAAAAACCTGTTTTCCTTTAAGGTGGCGCCATTCCCCTGGTCTCCCCTATATGTTATTTGTCTGAAGGCTTTCGATTTTTTACGATTACTGAGAACTTATGACTTGAGCCAGATGTGGTAGTGCGAAACGTATTTCTTATTTACTAACCCTGCAGCGAATACTTTTGTTCTGATAATTGGGCTTACTCTGTATGTTATGGTCAAATAACTCACGGGAATATAGCTGGGCGACGTCTTCGACAACAGCCAGTATTTCTGGCGGTGAACGCCCGTAATTTTCAAGGTATAACAGAAAAGACTGCTCTTCATGTCTACAATCTTTTTCAATAACGCTTCATTCTTTAAAGATTTATCTACACCCCTGTCCAAACTGCTCAAATAATAGCAGACATGGACGGTAAAAGGTTTATCAGTTTCCTTCAAACATAGATCGGCAGCGTAAAAGTTGCGTTGTACATTCCAGACGCGAAGTACGAACGCCAAAATCTGTGTAACGCTAAGAAAAAAAAAAAAAAAAAAAAAAAAAAAATCGCACTGACGTGTTTTACGGGCCACTTTAGTCTTCTAGTTTTATAAGTTTTTGCAAACGTTTTTGGACCAAAAAATAATAATCTAAAGAATAATAAGAAACTTCCTGGCAGATTAAAATTGTGTGCCGGAACCGGGACTCGAACCTGGGACCTCTGCCTTTCGCTGGCAAGCGCACTACCGACTATGCTATCCCGACACGACTCACGATGCCGCCTCACAACTTTACTTCCGCCAGTACCTCGCCTCCTACTTTCCAAACTTCACAGAAGCTCTCCTGCGAACCATGCAAGACTAGCACTCCTGGAAGAATGCCGGCCGCGGTGGCCGAGGGGACTGAGGCGCTCCAGTCGCGGTCTGCACGGCCACTACGGTCGGGCGTTCGAATCCCCTCTCGGGCATGGATATTTGTCACGTCCTTAGTCTTAGTTAGTTCGTAAGTAGTTTGTAAGTTTAGGGACTGATGACCCGTAGTTAAGTCCCATAAGCTATACAAACATTTGAACATTTCGTACATGAAAGGCATTAAATTCAAAACTTAGCATGCAACGTTCATTTGATTTCCATGTGCATTCTAAAAGAAGACTTATGTCGTTATGTAACGCAACCAGACGTTCAAAGTTATTAAACACATTTTGACGTAAAATCTTCTCTGAAATACGGTGTGCGTAAAATATGTGACGCATTATAGGGGGTAATACGGGAAGTACAGTATCGCAATTTTACATTATTCCTTAACGTTTGAGACACGTCCACTGAATGTGCGGTCGTCTTCCATTCTTGAGTTATTCATTAACCTAAAGTGTTTCTGCACAATTAATATTAATATAATATAATGTTAATAATTTTTATTAATGATCAATGCCCCACGTATATACAGGGTGTTTCACTAAGTTTGTTTGCCTCTGTAACTTATAAAATAGTAGGTGACGGGAAATTTTAATGCGGTAGGTCAACACAAGAAATGTTACACTTTCTGCGGAGCTATGAACATAGTTTATTGTATCATTTTCCAAAGCGTTACAGCACAAAGATATAATTTTTTAAATGGAACAATAGTTTTTTTTCTGTCGTGCATTGGATTCGTTGAAACCAGCTGCGTCCAAATCAATTTAAACTACATTCCTATCACTGTTAGTTTGGGAGCTACAACCCTTCAAAGTTTAGGGGGGCGGAGTCTACGACAGCGTAGCTGACTGGCTGGTGGTCATGAGACAGTGGGCCGTGCCCCAGGGGATAGCCACTCGGCCAGTCAGCTACGCTGTCGTAGCCTCCGCCCCCTAAACTTTGAAGGGTTGTAGCTCCCAAACTAACAGCGATAGGAATGTAGTTTAAATTGATTTGGACGCAGCTGGTTTCAACGATTCCAATGCACGATAGAAAAAACTATTGTTCCATTTAAAAATTTATATCTTTGTGGTGTAAGTCTTTCGAAAGTGATACAATAAACTATGTTCATAGCTCCGCAGAAAGTGTAACATTTCTTGTGTTCACCTACCGCATTAAAATTTCCCGTCACCTATTATTTTATAAGTTACAGAGGCAAACACAGTGAAAGACCCTGTATATGTTTCCACCTGTGTGATTGAACTTGTGTGTTCATGTGAGTGTGGAAGGTTGCTCTTAATATCGACTGACTGCAGCGCAATGGCTTACAGTCGCCGCCTCGCGCTTTAGGTAACGTTTACTTCAGTTAAGAACGCGTGGCTTCGTTTATCGTCTGCATTGCCGTCTGCTGTGTGGCCAGAGACAAGCTTACTTGGCAAGATGGCGAGGTGGCCTGTTCTTAGTGTAGTTCCAACATAATCATGGTCGAAAGAGATGACAAGAGACCTCTCTGGGAGCCGTTGTAGAGGGTATTATATTCTTCATGTAGCGAGGGTTGGTAGACACTATGCTTGAACATGCTCTGTATGGGTCTCTAGCGCGCTCTATATCCGGTGTGTGGTGGGGAAGGTTTTGGCGTAGCCTTAAGCGTTCACTCTTGCTGCGACTGTGGAAGTAAGTACTTCGTCGAATGATGCTGAGGGGAAGGCCTGCTGTTAGAACTTTACCTACTTTGTGATCAGGCAGACTTGGTTTATCAGTGATAGTTATCTTATGGAATTCAAATGTTTGTAATCCTATCATACCAAACTGCGTAGTCATCAACCCGTAGCTTACAAACTACTTAAACCTAGGTAAACTAACCTACGGACAAACACACACACACCCATGCCCCAGGGAGGACTCGAACCTCCACGGCGAACAACCGCGCGCTCCGCAGTGAGGTGCTTTAGACCGCTCGGCTACTCTACCGCGGTTTTATGGAATTCTTTTGCTATGTGAGATGAAGTGTTTCTTAATTTACAGAACTAAAGTAATTCGGTGTAAATTAGTATTTGCATTTTTATTCTGGTGATGATTTTGTGTCCGGTTTTTCTCAAGTTAGAATACTCATGCGTGGCCTTCAGCCTTTGTGTAAACTTAGTATGTTAAAATTTTCTTTTTGTTTATTAACTTTTGTTTTCGTGTTGCGTCTGCATCTGCGATTATGCTAAATATTTCTCAGATTTTCTGGTTTGATTCTGTCTTTCCTGTCTTGTATTACCGATGCACCATGTGCTTTCGTAACGGTCATTACTTCGGCCTTCAGGCATGCTTTTACTGAAGATAGCTTTCTTCTATGTGAATTATCGCATGTGATTTACCTGCTTATTCTAAATAAATTTCTGTTTGTAAATGCTATGTAATTCAGCATGGTCGCACACCATGTGGTACTTAAAATCACGATTCCACTGCCTCCCCAAACATGAGTTCGTTTGGTGCATAGTTTTTTTTCTTTTTTGAATTTGTGCTTCAAGACACCTGCCACCTTGTCAAAATACTGCAGACACTTTGTTTGTCACTGCTATGAACTGACCCCATGAGGGTAATGTACCGCAAAAGGGAGGTAGGCTGCGTCTTTACTCATACTGGGAAGATTGATCCCTTTTTTCTTTTCCTTTGCCCCTCTCTCTCTAGGGGTGGCTGCAGCTAGATCGAGGGGGGGGGTGCGATCTCCAGGAGGTTCTGAGGGGGAAGGGCTGCAGCCACTGGGTCCCCATGATCATATGTACCATTTGGATGTCTCCAACCACTCCCCAAAATCGTTCAGCGCTCCTCCAGTGGTGTCGCGATAGGCGCTTAATGCAAGGACGAATGCAGACATCTTCAGTGATGAGAGTTGCTGCTGCCTTAGTGCCAGTCATTTTTGTACGTATGTGTGGCATCACATACGGTGATAGTCTAGGGAACATTGAACAGTGCACGGTACAGTGAAACCATCATTGAACCGTCTTGCCACCGTTCATGCACCGACAACGAGGTATGCTTTCCCAAAAGGACAATGGACGTCCACATGTATCCCACACCACCCAACATTCTCTTCGAGGTGTACATCAACTACCCTGTCCTGCAAGATCTGTTGAGATGACAGCCGTTGAGCATGTTTGTGACCAGATGAAATATTATCTTGCGCGGTCTGCACGACTGGCACGAAATGTGGACCAACTGACGCACCGGGTGGAAACTGCGTGACACAAGACTACATTCGGCACCTCTACGATTGTCTCTACGGGAGAACCGCAGCTCACATCGTTGAAAAAGGAGGGTCTACATGGTACTAGCATAGGCATTGCTGACGATCTGGTGACTGTACTCACATGTGTATGGCTCCATGTGGGTGATACTGTTCTGCAAACATCCTCACAAATGTCTCAATAAAAATCCCCTATGCTTGGTGAACGAATTCAAGGTGTTCCTTTTTCATTTTCCAAGAGCGTATTTCTACTATACCCAGTCATATTCAGACCTGATTGATGACCGAGTAGTCCCCTCTAAACAACAACAACAACAACATATTCAGACTGCAACTGAATGAATAGGTTGTTAAAACAGAAATCAATAAAGAACTTCTTAAAAAATATGGCTCTAGAAATGAAATGTTCAAATGTTTGTTAAGCCTATGGGACCCGACTACGGGGTCATCAGTCCCTAAACTTACAAACTACTTACGAACTAGGACGGCACAAATATCCATGCCCGAGGGGGGATTCGAACCCCCGATCGTAGTGGCCGTGCTGACCGTGACTGGAGCGCCTCAGTCACCTCGGCCACCGCGGCCGGCTCTAGAAATGATACATACTAACTACACGCAAACGGAATGGCTACAAAGCTATAGGAGAGTATTTCTCCCATTTTGATGGAGTGTTGGAAGGCAATAAACCTGACACTAAAACAATTTTTGACCGTCTATAAATGTCACAAAAAGACTGTTATATTTTGAGATTCAACTCCAGCAATACAGGCAATTTCATCCTTCCAAACACCTCTAAGTGCTTTGCATAAATGAAATAAAATCCTCTAGTTCCTCAATCACGAAAGCTGGACCAAATAGTTTTTCAATGGATACCAGCGCACACAGATATACGTGGGAATGAAATGGCAGCTGTTTTAGCTAAAAAAAAAAAAAAAAGAAAGAAACAAAGGAACCAAGATTTCTCAAAAAAAATTACCCAAAATTATCATCAGCAAGGAAACTCATGGCTTCTAATGTTAAAAGAGCAGAACGCACTTCCTAATCACCCACGAAGGGAAACTGTGACAGCATTTCGATGTATTGCAGCAGGATCTGCATCGAATTGACGCATGGTGCAGGGCAATTAAATATCAATGTAGACAAGTGTAATGTACTGCGAATAAATAGAAAGAAAGATCCTTTATCATTTAGCTACACTATAGCAGGGCAGCAACTGGACCAAGTTAATTCCATAAAGTATCTGGGAGTAGTCATTAGGAGGGATTTAAAATGGAACGACGATATAAAATAAATCGTCGGTAAAGCAGATGCCAGACTTAGATTCATTGGGAGAATCCTAAGGAAATGCAGTCCGAAAACAAAGGAAGTAGGTTACAGTACACTTGTTCGCCCACAGCTTGAATACTGCTCACCGGTGTGGGATCCGTACCAGGTGGGGTTGATAGAGGAAGTGGAGAAGATCCAACGGAGAGCAGCGCGCTTCGTTACAGGATCATTTGGTAATCGTGAAAGCGTTACGGAGATGGTCGATAAACTCCAGTGGAAGACTCTGCAGGAGAGACGCTCTGTCGCTCGGTACGGGCGTTTGTCGAAGTTTCGGGAACATACCTTTACCGAGGAGTCTAGCAGTATATTGCTCCCTCCTACGTATATCTCGCGAAGAGACCGTGAGGATAAAATCAGAGAGATTAGAGCCCACACAGAGGCATACCGACAATCCTTCTTTCCGCGAACAATACGTGACTGGAATAGGAGGGAGAACCGATAGTGGTACTCAAGGTACCCTCCGCCACACACCGTCAAGTGGCTTGCGGAGTATGATTGTAGATGTTGTAGATGTAGATATTACTGGCCATGACTGCCTTGCGGAAAACCTGCACAGGATTGGAATCTTCCCCTCGCCGAAGTGTGTTATATGTGAAAGAGAAGACACCATTATGAACTGGGAGCATCTCATAAACTGTGAAAGACTGCAGTATTGTGACAGCATGTCAGATGGTCAACCGTATTGGGAAGTAAGAAGACTAAAGACTGTGTATCAAATGTATGATCATTCAATAAATAAATAATAATAAATAAAATGATTTCCAATCCATGGTGTACAACAGCAATCAGTTAGAATAAATATTCCTTCAAACCGTCTTGATTGCAAATTTTTTATTAGTCAATGACGCGTTTCGCCCTTTAGCAGGGCATCTTCAGATTATCTGCGTGACAGAATTTACACAAAATTACAAGGCGGAATTACAAATGCTTATAATGGTACATGGGCTTATTTTGTGTTAAGAAGACAGTATAAATGGTAAACAAAAGCTTACAATGCGCTCTCCGTGGTGTGACATCTTAAGTTGTTATTGCGGTATTCCAAATTTACAGGAAACCGACCACAAGTGACTCAGTCATACTTGCATCTTCATGCCATCCATGGCATTACAAAATGAGCTTTTTTAAATCAATGATTAACAGAATTTTTGAGATATCCCTTTCTCAAACAAATTCAAATGCTCAAATGTTTGTATATCTTATGGGACTTAACTACGGGGTCATCAGTCCCTAAACGTACAAACTACTTATGATTTACTTACGAACTAGGACGGCACAAATATCCATGCCCGAAGGGGGATTCGAACCCCCGACCGTAGTGGCCGTGCAGACCGTGACTGAAGCGCCTCAGTCCCCTCGGCCACCGCGGCCGGCCTTTCTGAAACTTCCGTCAATAATGAAATAAATAATCTGGAATACATCGCCGAAATGAATAGTTACAACCCGTCCTTGGTTCGCAAAATGTACAATAATAAAAAACGTTCTAAAGATGTACCACAGCTTCACTCGGTAACACCTGACGATGAAGTTAAACGTATCCCCATTCCTTTCATGGGATATTTTTCTTATGACCGGGCTAAACTCTTTCGTGGCACAAATGTACAAGTCGTATTTAGTAGTCCTTTGAGCATCCAGCAAATTCTTCCACACAACGAACAAGCCAATAAGGACAGATACCTTTTCTCAGGAGTGTACAAACTACAATGTCCCGAATGCCCAACTGAATATATAGGACAGACAGACCGGACCTTTAAGGTACGTTTTACTGCGCACCTTCTTACAAAAAAAGGACAACTCAAAAAACATTCCCCTTTTGCGGAACACACTAAAGAATTCGATCATCAACAACCTACCATTGACATCGTGCAAATCTTATATATAGCGCAGAAGGGGCGTAAACTAAATTTACTGGAAGAGTTTGAGATGGCGAAGCGCGCTTACTTTGGACACCCACACCTCCTAAACGATCAGTTGGCATGCAAAGATCAAACATTCCTAGATATTGTGATGTCTCTGTTCAAATAAAATTCATTTGATTTATAAGTACCAACATAAACTATTAACTTCTGTCCTGCTTAATAACCTCCCTTTCGTTAAATTTGTACTCAGATAGCTAGATTTCACCCGTCCCGTCTTATACATCGGCTTCCTATGTCACTCCCTACCCACACTCCCTCAGTCAGTCTGTACAAGTCGGCCACGGTGGCCGAGGGGACTGAGGCGCTCCAGTCACGGTGTGCACGGCCCCTACGTTCGGGGGTTCGAATCCCCCCTCGGGCATGGATATTTGTGCCGTCCTTAGTGTTAGCTAGTTCATGAGTAGTTTGTAAGCTTAGGGACTGATGACGCAGTAGTTAAGTACCATAAGTTCTATAAACATTTTTTCAGTCTGTACAAGTCGGCGGAGCAGCACACCACGCCCGTGAGCGCAATTGTAAACATGGGCTTATCTTGTGTCACCAGGGACCACCGCTTCTATTAAGGTAATCTTAAAAATCGGTTTTATGTTTCTCACGTCTTTACCGAGTATGTTCCAACTGTAATTCGTTGTTACCCGAACATTTGTAGGGCCAAAAGGAAATCCAAAAAAACATTCCAGAAAAAGAGAAACACCGCAATAACAACTTACGGTGTCACACCACGGAGAGCGCATTGTAAGCTTTATTTACCATTTATACTGTCTTCTTTTTTGCGTCCCAGCCTCGTCGCCGCTTTTGTGTCTCGTTTCCGTCGTAGGTGTCGGTGGCCGAGTGGAATGAGACCGACACAGGAATAAAGGAAGCACGCTGGTGCAGGTACGGAGGGGAGCAGCCAGAAACTAGAAACACTAGAGTAAACTAGAACGAGATATATATTGCACAGAATTCATACAATACTTAACTTTTACATAGCTCAGTACTGCAGAATGCTGATACATAGTTGAGCTAGAGTCCTGCCTAGTGCCTAACTGATAGCCAAGTCTTCCCTGGTGCCTATCTGATTCCCAAGTGTTAGCTGGTTCCTATCTCAATCCCAAGTGAACGATGTCGTTCAGTGGTGGCCACGAGCGGAGTTGCAGCAGAGGGCGCTCGTGGCTGACGTCGTAAGAACGCCGCGCCGTGCGTGCATGGCGGCGCGCGGCGAAAGTACGTGGCGCGCACTTTGGACTTGTGCGACACCACATTCTTATCACAAAATAAGCCCATGTACCATTATAACCGTTTGTAATTCCGCATTGTAATGTTGTGTAAATTCTGTCACGTAGATAATCTAAAGATGCCCTGCTAAAGGGCGAAACGCGTCATTAACTAATAAAAAATTTGCAATCAAGACGGTTTGAAGGAATATTCAATAAATAAATATTTCCACTTTGCGTTTTCGTGGCCGCTGAAATCTCGTCTGGGCGTTATTCGGCCTGCACGTTCGGTAGCTGGCGGCTACAGCATGTTAGCAGGGCTCCCTTCTTGTAGTCCCGCCTTAATGGCCACTCATTAATATCCCGTCAGGACCACACGGCCACTGCTATTTGACTCGGAATACCGCGGTCTACGCTAAAGCAGACCTGGGTTGACTTCCATCTCCTTCTTTTTTCCTCTTCTTTTTTTTCCACAGAGGTCCTGGCGTCAGCTATGCTAATGCCGGAAAAGTTGTCCGCCTGTTCTTTCGCTTTTACGCCGTCGACCGCGGTAGTTCGTCCACCAACTTCGGGCCTTTACAAAGCCATTATAAACTTACTTTCTCTCTCTCTCTCTCTCTCTCTCTCTCTCTCTCTCTCTCTCTCTCCATCCATTCGAGCGAACTGAATTTTTGCGACCAGTGCAGCTTATAAAACCTCCCCTTGTATTTTGTAAGCACTTTCATCGTGTTGAGTTACTCGTACAAAACGAGTGCATGTGTAGAACAACTTGCGCAGTATTCTCACGTGCTTCATTACACGTGAATGAGGTTCCACTTGTTTAAAGACTTGTCCTTTATGACGTAATTTTGACATTTAATCGTATTACAATGATAGTAAGAGGTGGAACTCTAATTATTTACATACATGTGGCGTCTGTTCAGAAAGAGCAGATGTACTTCTCATCCTACAGTTGTTATTATTTCATATGCACGAAATATATGACATCAACTGCGAAAGGGCAAAGATGCAAATGTGTACCCAACCACGATTCGAACCCGGGTCTCCTGCTTTCTAGGCAGTTGCGCTGACCCCTACACCACTGGGGACACAGTGATCACCGCACCTGCAAGGACTACCTAATCACGCCTCCCGTCAGATACCCGGGTTCGAATCCCGTTGGGTACATATTTTCAGCTTTCCCCTTTCGTAGTTGAAGTCATATATTCTATAAATATGAAAACATAACAACAGTAGGATCAGAAGTGACGTCTGCTCTTTAGGAACAGACGCCACATGTATATATATATATAATATGCCGGTCACGGGCAATGATCCTATCGTTAGTGGGCAAGTTTGAAGCCCTTACTCTTACGGGAATTAGTTTCATAACTACGATTTTGAGTACTGTGAGCAGGGCGAAGCTGGGAATTTGTATCTGACGGGAGGCGTGCTTAGGTAGTCCTTGTAGGTGCGGTGATCACTGTGTCCCCAGTTGTGAAGGGGTCAGAGCAACTGCCTAGAAAGTAGGAGACCCGGGTTCGAATCCCGGCTGGGTACACATTTTCAGCTTTGCCCAATCGCAGTTGATGTCATATATTCTGTGAATATTAAATAATAACAAGTGCAGGATCAGAAGTGACGTCCGTTCTTTCGGAACAGATGCCACATGTATATATAAAAATTTGTATGAATTTGAATATGAGTTTGTTGGCAGCTCAGCAATCATATTTATGGTGAGTTTCTAGCTATCCTCATATGATTAACATTCCAATCTGGACCGTCCAGTGTTAAAAATCAATAAAGGTACATAATTGTGGTGGTTACACCGAATTATGTTTCACAATCTGGCCGTAGAAGCAATAAAACTGCATGGACCCAATTTGGCCCCAGAGATTCTTATAGGTAGTCGCTTGCATGCCATCCTCCTAGTATTAAATGGGCAAATGAACTAATTATATTAAATACCCAGTAGACTAGATAGCAGCTATGCAAACATAATATAATTAGTTCATTTGCCCATTTACTCTGGTTGTCATATCGCTTACCGATTCGTTCTCAAGTAAAATCGTTGGCGCAGCAGTTTGACGTTACTTCTGGCGTGGCTTGAAAAGGTATTGATGGATCAAATGTTCAAATGTTTGTAAAGCTTATGGGACTTAACTACGGGGGTCATCAGTCCCTAAACTTACAAACTACTTATGAACTACTTACGAACTAGGACGGCACAAATATCCATGCCCCAGGGGGGATTCGAACCACCGACCGTAGTGGCCGTGCAGACCGTGACTGGAGCGCCTCAGTCTCCTCGGCCACCGCGGCCGGCATTGATGGATCAGCTTTCTGTGTAATGCAGTGATTGTATTCTTTCTTTTCTTTTCGCCAACTTCCTGCGAAGATGAGATTTTCATGTGTGTACAGCAATTCCGTCTTACGTGGCATAGCGTCTGCCAGGAGTACGAACAAGTGTTCTGTGAAGCTTAACTGGAATTTACTGAGGCCATAGCCAGGAAGGGATGAAGGGGATCAATACCCCCCCCCCCCTCCGAAAAGCCTCACTATTCAACGAATTCATGATAAAGCAATTCAAAAGTATGCTTAATTGGATGATTCTTCCCCCCCCCCTACCCAACCCCCAAACCAAATTCTGACTACGGACCTGCTGTGGCCATTGTCAGTAAAGTCTAAATTTTAATTCAAATAATTTTATAAATGAATGTTACCATATCAAATTTATACGTTGTTATACCAAGTTAAAGTACATTCTAAAAAGAGCGTGATTAAGATATAAACGTGCAATTACAAACTACTGCACACAACAGTAAAAAAAGACATGGGGGAATGCCCGCGCCGGCCGCGGTGGCCGAGGGGACTGAGGCGCGCCAGTCACGGTCTGCACGGCCACTACGGTCGGGAGTTCGAATCCCCCCTCGGGCATGGTTATTTGTGCCGTCCTTAGGATTAGCTAGTTCATAAGTAGTTTGTAACTTTAGGGACTGATGAGCCCGTAGTTAAGGCCCATAAACTATACAAACATTTGAACATTTTGGAAGCCCTGTCTCTTATTCTGGGTCTAGAGCACGCAGTCGAATGTGGGGGCCATGGGGAGAGGGAAGATGGACTACAAGGGTATAGCGAGAGGTCTGCGTGGATGCGGGTATCCGTGGATATCTGCGGTATTTCTTACTTTGCGGATAAAATTGTGATCGATGCGGATATTTGGGTGTTGTATGCGGATGAAGAGCGAAGACTCTGCACAGTACGTGTATCGAAATGTTAGCTGAAAACTAGCCCAGTCAAGTTAGACATTGAAAACGCAAATCGTGATGTAGTTCTAATTTTTTGATATGTTGTTAGGACCAGTTATAGTAGTATGAAACCAAGTTTTCAGCTTCTAAAACCCTGTGCTTCCCAAGTTGTAAGTGAAAAACTCCGAAATTTTCGGACTTTTATTTAGATTTTGCCTTCTAACGCATAAACTATGAGTTTTACGATGTTAGTAGTTTTCACCATTTCCAAAGTACATAAAATATATGACAATTTAAGCCTAACCGCAGCATTATACGTCCAATAGTTTTCTAGATATGAAGCGTCAAAAATGTGCTTATTTTTACCAAAAATGAAAATTTTAACTTTTGCTCTGATTTCGAGCTGAATATTGGCATAACCGCTAATCCTGCGAGAATAGTGATGCGAATTGAAGTTGTAGTAAATTTTATTAGCTTTAAAATAAGTACAAGAAGAACTTTCTAGAGCGAGTAGTTCTCTTCAAATTGTACAAGAATGGAAAGTAAGGAAACTGAAATTTTTGAAGAACTGAGCCTAAACACTAAGGACAAATTGTGGGCATTCAGCGAAAGGTTGGATTGTATGTTTACATGAAACTCCTGTATTATAAAAATTGTAACGACAAATCTTGCGTTGGTTTCTTTGATTTTTAATGATGTACAGCTAACTAAGATAGAGCGAGCAGAAACTGAGAGATTGTTAAGTGATAACAACCGGTCACTACTTCTTACTTCCAGAGTGAATCGAAATGTCCAGATTGTTAGCAACAAATTCCAAAATGCGTTGGAAAACCTGGAAAGAGAAGGCCCTACCTCTAAACTCTGGGTGCAGTATTATCGAATGACTGTACTTATGAAGAGATTCACTAAGGCCGAGAGGATGGGGTATTGGGAGCTACCCTTGGATACAATAAGCAAAATACTTCCTTTCTTTCACTCAGCGGGCATTTTTTTAAGTTAAGCTTAAATTGTCACATATTTTACGTACTTTGGAAATGGTGAAAATTACTAACATCGTAAAACTCATAGTTTATGCGTTAGAAGGCAAAATCTAAAAAAAAAAAAAAATAAAAATAAAAAAAAAAAAAAAAAAAAAAAAAAAAAATCGAAAATATCGGAGTTTTTCACTTATAACTTGGGAAGCACAGGGTTTTCAAAGCTGAAAACTTGGTTTCACACTACTCTAACTAGTCCTAACAACATATCAAAAAATTAGAACTACATCACGATTTGCGTTTTTTGTATGATTTGACTGGACATTCTTGGAATCCTTACAGAGCCCAGGTAGATAAATTCTATTTTCTATCACCGTCATATAGAACCATTTTTACTCCGAACTTGGCATAAACCAACAGGGAGAAACAAGTTGCAAGACTTCCAGGCAAAATGAAGCGAAATTGGCAGGCAATAGTTGGTTATAAAATACATTGTTTGTTAACTGTATAAATATAAATTATGGAATACGCCGAACTCCTGTTCAGTACAGTCAAAAAGGTCTAAGGTAATAGGCAGTGGTTTACAATCAGCTATCCGTATCACTCTACTACTCAAGAAGTCTGTGTGGAGATTTATATTCAGAAGATTCAAGAAAATGGCTACTGTGGTGTTGAAACTACAAGAAGCAGCTCATTTACTCAGGAAGGGAAAACGTTATGGTGCCCGTAAATTTTAATGGCTGTATCTCTTGTAGTAAGATTCATTTTTTGATAAAATGTTAAAATCCAATATACCAGAATTTTGTTTTTCTAGACTCAGTGCCAACTTTTTTTGTCGAAATGTTTGCAGGAAGTAGTCTTGACGTGATTTCATACTTCCATGCATTAAATTGATATTACCAAACGTGTAATTTGTGTCACAAATTGCGCGGCCGGTCCGGTGGGCCTTTCCCTGAATACGGCACAGGTAGGGGCTGGAGGGCGTGGAGTAGGGGTGGCGTATCGCTACTTGTGGAACACCCTGTCCACTACCTGCAGCGTCCGGGTCTCCCCGCAAGTGTCTACACATTCCACCTGCGTCTAATTCTAGGCAGGGAATCGGGTCTGACGTCATCCGAAGGGCCACGGTGATTGGCTAGTGTTTCATGACGTCCATCTTTTTTTAATGAAGCGGTTTTCCCATTCTGTGTATATGATGGCGGATTGCAACTAGTGTTTCGTATGGGATAAAGCATTTCAGCTACGAAAAACTTTATATGTGCACATCAGAATTATATTCCTTTGGGGATAAAAGGAATTTCTGGTGCAAGGGACGTTGCACTTTATGTAGGGCTGTAAGTTATTTTTTACATATTTTGTTCACTTTTCTGCATTTATTACCAACACTGCAGATGAAAAGGCAATTCATCTTTCATTAGTACAAACTGTGAGTTATGAAAACAAGAATTCTTCAAATAATACGGTTGTATTGAAAGAATAAGCACGAGATCACACGACAGCAACAATCTTTTGGCGATACCGATTATCAACAAATAATAAATAGCAATCTTCACTACCTATACTTCTACCTTATAACAGAATTTCCTCAAACGTCGCGTATATATAAAACCAACTGAGTGTAGTTACAATAACAAGCAGTTCTTTATACGCCGATAAACAACCAAACTATATTCGTTGCCCTTCCATTGGTTTCAAATAATCACATGCTTCCATGTACAAGTCAGAATACGCATTAGTCTGTCATTACAGTCGGGAGTAAACATTTAATTATTCTAACCGAAGCTATGGTTGGACACCTGCTGAAAAGTTTGTAGTCTTGTACTGCTTATCGTCGGTAAACAAAAACACGTTGGCTGCGACGAAAACATGAGTGACGTCACGTACACGTACAGCAGTAGAGGAGCTTACAGGCCACGCCACCAAGTGGCACTGCTAAACACTTCGTGTCATTCTGATGACGTCAGAACAGATTCCCTGCCTAGAATTAGACGCATGTACACATTCCCTTTCCCCGCAACTGTCACAAACTCTCTCCCGGGGGGGGGGGGGGATTAGTCTGTCATTACAGTCGGGAGTAAACATTTAATTATTCTAACCGAAGCTATGGTTGGACACCTGCAGAAAAGTTTGTAGTCTTGTACTGCTTATCGTCGGTAAACAAAAACACGTTGGCTGCGACGAAAACATGAGTGACGTCACGTACACGTACAGCAGTAGAGGAGCTTACAGGCCACGCCACCAAGTGGCACTGCTAAACACTTCGTGTCATTCTGATGACGTCAGAACAGATTCCCTGCCTAGAATTAGACGCATGTACACATTCCCTTTCCCCGCAACTGTCACAAACTCTCTCCCGGGGGGGGGGGGGATTAGTCTGTCATTACAGTCGGGAGTAAACATTTAATTATTCTAACCGAAGCTATGGTTGGACACCTGCAGAAAAGTTTGTAGTCTTGTACTGCTTATCGTCGGTAAACAAAAACACGTTGGCTGCGACGAAAACATGAGTGACGTCACGTACACGTACAGCAGTAGAGGAGCTTACAGGCCACGCCACCAAGTGGCACTGCTAAACACTTCGTGTCATTCTGATGACGTCAGAACAGATTCCCTGCCTAGAATTAGACGCATGTACACATTCCCTTTCCCCGCAACTGTCACAAACTCTCTCCCGGGGGGGGGGGGGGGGATTAGTCTGTCATTACAGTCGGGAGTAAACATTTAATTATTCTAACCGAAGCTATGGTTGGACACCTGCAGAAAAGTTTGTAGTCTTGTACTGCTTATCGTCGGTAAACAAAAACACGTTGGCTGCGACGAAAACATGAGTGACGTCACGTACACGTACAGCAGTAGAGGAGCTTACAGGCCACGCCACCAAGTGGCACTGCTAAACACTTCGTGTCATTCTGATGACGTCAGAACAGATTCCCTGCCTAGAATTAGACGCATGTACACATTCCCTTTCCCCGCAACTGTCACAAACTCTCTCCCGGGGGGGGGGGGATTAGTCTGTCATTACAGTCGGGAGTAAACATTTAATTATTCTAACCGAAGCTATGGTTGGACACCTGCAGAAAAGTTTGTAGTCTTGTACTGCTTATCGTCGGTAAACAAAAACACGTTGGCTGCGACGAAAACATGAGTGACGTCACGTACACGTACAGCAGTAGAGGAGCTTACAGGCCACGCCACCAAGTGGCACTGCTAAACACTTCGTGTCATTCTGATGACGTCAGAACAGATTCCCTGCCTAGAATTAGACGCATGTACACATTCCCTTTCCCCGCAACTGTCACAAACTCTCTCCCGGGGGGGGGGGGATTAGTCTGTCATTACAGTCGGGAGTAAACATTTAATTATTCTAACCGAAGCTATGGTTGGACACCTGCAGAAAAGTTTGTAGTCTTGTACTGCTTATCATCGGTAAACAAAAACACGTTGGCTGCGACGAAAACATGAGTGACGTCACGTACACGTACAGCAGTAGAGGAGCTTACAGGCCACGCCACCAAGTGGCACTGCTAAACACTTCGTGTCATTCTGATGACGTCAGAACAGATTCCCTGCCTAGAATTAGACGCATGTACACATTCCCTTTCCCCGCAACTGTCACAAACTCTCTCCCGGGGGGGGGGGGATTAGTCTGTCATTACAGTCGGGAGTAAACATTTAATTATTCTAACCGAAGCTATGGTTGGACACCTGCAGAAAAGTTTGTAGTCTTGTACTGCTTATCGTCGGTAAACAAAAACACGTTGGCTGCGACGAAAACATGAGTGACGTCACGTACACGTACAGCAGTAGAGGAGCTTACAGGCCACGCCACCAAGTGGCACTGCTAAACACTTCGTGTCATTCTGATGACGTCAGAACAGATTCCCTGCCTAGAATTAGACGCATGTACACATTCCCTTTCCCCGCAACTGTCACAAACTCTCTCCCGGGGGGGGGGGGGATTAGTCTGTCATTACAGTCGGGAGTAAACATTTAATTATTCTAACCGAAGCTATGGTTGGACACCTGCAGAAAAGTTTGTAGTCTTGTACTGCTTATCGTCGGTAAACAAAAACACGTTGGCTGCGACGAAAACATGAGTGACGTCACGTACACGTACAGCAGTAGAGGAGCTTACAGGCCACGCCACCAAGTGGCACTGCTAAACACTTCGTGTCATTCTGATGACGTCAGAACAGATTCCCTGCCTAGAATTAGACGCATGTACACATTCCCTTTCCCCGCAACTGTCACAAACTCTCTCCCGGGGGGGGGGGGGGGGATTAGTCTGTCATTACAGTCGGGAGTAAACATTTAATTATTCTAACCGAAGCTATGGTTGGACACCTGCAGAAAAGTTTGTAGTCTTGTACTGCTTATCGTCGGTAAACAAAAACACGTTGGCTGCGACGAAAACATGAGTGACGTCACGTACACGTACAGCAGTAGAGGAGCTTACAGGCCACGCCACCAAGTGGCACTGCTAAACACTTCGTGTCATTCTGATGACGTCAGAACAGATTCCCTGCCTAGAATTAGACGCATGTACACATTCCCTTTCCCCGCAACTGTCACAAACTCTCTCCCGGGGGGGGGGGATTAGTCTGTCATTACAGTCGGGAGTAAACATTTAATTATTCTAACCGAAGCTATGGTTGGACACCTGCAGAAAAGTTTGTAGTCTTGTACTGCTTATCATCGGTAAACAAAAACACGTTGGCTGCGACGAAAACATGAGTGACGTCACGTACACGTACAGCAGTAGAGGAGCTTACAGGCCACGCCACCAAGTGGCACTGCTAAACACTTCGTGTCATTCTGATGACGTCAGAACAGATTCCCTGCCTAGAATTAGACGCATGTACACATTCCCTTTCCCCGCAACTGTCACAAACTCTCTCCCGGGGGGGGGGGGATTAGTCTGTCATTACAGTCGGGAGTAAACATTTAATTATTCTAACCGAAGCTATGGTTGGACACCTGCAGAAAAGTTTGTAGTCTTGTACTGCTTATCATCGGTAAACAAAAACACGTTGGCTGCGACGAAAACATGAGTGACGTCACGTACACGTACAGCAGTAGAGGAGCTTACAGGCCACGCCACCAAGTGGCACTGCTAAACACTTCGTGTCATTCTGATGACGTCAGAACAGATTCCCTGCCTAGAATTAGACGCATGTACACATTCCCTTTCCCCGCAACTGTCACAAACTCTCTCCCGGGGGGGGGGGGATTAGTCTGTCATTACAGTCGGGAGTAAACATTTAATTATTCTAACCGAAGCTATGGTTGGACACCTGCAGAAAAGTTTGTAGTCTTGTACTGCTTATCGTCGGTAAACAAAAACACGTTGGCTGCGACGAAAACATGAGTGACGTCACGTACACGTACAGCAGTAGAGGAGCTTACAGGCCACGCCACCAAGTGGCACTGCTAAACACTTCGTGTCATTCTGATGACGTCAGAACAGATTCCCTGCCTAGAATTAGACGCATGTACACATTCCCTTTCCCCGCAACTGTCACAAACTCTCTCCCGGGGGGGGGGGGATTAGTCTGTCATTACAGTCGGGAGTAAACATTTAATTATTCTAACCGAAGCTATGGTTGGACACCTGCAGAAAAGTTTGTAGTCTTGTACTGCTTATCGTCGGTAAACAAAAACACGTTGGCTGCGACGAAAACATGAGTGACGTCACGTACACGTACAGCAGTAGAGGAGCTTACAGGCCACGCCACCAAGTGGCACTGCTAAACACTTCGTGTCATTCTGATGACGTCAGAACAGATTCCCTGCCTAGAATTAGACGCATGTACACATTCCCTTTCCCTGCAACTGTCACAAACTCTCTCCCGGGGGGGGGGGATTAGTCTGTCATTACAGTCGGGAGTAAACATTTAATTATTCTAACCGAAGCTATGGTTGGACACCTGCAGAAAAGTTTGTAGTCTTGTACTGCTTATCATCGGTAAACAAAAACACGTTGGCTGCGACGAAAACATGAGTGACGTCACGTACACGTACAGCAGTAGAGGAGCTTACAGGCCACGCCACCAAGTGGCACTGCTAAACACTTCGTGTCATTCTGATGACATCAGAACAGATTCCCTGCCTAGAATTAGACGCATGTACACATTCCCTTTCCCCGCAACTGTCACAAACTCTCTCCCGGGGGGGGGATTAGTCTGTCATTACAGTCGGGAGTAAACATTTAATTATTCTAACCGAAGCTATGGTTGGACACCTGCAGAAAAGTTTGTAGTCTTGTACTGCTTATCATCGGTAAACAAAAACACGTTGGCTGCGACGAAAACATGAGTGACGTCACGTACACGTACAGCAGTAGAGGAGCTTACAGGCCACGCCACCAAGTGGCACTGCTAAACACTTCGTGTCATTCTGATGACGTCAGAACAGATTCCCTGCCTAGAATTAGACGCATGTACACATTCCCTTTCCCCGCAACTGTCACAAACTCTCTCCCGGGGGGGGGGGGGGATTAGTCTGTCATTACAGTCGGGAGTAAACATTTAATTATTCTAACCGAAGCTATGGTTGGACACCTGCAGAAAAGTTTGTAGTCTTGTACTGCTTATCGTCGGTAAACAAAAACACGTTGGCTGCGACGAAAACATGAGTGACGTCACGTACACGTACAGCAGTAGAGGAGCTTACAGGCCACGCCACCAGGTGGCACTGCTAAACACTTCGTGTCATTCTGATGACGTCAGAACAGATTCCCTGCCTAGAATTAGACGCATGTACACATTCCCTTTCCCCGCAACTGTCACAAACTCTCTCCCGGGGGGGGGGGGGGGATTAGTCTGTCATTACAGTCGGGAGTAAACATTTAATTATTCTAACCGAAGCTATGGTTGGACACCTGCAGAAAAGTTTGTAGTCTTGTACTGCTTATCATCGGTAAACAAAAACACGTTGGCTGCGACGAAAACATGAGTGACGTCACGTACACGTACAGCAGTAGAGGAGCTTACAGGCCACGCCACCAAGTGGCACTGCTAAACACTTCGTGTCATTCTGATGACGTCAGAACAGATTCCCTGCCTAGAATTAGACGCATGTACACATTCCCTTTCCCCGCAACTGTCACAAACTCTCTCCCGGGGGGGGGGGGCGATTAGTCTGTCATTACAGTCGGGAGTAAACATTTAATTATTCTAACCGAAGCTATGGTTGGACACCTGCAGAAAAGTTTGTAGTCTTGTACTGCTTATCGTCGGTAAACAAAAACACGTTGGCTGCGACGAAAACATGAGTGACGTCACGTACACGTACAGCAGTAGAGGAGCTTACAGGCCACGCCACCAAGTGGCACTGCTAAACACTTCGTGTCATTCTGATGACGTCAGAACAGATTCCCTGCCTAGAATTAGACGCATGTACACATTCCCTTTCCCCGCAACTGTCACAAACTCTCTCCCGGGGGGGGGGGGGGGATTAGTCTGTCATTACAGTCGGGAGTAAACATTTAATTATTCTAACCGAAGCTATGGTTGGACACCTGCAGAAAAGTTTGTAGTCTTGTACTGCTTATCGTCGGTAAACAAAAACACGTTGGCTGCGACGAAAACATGAGTGACGTCACGTACACGTACAGCAGTAGAGGAGCTTACAGGCCACGCCACCAAGTGGCACTGCTAAACACTTCGTGTCATTCTGATGACGTCAGAACAGATTCCCTGCCTAGAATTAGACGCATGTACACATTCCCTTTCCCCGCAACTGTCACAAACTCTCTCCCGGGGGGGGGGGGGGGATTAGTCTGTCATTACAGTCGGGAGTAAACATTTAATTATTCTAACCGAAGCTATGGTTGGACACCTGCAGAAAAGTTTGTAGTCTTGTACTGCTTATCATCGGTAAACAAAAACACGTTGGCTGCGACGAAAACATGAGTGACGTCACGTACACGTACAGCAGTAGAGGAGCTTACAGGCCACGCCACCAAGTGGCACTGCTAAACACTTCGTGTCATTCTGATGACGTCAGAACAGATTCCCTGCCTAGAATTAGACGCATGTACACATTCCCTTTCCCCGCAACTGTCACAAACTCTTTCCCGGGGGGGGGGGGATTAGTCTGTCATTACAGTCGGGAGTAAACATTTAATTATTCTAACCGAAGCTATGGTTGGACACCTGCAGAAAAGTTTGTAGTCTTGTACTGCTTATCATCGGTAAACAAAAACACGTTGGCTGCGACGAAAACATGAGTGACGTCACGTACACGTACAGCAGTAGAGGAGCTTACAGGCCACGCCACCAAGTGGCACTGCTAAACACTTCGTGTCATTCTGATGACGTCAGAACAGATTCCCTGCCTAGAATTAGACGCATGTACACATTCCCTTTCCCCGCAACTGTCACAAACTCTCTCCCGGGGGGGGGGGATTAGTCTGTCATTACAGTCGGGAGTAAACATTTAATTATTCTAACCGAAGCTATGGTTGGACACCTGCAGAAAAGTTTGTAGTCTTGTACTGCTTATCATCGGTAAACAAAAACACGTTGGCTGCGACGAAAACATGAGTGACGTCACGTACACGTACAGCAGTAGAGGAGCTTACAGGCCACGCCACCAAGTGGCACTGCTAAACACTTCGTGTCATTCTGATGACGTCAGAACAGATTCCCTGCCTAGAATTAGACGCATGTACACATTCCCTTTCCCCGCAACTGTCACAAACTCTCTCCCGGGGGGGGGGGATTAGTCTGTCATTACAGTCGGGAGTAAACATTTAATTATTCTAACCGAAGCTATGGTTGGACACCTGCAGAAAAGTTTGTAGTCTTGTACTGCTTATCGTCGGTAAACAAAAACACGTTGGCTGCGACGAAAACATGAGTGACGTCACGTACACGTACAGCAGTAGAGGAGCTTACAGGCCACGCCACCAAGTGGCACTGCTAAACACTTCGTGTCATTCTGATGACGTCAGAACAGATTCCCTGCCTAGAATTAGACGCATGTACACATTCCCTTTCCCCGCAACTGTCACAAACTCTCTCCCGGGGGGGGGGGGGATTAGTCTGTCATTACAGTCGGGAGTAAACATTTAATTATTCTAACCGAAGCTATGGTTGGACACCTGCAGAAAAGTTTGTAGTCTTGTACTGCTTATCGTCGGTAAACAAAAACACGTTGGCTGCGCCGAAAACATGAGTGACGTCACGTACACGTACAGCAGTAGAGGAGCTTACAGGCCACGCCACCAAGTGGCACTGCTAAACACTTCGTGTCATTCTGATGACGTCAGAACAGATTCCCTGCCTAGAATTAGACGCATGTACACATTCCCTTTCCCCGCAACTGTCACAAACTCTCTCCCGGGGGGGGGGGGGGGATTAGTCTGTCATTACAGTCGGGAGTAAACATTTAATTATTCTAACCGAAGCTATGGTTGGACACCTGCAGAAAAGTTTGTAGTCTTGTACTGCTTATCATCGGTAAACAAAAACACGTTGGCTGCGACGAAAACATGAGTGACGTCACGTACACGTACAGCAGTAGAGGAGCTTACAGGCCACGCCACCAAGTGGCACTGCTAAACACTTCGTGTCATTCTGATGACGTCAGAACAGATTCCCTGCCTAGAATTAGACGCATGTACACATTCCCTTTCCCCGCAACTGTCACAAACTCTCTCCCGGGGGGGGGATTAGTCTGTCATTACAGTCGGGAGTAAACATTTAATTATTCTAACCGAAGCTATGGTTGGACACCTGCAGAAAAGTTTGTAGTCTTGTACTGCTTATCATCGGTAAACAAAAACACGTTGGCTGCGACGAAAACATGAGTGACGTCACGTACACGTACAGCAGTAGAGGAGCTTACAGGCCACGCCACCAAGTGGCACTGCTAAACACTTCGTGTCATTCTGATGACGTCAGAACAGATTCCCTGCCTAGAATTAGACGCATGTACACATTCCCTTTCCCCGCAACTGTCACAAACTCTCTCCCGGGGGGGGGGGGGGATTAGTCTGTCATTACAGTCGGGAGTAAACATTTAATTATTCTAACCGAAGCTATGGTTGGACACCTGCAGAAAAGTTTGTAGTCTTGTACTGCTTATCGTCGGTAAACAAAAACACGTTGGCTGCGACGAAAACATGAGTGACGTCACGTACACGTACAGCAGTAGAGGAGCTTACAGGCCACGCCACCAGGTGGCACTGCTAAACACTTCGTGTCATTCTGATGACGTCAGAACAGATTCCCTGCCTAGAATTAGACGCATGTACACATTCCCTTTCCCCGCAACTGTCACAAACTCTCTCCCGGGGGGGGGGGGGGGGGATTTGTCTGTCATTACAGTCGGGAGTAAACATTTAATTATTCTAACCGAAGCTATGGTTGGACACCTGCAGAAAAGTTTGTAGTCTTGTACTGCTTATCGTCGGTAAACAAAAACACGTTGGCTGCGACGAAAACATGAGTGACGTCACGTACACGTACAGCAGTAGAGGAGCTTACAGGCCACGCCACCAGGTGGCACTGCTAAACACTTCGTGTCATTCTGATGACGTCAGAACAGATTCCCTGCCTAGAATTAGACGCATGTACACATTCCCTTTCCCCGCAACTGTCACAAACTCTCTCCCGGGGGGGGGGGGGGTCTCATTTTCTTTCGCCCCAGGCGTCCAATAGCCTTAGTCTGCCACTGCTGCGCCTAATCCCTTTACACGGCCGTTTCTTACCCGCCAAGTGCTTTCTGGGTGGCAAACCGACCCACTGCCCACCAGAGGTGCCATGCCAAATTTCCGCTGTCTTCAGTTAGCGCTTTGTAGAGACCGAGCGACAACGTATATCACAGTGAATACAGTGACAGTTCTTTCTTAAAATGAACACATCAATGGACACTACATCGTGTAAAGTGAAAAGCGGTGATTTGACATTAGTGAAGGAAAACAAATTGAAATTGACATTTTGAAAAAAATAAAAAATAAAATAAATAAATAAATAAAAATGGATACGTATTTGATGGCAAGGGACAGATTAATGATATAGTGGCCTGTTTTGCGTTAAAAAAAAGTGTATTTGTGGTGTCGCAAAAGTCCAAAGTGCGCGCCACCTACTTTCGCCGCGCGCCGCCATGCACGCACGGCGCGGCGTTCTTACGACGTCAGCCACGAGCGCCCTCTGCTATAACTCCGCTCGTGGCCACCACTGAACGACATCGTTCACTTGGGACTGAGATAGGAACCAGTTAACACTTCGGAATCAGATAGGCACCAGTGAAGACTTGGCTATCGGATAGGCACTAGGCAGGTCTCTAGCTCAACTATGTATCACCATTCTGCAGTACTGAGCTATGTAAAAGTTAAGTATTGTATAAATTCTGTGCAATATATATCTCGTTCTAATTTACTCTAGTGTTTCTAGTTTCTGCTGTCCCACTGGCTGCTCACCTCCTACCTGCACAAGCGTGCATCCTTTATTCCTGTGTCGGTCTTTCTACTCGGCCACCGACACCTACGACGGAAACGAGACACAAAAGCGGCGACGAGGCTGGGACACAAAAATATTATTACTCTGGACGCATAATTGGATCTTCAAATTTGCTGAATCATTCGTTTGAGAGAGGACAAAGTAGCATAATTTCTTATTTAACTTACATTCCTTACTTCGCGATATGCGAGAATTTCCGACTTTACCTGCTCTTCTTCAGTTGGTCTATCATATTGTAACATACGAAAATTTCGGCCTGACCGGGACTCGAACCCGGGTCTCCCACTTTTCGCGAGCGATCGCCTTAACCACTCCGCCACCAGGACACGCTCCCGGGCCAGACAAATGTTCAAATGTCTGTAAATCAATCGGAGCAAACTGTGTGGTCATCAGTCCGTAGCTTACACCTAGGTAAACTAACCTCAGGACAAACACACACACCCATGCCCCAGGGAGGACTCGAACCTCCGACGGCGACCAAACGCGCGCTCCGCTGCGAGACGCTTTAGACCGCTCGGCTACTCCACCGCGGCCGTATTGTATTGTGATGGTAATTTCTACCTATGTAAGTGGGAGTCAATATATTTTCGCATTCGGAGGAGAATGTTGGCGATTGGAGTTTCGTAAGTAGCCCATGCTGAAGAGATAAGTGCCGTTGTCGTAATGATTCCCATCCCAGATCCTGTATCATTTCCGTAACGCCGTCTCCCCGGTATCATGAAAACGAGCTGCCCTTGTCTGGACTCTTTCGATGTTCTCCGTTATACCCACCTGATAAGGATCCCACACTGGGCAGTAATACTCCAAAAATGGACGGACAAGCTTAGTGTATGCGGTCTCTTTAGTAGTTCTGTTGCATCTTTTAAGGGTTCTGCCAATAAAACGCAGTCTCTGCTTCGCCTTTCCCACGACATTATCTACATGTTCTTTCCAGTTTAAGTCTGAAGTAATAGTAATTCCTAGGTATTTTGTGGAGTTTTCGGCCTTACATTGAGCAAGCTCTGGAAGAAAACTAAAAGAGAAATTTGGAAAATGAATTGAAGGTCAAGGACCGGAAATAAAAATTTTGCCGATGTCGCTGATTATGTCAGAGGAAGCAGAGGTAAACTAACATAAGGACAACACACACACCCATGCCCCAGGGAGGACTCGAACCTCCGACGGCGACCAAACGCGCGCTCCGCTGCGAGACGCTTTAGACCGCTCGGCTACTCCACCGCGGCCGTATTGTATTGTGATGGTAATTTCTACCTATGTAAGTGGGAGTCAATATATTTTCGCATTCGGAGGAGAATGTTGGCGATTGGAGTTTCGTAAGTAGCCCATGCTGAAGAGATAAGTGCCGTTGTCGTAATGATTCCCATCCCAGATCCTGTATCATTTCCGTAACGCCGTCTCCCCGGTATCATGAAAAAGAGCTGCCCTTGTCTGGACTCTTTCGATGTTCTCCGTTATACCCACCTGATAAGGATCCCACACTGGGCAGTAATACTCCAAAAATGGATGGACAAGCTTAGTGTATGCGGTCTCTTTAGTAGTTCTGTTGCATCTTTTAAGGGTTCTGCCAATAAAACGCAGTCTCTGCTTCGCCTTTCCCACGACATTATCTACATGTTCTTTCCAGTTTAAGTCTGAAGTAATAGTAATTCCTAGGTATTTTGTGGAGTTTTCGGCCTTACATTGAGCAAGCTCTGGAAGAAAACTAAAAGAGAAATTTGGAAAATGAATTGAAGGTCAAGGACCGGAAATAAAAATTTTGCCGATGTCGCTGATTATGTCAGAGGAAGCAGAGGTAAACTAACCTAAGGACAACACACACACCCATGCCCCAGGGAGGACTCGAACCTCCGACGGCGACCAACCGCGCACTCCGCTGCGAGACGCTTTAGACCGCTCGGCTACTCCACCGCGGCCCCAACCACATCCTACTTACAGCCAGACAGACATCGTCAAATTACCGTTATTTTTGGAAATATCTCTGCAACGATGCAAGATATGAAAAAGACATAATAGAGCGAAGTTGTAGAGAATTTTCCACTCTACCAATTAGGTTGTCCAATTTTCGTTTCATATGAACGGTTCGTTTGCAATTACAATTATATTACAAACGGCTTTTTTTGTATTACTACCGCATTTTTTGTCCGAAAAAATTGAAAAATGGAATTTCCAGTCTCTGACGGCCTACAATCATGTCTGTAAAATTTGGTGCTGATCGGTTGAACGGTTCGTCTTAAAAGCGGGGAACACGTTACGGACAGACAGACAGACATCCTAAAATCGCCGTTATTTTTGCAAATATCTCTGAAACGACACGAGACGCGAAAAAAACATAAGAGAACAAAGTTGTAGAGAATTTTCTCCTCTACAAATTCGGTTATTCAATTTTCGTGTCAGATGAACGGTTAAGCCGTTATTTTCATTTAAATTTCGAGCTGTCAAAAGACGATCGCAAAGGCCCACTTTTACCACTTTCAGAGTTACTACCGTAGCCTAAAGTGGGCCAATAGCTTTCGAGATTGGGTGGCCCCAGCAGAATGAGATGCAAAGCGCGCTCAAAAAAAAAAAAAAAAAAGAAAATATATATATATATATATATATATATATATATATATATATATATATATATATATATGCACATATTATTTGGAGGCTCCTCAAGACCGGAGGCCCGGGGCGGTCCGCCCCCTCTGCCCCCCCTTCCCCCCTTAGTCCGCCACCTCATCCGCATCCGCAAGTTCGTTATTCCCGTCCACAGGTATGAAATTTTTGAATGGATAATAGTAATAGATAGCAGTATATCAAACCATGGTATATCTTCTAATTTGTCGGAACTTCAGAAACGTTTGCATCTGTCTTGGTTCTTAAATAAGTTACAATGATACGTCTGTTCCTAAGGAACAGACATTACGGAGGAGGTTGCGGATCTGGGCCTTGCGGATGTGGTGCAGATGCGGAAAACACTTTTCTTATCCGCACAGACCTCTAGATATAGACGATTCCGTGTGTTATTCATGGCCCTTAGACTCCATATGGAATCTTGTTCAGCCTGCCTGGTACAAGTCTTTAGCTGACGCCACTTTGGCGACCTGCGTGTCCATGATGATGAAATGATGATGATTACAACACACAACAGCCAGCCGCCGAGTGCAGAAGATATCCCAGCCAACCAGGAATGGAACTCAGGCTCCATACGTCGAAACTCAACACGCTGTCCAAGAGGCTACAGAAAAGGGTCCAAGAGTATGGAATAAATAAATACACCGCAACGTTGGGTTTTCAGCTAATCTATATACAATCCTGGACATTAAAATTGCCACGCCACGAAGATGACGTGCTACAGACGCGAAACGTAACTGACAGGAAGAACATGCTGTGATATGCCAATGATTAGCTTTTCAGAGCATTCACACAAAGTTGGCGCCGGTGGCGACACCTACAACGTGCTGACATGAGGAAAGTTTCCAACCGATTTCTCATACAGAAACAGCAGTTGACCGGCGTTGCCTGGTGAAACGTTGTTGTGATGCCTCGTGTAAGGAGGAGAAATGCGTACCATCACGTTTCCGACTTTGATAAAGGTCGGATTGTAGCCTATCGCGATTGCGATTTATCGTATCGATTGTCGCATTCGTCATGTTCCAATGACTGTTAGCAGAATATCGAATAGGTGGGTTCAGGAGGGCAATACGGAACGCCGTGCTGGATCCCAACGGCCTCAGCAGTCGAGCATCTCACTAGCAGTCGAGATGACAGGCATCTTATCCGCATGGCTGTAACGGATCGTGCAGCCACGTCTCGATCCCTGAGTCAACAGATGGGAATGTTTGCAAGACAACAAACATCTGCACGAATAGTTCGACGACGTTTGCAGCAGCATGGACTATCAGCTAGGAGACCATGGCTGCGGTTACCCTTGACGCTGCATCACAGACAGAAGCACCTCCGATGGTGTACGGAACGACGAACCTGAGTGAACGAATGGCAAAACGTCATTCTTTCGGATAAATTCAGGTTCTGTTTACAGCATCACGATGGTCGCATCCGTGTTTGACGACATCGCGGTGAACGCACATTGGAAGCGTGTATTCGTCATCGCCATACTGGCGTATCACCCGGCGTGATGGTATGGGGTGACATTGGTTACACGTCTCGGTCACCTCTTGTTCACATCGACGGCACTTTCAACAGTGGCCGTTACATTTCAGATGTGTTACAACCCGAGGGAATACCCTTCATTCGATCCATGCGAAACCCTACATTTCAGTAGGATAATGTACGACCGCATGTTGCAGGTCCCGTATGGACTTTTCTGGATGCAGAAAATGTTCGACTGCTGTCGTGGGCAACAAATTCTCCAGATCTCTCACCAATTGAAAACGTCTGGTCAATGGTGGCCGAGCAACTGGCTCGTCACAATACGCCAGTCACTACTCTTGATGAACTGTGGTATAGTGTTGAAGCTGCATGGGCATCTGTACCTGTACACGCCATCCAAGCTCTGTTTCACTGAATACCTTTACAATACAAAGCATCATATTAAAATGTCTGAAATATTTTTTTAGGTTTGAGAACATTTAAATTGATACATCCATAAATTTTACACCTACCTTTATAATTGAAGATATCAAATTATTGACATTGTCACAATTATATGTTATTATGCATACTACAAAAAGATAGGAAAATAAGGAGATGGGACCTGGATAAATTGAAGGAACCTGAGGTTCTTAAGAATTTCAGAGGGAGCTTTAGGCAACAATTGACAGAAACAGGGGAAAATAAAACTGGAGGAGGAATGGGTAAAATTGAGAGATGAAATAGTGAAGGTAGCAGAGGACAAAATAGGTAGGAAGGAAAGACCTACAAAAAATCCTTGGATATCACAGGAGATACTAAATTTAATCTATGAAAGGAGAAAATATAAAATGCCGTAAATGAAACAGGCAAAATGGAGTACAGACGACTAAGAAATGAGATTAACAGAAAGTGCAAAACGGCTAAGCAGGAGTGGCTAGAAGGCAAATGCAAGGATGTAGAAGAATGTATAAATAGGGGAAAAATAGATACAGCCTACAGGAAAATAAAAGAAACATTTGGAGATAAGAAAAACAGCTCTATGAATATCAAGGACACGGATGGAAAACCAGTTCTCAGCAAAGAAGGGAAAGCTGAAAGGTGTAAAGAGTATATAGAGGGGCTCTACAAAGGAAATGAACTTCGAGACAATATTGTAGGAAGGGAAGAGAATGTAGATGAAGATGAAATAGGAGATACTGTACTGAGAGAAGAATTTGACAAAGCCCTGAAAGACCTAAGTCGAAACAAGGCCCCTGGAGTAGATGATATTCCCTCAGAGCTACTGAAGTATCTGGGAGAACCAGCCATGACAAAATTGTTTCACCTGGTGTGTAAGATGTATGAGACAGGTGAAGTACCCTCAGACTTTAAGAAAAATGTTATAATCCCCATCCCTAAGAAAGAAGGTGCAGACAGGTGTGAAAACTACAGAACCATCAGTTTAATAAGTCATGGTTGCAAAATATTAACGCGAATTATGTACAGAAGGATGGAAAAGCTGGTAGAAGCCGACCTCGGGGAAGATCAGTTTGGGTTCAGCAGAAATGTAGGGACACGGGAGGCAATACTCACTTTACGGCTTATCCTAGAAGATAGATTAAGAAAAGGCAAACCTACATTTCTAGCTTTTGTAGATTTGGAGAAGGCTTTTGACAATGTTGATTGGAATAAACTCTTTCAAGTTCTGAAGCAAGCAGGAGTAAAATATAGGGAGCGTAAGGTTATTTACAACTTGTACAAAAACCAGACAGCGGTTGTCGGAGTTGAAGGGCATGAATGGGATGCAGTGGTTGGAAAGGGAGTAAGACAGGGTTCTGGTCTTTCTCCATTGTTATTCAATTTGTACATTTGAGCAAGCTATAAAGGAAAGCAAGGAGAGATTTGGAGAAGGAATTAAAGTTCAGGGTGAAGAATTAAAAACATTGCGTTTTGCCGACGACATAGCAATTCTGTCAGATACAGCAAAGGACCTGGAAGAGCAATTGAACGGAATGGACAGTGTGCTGAATGGTGCATATAAGATGAACATTAACAAGAGCAAAACTAGGGTAATGGAGTTCAGTGTAAGAAAATCAGTTGATGCTGAAGGAATTAGATGCAATAAAGGAGGTAGATGAGTTTTGTTACTTGGGCAGTAAAATAACAAATGATGGTCGCAATACAGAGGATATATAATGCAGAATGGCAATGGGTAGAAAAGCGTTCTTGAAAAAGAGAAATTTGTTAACATCGAATATTGATTTAAACCTAAGGAAGTCCTTTCTGAAGGCATTTGTATGGAGTTTTGCCTTGTATGGGAGTGAGACATGGACGATAAACAGTGCGGACAGGAAGAGGATTGAGGCTTTTGAAATATGGTGCTACAGAAGAATGCTGAAAATTAGCTGGGTGGATCGCGTAACTAATGAAGAGATACTGAACAGAATTGGGGAGAAAAGGAATTTCTGGCATACCTTGACTAAAAGAAGGGATAGATTGGTAGGACACATTCTTAGACATCAAGGAATTGTGAATTTAGCGTTGGAGGGAAGTGTGTTGGGTAAAAACCGCAGAGGAAGACCAAGAGATGGATACAGTAAGCAGATTCAGACAGATGTAGGTTCCCGTTCTGATGTGGAGTTGAAGAGGCTTGCTCAGGATAGGGTATTGTGGAGAGCTGCATCAAACCAGTCTCCGGACTGAATACCACAACAACAACATGCATACTTTAAGTACAATAGCTCTTACTACTCAATGCAGACAGCAAACAGTGAGAGACGTTGACAAAGTATACACTGCAGCCTACTAGTAAAATCAACAGCGCGAACTAGGGTGCTTGTACTGAGTACAAAGTATTACAAAAAGAGAAAAATTACTCATATTACTCTCTTTCCAGTAAATAATAATTGTTAAGAAATAAGTAAAAGGTGATGTCAGCCAATATATTGTAATATAATCACTAAAACTATTCAGCCGCAGTGTAAACGTCTAAAGCATGCTTTAATATCAAATAAACTTCGAAATATGCATTTACCTCTCAAATGGTCAAAACCGTGTCAATATGCTTGCAACACACATTTTCATAAAATTCTCTTCTTCAGTTATTATAATACTGAGAAATAATATCGTTTCGGTGTGTTTCTCCTGATCTTTCAAGAACATCTTAAAACATCAAAATAAGTAAGTTTATCGTTTTTCAGAGCGATTATTTTTAAACATGGTCCCCTACTGTTAATTGTGTTTATAAACGATTTAGGAGACAGTCTGAATAGCTCCCTTAGACTGTTCGCGGATGATGCTGCCCTTTATCGGTTAAGGAAGTCAACAGAGGATCAAAAGCAACTGGAAAGCGATTTACACAAAATTTCTGCATGGTGCGAAAATTGGCACTTGACACTAATAATGAAAAGTGTGAAGTAATACACATGACCAGTAAAAGAAATCCGCTGAACTTTAATTACGCGATAAATCAGTCAAACCTTAAGGTCGTAAATTCTTCCAAATATCTAGGAGTTATAATTACGAACAACTTAGACTGGAGAGAACACATAGAAAATATTGTGGGGAAGGCGAACCAAAGGTTACGTTTCATCGGCAGAACGCTTCGAAGATGCACCAGCTCCACCAAAGAGACTGGCTACATCACACTTGTGCGTCCTCTCTTGGAGTACTGTTGTCCCTTGTGGGACCCTCACCAGGTGGGACTGACGGAAGACATTGAGAACGTTCAGAGAAGGGCAGCTCGTTTTGGTTTATCACGTTACGGGGGGGGGGGGAAGCGTCACGGAAATGTTGTACGAATTGGAGTGGAAATCATTAAAAGAGAGACGTTATTCATTGCGGCGTGATGTGTTTGCCGACTTTTAGTTCTGAATGTGAAAAAATTTGCTAGCACCCACCTACTTAGTGAGACATGACCATCCCAATAAAATAAGAGAAATCAGATCGAAAACGGAACGATGTAGGTGTTCTTTCTTCCCGCGCGCTATTAGAGAGTGGAACAGTAGAGAAAAGTTATGGGAGTGGTTAATGTACCCTCTGCCAGGCACATAAATATGATTTGCAGAGTATCTATGTATTTATAGATGTAGATTTTCCATACGAACATCAATGTTTGAACATCAGTGTTTTTATCAGCGACCTTGTATCCTTAAGCAGAGACCCGAATTTAACTCACAAGAAGTGACTCTTTAGCGCTGCGTTGGCGAGTGAAGGGAATTCCCAGAAACGACGTCACGTGTGGCAATATATTGTAATATAATCACTAGAACTATTAAGTATGCAGTATAAACGTCTAAAACATGCTTTAATATCAAATAAACTGCAAAATATGCATTTACTCCTGAAATGGCCAAAAAGATGCTAACATCATGCTTGCAATACACATTTTCATAAAATTCTCTTCTGCACTTATTATGATACCGAGAAATAAAATCATTTCATCTTTCAAGAACATGTTAAAACATCAACATTTGTAGGTTTAACTTGTTATCTGCAGGGCCCACAGTGTTAGTGATGTCGTACATCGACATTTTAATAATAACATATATATAAATTCAACATTGTATATTCTTAATTCGTATTAGTTACACTATAAGCTTATTTCGACTTAAAAGCCATCTTCAGGTGTTACGCCACATTCTGTTATGCTGTACTTTTTACGATATTATTGTAACGTGATTTATTCTTATTATTTTCTTCTATATATATATATATATATTAAAGTCACATAGCTTATAATAATGTGTTGTCATGCAAGATCTTTATCAAGTTGTCCTACAGCAAGGTGGTTTTGTGGCAAAATAAATAATTGTCAAAATCAGTAACTTGATAAAGATCTCGCATGACAACACAATATTATAAGTTACGTGATATTAATATATATATAAAGAAGAACAATAATAATTAAAAAATCACGTTACAATACTATCGAAAAGTACAGCATAACAAAATGTGGCATAACATCTGAAGATGACTTTTAAGTCGAAATAAGCTTATAGGTAACTAATACAAATTAAGAATAAATATATTAATAATATATAGCTGCGAGAATCAGCCATGACAAACCTGTTTCACCTGGTGTGTAAGATGTATAAGACAGGTGAAGTACCCTCATACTTTAAGAAAAATGTTGTAATCCCCATTCCAAAGAATGAAGGTGCAGTCAGGTGACAACTACAGGACCATCAGTTTAATAAGTCATGGTTGCAAAACATTAACACGAATTATATACAGAAGGATGGAAAAGCTGGTAGAAGCCGTCCTCAGGGAAGATCAGTTTGGGTTCAGGAGAAATGTAGGAACACGGGAGGCAATACTCACTTTACGGCTTATCCGGAAAGTAGATTAAGAAAAGGCAAACCTACATTTCTAGCTTTTGTAGATTTGGAGAAGGCTTTTGACAATGTTGATTGGAATAAACTCTTTCAAGTTCTGAAGCAAGCAGGAGTAAAATATAGGGAGCGTAAGGTTATTTACATCTTGTACAAAAACCAGACAGCGATTGTCGGAGTTGAAGGGGATGAAAGGGATGCAACGATTGGGAAGGGAGTGAGACAGGGTTGTATCCTTTCTCCAATGTTATTCAATTTATACATTGAACAAGCTATAAAGGAAAGCAAGAAAAAATTAGGTGAAGGAATTAAAGTTCAGGGGGAATAATTAAAAACATTGTGTTTTGCTGACGACATAGTAATTCTGTCAGATACAGCAAAGGACCTGGAAGAGCAATTGAACGGAATGGACAGTGTGCTGAAAGGTGCATATAAGATAAACATTAACAAGAGCAAAACTAGGGTAATAGAGTGCAGTCTAAGAAAATCAGGTGATGCTGAAGGAATTAGATTAGGTAACGAAGCAATAAAGGAGGTAGAAGAGTTTTGTTACTTGGGCAATACAATAACAAATGATGGTCGCAGTACAGAGGATATAAAATGCAGAATGGCAATAGGTAAAAAGGCGTTCTTGAAAAAGAGAAATTTGTTAACATCGAATATTGATTTAAGCCTAAGGAAGTCCTTTCTGAAGGCAGTTGTATGGAGTGTTGTCTTGAATGGGTGTGAAACAGGGACGATAAACAGTGTGGACAGGAAGAGGATTGAGGCTTTTGAAATGTGGTGCTACAGAAGAATGCTGAAGGTTAGGTGGGTGGATCACGTAACTAATGAGGAGGTACTGAACAGAATTGGGGAGAAAAGCAATTTTTGACATACCTTGACTAAAAGAAGGGATAGATTGGTTGGGCACATTCTTAGACATCAAGGAATTGTGAATTTAGCGTTGGAGGGAAGTGTATGGGGAAAAATCGGAGGGGAAGACCAAGAGATGGATACAGTAAGCAGATCCAGACAGATGTAGGTTGCCGTTCTTATGTGGAGATGAAGAGGCTTGCTCAGGATAGGGTATTGAGTAGAGCTGCATCAAACCAGTCTCCGGTCTGTAGACAACAACAACAGTGTTGAAATTATATAATTCTTATTATTTGTAGGTTTATCGTCTTTCAGAGCGACTATTTTATCACATCGATGTTTTTATCAGCGGCTTTGTATCCCTAAGCGCAGACCAGAATGAGCTCAGAAGAACTGACTCTTTAGTGCTTTATTGGCGAGTGAAGGGAAATACCCAGAAACGAGGTCACGTGCCTGTATAGGGGAATCCCCCCCTGCCGCTTCGCCGCCCTTTCATAACACCCACGTGCGCGCCACAAGTAACTGCTTTTTCTCTCTCCTTTTTTTCCTCCCTCGCCCTACCATTTCCCAGCTCTCCCTCTCCGCCGCAGTCAAAACAGTTTTTCCATCCCCCTCTCTCCCCCTCCTGCACCCTGCAGAGCCACCCCTTATTCCAGCACGCCAAAGCGAAAAGCCACCCCGTCCTCTTCTTTACAAGGCCACTGGGGCAGAGCAGCGAGCAACACGTTTCTAACAACCGCGCGAACGCTCCGCGGGGGTGCTCGTTCGGGGCGGCCCCTTTGTCTGTTATTGTTCCGTTTATTATTTTTTCTTCCCCACCCTTCCCTACCCCCACTCACCCCCTTGCATTTCTCCTGCAGTGCACCCTCTCTTCCACGAAGTGCGCTTCGCCGCGGCGAGATCCTAATTAAACAGCAGTTTTCGTCCGCCGTCGGCGGTCTACTGTAGCCAGTGCAGTACTGTGGTACGCGGCGGAGGGTGGGTTCGCTGCAGCCCATTCAAGTGGCTGCGAGGGAGGGAGGGGCGAACTTTTAATGAGGTTAAAAAGTCAGCCCACGCGCAACGTGGTCGACTTACAACTCGGTGCCGGAGAGTCGGCTAAACGGAATGCCCTTCTTGGCTTGCCAGACGGGTAATAAATGAGCTATTGGCAGAGGGTGGTTTCAGCACGTACCTCCCCCCCTCTCTCTCTCTCTCTCTCTCTCTCTCTCTCTCTCTCTCTCCTTCCCGGGTCGACGTAAAGACATGGCCCAGTCGTCCTCTCCTTACAGCATACACTGGAAGTGAGTAGAGAGGAAAGGAGGGATAGAAGCCAATTTGTGGGGGCGTCGACGACGGCGACGGAAATCAGAATATCGGGCTGTCGAGTCCCCCGGTGTGGCAAGTTTCGCCAGAGAGGCGACAGCGGGGCGGAAATGAGAAGTTTCCGGAGCCGCAGACGCTTCGACGGTAGGGCTGGGCGTCGCCCGAGACGGAGCTCTAGCGTTACCGATACGCTTTGCGGATTATGTCACACAAACGTGGACTAACGAGCCACTCGAGAATTCCGACGACCCGTTCCACGTTCCGGAAAAGGAGGTAGCGAGCTTCGGGGCTCAATATCTCATTGACGCTGAGGTCGTTAGGAGCATGTCAGAAGGTCATTCACAAAGAGAGGGCAAGGAAATTGGACTGAGTATCCAATAAGCCCTTTCACACGCTGTGTGCATAATTATGTCCCACTACTTTCAATTGAAGACCGGAATGGAAAACATCCCAAGTCCACCTTTGGACAATTTTCACTTTTAATATGAAACTGAATATACATGCCTAGACTTATATCCGTGCCTAGAAGAACTTTCGAAGTCCAGTTCTTTCCCTCTTAGGTCAACACAAGTTTCTTTGCCTCTGTAACTTTTTAGCGAGACTAACGAACAGCAATATACAGAGTATTTCACTAAGTTTGTTTGCCTCTGTAACTTAGAAAACAATAGGCTGGGCGTCGGCCGAAATGGAGCTCGGACCTCTAGCGTTACCGATACGCTTTGCGGATTACGTCACACAAACGTGCACTAACGAGCCACTCGAGAATTCCGGACAACCCGTTCCGCGTTCCGGGAAAGGAGGTAGCGAGCTCAGAACTCAATATCTCATTGACGGTGAGGTCATTAGGAGCGTGTCAGAAGGTCATTCACAAAGAGAGGGCAAGGAAATTGCACTGAGTATCCAATAAGCCATTTCAGATGCTGTGTGCATAATTATGTCCCACTACTTTCATATGAAGACCAGAATGGGAAAAACATCCAAAGTCCACCTTTGGATAATTTTCACTATTAATATGAAACTGAATGTACATGCCTAGACTTATATCCCTACTAGAATAACTTTAGAAGTCCAGTTCTTTCCCTATTAAATGGCACAATATATATATAAAACTTTTCCAAGACCATAATGAACAAACAAAAAAGAAAAATAAAATAAGTAAAAAATAAAATAATTACCCCTCTCCATTGTGCAAGTAGTCAGTTATAGTGCTGAATTCAATCAAAAACAGACTGAAGAACTTTCAGTTTTTCTCAAATTTTCGAATTTTCCAGTAGATTTTCCAAAAAATTTAATTCATACAAACCTTGTCTTGTCAAGCCGTACTTGTGATGCTCTTAAAACCATATGGCAAAATTCACTTTCTGTTTTTTCCTAAATTTTCCTACTTTCCTGGTGACTTTTCCATATTTTTATTTGATGCGAATCTTACTCTTGCTATCAACATGAAATGTACATTTTATCGCAGTTGGACGAACGGTATTAATAGCGCACTGGAAAAAGCTGTTCCAGATTTTTCCGATTTTCCTCTTTTTCCGGACAACTTATCCATATTTTATCACCGTTTAAACCTTCCCTGGACTTACACGAACTCATGAACTAATTGTTCGAAGTAATTCTCAGAGAATGCGTTGAGTACCATTTCGCACGATGTTTTATGCGTACCTCCTGATTTGAACATATAATTTAGCCAACAGATTGAGGGTAAATTAAAATCTCCGCCTACTATTGTCATATGAGTCGGGTACGTATATGCAATTTCACATAGATTTTCATTGAACCATACTGATATTGTATCGTCAGAGTCGGGAGGCCGGCAAAAGGAACAGATTATTAACTTCTTACGATTTTCAGGTAGAACTTCTACCCATAATAGGTCACAGGAACTTCAGATTCGCTACACGAAAAACTACTTTTGACGGCGACAAACACGCTTCCACCTATTTTGTTGAATCTATCCTTTCTGAACACAGTTAGATGTTTTGCAAAAACTTCTGCTGCACTTATTTCCGGCTTGAGCCAACTTTCACTGCCTACAATGATGTGTATTTCGGTGCTTTCTACTAACACTTACAGTTCTGATACTTTCCCGACAAAGCTACGGCAATTCACAACTGTTATACCGATATATCATTCCTTTCTCTCCCATTTTTGCCTCTCTGTGTGTTCTCTCTATCCCTTACGTCTCTCTTTCACAATTTTAATTTCTTGAATTTTAACTATTACAGTAAATACTACTAAAGTAGATCTGCAACATCATTGTACTATCTATGGTATGTTGTTGTTATGGTCTTCAGTCCAGAGACTGGTTTGATGCAGCTCTCCACAATACCCTATCCTGAGCAAGCCTCTTCATCTCCACATAAGAACGGCAACCCACATCTGTCTGAATCTGCTTACTATACGCGTCTCTTGGTCTCCCTCTGCGATTTTTACCCCACACACTTCCCTCCAATGCTAAATTTACGATTCCTCGATGTCTAAGAATGTGTCCTACCAAGCGATCCCTTCTTTTAGTCAGGGTATGCCAAAAATTCCTTTTCTCACCAATTCTTTCAGTAACTTGTTGAACAATTCAGCAATGTATATTCAGAAGTGTCTGAGAAAAGTAACGGCATTTATATTGAAAAAAGTCATTTCGAGAAAATTGCGTTTAAAGAAAAAAAATTAATATACAGCCAGCTAATACATAAAAAATATGTTAGAATCGTCCTGGATGGTAGTCCTCATCTACTCCTTCATCTTCCTCACCTCTGCCTTCGTGATTCGCAGTTGGTCCAGGTCCATCACACTTTTAGTGGTGTTGTAACCTTTATGAATTCCAAGATATTTCAAAACCTTTAGTCTTCCGGAATAGCCATCATTGGAAGTAAAAACACTAATTTTGTTTTAGTCATGATGGAAAATATGACAGGAAATACAGAAACTAAAACACGGCTAATGGATAACTGTTGTTGTGAAACACAAACAAACGTACAGTTCAAAGAGAGTACTGCGAGGCTACGCTAGTCTAGGCAACTTACGGAACGGACAGTTCTCTACAAAACAAAAGAAACCACAGCCGTCTAGACCATATAGTTCCAAAGAAGAAAAAATCGCACTGAATGAATGAAAACTGTATTTAAAAAAATCGCACTGACGTGTTTTACGACCCACTTTAGATTTGTAGTTTTATAAGTTTTTGCAAACATTTGGACCGGAATAATAATCTAAATTATGAAAAATTAATTAATAAGAGTGTCTGAAACTCTTTTAGAAAAGAAAAAAAAATAGTTTGTGGCGGGTTCCAAACCAGTGACTTTCAGCATCACAATCCAACACCTTGCACAATAAGCTACAACTATCAATCGAAAGTTGTACCCTTTAATCTCATACTATAGATGGCCGTTGTTAACCGATACTAATATGGCATTTGTATATATTAGATAATCATTTATCGTACGAAGAACGAGGTGTTTTTGTTAATTCTCCAGTGCGCCATTGCTTTGAAATGACAACGTGTAAGTTACAATAAGGAAATCATCAAATACGCAACGCAAGATGGCGTATGCCAGAGAGAGTTCTGGGCGAGGAATGTCACGTGACATCTGCGAACGGCTGGTTTTCGTTAATGCAATGGAGGGTGTCGAAACTCCGTTATTTTTGCAAATATCTCTCAAACGATACGAGATATGAAAAAAAAAAAAAAACCATAAGGGAAGAAAGTTGTAAAGAATTTTCTCCTCTACAAATTCGTTTATTCAATTTTTGCGTCAGATGAACGGTTTATTTGCAATTAAAATTACATTACAAACGGCTTTTTTTGTATTACTAACGTATTTCTTGTCCCAAATACTTGAAAAAGCGAGGTTCTGGACTCTCAGAGCCAACAATTATGTCTGTAAAATTTGGTGCCGATCGGTTGAACGGTTCGACCTAAAAAGTGGGAACACGTTACAGCCAGACAGACATCGTCAAATCGCCGTTATTTTTGCAAATATCTCTGCATCGATGCAAAATATGAAAAAATATAAGAGAGCGAAGTTGTAGAGAATTTTCCCCTCTACCAATTATGTTATTCAATTTTGGTATCAGATGAACGGTTCGTTTAAATTTACAATTAAATTACAACGGCTTTTTTGGTATTAATGCCGTATTTTTTGTCCGAAAAAATTGAAAAGGGGAGGTTCTGGTCTCTGGTGGCCTACAATTATGTCTGTAAAATTTGGTGCTGATCGGTTGAATGGTTCGTCTTAAAAAAATAAAATAAAAAAGGGAACACGTTACGGACAGACAGACAGACATACATCCCAAAATCGCCGTTATTTTTGTAAATATCTCTGAAACGATACGAGATATGAAAAACATAACAGAGCAAAGTTGTAGAACATTTTCTCCTCTACAAATTTGGTTATTCAATTTTCGTGTCAGATGAATAGTTAAGCTGTAATTTTCATTTAAATTTCTAGCTGTCAAAACACGATCGCAAAGGCTCACTTTTAGTGTTACTATCGTGACATCAAGTGTCCAATACCAAGATGAGAAATGATGGAAAAGAAAATTCTCATGTCATTGCATGGTTATTTTAAAATATTTATTTAAACTAGTAAATAATGAAATATTTTAACAAAACAAACACCAAATTAAGCATAAACACCCATATATTCTTAATTTGCATAAAAGTAAATGCATGAAATTTTGTCATTCTGGGTGGTAAGAATTCCTTTAAAAGATATGTATGGCTGTTTATTTTAGAAGCTGTAGGAATTTCCGACGTTCTGATCGGGCAGGAACCTAAGGGAACTATTGTGAATAAAACCAACTGCAATAAAATACATATTCCTTCACGCCACAAATTGACGTCTGTTTATTTATCTGTCTACTAGCGTAATCCCGCGTCTCCGCTCGCGTGTTGGTTGATTATGATAGATAATGCGCGAAACGTAAAATAGATTTCTTTTAAAGAGATGTATTAAAAGAAATGTATTTTTTACTTCTTTATTTATTTATTCTTATATTTCCTTACTCGTAAGCTTATCATCACAGAGATAGAGCTGGAGATATTGTAGCACGTATAGACCAAAGATATGGTCTATACCTTAACGTTTCGCTGTATGTAACCTCCTTGCTATAGAGTCGCAAACGTCATCGCTGGCCTTCAGTCCGAATGTTTTAATAATTTGATAACTTCCAACCAACATATCTACCACCCCCTTATAGCTATCGGCATGGAACTTCTATGGTGTACAACGGGAGAATTCGGACAACAATTACACAAAGACCATCCGTTTGCGTTCTGTAGTTTTCGCTGCAGAACGAAATATTAACACACACAAACACGTAGATTTTTATATACACCGATAACTTTCCATCGCAGTATACTCCACCCTTTCATCATTATCAACCCTCAAGCAACCAATAAAACCATTTTCAAAGAGTAAATATAATATTCAAAGAGTAATTATTGTTCAGCATTTCGCGTGATATTCTTCAAATTACTAAATATCAGATCGCTATTAAACTGTGCCTAAAACCTTCGTCAGGTATAAATTAGTAACTGTACAAATATTTAAGTCTCTCCGTCTTGTCGTTCGGACGTGATAAGCGTAGACCGAACAGACATTCACGTCAATATATATAGATAAATAGCTATCCGATCACCATAAAACCGTGCCTAAAGCCTTCCCCGGGTAGACATTAGTAACTGTACAAATTTGTAGCTCTATATGTCTTGTGGTTCAGAGGTGATAAACGTACACCGAACAGACATTCACATTTATAGATATAGACTAGCTTACATGCCCGTGCTTCGCAACGGTTGTTAAGGAGGAAGCTGTGTATGTCATGTTTTTTCGGGTTCCGAACCTAGGTCAGGAAAACCTGGATCCTTGTTGGATCGCTTTGTCAATAAACTCAGTTTTCCGCTGCCGTAAGGAAAATCGTTGCATTTGTGTGAGTGTATTACACCTAAGTTATGTGAATAAAAAACGCAACATCGCCATCTATTAGTTATTTGGTATTCTATGTTACGAACAGCGCCTCTATCGGGTCTTTGCTATACTACGCTGCAATTCAATCACAGCATACACCAGAAGCTACAAATTACGATATCTCTTCTTCCCCTGATCCGATTTTGATGAAATAAAGCTTATATGTTGACCCAAGGTACTTTCAGTTGACCTATGAAACCCCGCGAAAGTTGGTATAGTATTCTTGGAAATTTGCTGAACTACACCATACTTATAAGCATAGTATACAGATAAAACTTCAAATTACGATATCTTTCCTTCCTCTGATCCGATTTTGATGAAATGTAGCCTATGTTACTCTCCAAACTATTTTCAATTTACCTGTGCAAACCCATGAATGTTCGTGTAGTGCTTTTGGAGATTACCTTAAACAAATAGACATACAGGAAGGCTTTTAAACAAATGGTAAAATTATGATATCTTTATTCTATGTGGTCCGATTTTAATTATTGAAGCCTTTATGTTACCGCACGATATGCTCAAGTTACGTGTGAAAATCCCATGAAAATACCTCAAGTAGTTTTGGAGATAAACGTATTCAAAAAGACAGACAGACATGACGGTTGTAGATAAAAAATTTCAAATTACGATTTTCTTTTTTTCCGTGATACGATGTTTATGAAACGAAGTCTGTATGTTACCCCGAGCTACGCTCACCTTACCAGTGAAAATCGCATGCAAATTGGTGAAGTAGTTTTTGAGATAAACGGTTTTTAATAGTTGAACAAACAGACATGGAGGTTACTGAAAACACTTAAATTTACGATATCTTTTTTTCCCGTGATCTGATTTTGATAAAATTATGCCTATATGTTGATCCAAACCTTTCCCATGTTTCTTGTGGAAACCGCATGAAGATTCGTCCAATAGTTTTGAAGATTGAAGGGAACAGCGACAGGCCTACATTTACAGATTTATTATTAGTATAGATTGCGACCGAGGTAGTACCAATCACAGCGGAGGACTACTACAACAAAGTTCACCAGTGGAAATATACTTCTCTTTATGACATGGATGCATCATACTGAATGTCCCACGATTGTCGGAATATCCTATTTGCAGAGGAATGCCCGAAGGAGTCCGCCTGGATAAGTGTTCACATGAAATGACAGGCCCTATTAACAGATCTTTTATACCGTTATTTTCACCTGTCTATTGCTTCCCTCTCAGTTTTGCTGCAGATACTGCCATCCATCACGTCATCTCTCCTTCCCTCGCCTTCCCTCCTCTCCCACATCCAGTAGTTGCCTTTGTTCTCCCACTTTTCCCAGTCCCTCCTCATTTACCTCTCAGTCCATCCGTTTTATTCTTTCCATTCTCCATCACGACCACATCTCAAAAGCCTCGAGCCATGCCCTCTCTTTCTTGCTCAACGTCCAAGTTTCTGCTCCATACGGAAGAACACTCTGTGCGAAACATTTCATTAGTATTGCCCTTACATCTTTCTCCATATTACAGCAGAAAATTCTTGTTTTCCTATAAAACTATTCTTAGGCCGTAGCTATTCTGCTTTCTTTTTGTGTGCTGCTCTTTCACACAGTTTCTACTCTCTTTCCAAGAAATTTAAACCCTTGCAATTGTTCTATTTCCTCTTCATTTCGCATTATATTCACTTTTAGATTTCCTACGGCAACGATACACTATTTTTTTTTATCTTCGATCAGCGATGCTTAGCGCCTCCGGTTCGGTCTGACTCGCAATGCAACTAATTTAATTTCGTTCGTCATTTTTTACTTCCGAACAAGCGAGAAGACGGAACCGTGATAGGAGTCTTTCATACTGCATCCACTCATGTAAGTAAGAGCAATGCAAGCTGTTGCTGAAAATATATTATTTAAATTTAAAAGCATTCCGCCGGCCGCGGTGGCCGAGGGGACAGGCGCTCCAGTCACGGTCTGCACGGCCACTACGGTCGGGGGTTCGAATCCCCCCTCGGGCATGGATATTTGTGCCGTCCTTAGGATTAGCTAGTTCATAAGTAGTTTGTAAGTTTAGGGACTTATGAACCCGTAGTTAAGTCCCATAAGCTATATATATATATATATATATATATATATATATATATATATATATATATATATATATATAAAGCATTCCCTCTCCTTGGTTTTCAAATCAAATGTTCAAACCTTTGTATAGCTTATGGGACTTAACTACGGGGTCATCAGTCCCTAAACTTACAAACTACTTATCAACTATCTTATACTAAGGACGGCACAAATATCCATGCCCGAGGGGGGATTCGAACCCCCGACCGTAGTGGCCGTGCAGACCGTGACTGGAGCGCCGCAGTCCCCTCGGCCACCGCGGCCGGTCTTATACAATACTTTGCTTGATTTTAGAAACTGTAGTAATTTCTTTTGTAATTTCACGAAGTCCGATCATTTTTCTTTATTATTATTTTATCATTACCAGTAACTTCATGTTCCACCCACGGTCACACAACAATGAAAAGCGAAGTGAACAGTCTGAACATTGATCTCCTACGGAAAGTATCTCGATCGTTCACGTATTAAATAAGTAAAAGTTATCATTTCCAGCTTCTAAAATACGAAGTGCAGGATCCAGCTAGACGCTTTCCGTAAGTCTTATAACGTGCTTTTGCTTGTATGGTGCCCGACTTTAATATGCAACCCGCAGTTTATTTGTTTTATTGTTCATTTTGTGCTGTACTTTAACTAACTTATTTCAAATTCAAAAATTCGGTGCCATCAATTCTTTGTCCAAGATATAATCGCGGAATCTACTTTAACAATCACGGCATCATACGAAGCAAGGGCAACGTTATACTACCAGTGCCATTACTTTTCAATCGATAATTATTTCCTTTATTTTTGATGGTATCCACTTTGTCCTGTAACTCTGTTTCATCTTTCGCAAGAATAACCACGTCATCTGCAAATCTCAAACACGATGTTCTTCTTCCTCCAATTTTTACCCCCTAGTGATCTAGTAGGCAGTGGTCGATCGCACCTTGTAAGTATAGATTGAAAAATTTTGCTGGTTCTAACCAGTTGGGACTTTCACCTCTAATTTCCACTGAATCTTTTTAATTTAAATATAAACAATGTACAAGTCTTCTGGTTTTCCAGTCAATTTTCTTTCGGGACGGATAAGGACCCCCTATAAACGCATCCCCTAGCTATGGCCGTGACGTCAGAAATATCTGCGGCGTGTTCTGGGATATTCTGCGTCCTTTGTACCTCACGTCTGAAATGAGTCACGGTCTGTTATCGCTCGCTAACCGCTACGGAACGTTAACGGGTTCCACACGTTGAGCAAGCAGTAAAGGGTGACTCTACAGATACCAGACACGTCCATGAAACGTTAATTTGTTTATCTTTTCTGATGTGATAGTGGTGTAGCAATGCAAGGAGGAATTTGGAGAGGGAATTAAAGTTCAGGGAGAACAAATAACACTAGGGCACGGTTTGCGATGACATAGTGATTCTGTCAGAGACCGCAAAAGATCTGGAAGAGCAATTGATTGGAATGGACAGTGTCTTGAAAAGAGGGCGTAAGATGAACATCATCAATAGTAAAAGAAGGATAATGAAATGTAGCGTCGGAAAGTCAGGTGATGCTGAAGGAATTAGATTAGGTAACGAAACAATGAAGGTGGTAGATGAGTTTTGTTACTTGGGTAGTAAAATAACATGCGATGGTCGCAGTACAGAGGATGTAAAATGCAGAATGGCAATGGGAAGAAAAGCATTTTTGAAAAAGAGAAACTTGCTAACATGGAATATTAATTTAAGTGTAAGGAAGTCCTTTCTGAAGGCATTTGTGTGGAGTGTTGCCTTGTATGGGAGTGAAACATTGGCGATAAACAGTGCGGACAGGAAGAGGATTGAGGCTTTTGAAATGTGGTGCTACAGAAGAATGCTGAAGATTAGGTGGATAGATCGCATAACTAATGAAGAGGTACTGAACAAAATTGGTGAGAAAAGGAATTTTTGGCATACCCTGACTAAAAGAAGGGTTCGCTTGGTAGGACATATTCTTAGTCATCGAGGAATCGTAAATTTAGCATTGGAGGGAAGTGTGTGGGGTAAAAATCGCAGAGGGAGACCATGAGACGCGTATAGTAAGCAGATTCAAGTGGATGTGGGTTGCCGTTCTTATGAGGAGATGAAAAGGCTTGCTCAGGATAGAGTAGGGTGGAGAGCTGCATCAAACCAGTCTCCGGACTGAAGACCATAACAACAACAACAATAGACAATAAAATTAGTAGTAGAGTTTTGTTATTTGGGTACCAAGATAACTTCTGATGGTCCAAGTAAAGAAGATATAAAGTGCAGAATGGCTATGAGAAGGTAAACGTATCTGAAGAAGCGAAACTTGTTAACATTCAATATGAAATGTTAGGAAGTATTTTCTGAAAGCATTTGTCTGGAGTTAGCATTGTATGGGAGTGAAACGTGGACGATAAGGAGTCCAGACAAAAAGATGATAGAAGCTTTTGAAAATTGGTGCTACAGACGAGTGATGGGAATTAGATGGGCAGATCACGTAACTAATGAAGAGGTGCTTAATTGAATCGGGAGAAAAGGAGTTTCTGGCATATCCTGACTAAGAGAAGGGATTGATTGGCGGGACACAATCTGAGATAAGAAGGAATCGTCAACTTAGCGTTAGAGGGAAGTGGGTAGGGTAAAAATCGTTGAGGGAGACCGAGGGACGAATGTAGTAAGCAGATTCAAAAGGATGTAGGTTGCCGAACGTATTCTCAGATGAAGAGACTTGCACAGGACAGGGTAGCGTGGAGAGCTGCATCAAACCAGTCTGCAGACAGAAGACCACAACAGCAACAGTGGTGCCTTCTTGCAAGATCAGCACACAAGAAAGGGTCGCCCTTGTTTGCGCACGGACACGCTTATTGTCGAACTTCCACGCGGTTTTCCCTGAAAAGTCGGCGAACATTCATACATTAATTTCATTCAAAACCTGACCCTAAACATTATTTATTGTTGCTTGTCCAGGGTATAAGATGTACTAATTCTTTGGTGAGCTCACCCTGAGCAATCGACATAAAGCTGTACGTGTGAGAAACAGAGAGATGTTAGATCCGCGGCGCAGCTTTTAATAATTGCACTCTGATTTATTAAATATACTAGATATGCCAGTGAACTTCGTACCACTTACCTCGTAATGTAAACCATATTAATTTAAATCGTATGTATTTTAGGCCCTGTAGCTTTATAAAGGCACCATCAGATAGTCTAAGTATCGACTCGATAGTGGGCAAATCACGCACACATGTCCAGGATAATGTTCATGTCTCATTCGTGGAAGTTCAGGGAAGGTTTAAACGTTGATAAAATATTGAAAAATGTATGGTCATCAACATTTATGGATAATATTATGAGGTAAGTGATACAAATTTCCCTGGGTCATCTAGTACATACATAACGTAGCAACACGGCCATCTTCGCTGTAACAAATACAAATAAAAAAGTTAGTTTCTAAGCACTTTGTAGTGGCACTATATTCAGTGTGCACTTTGCATATGTTTGGCGTATGTATAACCTTTGACAGTGACTTTGACAGTTCATATACGGATTCACATCGTGTGAAGCGAAGTTTACTCTTTCAAAGTATATTTCTGAACGCACCCAACAACAATCTACTCTAAGAATGACAAACCAAATTAAAAAAAAATTTTGTTTTGTTTTTGGCGTAATGGATGTGTAGGTGCATGGTAGACGAGGCAACTAATAAAAGCATTTTCTGAGATACGGTAAAGTTAAGAAGCCAAAGAGTAAATAGCTGTTCCGGACAGTAATTATTGTTAGATATTTTGTTTTATACACTTCAAATGAAAAAAAAATCTTGAATTACACAATTTCTAAAGTATCTTAACCGGTAGATCAGCGCTCAAGCTATCTCCACGCTAGATTTCATCTCAATAGATTCAGTGGTTTATGTAATGATATATAGGGTAAAGTGGTACAAATTCGATATAGGTACAATTCCGATCAACATAATTTGTCAGTCTCGTAGTGTTGGTAGCACTTGCCTTTGTGTGGCGTTGTAGTGTACCAGGTTTCTGCAGCTCCTCCTGTCTTTTCCAAGAATACATCCCTTTCCGCTACGGAGATATACATTTTTTCCTGTTAAGAGGTACATGGAGCAACTCCGTCGAACGCGCTCTTATAAATTATCTAGTTTCCACGCGCTTGCAAATTTTATGTTATTGCAATGTTTGGTACTACGAAGTATGCGTTGGTGCACGAGGGAACAAGTGCTTTTTATGTGGAAGAAGCCAGTGATAAAAATTTTACGAGGAGGTGATCGATCAATTTTTCACAGTTCTGTAACCTTTTTTTGTGTTTACACTAACCGTCTAATATTTGTGTTACATATTCATTAAATATCCAGGAACAAGTGCCATAGTTAAAATTATTTCTTTTCTCAAGATATTTCCAGTAACAACAACATTTCTCCGAAATGATCGAAATTGTACCACCTTACCCTAGCCAAATCGGTACAGACGTTCTCGAGTTTTAGCGAGACTAGCGAACAGCAATTCATTTATATATATATATATATATATATACCTTTTAACTTCAAGAGTCTGCAGTTTCCAACCTGACTTACACTTTATATATATATATATATATATATATATATATATATATATATATATATATATATATACACTCATCGGATGTACATTCTTCCATTATCTTCCTTTCCATGTAGCTCTATAGAATTCTATCGTCTTTGCCTCCAGCCGTCTGCTGTTCGTGATTCAGAAGTGTCAACAGCAGTGACATCTTTAAGGAATTTCCTTAAATGCTCTGTCTTAGTAGTAAACTACAAATGGAATAAAACTTCGCTTTATATATCATCTCATATTTTTTCAGTTGCACAACTGTAAAATGTAGCCGGCATATATTCATTTGTTTAAGTGTTATATGTCTGTAGAATCTGTTGCGAATACAGTTAGTAATAAAGAAGTAAGACATTAACAACTGACGCGCGATCGGGTGGTTTTCCATTAACGTTACTCTTTATGTCATCACATTTCATGACAACGTGTCGTACTGTGATGCAATTTCCAAGTTTTATTCAGCTGTATGTAGAATACTGTCTACAATTTCCTGCTACTTCAATTTGTAGTGTAGAGATTATAAATTTTAATGTCTGCTGGATGCCGCACTTTTACTCCTTAAATAGCGGAAAAATAGTAAGCGCGAACCTATTTGTCTCACCAACAACATTGACGGAGGCAGCCGCAGCGGAGTAGCCGAGCGCCTAAAGCCTTCCCCGGGTACACATTAGTAACTGTACAAATTTTTAGCTCTTTATGTCTTGTGGTTCAGACGTGATAAACGTACACCGAACAGACATTCACATTAATATATATAGATAAACAGCTATCCGATCGCCATAAAACGGTACCTAAAGCCTTCCCCGGGTAGACATTAGTGACTGTACAAATTTTTAGCTCTTTATGTCTTGTGGTTCAGACGTGATAAACGTACACCGAACAGACATTCACATTAATATATATAGATAAACAGCTATCCGATCGCCATAAAACGGTACCTAAAGCCTTCCCCGGGTAGACATTAGTGACTGTACAAATTTTTAGCTCTTTATGTCTTGTGGTTCAGACGTGATAAACGTACACCGAACAGACATTCACATTAATATATATAGATAAACAGCTATCCGATCGCCATAAAACGGTACCTAAAGCCTTCCCCGGGTAGACATTAGTGACTGTACAAATTTTTAGCTCTTTATGTCTTGTGGTTCAGACGTGATAAACGTACACCGAACAGACATTCACATTAATATATATAGATAAACAGCTATCCGATCGCCATAAAACGGTACCTAAAGCCTTCCCCGGGTAGACATTAGTGACTGTACAAATTTTTAGCTCTTTATGTCTTGTGGTTCAGACGTGATAAACGTACACCGAACAGACATTCACATTTATGGATATAGATTGCGACCGAGGTATTGCCAATCACAGCGGGGGACTACTACAACAAAGTTCACCAGTGGAAATATACTTCTCTTTATGACATGGATGCATCATACTGAATGTCCCAGGATTGTCGGAATATCCTATTTGCAGAGGAATGCCCGAAGGAGTCCGCCTGGATAAGTGTTCACATGAAATGACAGGCCCTATTAACAGATCTTTTATACCGTTATTTTCACCTGTCTATTGCTTCCCTCTCAGTTTTGCTGCAGATACTGCCATCCATCACGTCATCTCTCCTTCCCTCGCCTTCCCTCCTCTCCCACATCCAGCAGTTGCCTTTGTTCTCCCACTTTTCCCAGTCCCTCCTCATTTACCTCTCAGTCCATCCGTTTTATTCTTTCCATTCTCCATCATGACCACATCTCAAAAGCCTCCAGCCATGCTCTCTTTTTCTTGCTCAACGTCCAAGTTTCTGCTCCATACGGAAGAACACACTGTGCGAAACATTTCATTAGTATTTCCCTTGCATCTTTCTCCATATTACAGCAGAAAATTCTTGTTTTCCTATAAAACGATTCTTAGGCCATAGCTATTCTGCTTTCTTTTTGTGTGCTGCTCTTTCACGCAGTTTCTACTCTCTTTCCAAGAAACTTAAACCCTTGCACTTTTTCTACTTCCTCTTCATTTGGCATTATATTCACTTTTAGATTTCCTACGGCAACGATACACTATTTTTTTATTTTTTTATTTATTTATTTATTTTTTTTTTTTATTTTTTTTTATCTTCGATCAGCGATGCTAAGCGCCTCCGGTTCGGTCTGACTCGCAATGCAACTAATTTAATTTCGTTCGTCATTTATTACTTCCGAACAAGCGAGAAGACGGAACCGTGATAGGAGTCTTTCATACTGCATCCACTCATGTAAGTAAGAGCAATGCAAGCTGTTGCTGAAAATATATTATTTAAATTTAAAAGCATTCCGCCGGCCGCGGTGGCCGAGGCGACTGATGCGCTCCAGTCACGGTCTGCACGGCCACTACGGTCGGGGGTTCGAATCCCCCGTCGGGCATGGATATTTGTGCCGTCCTTAGGATTAGCTAGATCATAAGTAGTTTGTAAGTTTAGGGACAGATGACCCCGTAGTTACGTCCCATAACACACACACACACACATATATATATATATATATTCCCTCTCCTTGGTTTTCAAATCAAATGTTCAAACGTTTGTATGGCTTATGGGACTTAACTACGGCGTCATCAATCCCTAAACTTACAAAGTACTTATGAACTAACTAATACTAAGGACGGCACAAATATCCATGCCCGACGGGGGATTCGAACCCCCGACCGTAGTGGCAGTGCAGACCGTTACTGGACGGCCTCAGTCCCCTCGGCCACCGCGGCCGGCCTTATACAATACTTTGCTTGATTTTAGAAACTGCAGTCATTTCTTTTGTAATTTCACGAAGTGCGATCATTTTTTTAAATATTATTATTATTATTACTCTGTCATTACCAGTAACTTCATGTTCCACCCACGGTCACACAACAATGAAAATCGAAGTGAACAGTCTGAACATTGATCTCCTACGGAATGTATCTCCGACGTTGACATATTAAATAAATACAGGTTATCATTTCCAGCTTCTAAAGTACGAAGTGCAGGATCCAGCTAGACGCTTTCCGTAAGTCTTATAACGTGCTTTTGCTTGTATGGTGCCCGACTTTAATATGCAACCCGCAGTTTATTTGTTTTATTGTTCATTTTGTGCTGTACTTTAACTAACTTATTTCAAATTCAAAAATTCGGTACCATCAATCCCTTGTCCAAGATATAATCGCGGAATCTACTTTAACAATCATGGCATCATACGAAGCAAGGGCAACGTTATACTACCAGTGCCATAACTTTTCATTCGATAATTATTTCCTTTATTTTTGATGGTATCCACTTTGTCCTGTAACTCTGTTTCATCTTTCGCAAGAATATTCACGTCATCTGCAAATCTCAAACACGATGTTCTTCTTCCTCCAATTTTACCCCCTAGTCATCTAGTAGGCAGTGGTCGATCGCACCTTGTAAGTATAGATTGAAAAATTTTGCTGGTTCTAACCAGTTGGGACTTTCACCTCTAATTTCCACTGAATCTTTTTAATTTAAATATAAACAATGTACAAGTCTTGTGGCTTTCCAGTCAATTTTCTTTCGGGACGGATAAGGACCCCCTATAAACGCATCCCCTAGCTATGGCCGTGACGTCAGAAATATCTGCGGCGTGTTCTGGGATATTCTGCGCCCTTTGTACCTCACGTCTGAAATGAGTCACGGTCTGTTATCGCTCGCTAACCGCTACGGAACGTTAGCGGGTTCCACACGTTGAGCAAGCAGTAAAGGGTGACTCTACAGATACCAGACACGCCCATGAAACGTTAATTTGTTTATCTTTTCTGATGTGATAGTGGTGAAGCAATGCAAGGAGGAATTTGGAGAGGGAATTAAGTTCAGGGAGAACAAATAACAATAGGGCACGGTTTGCGATGACATAGTGATTCTGTCAGAGACCGCAAAAGATCTGGAAGAGCAATTGAATGGAGCAGACAGTGTCTTGAAAAGAGGGCGTAAGATGAACATCATCAATAGTAAAACAATGAATGAAATGTAGCGTCGGAAAGTCAGGCGATGCTGAAGGAATTAGATTAGGTAATGAGAGAATAAAATTAGTAGTAGAGTTTTGTTATTTTGGGTAGCAAGATAACTTCTGATGGTCCAAGTAAAGAAGATATAAAATGCAGAATGGCTATGGGAAGGAAAGCGTTTCTGAAGGAGCGAAACTTCTTAACATTCAATATTAATTTAAACGTTAGGAAATCCTTTCTGAAAGCATTTGTCTGGAATGTAGCATTGTATGGGACTGAAACGTGGAAGATAAGGAGTTCAGATAAAAAGATGATAGAAGCTTTTGAAATGTAGTGCTACAGACGAATGATGAAAATTAGATGGGTAGCTCATGTAACTAATGAGGAGGTGCTTCACCAAAATGAGGAGAAAAGGAGTTTCTGGTATATCCTGACTAACAGAAGGGGTAGATTGGTGGGAAACATTCAGAGACATCAACGAATCGTCAACTTAGCGTGAGAGGGAAGTGTGTGGGGTAAAAATCGTAGAGCCGGCCGCGGTGGCCGAGGGGACTGAGGCGCTTCAGTCACGGTCTGCACGGCCACTACGGTCGGGGGTTCGAATCCCCCCTCGGGCATGGATATTTGTGCCGTCCTTAGTATAAGATAGTTCATAAGTAGTTTGTAAGATTAGGGACTGATCACCCCGTTGTTAAGTCCCGTAAGTTCTACAACCATTTGAACATTTTTGAGTTCATAAGTAGTTTGTAAGTTTAAGAAGTGATGACCCCACAGTTAAGTCCCATAAGCTGTACAAATATTTGAACATTTTTTGAAAATTCGTAGGGGGAAACCGAGGGTCGGATACAGTAAGCAGATTAAAGATGATGTAGGTTGCCGAAGGTATTCTCAGATGAAGAGACTTGCACAGGACAGGATAGCGTGGAGAGCTGCATCTGACCAGACTGCGGACTGAAGGCCACAACAACAACAGTGGTGCCTTCTCGCAAGATCAGAACACAAGAAAGGGTTGCAATTGTTTGTGCACCGACACGCTCATTGTCGTACTGACACGCGGTTTTACCTGTAAACTCACCGAACATTGGTACGTTAATTTCATTCAAAAACTGACCGTGAACAATACTTCTTGTTGCTTGTCCAGGATCTAAGATGAAAAGTTTCGTTGGTGAGCTCACCTTGAGCAAGCGACACAAAGTTGTACATGAGAGAAACATAGTGATGTTAAATCCACTCCGCAGCATTTAATAGATTGTACTCTGATTTATTAAACGTATTAGCAAGTGCAAATCTCACTGGAAACTGCAGTCCCTTGAAGTAAAAAAGTAGATCTGACGGAGCTGATGGGTACTCGTCGGATGTACATTGTTTCATTCTCTTCCTTTCCAGGTAGCTCTATAGAATTCTATTGGCTTCTGCCTGCAGCCGTCTGTGGTTCATGATTCAAAGTTGTCAGCAGCACTCTCATCTTAAGGAAGTTCCTTAAATTCTCTGTCTTATGTAGTAAATTAGAAATGGAATAAAACGTCGCTTTCTATATGATCTCATATTTATTGAAATGCACAACTGTAAAATTTAGCTGGCATATTTTCCCTTGTATAAGTGTTATACGTCTGTAGAATCTGTTGCGAATACAGTTAGTAATAAAGAAGTAAAATATTAAAACCTGACGCGTGATGGGGAGGTTTTCCATGAACGTCCTGTTCATGTCACCATATTTCACGACCACGTGTCGTACTGTGATACATTTCCCAAGTTTTATTCAGCTGTGTGTACAATACTGTCTAAAATTTCTTGCGAGTATAATTTGTAGTGTAGAAATTTTAAATTTTAAAGTCTGCTAGTTGCCGTACTTATACGCTGAGTGGTGTAAGGCGCCTCGCTACGGAGCGCGCGGTTGCTCGCCGTCGGAGGTTCGAGTCCTCCCTGTCCATATGTGTATGTGTGTGTTTGTGTGTGTGTGTTGTCCTTAGGTTAGTTTACCATACTTTAAGTTGTTTGTAAGCTACGGACTGATGACCACGCCGTTTGGTCCGATAGATTTGCAAACATTTGACCATTTTTGATTTAAAAGCGGAAAAATAGTAAGCGAGGAACTTTTTGTCCTTTCATATTTTTGATGTGGTTGTCAGCGAGAAAAGGTGTAATAAGGGTTTGATTGAAGTTTCTTGCAAAGTGCTAAGTACTGTGATTACCGTGCAGAGTATAAATAAAGTCTCGTCGCATGACTCCTGTAGTTTATGACATTATATCTCGTGAACAATGTGTCGCATGTGGTTGTTACCCCTAGAGCAATTGTTACCTCACGGTGAAGAATATGTGCACCAACGTTGGTTGAAATCAGTCCAGTGCTTTAGGATGAAATTTGCAACATTGCCGCTAAATACAGCAATTTTCCGCGCGTCGCATTCGTTGTTGTTGTTGTTGGTGGTGGTGTTGTGGTCTTCAGTCCGCAGACTGGTTTGTGCAGCTCTCCACGCTACCCTGTCCTGTGCAAGTCTCTTCATCTGAGAATACTTTCGGCAACCTACATCCTTTTCAATCTGCTTACTGTATTCGTCAGTCGCTCTCCCTCTACGATTTTCACCCCACACGCTTCCTTCTAATGCTAAGTTGACAATTCCTTGATGTCTCAGAATGTGTCCTACCAACCTATTCCTTCTCTTAGTCAGGATATGCCAGAAATTCCTTTTCTCGACAATTCTGTTGAGTACGTCCTCATTACTTACGTAATCTACCCATCTAATCTTCATCATTCGTCTTAGCTCCAAATTTCATAAGCCTATATCATCGTTTTGTCATCAAATTTCGTTTTTTCAGAAACGCCTTTCTTCCCATAGCCATTATGCTTTTTATATCTTCTTAATTCTGCTATCACAAGTTATCTTATTACTCAAATAAGAAAACTCATCTAATACTTTTATTGTGTCATTACTTAATCTAATTCCTTCAGCATCGCCTGATTTTCTGACACTACATTCCATTACCATCGTTTTACTCTTGTTAATGTTCATCTTATATCTTCCTTTCAAGACAATGTCCATTCCGTTTAATTGTTCTTACAGTTGCCTTGCTTTGCTTTATATAATCACAAAAGGTACAGGTATATGATGTAATATGGGATTGCAAACATTTGAAAAGACATTGCAGTTAATTCGTACACTTGAAAGTCGGGTATGTATATCGAAACTTCTATTTTTTTTATTGATCAATTATATGTACCGGGGTGAAGAAACAGGGGAAGCAATAATTTTGACCTCATCTGGCACACGTCATAAACGCCGTCTTTGTGCATTCAGCATTGAAAGTTGCCGTTGAAAAAGAAATTTCAATGACATTATCAAAACAGCTTCTTTCATCGCAAAATCCAGCAGCGAACCAGACGTAATGCAGCATGTCGCTGAACACTTGGGAGGATAGCTGGTGGCGTATAATGGGATGTAGTTTGACGCGTGGCTCTCGCGAGGTGATTTCTTCTTCATTCTAGATGAGGTAAGTGTAGTTTTGTAATTATATATTTTTTACCTGACGATAAAAATATAGACCGCAAGGCTGCAGTAGTGGCGTACTTTTGGGGGGAATTGCTTTTACACTGCACATCGGCAATCCGTCTTTATCTTGAAACAGTTGTTCGTATATTTATGGATTTTTACGTCTACCCCACGAGTCAAGAAAATAAGCTATATGATGTTGCGGGTCCTTTTAACACCAATCTCTTGCCGCTTTCTTTTCGCTTTTGTGGTTGTTCGTTCAGTTGCATGCGTTTGCTCTTTTCTCCCTCTCTCTCTGAATTCATCGTGTTCTTGGCTCGAATTTTTTTTTTTTTTTTTTTTTTTTTTTTTTTTTTTTGGGGGGGGGGCGTAGTGGCTGGGCACTTTATTGAGCCGTCTTCCGTATTTGACGACGCAAAATTTGCACGAACTTTGACTTTATTGCCAAGGAGATCCAACAAGCATTGCACTTTGCACATTGCAAGCCGCAGCGGAGTAGCCGAGCGCTCTAAGGCGCCTTGCTGAGGAGCGCGCTGTTGCTCGCTGTCGGAGATTAGAGTCCTTCGTAGGTATGTGTGTGTGTGTGTGTGTGTGTGTGTGTGTGTTGTCAGCGGAAGTTAATTTAAGTAGTTTGCAAGCCCTGGGACTGACAACCGCAGAAGTGTAAGTCCCTTAGATTGACAACATTTGAACAATTTGAAATGTGGCAGATAACAATACCAGGTCTGAGCGGCGGTAGTGTGCTCAGCTAAACACATTTGGGCCCGCTGGTTTAGATAGACTTGAGGTCGTGCAGTGTTTGCGTTTCCGGCGTGTTTATGGACGGACGAGCGACCTTTGTACCTGAGCTGTGACTCACGGTAAGGACGCGCTGTTACGCTGTGTCCACAGTGGCTGCCATATCGGTGGGTTTCAACAACGACAGAAGACGGCCGATCGCTTCAAATCAGTAGCCCTAATCCACTATCGGACAACAATAGGCGACAGTCAAATCAGTTTTCATAAGGCAAGTAGACCGACGTCCTCAGATACTGAATATACACTGAAAGAAGCTGATAACGATCAGCTTGTTACGGTGCTGATCTGGACTTTTTTTTGTTTCTTTATTGTAATTTTAAGCCGGCCGCGGTGGCCGAGGGCACTCCAGTCACGGTCTGTACGGCCACTACGGTCGGGGGTTCGAATCCCCACGCGTGCATGGATATTTGTGCCGTCCTTAGTCTTAGATCATAAGTAGTTTGTAAGTTTAGGGACTGATGACCCCGTACTTAAGTCCCATCAGCTATACAAACATTTGAACATTTTTGTAATTTTAAAACAAACCACACAGTCGTCAGGCTGTTAGCAGCTTTATCCGCTGCTGTTCAGCAGAGCGAATTTAAAAACAGTGGGGATGAAGTAATTAAAAACGTTGACAACGGAGTTACAGTGCGAAGAATTAAAAGTTGACAAGTAGGAAAAATATTGGACAAGAAAAAAAAACTGGGCAAGAAAACAAAGGGGACAAGCAAACAATGGAGAAGAAGAAAAAGTCTGCAAAAGAAACAAAGAAATGGAGAAGAAAAAAAGAATTGTAGAAGAAACAAAAATTGGAGAAGGAATAAAATGGAGGAGCGAAAAAGTTCTAGAAGAATAAAAAAAATTGAGAATATATTGACACCATAAAAGAAATATATAAACAATGCCGATCCCTACACCACAATTGATCACCCCCACAAACAACCAGTACCGGGTAGGCAAAAAAGTCAGTATACATTTGAAAACTAAATAAACCACGGAATAATGTACATAGAGAGGTAAAAATTGACACACATGGTTGGAATGACATGGAGTCTTATTAGAACAAAAAAATTGCTAGAAGCGTGCGATTATTGGCTTTGGGGTTTCCTGAAGTCGCAAGTGTATCGTGATCGACCGACATCTCTAGGGATGCTGAAAGACAACATCCGACGCCAATGCCTCACCATAACTCCGGACATGCTTTACAGGGCTGTTCACAACATTATTCCTCGACTACAACTGCTGTTGAGGAATGATGGTGATCATATTGAACATTTCCTGTCTTAATTTGTTATGCTAATTATTGCTTTTCTGATCAGATGAAGCGCCATCTGTCGGACATTTTTTGAACTTTTTTTTTTATTCTAATAAAACGCCATGTCGTACCAAGCTTAAGTATCAGTTTGTACCTCTCTATTTACATTATTCTGTGATTTATTAAGTTTTCAAATTTATACTGACTTTTTGATCACCCGATATTTCTGTCCCTCTCTCTCTCTCTCTCTCTCTCTCTCACACACACACACACACACACAAAGTACTTGTCGTTTTATCACATCGATTTGTGCATTTAAATGCTGAACATACATTAGGCATATTTCAGCAGCAAAAATTGAACAGCCAACACACACACTAAATACAGTATACATTACAGACGACACTTCAAGCTCGCCGGCCGCAGCGGCCGAGCGGTCTGCGGCGCGCCAATCACAGTGTGCACGGCCGCAACGATCGGAGGTTCGAATCCTCCCTCGGGCATGGTTGTTTGTGTTGTTCTTAGAGTAAGTTTGTTTAAGCTAGTCAAGTAATTAGTGTGTAAGTCTAGCGACTGATAACCACGAAGTTTTTGAAGCTCAACAACAACGTACGATAGACTTCTCTCAGGTGCAATGACCACCAAAAACATGGCGGCTGAGTCTACAACGGTTGCTACAAAGAGCGCTGTAACTCGCGTTTCAGCCATGCAATGAAATTTAAGCTTGTTGGGTTTGACACTTGCGATATTCTGTGTGTGTTTTTCTCGTGTGTGTGTGTGTGTGTGTGTGTGTGTGAAAGAGAGAGAGACAAAGGGAGAGAGAGTGAGAGGGAAATACTGGTTGTTTGTGTGAATGATCCAGCATTGTTTTAAGCCGTCAAGATATTCTCATCCTTTTTTTTTTTTTTTTTTTTTTTTTTTTTTTTTTTTTTTTTGTCCTGCAATTTTATTTTTCTGTGTTTTCTCCAATATCTTTCCTACTTGACAAGTTTTAATTCTTCTCATTATAACTCCATTGTCAGACTTCTTTATTACTTAATGTCCATTGTTTTTAAATGTTTGTATAGCTTATGGGACTTAACTACGGGGTCATCAGTCCCTAAGCTTAGAAACTACTTATGAGCTAGCTAAGACTAAGGACGGCACAAATATCCATGCCCGAGGGCGAGTAAAGCTGCTAGGCTGGCCGCGGTGGCCGAGCGGTCTGCGGCGCGCCAGTCACGATCCGCATGGTCACTACGGTCGGGGGTTCGAATGCTCCCTCGGGCATGGATATTTGTGCCGTCCTTAGTCTTAGCTAGCTCATAAGTAGTTTCTAAGCTTAGGGACTGATGACCCCGTTGTTAAGTCCCATAAGCTATACAAACATTTGAAACATTTTGAAAGCTGCTGGCAGCCTGCCTACTGTATGGTTCGTTTTAAAATTACAGTAAAGGAAAAAATGTCAAGATCTGCACCGTCACAATATGATCATTATTAGTTTCCTTCAGTCCATATTTACTGTTTGAGGACGTTGGTCGATTTGCACGATGAAAACTGTTTTGACTGTGACCGATTGTCATCCGATAGTGGCTTGCGCCTACTAATTTGAACCGATCGGCCGTTTTCCGCCAATGCCGGTCGTCGTTGAAACCCACCGATATCGGAGCCACTGTGACCACAGCCAAACAGCGCGTACTGTCGTGAGTCACCTCAAAGGCAAAGGGCGGACGTTCTTCCGTAAACACGCCAGGAACCCACGGAGGACGACCTTGAATGTGCCGTATTTGACGAATTTCGTTTTTATACACCAGTTTGTTGAAAAGTGCATATAAGATGAAGATTAACAAGAGTAAAACTAGGGTAATGGAGTGCAGTGTAAGAAAATCAGGTGATGCTGAAGGAATTAGATTGGATAACGAAACAATAAAGGAGGTAGATGAATTTTGTTACTTGGGCAGTAAAATAACAAATGATGGTCGCAGTACAGAGGATGTAAAATGCAGAATGGCAATGGGTAGAAAAGCGTTCTTGAAAAGGAGAAATTTGTTAACATCGAATATTGATTTAAGCGTAAGGAAGTCCTTTCTGAAGGCATTTGTATGTAGTGTGGCCTTGTATGGGAGTGAGACATGGACGATAAACAGTGCGGACAGGAAGAGGATTGAGGCTTTTGAAATATGGTGCTACAGAAGAATGCTGAAGATTAGGTGGGTGGATCGCGTAACTAATGAGGAGGTACTGAACAGAATTGGCGAGAAAAGAAATTTCTGGCATACCTTGACTAAAAGAAGGGATCGATTGGTAGGACACATTTTTAGACATCAAGGAATTGTGAATTTAGCGTTGGAGGGAAGTGTGTGGGGTAAAAACCGCAGAGGAAGACCAAGAGATGGATACAGTAAGCAGATTCAGACAGATGTAGGTTGCCGTTCTTATGTGGAGATGAAGAGGCTTGCTCAGGATAGGTTATCGTGGAGAGCTGCATCAAACCAGTCTCCGGACTGAAGACCACAACAACAACAACAACAACACGCATATTACGAAAGTTTGTACGGTAAATGAAACCGCAAATTAAAGGTATTTGCAAAACTCGAATTTCAAAATAAGATTTACTTTTAGTAAAGGGTAATTTCAAAGAAAGCTCACGCTCCAAGTTGTACTCCCGGAAGCGATATATATTATTTTCGATTATTCCCTTTAAAGAGAGCGATTCAACTTGAGTAATTATGACTTCTTCTTCTTCCTTCGTTCTTCCCAAATTCTCTTTATGCGTTCACTGTGTCCTCTCTTGCGTTCTTCTGACCACTTTTTCCTGTTCTGTTCTCCGCGTGTTCTTGTTTAAGTCTATGTTTCTTTATAATGTTCCTGAACTGTTCCCTATTGTTTATGTTGTCTTGTGTGATTCCCAGTTCTTTAATATCCTCTTCTGTTTCAGTGATTCACTTCGTCTTGTTTTTGCTCTTCTTTGCTATCTCAAATATTTGCCTTGTGAGCCTGGTTTCATTCATTCCGATTATATGTCCATAAAATTTCATCCTTCTCTTTCTGATGGTGTCCGTTATTGTTTCCATGTCTTTGTAAATCTCTCTAGTTGGCCGCTTTATCCAAATTCCTTCCCGAAACACTGAACCATATATTTTCCTCAAATTTTTTCTTTCCTGTTTTTCAATCTCTCTTATCTTCGTATGACCATGAATCACTGTAGTTTCTGCAGCATAGAGTGCCTCTGGTAGGACTACTGTGTTGTAATGCCTTATATATTTATAACAATTTAAGCTGTACTCTTGGATTCCTGCCTAATCACATCATCATCAACACCATCATCATCATCATTAGAGACTGATTATGCCTTTCAGCGTTCAGTCTGGAGCATATTGCGTCTAATAAAATTCCTCCATGATCCCCTATTCAATGCTAACATTGATGCCTCGTCTGATGTTATGCCTTTTACTTCAAAATCATTCTGTACCGAATCTAAGTACTTTCTTCTTGGTCTACCTCGACTCCTCTTACCTTCCGCTGCCGAGCTCATGAGTCTCTTAGGTAACCTTGCTTCTCCCATGCGTGTAACATGACCCCACCATCTCAGTCTGTTCGCTCTAACTGCTTCATCTATGGCGTTCATTCCCAGCTTTTCTTTGATTTCCTCGTTATGGACACCCTCCTGCCATTGTTCTATTAGTACCTGCAATCATTCTTGCTACTTTCATATCTGTAACCTCTACCTCATGAATAAGGTAACCTGTATCCACCCAACTTTCACTCCCATACAAGAAAGTTGGTCGAAAGATAGAGTGATGCACCGCTAGCTTAGTCTTGGTACTGACTTCCTTCTTGCAGAAGAGAGTAGATCTTAGCTGAGCACTCACTGCATTAGCTTTGCAGTTGTTTCACTATGTTGCCATCCTGTGAGAAAATACATCCTACGTACTTGAAAATATCTACCTGTTCTAACTTTGTTCCTCCTATTTGGCACTCAATCTGTTTAAATCTCTTTCCCACAGAAATTACTTTCGTTTTGTAGATGCTGATCTTCATATCATAATCATTGCACCTCTGATCGAGCTCTGAAATATTAGTTTGCAACCTTTCAATCGAATCGGCCATTACAAGTAAGTCATCCGCATATGCGAGACCGCTTATTTTGTTTTCACCTATTTTAATCCCGCCCTGCCAGTCTACTGTTTTCAACATATGATCCATGAATAGTATGAACAACAGTGGTGACAGGTTACAGCCTTGTCTTACCCCTGAAACTACCCTGAACCATGAGCTTAATTTGCCATCTACTCTAACTGCTGCCTGACAGTCTACGTAAAGACGTGTAATTTCCTCCAGAAGATAGCCTCATATCCAATAATCTTGAAGAACTGACAATAGTTTCCTCCTAGGAACACAGTCATAGCCTTTTCTAGATCTATGAAACATAGATACAATTCCCTGTTCCACTCATAGCACTTTTCCATTACCTGCCGTAGGCTAAAGATCTGGTCCTGACAGCCTCTAAGAGGCCTAAACCCACACTGATTTTCATCTGACGTGTCCTCAATTAATACTCGCACTCTGCTTTCAACATTACCTAAGAATATTTTGCCTACAACGCTAATTAGAGAGATACTTCGATAGTTGTTACAATCTTTTCTGCTTCCTACTCACATCGTTTAAAATTTTGTAGCTAATTTATGAAATTACCTGCGCAATTTTAAAGGATTTTGTTAAGCAGGTACCTAAGATTACAGCTTAAATTGTTGCGGGTGAAGAAGCAACGATATATTTCGATTCCTGCTGTAAAACTCCGAATGTAAGCTTTCTTCTAAATTACCTAGTAAAGTCTAAGCAGTGCGATTACGATCCATAAAAGCTTAATCTTCTCATAAACAGGCTTGATTCTATGGTGGAACTTGTGCTCAACGACAGTGTGTATGACTTGCAGAAATTCGAGGAGATTCGAGCGCTACGCGCCTTCACGTACTGATAATAAACTTCTTGTTTAAGCTATACCTAACCTTCTTAAGGCTACGCTACATATAACTTTTTTAAAGTGAAAGTTAGGTTAGCATGTATGAAAAAATTGTTGAAATGTCTTGGTCGCAGTTAGCTTTATTTCATGACGCGTTTCGAGACATCATCATCAGAAAAAGATTTTAAAAAACGATGGGAATTACACCATCTTGGTATAGATTCATGAATACAAATTTAAAATACCATCATGGATGTCTGGTGAAGGTGTTCAACCAGACTTACATGCTCAACTGCCCATCGTTTTTTAAAATCTTTTTCTGATGATGATGTCTCGAAACGCGTCATGGAATAAAGCTAACTGCGACCAAGATATTTCAACAATTTTTTCATACATGCCAACGTAAGGTCGCGTGTCCAACAAGAAATGGATGGTTTTATGAACCAAGTGATAAAGTTAGGTTAGGTACAATGAAGTTTTTCTTTTTAGTACGTTTAATTTAATCTCCGGTTAAGAAACACGCAGCATCTGATTGGCTGACAGCTAGCGAGTTCTTACTGGCCGGAGACAATTTCTGCGTGTCGAAATAAAGACTTGTGCAAACAGCAGAGCGGCTATGCACATGCCGTGCTAGCATCATAGGAACACGTGACTACTGGTAAACATTAGTCATATATATATATATATATATATATATATATATATATATATATAAACCTTGGCAGTTTTGAGGAAATGCCACTATTTCAAACTGACAATATTAATACTTGAAATTCAATGTTACTTCCCTTCTTACGAAATGCTTTGTAAATTTATAAGAAAAGCTGCACACTGTCACATGGCTTGTCAAAGTAGTGGTTTAGCTGTAGAACGTTCAACGAGCTTGAAGCCACACACACACATGAGCGATGGATCGCAGCAATCCGTCGCATGGGCGACCGATCGCTTCGTAGATCGCACGTGTATCGATAAATCGCAGCGATCGGTAGTCGATCGCTGATCGCATGGAAATCCCAGGCAGTCTGGCAGATCGCATGCGATTCGTGGATTAATATGGTTGCCTGTTTCCTTAGCAGCAATGTGTGCCTGTGACTCATTTCTCTACTTATCAATCGTGTTTGTGATTCGTTTTCCAATTCCACGTTCAATAATAACTTTACGTTACAATGAATAATTATTCGGGGATCATGAGCTAGTTTGAGCGATGGAGGCCAGCGTTTTCGCTTATTTCAGCATCTTAAAAGCAATTATCCTGGCTCCGTGCCGACAAGCGCAGAGATTTTCATACACTATGTTTCCTCTACTCTCTTATCAACGTACACTGTCCCTCATATCTTTCCTCGACCTTAACACTCTTATCTGATCAATATAACAGAACTACATCTACATACATACTCCGCAATTCACCGTAAGGTGCGAGGCGGAGGGTACACTGTACCACTACTAGGCATTTCCTTTCCTATTCCACTCCCAAATTGAACGAGGAAAAAAAGAATGCCTATATGCCTCCGTACGAGCCCTAATTTCTCTTACCTTGTCTTTGTGATCTTTACGCGAAATGTAAGTAGGCGGCAGCAAGATCGTACTACACTCAGCTTCAAATTCCGGCCCTCTAAATTTACTTAACAGAAATTCACGAAAAGAACGTCGTCTTTCTTCCAGCGATCCCCAATTGAGTTGCCGGAGCATTTCCGTGACACTTGCGCATTGGTCGAACCTACCGGTAACAAATCTAGCTGCTCGCCTCTGAACCGCCTCTATGTCTTCCTTTAAACTGATCTGCTGCGGGTCCCAAACACTTGAGCAATACTCAAGACGTGGTCGTACAAGCGTTTTATACGCGGTCTCCTTTACAGGTGAAGCACATCTTCCCAAAATTGTCCCAATAAACCGAAGTCGGCTGTCCGCCTTACAACTGTCCTTACATGTTATTTCCATTTCATATCGCTCTGTAATGTTACGCCTAGAGATTTGAACTATGCGACAGCCTCAAGAAGCTCACTACTAATGCTGTATTCGAACATTATTGGATTGTTTTTCCTGCTCTTGTGCATCACCTTACATTTTTCTACATTGAGGGCTAGCTGCCATTCTTCGCACTAACTAGAAATTTTGTCTAAGTCATCCTGTATGCTATTACAGTCAGTTACAGACGACACCCTCCCAAACACCACACCATCATCAGCAAACAGCCGCAAATTACAACTTACTCTGTCCATCAGATCATTTATATACATAGAAAATAATAGCGGTCCTATCACACTCCCCTGCTCGTTCCTGTCAGAGCAAAACCCTTTCTGTCCCTATCCATCACTCAGCCGGTTTCTCAAAACCCTTTTCAGTAGCAGGAACCAGGCTCTGGAACAATCTACCTCAGTATATCAGAGAACTGAATAACACTGCCAGCTTCAAACGACAGTTAATGGATTATCTACTAAAGCAATAATTACGCCAGTCTTTATTACGCTACGGTCCAGGTACGTCACATCCATTCCTCCTCCCAGATATTCTCCGACTGCCATTGCTCTCGCCAGGTATAGCTTTCTTCTGTCAGAATTCGCCATGCCTTAAGCAGTCTCGATATCTACATCTACATCTACATGGGATACTCTGCAAATCACATTTAAGTGCCTGGCAGAGGGTTCATCGAACCACAATTATACTATTTATCTCCCATTCCATTCTCGAATAGCGCGCGGGAAGAAGGAACACCTGAATCTCTCTGTTCGAGCTCTGATTTCTCTTATTTTATTCTGATGATCATTTCTACCTATGTAAGTGGGAGTCAACAATATATTTTCGCATTCGGAGGAGAATGTTGGCGATTGGAGTTTCGCAAGTAGCCCACGCCTCAGCGATAAGCGCCGTTGTTGTAACGATTCCCATCCCAGATCCTGTATCATTTCCGTAACGCTGTCTCCCCTGTATCGTGACAATACGAAACGAGCTGCCCTTCTTTGGACACTTTCGATGTCCTCCGTCAAACCCACCTGATAAGGATCCCACACTGGGCTGCAATACTCCAAAAAGTACAAAGTATTTAAAAGTACATCTTGTATCTGCTAATATCAATGTTGTTACTTCTATTATTACACCAACAGCAGCAGAAGGTGTCTCAGTGGTACTACTAGTAGAATTAAGTCAGTACCTTTTATCTACATCCTTTTACATGTAATCAACTTGTACAAATTATGTTATTAACTGTTTATCTGTAAAAATCATTGTTATGTTATAGGTAACTCACATGTAAAAATCAAATGTTCAAATGTCTGTAAATCTATCGGACCAAACTGCGTGGTCATCAGTCCGTAGCTTACAAACTATTTAAACCTAGGTAAATTAACCTACGGACAAACACACACACCCATGCCCCAGGGAGGACTCGAACCTCCACGGCGAGCAACCGCGCGCTCGGTAGCGAGGTGCTTTAGACCGCTCGGCTACTCCACCGCGGCTCACATGTAAAGAAATACTGTGTGTGTAAAACCCTGGCCCGATGTAAGAGAGGGCCTGATGGCCCTAATCTGATCAGGCTAAATAAACAAATAAATAAATAAAATATATTAAGAAATAATACAAAGTGCACCGTAGAATTTCTGCCGTGATCAACGCTTTGGAGCTTGTGCTCCTAGCACTAGAATTGATAGGACGTTCATGGTAATAACCAAGAAATACTTGAGTTTCATTTGATGATTTTGATTTATTTATTAAACAATTGCAGGTTTTATTAAAAATTTTTTTCCTTCGAAACGGAATGATTAATATGTACCGTAATATTACAAGGGTATTTAATTGTTCGGGGCAAATCAACAAAGCTGTAGTGAAGACCCTAATCGTTTCATACAAACTAGCTGCCATTTTCACAATTTATAGTCCTGTGTGGTTATTTACAACATTTCTGTAGGGAATAACTGTAGACTAAGATACTACCCGCATGCTTTGACCCATGACGTCATCAAGATGTCGGAAAACCAGTATACGGGGTATCTTAATACTTCTGTATTGTAGATACAAATAATCTGTAGTTATTATAGATAACAGAATGTAACATCGATCACAGGTCTCAGTCCAAAAATTCGCGCCTTCGGCGTTCACATATGAAAGGAAAAAAAAAAAAAAAAAAAGCTACAGATCAGTTTTTAAACAAAAATATTGTTTTGTTTGTAAACAAACTATCTTCTTTAACTAAACCACCACATAATCACTCACGCCTTCTGCAAACACTCACGCACCTCAAAACTACTGCGCTGCGATGACGTCATGGGTCAAAGGTGACGGGCGGTATCTCCGTATACAGGTGAGCCTTCTGTGGACACATTGAGAATGAAACACGAATTGTGTACCGTAGTTACTTGAAGTTAAAGTATAAGATGGACCAAGAAAAAGGAATTGAGGACTAATAAACTAAAACCAAAACGTATTACTACACTAGAAAGATGTGTACAACCAACTTGGCGGCACTAAAAATGTAACCTAACCAAAACAACCCTAGGAAAACAGATCAAAACAAGTTTAATAAATTACCATTCCCATTTCTAAATTTTTTTTTATTTAAAAGTATTTCTCGTCAGGATACACAAATCAATTGTGTAAAATGTAAACTTTCACGGCCGGAATGGTCAAAATTACTAAAACTTTCCGGGCTGTTATGCCGTGGTCTAGTGGATTTATTATTAAAACCCAACGTTTCGTCCCCGACTGCGGAGGACATTTTCAGGGGGGATCGTGGCACTTTTGGATGTACGATTCACTCCCTGGCTCGCTACTGACTGCAGCCAAACTCCGTTTACGAGAGCTCGCTCGTATTGGTGTGACGTCCGATGTTTTTGACATGCGCGCGCAATTTGTCGTTGCCGATTGCCGCTGTCCGTTAATATCGTCCCATGGTGGAAGACTGTTACATTTCTTCTTCAATACAGATTTCATTTGGTTTCGCACCCTCCTCCATCCTATTGAAATTAATGGGGTGTTTTACAATTTCTATAGCCTCTCTATACAGTCTTTCGTGGTATCCATTTGTTGTTATTGTTATGGTCTTCAGTCCGGAGACTGGTTTGATGCAGCTCTCCACCCTACTCTATCCTGAGCAAGCCTTTTCATCTCCTCATAAGAACGGCAACCCACATCCACTTGAATCTGCTTACTATACGCGTCTCTTGGCCTCCCTCTGCAATTTTTACCCCACACACTTCCCTCCAATGCTAAATTTACGATTCCCCGATGTCTAAGAATGTGTCCTACCAAGCGATCCCTTCTTTTAGTCAGGGTATGCCAAAAATTCCTTTTCTCACCAATTCTGTTCAGTACCTCTTCATTAGTTATGTGATCTACCCACCTAATCTTCAGCATTCTTCTGTAACACCACATTTCAAAAGCCTCTATTCTCTTCCTGTCCGCACTGCTTATCGTCCATGTTTCACTCCCGTACAAGGCAACACTCCACACAAATGCCTTCAGAAAGGACTTCCTTACACTTAAATTAATATTCGATGTTAGCAAGTTTCTCTTTTTCAAAAATGCTTTTCTTCCCATTGCCATTCTGCATTTTATATCCTCTGTACTGCGACCATCACATGTTATTTTACTACCCAAGTAACAAAACTCATCTACCACCTTCATTGTTTCGTTACCTAATCTAATTCCTTCAGCATCGCCCGAATTTCTAAGACCGCATTCCATTATTTTTGTTTTGCTCTTGTTAATGTTCATTTTATACGCTCTCTTCAACACCCTGTCCATTCCATTCATCCGCTCTTCCAGGTCCTTCGCTGTCTCTGACAGAATTATAATGTCATCAGCAAAACGCAATGTTTTTATTTCTTCCCCCTGAACTTTAATCCCTATTCCAAATTTTTTCTTACTTTCCTTCACCGCCTGCTCGATATACAAATTGAATAACATTGGAGAAAGGCTACAACCCTGTCTTACTCCCTTCCCAACAGATGCTTCCCTTTCATGCCCTTCGAGTCTAATAACTGCGGTCTGGCTTTTGTACAAGTTGTAAATAACTCTCCTTTCCCTGTATTTTACCCCTGCTGACTTCAGAATTTCAAAGAGTGTATTCCAGTCAACATTGTCAAATGCTTTCTCCAAATCTACAAAAGCTAAAAATGTAGGTTTGCCTTTTCTTAATCTATCTTCTAAGATAAGACGTAAAGTGAGTATTGCCTCCCGGGTTCCTATGTTCCTCCTGAATCCAAACTGATCTTCCCCGAGGTCAGCTTCTACCAGCTTTTCCATTCTCCTGTAGATAATTCGTGTTAAAATTTTGCAACCATGACTTATCAAACTGATGGTTCTGTAATTTTCACACCTGTGTGCGGCTGATTTCTTTGGAATGGGGATTATTACATTTTTCTTAAAGTCTGAGGGCATTTCGCCTGTCTCGAACATCCTACACACCAGTTCATTTATGGCTGCTAAAACCTGAGTCTTATCAAATTGAATAAGGTGGTCGCCTGGTTGAAAAACATGTTCCGCAACAGCTGATGTGTCAATCTCTCCCCTTCTACAGTTCCCCTTGTGCTCATCTAGTCGGTTTTTTGACTGTTCTGTTGTGGTACCCACGTATACGTCTCCACAGCTACACGGAATCCTATAAATTCCTGCTTTTTTCCAGCGGTTTGCGAGCATCCTTCGCCGATTTCAGGTGATCCTGTATCTTCCGAGTAGGTTTGTAAATAACGGCAACATTCCGTTTCGTCAAAATTTTACGGATGAGGAGACGGTTTTAGCAGCCACAAATGGATACCACGAAAGACTGTACAGGGAGGCTATAGAAATTGTAAAACACCACAATAATTTCAATTGGTGCGAAGCTAAGTGAAATCTGCATTCCGGTGTTGAAGAAGAAGCGTAACAGTCTTCCACCATGGGACGATATTAACAAACGACGGCAATCGGCAACGATGAATTGCGCGCGCATGTCAGAAACATGTGACGTCACACCTCTGCCCTCGTAAAAGGAGTTTGGTTTTAGTCAGTAGTGAGCCAGGGTGTGCATCGGACATTCAAAAGTGCCACCATCCCCCCTGAAAATGACCTCCGCAGTCGGGGACGAAACGTTGGGTTTCGACGACAAATCCACTAGAACCACTGCATAATAGCCCGGAATTTGTTAGTAATTTTGACAAATTAATAGTGACTGCGTTTAAAAATAAAAGGGCCTTACCCATTCCACAGGTTCGAGTATTTCCCCAACAGCATTATTTACTTCGAAATGAATGTTTTCATTTGTCCGGCAACATTTGTTTCTTAAGACACAGCGACGTTCGTCTGTTCGATATAAAACTCTGCGATACTCGCGTCTTCGATACATTATCGATAGGCCGTCCGAAGTGATATACAACGGTCCTTGCAAATTACCCGGTAATTTGATAGAATCCTTGTACATCGAAGAACAACAGCATTGCCATCGATATATATCTAATGTTCAAGATAGTGTTTATAAACCGCAGATTCGGACGCTAAACGCCCTCACATACTAAAAAAAACTGACTTAAAAAAAGTGATCTGTAGCGTATCCTTAAGGAGGTTAGGTATAGGTTAAACAAGTTTTTAGTACATGACGGTGCGTAGCGCCCGAATCTGCGGTTCAGAAACACTATATCGAACGTTCGATATATATCGATGGCAATGCTGTTTCTTCGATGTACACGGATTCTACCAAATTACCGAAACCAGTTGCCTTTATGGTATAGGAGAAAATTTAGCGTAGACCACGATAATACTTTCTGAACCGGAGATTCACGTACTAAAAAGGAAAAAAGAAATGTTTAACCTAACCTTGTTAAGGCTACGCTACAGATCAGTTACCCACGTATACGTCCCCACAGCTACACGGAATCCTATAAATTCCTGCTTTTTTCCAGCGGTTTGCGAGCATCCTTTGCCGATTTCAGGTGATCCTGTATCTTCCGAGTAGGTTTGTAAATAACGGCAACATTCCGTTTCGTCAAAATTTTACGGATGAGGACGGTTTTAGCAGCCACAAATGGATACCACGAAAGACTGTACAGGGAGGCTATAGAAATTGTAAAACACCACAATAATTTCAATTGGTGCGAAGCTAAGTGAAATCTGTATTCCGGTGTTGAAGAAGAAACGTAACAGTCTTCCACCACGGGACGATATTAACAAACGACGGCAATCGGCAACGATGAATTGCGCGCGCATGTCAGAAACATGTGACGTCACACCTCTGCCCTCGTAAAAGGAGTTTGGTTTTAGCACAGTCTAACAAATACAGTCACGACACTCGCGCAGATTTTTGCTATACACTACGACTGCAGCGCTCCAAGCGGCCGGTAAGCTACGTTTCTTAATACGGCATTGGATGAGTGCGAATAGTGTCGGTTATATTGATTTTTACAGACTTTTCACACTAGGGGATGTATGTACTGCCATAAAAATAGGTAATAATATAAAATTAGTTCCACCTTTGTCTTTATTAGGTTTACTGAGATCCCTGATGAGGTACTAAAAGGTACATTGCATGACAGTTTATTTACAGTTATGTTGTAACCTACAGGCTTTTGCTGAATAATATCATTTTCTATTAAAAATAATAAATGTCTAAGAAACAACAGAACACCTGCATTTGGCAAAAAGTCGTCGCTTTTCTACTCAGGAACTTTAAGGCTTCACTAAAATTCCAGTAAAATCGGTGAGTATGGAACGTAGGGAACGCAAATAGAATGCTATAACTACAGTATTGAACGTACCAAATCAGCCACCACAGCTATAGCTGAAAGGAAAACGTCACGGATCTGGCAAGAAAACGAAACAAGCAACCAAACTGTTTTCAACAAAGACGAACCCAATTCCACAATTGTTGCTACAACTGAACCACAAACGGCAAGAATTTTCAAGACATTCTCTTCTTAAGCTAAAATAATGACACTCAAACGAATATAAGCGTATCAGAAAGACGAGTAAAGCCTAAAAATGAGCGAATCATTAGGCTACACACCGAATTGATATGTGCCAAAAAAACTCTTGTCATAGTAAGTACACATCATAACAGAAATTTATGTTTCCCTTATGTTTATATTCTACTTACTTTCAGCGTAATAAGCTGCAAAATAACATGTATTCCTAAGTATTTGTTCATGACGAAGTTGTTCATTACATCTTCGAATCAGTTAAATTCGGCTGCTTTTACATTAATGTCCGTGTTATGTATATCTCTTAATATTTTACTAATGCTTGTAACGCAAAAACTATACCAACTATTTTGTTAATTATGCACACAAATAATTATAAACAAACATCAATCCTATGGCAGCTTTCCCACCACTAGGAGCGCTAGTGTCGCAGCAACTGTCAGTTGGTAACAACTTTCACAGCAGTAAGTGTCGCGACTGTATATGTTAGACTGTGGTTTTAGTCAGTAGTGAGCCAGGGTGTGCATCGGACATTCAAAAGTGCCACCATCCCCCCTGAAAATGACCTCCGCAGTCGGGGACGAAACGTTGCGTTTCGACGACAAATCCACTAGACCACTGCATAATAGCCCGGAATTTTTTAGTAATTTTGACAAATTAATAGTGACTGCGTTTAAAAATAAAAGGGCCTTACCCATTCCACAATTTGCCTACACATATCGGTTCGTAATTCTCGTAAAAATTGCTTGGCAAATCGTCCGTGTGTGGCGAGGAGGAGGGGGGGAGCGACGAATTGCAGCGATATCGCATGCGACGATACGAATTGCTGCGATACGTCGGTCGTGTGTGGGGCCCTTAAGAATGTTTTTATTTTTTATTTATTTATTTAGCCTGATCAGATTAGGGCCATCAGGCCCTCTCTTACATCGGACCAGGGTTTTACACATACAGTATTTCTTTACATGTGAGTTACCTATAACATAATAATGATTTTTACAGATGAACAGTTAATAACATTATTTATACAGGTTGATTACATGTAAAAGGATGTAAATAAAAGGTAATAACTTAACTCTACATATGTAATAACTTAACTCTAAATAGGATTAATACTAACAGTACCACTGAGACACCTTCTGCTGCTGCTGCTGGTGTAATAATAGAAGTAACAACATTTATATTAGCAGATACAATATTTACTTTTGAATATATCGAGACTGGTTAACGCATGGCGAATTCTGACAGAAGCTGTACCTGGCGAGAGCAATGGCAGTAGGAGAATATCTGGGAGGAGGAATGGATGTGACGTATCTGGACCGTAGGGTAATAAAGACTGGCGTAATTATTGCTTTAGCAAATAATCCATTAACTGTCGTTTGAAGCTGGCAGTGTTATTCAGTTCTCTGATATACTGAAGTAGATTGTTCCAGAGCCTGGTTCCTGCTACTGAAAAGCATTTTGAGAAACCGGCTGAGTGATGGATAGGGACAGAAAGGGTTTTGCTCTGACAGGAACGAGTAGCTCTTTTATGTTGATCAGATAAGAGTGTTGAGGTCGAGGAAAGATATGAGGGACAGTGTACGTTGATAAGAGAGTAGAGGAAACAGAGTGTATGAAAATCTCTGCGCTTGTCAGCACGGAGCCAGGATAGTTGCTTATAAGATGGTGAGATGTGATCAAAGAGACGGATGTTGCATATATATCGAACGCAGGCATTCATGATTAGTTCCAGACGTCGTGAGCTTTCCCAAGAGAGACCTTGCAAGATAACATCAACGTAATCAATAATTGGAATTACAAGCGTTTGTATAAGTTTCTTTTCTAAGATCGAGAGGAAAAAACTTCTTATATCTGTGTAGGGCATGAAGAGATGCTGATGCCTTCCTACACACGGCGGCTGTGTGCTCAGCCCAGTTTAGTTTGTCGTCTATTATCACTCCCAGACTTTTTGCCGAGGGCGAAAAATAGATAGGTGTGTCATTTAATACTAATGGTGGTTGAGATTCGCGGTATTTGTGGTTAATGAGTCTAGGATGACCTACCAGAATCGCTTGTGTTTTACTTGGCTTGAGCTTTAATCCTATATTCTGTGCCCACTTTGATAGTGCACATAGGTCAGAATTAAAATTCTCGATTGCTGCCTTCAGGTTTTTTGGTTTTGCACTTAAATACAACTGGAGGTCATCGGCATACATGTGGTATTTGGTGCCTTGAAAGCAATGTCATGCTCAGTCTACTGATATCTATGGTCGAAGGTTAGTATAGCGATAAATGGTTTCAGTATAATTATGTCGCGCGCAGTCTTTGTTCTCAGTGGCGGCGCTAGACGAAAACTGGGCGTCGGCGAACTCGTCTTTGCGAGGCCCCTTTCATTTTTTCATTAATGAAGAAAATGTTAAGTGAGCTGAATTATACATCAATAAGCATTATACTAAAATTCTATTAGTATAATATACGAGTATTATTGCAATGACAAAAATTACAATAAACAAACACAAATTAGAGGAACTTTTCAGCTTTTCGTATCACTGAGTTTTTTGAGACCACATCTTAACACTAGCCGCTATTTCGGCTTCAGGTGGTGGTACTGACAACGCAGATAGTCTTTCTTGCATCATTTTGCTTTACAAGTTAGTCTTAATCACTTTTTCACTTTTGTGAAGCTTCTCTCGACCGAAGCTGTACTGACTGTAACGGGGGATGATTCTGACTGTTATAAAAAACATTTGGATATACTTCTTCCAAATCCTTTTTCTAAAATGTACTGAAGAAATTATTGTGTAAGTGAAACTTCCTGGCAGATTAAAATTGTGTGCCGGAACCGGGACTCGAACCTGGGACCTTTCGCGGGCAAGCGCTCTACCGACTGTGCTATCCCGACACGACTCACGATGCCGCCTCACAACTTTACTTCCGCCAGTACCTCGCCTCCTACTTTCCAAACTTCACAGAAGCTCTCCTGCAAACACGCAAGACTAGCACTCCTGGAAGAAAGGATATGGTGGAGACATGGCTTAGCCACAGCCTAAGGGATGTTTCCAGAATGAAACTTCACTCTGCAGCGGAGTGTGCGTTGATATGAAACTTCCTGGCAGATTAAAATTGTGTGCCGGAACCGAGACTCGAACCTGGGACCTTTGCCTTTCGCGGGCAAGCGCACTACCGACTGTGCTATCCCGACACGACTCACGATGCCGCCTCACAACTTTACTTCCGCCAGTACCTCGCCTCCTACTTTCCAAACTTCACAGAAGCTCTCCTGCAAACACGCAAGACTAGCACTCCTGGAAGAAAGGATATGGTGGAGACATGGCTTAGCCACAGCCTAAGGGATGTTTCCAGAATGAAACTTCACTCTGCAGCGGAGTGTGCGCTGATATGAAACTTCCTGGCAGATTAAAATTGTGTGCCGGAACCGAGACTCGAACCTGGGACCTTTGCCTTTCGCGGGCAAGCGCACTACCGACTGTGCTATCCCGACACGACTCACGATGCCGCCTCACAACTTTACTTCCGCCAGTACCTCGCCTCCTACTTTCCAAACTTCACAGAAGCTCTCCTGCAAACACACAAGACTAGCACTCCTGGAAGAAAGGATATGGTGGAGACATGGCTTAGCCACAGCCTAAGGGATGTTTCCAGAATGAAACTTCACTCTGCAGCGGAGTGTGCGCTGATATGAAACTTCCTGGCAGATTAAAATTGTGTGCCGGAACCGAGACTCGAACCTGGGACCTTTGCCTTTCGCGGGCAAGCGCACTACCGACTGTGCTATCCCGACACGACTCACGATGCCGCCTCACAACTTTACTTCCGCCAGTACCTCGCCTCCCACTTTCCAAACTTCACAGAAGCTCTCCTGCAAACACGCAAGACTAGTCTTGCTAGTGAAGTTTGGAAAATGGGAGGCGAGGTACTGGCGGAAGTAAAGTTGTGAGGCGGCATCGTGAGTCGTGTCGGGATAGCACAGTCGGTAGTGCGCTTGCCCGCGAAAGGCAAAGGTCCCAGGTTCGAGTCCCGGTTCCGGCACACAATTTTAATCTGCCAGGAAGTTTCATATCAGCGCACACTCCGCTGCAGAGTGAAGTTTCATTATTGTGTAAGTATTTAACTAAAAATTGCATCACTACTGCACTCCTACGGAAATGGCCGAGCGCACTAAGGCATCATACCACGGTGAGCGAGATCGCTCTCGCCGAGTGTCGAATCCGACACTTGGGTACGAATGTTGTGTTTTCCATTGGTTAAGCTAGTGTAAATTAGATGTAGATCGTCGCTATATAACCTAGCAGTTGGAAAGCGCCGTTAAACATCAAATAAAAATTAATAAAAACTGAAATTTTAACAATGTTTTGGGGGCCGACGTCGCCGACGCCTAGCGCCGCCACTGTTTGTTGTACGCCTAGTGCAGGTACACTGGACTCGTATTCGGAAGGATGGTGGTTCAAATCCACCTCCGGCCATCCAGATTTAGGTTTTCCGTTATTTCCCTAAATCAATCCAGGCAAATGCCTGAATGGTTCCTTTCAAAGGGCACGGCCTATTTCCGTCCCCCATCCTTACCTAAAATCCGAGCGTAAGCTCCGTCTCTAATGACTACGCTGTCGATGAGACGTTGAACCCTAAGGTCGGATCCACACATTGGACCCAACGTTGGCGCCAACAGTGTTGGTCCAATGTGTGGATCGGTGAAACAGCGTTGGAACCAACGTTGGCGCCAACGTTGGTACGGCTCCGTTGCTTGTCGGTATTTCGACCAAACATCAAAGGACGTTGGCCCAATATGGGTACGTCGTCCACACATTGGCGCCAACGTTGCATTCTGTCTTTGTAGTCTGTTTCATTCTTCGTTCGTTCTTCGTCGCCGTTTTAAAGTTTCGAAATCTCTTTGTAAATATTAGAACTGTATCAGAAAGTGATTCATTTGTGAAAGAAACCTCAAAAAACGAAATGCCACAGCAAAACTTAGGCGCGAACTGTGAAATCAAAAAACGTTTTAGACTTTCGACACACTCCATTACTGAATTTAATTTTTAAAATTAACAACAGTACAGTACTTTATATTTCATGTCAAGTTTTAAATATCGTTTTGCAGACTTCAAGCACTACCAGTGACATCAATTACATGGTTATTTAAAAAGGTAAAAGTGTAGGCTTCCAATATTCTCTCCTTTGGCAAGAAATCGAAGCGTAATAAAAAAGAATAGCATCCCTCGAAAACATCTTTCTTTTTTATTTTATTTTCAATCATTTAAAGTAGCAGGTCTAAATTTTTATAATGTGTATCATTTACTTGTAGCATATTATTTTTAAAAAAATAATGATTTCGTACCGCAATTAATGTTCGGTAGGAAGTGATACAACGCCCCATCATCTTTTGCGTATGTTTCCCACTTTGATTTACAATTACAAAATGTAATTATTCACAGTGAAAAGCGTTAATGCATCGGCCGCGATTTGTGCGTCAGATATGTTTTCGTTGGCTCTCGACGAATTCAACTGAATATTGGCTCCAATGTGTGGACGCTGTCTCAAAAATATTGGCCAATGTTGGCGCCAGCTTTGGAACCAATGTGTGGACGCGGGGTAAGGCCGGTATTACACTATCAAATTTTCTTTGACAAAGAATCTTTGTCCAATATTCTTTGACAAAGAATCTTTGACGTAGTGAAATGGTGACATTACACTATCAAATTTTCTTTGACAAAGAATCTGTCACAGTGCATTGAAAATGGCGGATGAATATTTGTTATTAACCTTAGTTGTTGATTACATAGATTACAAATATCTACTTATACACTTAGATTGCATGTACGCGTACAACAATTGCAACGACTAGACATCTGGAAGCGTGCCTTTATTCACAGAACCCGTTTTTATTTGTACCGCGTCCTCAGGTGTATCGTATAATAAGGCCTAACATCTGATGTTTGTAGAAAAGAGCGAAGTACTTTTTCTAGCTAGACTGTAGATGGCATCGCTCCTTGTTCACTCACAACAATTTAAGCTGTACTCTTAAGACATATTTGAAAAAAAGTGAAGTTCTTTTCTTAATCATAATAGACATCTACAGTGTAGCTTGTCAAAGTACTTCGTCGTTTCCTACAAATACGTAATATTAGGCCGCATTACACGATACACCTGAGGCGAGAGCCGCTGTACCACTCGAAAACGGTTCTTCTCGTCGTTTGGAAGACTGACAATGGTGACGCTTGACTTGCTTCTGCAGTGGTGTTCTGCTCTAAATATTGCAGTAAACAAAACTTTTGAAACATTTATATTTTGCGTATTATGTATCGTGTAAATAGCATTTGTCTGGCTAAATATATGTAGGGAATTAAAGTGTCATTATGTACTTTTGCTTTCTCCGCTGCAAAACTGGTGCAGAGACAATTAATTTTCATTTTTACGTCGTCTGCCGTGCAAACAGTACTCACTTGATCGCTAATGAATTCCGCAATTATCTAGCTTTCGGCTCGATGCAGCCGGTTTTTTATAATCAACCTTATACAAGTGCATAAATTTAATTGTTGCGACGACTCGCAATACGAATTACGCGGCCATGTTTTCAAACTGTACGTCAAAAACTGCTACAGCGATGCTAGCGCTTAAAGCGGTCATAATTCTCAACGCAGTTAACATAAGACGAACGCTTTCTTTGATCAAATCTGGGTGATTCTATTTACACTTCGGTAAAATCAGACGTGACGTCATTATGACGTATTCACACTATCGACATCCAGAAGAGCGGCGCATCGACTTTTGCGATCGTTCGAGACGCTGGTTTTGGGCGCGGACAGTACAAACAGCCGTTGATTGTCTGACCTAGCATGTTGCAGCAACTTGACTGTAGATGAGTACCCAGTTTTACGAAATATGTTACCTGATGTTCGCGGAGCCTCTGTAACAAATGACTGTATTAATATCCAGCTCATTTGATTCATAGTTTCGGCGAAAACATACGACTATATGTTGTTTTTGTATGTCGCATATTTTGACATGTCCAAGGTCACATTTTTGGCTCCATAGCATGGTAACCTTATTTTGTCCTCTTAGTTTAACGTAGACTCCGTACTATAATGCAACTCGGTAGCATTTTTCGCTTAGAGAAAAGTTTCCATTAGTTTTAAACACAACCTTCACAAATGGGCCACGATGACAACATCAGATTTGTCTGAATAACGTTTCAGAGCTCGCAGTGTAGGTCCTTTTTCGGAAAGTTTAGTTTCCTACTTTCAAAAAAAAAAAAAAAAAAAAAAAAAAAAAAAAAAGAGGCAAAGTAATAGTTTCCGAAACTGTAATGAGTATACCAATTGAAAGTATTATTAGCTACTCCTTTAATTCGACTGCTACAATTGGAACCGCAGTTTTCCGTCTAGAACGACCAGATAAGTCGATCATGGCTCCAGTCGTCTTCGATAGTGTGGATACGTCATAATGACGTCACGTATGATTTTACCGAAGTGTAAATAGAATCATCCATCTACGGTGAGCTGCTAGATTTGATCAAAGAATTTTTGACGAAAGGCAACTTTGACCAAAGTTCCATATTACACTGTCCAATTTTCTTTGACAAAAAATCTTTGTCAAAGAAAATTTGATAGTGTAATACCGGCCTAAGATCCCTTCCTTCTAGTGCAGGCAGTCGGTGTAGTCGCGACGTTGCCGACCCTGGCTGCATCGTCCGCTGCAGGCGGGAGCGACGGTGGAGCCTCCTGGCGGTCGCGGTGGCAAGCCGCGGCTGACCTCGCCGTCCAATCAGTGACCAGACCCTGCTCAGCTGATAGCCGCGTGCTCGCTCCTCCTCCAGGCCTACCAGTCTCGCCTACTGTCTAGTCGCGTGCGCGCCTCACACACGCTCTACATACCACAGCGACGCGGGGCAGTGCTGCGTCCACTCCGTCTCCACAACACACACAGGTAAGCGCTAGCTAGACTCGCCAACTCTAACCAACTGCTGTCTAACCTTCCCCATATACAGGGGGTCAACGACCGATCCGAATAATGCTGTGGTAGAATGACCGCGTGCTCTAAGGCGCCTTGCCGCGGTGGAGTAGCCGAGCGGTCTACAGCGTCTCGCTGCGGAGCGCGCGGTTGCTCGCCGTGGAGGTTCGAGTCCTCCCTGGGGCATGTGTGTGGTGTGTGTGTGTGTGTGTGTGTGGTGTGTGTGTGTGTGTGTGTGTGTGTGTGTGTGGTGTCCTTAGTCCTTAGGTTAGTTTTCCTAGGTTTAAGTAGTTTGTAAGCTACGGACTGATGACCACGCAGTTTGGTCCGATAGATTTACAAACATTTGAACATTTCTAAGGCGCCTTGCTCGGTTGGAGGTGAGAGTCCTCCCGAGGGCATAGGTGGGTAATTTGGAAGGACCGTTGTATATCGCTTCGGCGTGCTATCGATAATGACCGACTATCGATAGCTGCGTAGTGTCATTTGTAACGAACATGCGAGCATCGGAATGCTTAGTCACAGAATAAGGAGTATACAGAAAGGAAACTCCCGCTGCAGTCTGTCGTTCAAAATTTAGTGCGCATGCGCGGAATCGGCCATCTTGAAAAGCAGTAAACGCGTGGTCACTCCCTACTCTGTGGCGTGGTAATGCGCCGTCTTTGTTAATTTTGTATTTTAACAGCCAGAATCGCATAAAAGTAAACAAGCATTTAGTGTAGTGCAGTGAAAAGAAATTACTGTCTGTCAGTAGTTGGAGCTGTTCCGTTTTTATTATGAGCAGCAATAAAAGAAAAGGCGGCCGATGGTGTTCAGCACCTAATTCCCGCAATAATTCGAATAAAAATAAGGATATTAGCTTCTTCACCTTCCCAAAAAATGCTGAGCAGTAAGTGAACGTCGCTATATATGTAGTGAAAGTTAAATGTTATCAGTTTAGAATGAGAGCAATCTGTGCATAATTATTAAAAGTAGCCTCGCTTCTGCTCTTGACGATAACTCTCGCTGTTGCTGCAGCAGTTCAACAGCATCGAAATGTTGTTCATTTATATTTTATAAGTTTAACGTTGCAGGGAATAATTTAAAATGAATGACAAAAAATAGTGCGAAGTAGGCAGGTAAAATTTTACTTACGGCATTGGAGGCGTAGTGTGCTAAGGTTGGCAACGAATGCTCTTTGGATACTCAAACAGATAGATTAAGGGGAATAATTATTTTCTGCTGTTCCTGCTCTGTGGTTGACAGATTCCTCTATATTCCCTTCCCCGATCAGTATCAAAAATGTTCAAATGTTTGTATAGTCTATGGGACCCAACTACGGGGTCATCAGTCCCTAAACTTACAAACTACTTATGAACTACGTACGAACTAGGACGGCACAAATATCCAAGCCCGAGGGGGATTCGAACCCCCGACCGTAGTGGCCGTGTAGACCGTGACTGGAGCGCCTCAGTCCCCGCGGCCGGCTCCGATTAGTAAATTGATACTCGTAATGCAAATAAAACTTTTATATATGCCCAGACGTCATTACTTCTGTGTAATCACGTTGTACTGCTAAGTCTGACTCAATACTTTGTGCGAATTTATTCGTGTCAAATAAAACCTGGCAGTTGTAAAGTCACTTTCTTGTTTATAACTAATTTTCCAACATAGCTCTGCGTTATTTGGGATTTTTCTAGAGATAAGCATCAAGTAAAACGATCATCGATTCCACCGTACGTACATTTTCGTAGTTGTATTAAAATTTAGGCCTATTTTTTTCGTCTGATTACAATTAGGTGCAAGAAGAGGGCGCAAAATAGATAAGAGCATAATGAAAAGCAGTTTCCTTTCGTAAAAGTCGGTGAGATTAGCTGCAGTTGGTAAAAAGTCCATTTCCAGCCAAAGTACTAAGTGGCTATAGTTCCGCGTTTACTGCTTTTCGCGTCGAGCGCAACGCTTGGTGACATACAGATCAAAGGCGCCGCCCCCAGCTTTCCCTTCTGTATGATCCCTATTCTGTGGCTTAGTTTTACTCGCAAGCGTAGGCGAAATCAGATGCCTGGATGATATAAGAAAATTGTTTAGCCTAGACCACGATAATACCTTTCTGAACCGGAGATTCACGTACTAAAAAGGAAATTGTTTAACGTAATCTTGTTAAGGCTACGCTTCAGATCAGTTTGTAAAATAGCGTAAACCACGATAATACCTTTATGAACAGAAGATTTCATACAGATCATAAAATAAACATGCTATATATACACCTCCTCTATGGTTGACAGGTTCTTGTATGTCCACAATAGCATTAATTATTTACGTCGAAATGAATGTTTTCAGCCGGTCGCGGTGGCCGAGGGGACTGAGGCGCTTGTCACGGTCTGCACGGCCACTACGATCAGGGGTTCGAATCCCCCCTCGGGCATGGATATTTGTGCTCTTTGTTGTAGGTAGTTCATAAGCAGTTTGTAAGTTTAGGGACTGATGACCCCGTAGTTAAGTCCCATAAGGTTTACAAACAGTTCAACAGTTTTGTTTTCATTTGTCCGCCAACATTTGTTTCTTACGACAAAGCGACGTTCGTCTGTTCGATATACAACTCTGCGGTACTCGCGTCTTCGATACATATCGATAGGCCGTCCGAAGTGATATACAACGGTCCTTGGAAATTACACGGTAATTTGATAGAATCCGTGTACATCGAAGAAACGGCATTGCCATCGATATATATCAAATGTTCGATATTGTGTTTCTGAACCGCAGATTCGAACGCTAAGCGCCCTCACATACTAAACAAAAAACTTCTCGTTTCACCAAACTGTGACTTAAAGAAGTGGTCTGTAGGTTAGGTATAGGCTAAACAAGGGTGGTTTCTTTTTTTTTTTAGTATGTGAGGGTGCGTAGCGCCCGAATCTCCGGTTCAGAAACATATCAAATGCCGTTTTTCGATGGACACGGATCCTACCAAATTAACGAAATCAGTTGCCTTTATGATATAGGAGAAAATTTAGCCTAGACGACGATACCTTTCTGAACCGGAGATTCACGTACTAAAAAAAAATTGTTTAACCTAAACCTAACTTTAACCTTGTTAAGGCTACGCTACAGATTAGTTTAATACCTTTATGAACCGAAGATTTCATACAGATCATAAAATAAATAAAACATGCTATACCTGCTCTTTGGTTGACATGTTCTTGTATGTACCCAACAGCATTATTTGTTTATATACGTCGAAACCAGTGATCTCTATACTAACTGGATGTATAACTCTGGTGCTTGAACATATAACTGCAGCGTGCCTGCACATTCATATGTTTTGCACACGATTTCGCATTGTCCGCCATGTTTAAATTTGGAAAACGAGTTTCCATCAGTTATTACGTCACGAAGAATTTCTTGCTTACCTTTTGATTTGGAATTTAGTTAAAGATTCGATGTTGTAGGCTGATATGGGACCGGAATCGAAATATATTTTCTTCTCATTTTCTTGAAATGCTTCTTAGCAGCTATGTTTGAATTTGGCAAGAATCTAAATATAAATATCTTTGCCTGGAACACTCAGAAATCTGTAGTTAAACATCCAGAGTGTATAGAGATCAATGGTCGAAACGAATGTTTTCATTTGTCCGCCAACTTTTGTTTCTTACGACACAGCGACGTTCGTGTGTTCGATACACAACACTGCGATACTCCAGTCTTCGATACATATCGATAGTAGGCCGTCCGAAGCGATATAAAACGGTCCTTGTAAATTACCCATGTGTGTGGTGTGGCTAAATTGTACGACGCTTCTCGCCGGGATCCAGTTATGTTGGTACGTGGTTAATGGTGGCAACTCAGATGACCAATAAATGATTTTCGTGACAACTTCATTTAAAACGAAATTATTTTTCTGAACGGACAAGGGTACATACAAAAACCTGTGAAACATAGAGCAGGTACAGTATTAATTTTGCTGTGAGTGAAACGAGCAGCAATAACACTCTGTAGCTCGTGAAAAATATTAACGCAGTTCTAAACTCCATTGTTCATGTTGCCAACATACGCATTGGAGCCCGGCGAGAAATTTTACCGTAAATTTTACCGTAAATTTTACCGTAAATTTTACCGTAAATTTTACCGTAAATTTTACCGTAAATTTTACCGTAAATTTTACCGTAAATTTTACCGTAAATTTTACCGTGTGTGTGTGTGTGTGTGTGTGTGTGTGTGTGTGTGTGTGTGTGTGTGTGTGTGTATCGCCCATAGTTACAGAAACTGGTAAATATTAGTTAATAAAGCTTGAAGGTGTAACAGCATCTGGTTCCTGTACGTTGCTAACAGCACGCCAGAAAGGAAAAATCGGATATAATTCCGGTATTTGGATTCTCCGTCATTAGTTCTCATTATCGTGCTGTATCCGTCGTGTTTTCGACTTCTGTGAAGTCACGGTCGCATGCAGCAGTTATTTCTTCTGCGTTTGTCCGCCTCCGAGCAACGAAAGCCAAGTCTCCATACAACTGCCTAACCATCCCGATATACAGGGGGTTAACGCCCGACCCCCAGAATATTAGTATGGCCGCGTAGAATTGCCTTGTCTTTAGCATAAATTAGTTTAGGGGAGACCGGGGCACATTTTCCACCTTTTTACATTTTTATTTTTGTACTTCTTATTTTTATCGATTTTGCGGTAAACAGCGGATCATTATATTTCCTACACCTTTATTTAGTCTTGTACAGATATTTTTGAAAATAGTAAATATCATTTTTGGTAGCAAATGGTTTTGTCTGACCATGTTGCATTGGAAAATTTGCCCCGTATGAGGGTCAAGTTTTCCAGCTTACTTAAAATGTACAGGGGCAAATATTCCAATTATACTATCAATGTTAAAACAGATAATTATCTTGATTTCACTGAATACGTATTTTTATCATGAATTTACAATACATTACAAAACAGGATAGTAAAAATAGCCACATTAAATAAAAACAAATGCTATTTAATGGTTTTACAAAATGTCTCAAATATTTTACAAATACAGACTTTTTAACAATACTTATACTGATTGTCTGAATCACAATGCAAGCAAACAAAAAATGGAACATTCCCTTTTCGTACAGTCTCCATGCGCCCATTTCGTGCACTGTACACACTTTTCATTTGCTTTAGACTTGGCGTAAGACTCAAAGCAATAAGGAATATGTGCCCCATATGCGCACGGAAAACGTGCCCCATCGCCATATTCGAAACTATAACACTACGTCCATGAGTAACAGTATAAGCTATGTACAAAACAAATGCAGTTGCGTGAAGGAAGAAACCCACTTTTAGTGTGCAATGTCAAAATAATAAGTATAGCGCTAGAATGTTTAAGTTTCAATAAAAACGTGAAAGTTTAGTCACATTTTCGAAAATGACGAAAACAGCCCTGCCGACGTTGTGACTGCTGGTACGACACTGAAACTTTCGTAAATGAAGCGTGCTTTGTTGCTACTTCCTACAGTATCGTTGGTGGTAACATCTAGCGGTTTGTTTCGAAAATAAACGGATTTGGAAAACTTGCCTCCATGGAAAATATGCCCCGGTCTCCCCTACTTGTAACTCTAGCGACTGATGACCGTAACACTTTGGTCCAATATGTCTTACATTTTAATATTGTTTCGACCAAAATATTGGCTTCGGTCGCATTTTTACGGCCAGAATTCGGCCGAATATTTCGCTTGGCCGAAACTAGCTTCCGTGGACATAACAGATGTGCGGTCGCGTTCAGAATGGATTTTGTGTGCGTATAAAAAAAATTGTTGTTGATCACAATATTACTCAATCTTATAGTGATATTCTTAAGTCCTCTTTAAACGATGGAGTTTTAATAGATGTTGCATTAATGTTCGTGCTAGAAGCAAAACGCGATAATCGTACCAATAAATATTAAGTTTACATACAAAACATCTCCCGGAAGACGAAAACAGTTTCGTAAGTCATGTTTACATGCTGTAGCCTGAAGCGGATTTCCTAGTCCACTCAATACGATGGCTGAAAAAAAAAAAGCTGATTCAGTTCAACTGGTTTAAGTGAGCATAATTATTTTTCTTCACTTAAATACATTCTAATATGTATTAGTATTTCCCGTCTACTGGTTGTCAGACATTTCATGGGTCAAAGCAGACGGGTGGTATCCCAGTCTACAGTTATGCCTTTACTTCCTCGTTAGGTATATTTTGTCTTTCGTCAAACTTTGTGGACGTATCATCGGCGGAAGGATCTTCCTGAGCAAGTGGCTGTATTGTATATTTCCATCAAAGATTTTAAACCTTTGTCAATTTTTTAAATTATTTAATGTGAAATCAGGACTACTGCTGTTATACTTATCGAATGAAACACGCTTTTAATAGAGGTGTATAGAGTAGAGCCACTCATTCACTCCTTTTTGATGTTGGGAATGGTCTGTAACCTAATAGGGTGCGTATTTATTTCGCTCATATTCACAGAAAGCAGTAAATATTCGTTTATACAGCTTGAAGTTATAAAAGGATCCGGTTTCTTTACGTTGTCAACAGCATGCCAGAAAGGAAAAACTAGATATAATTCCGGAATTCATTGCGGTCCTCGGGCATTAATTCTCTCGTTATAGATCACAGATTTTCTTCTGTGAAGCCACGGTCGTATTAGACATTTTTTCGACGTTGTATCCGCCTACTAGCAACGACAACCAATGCAAACACAGCCGCCGCTATGGCTAAGTTTACCAGTGCTGAACTCATTTCCAGAAAATTTACTACCGGTGTATAGCGCAGGAAAAAAAAACTCATTCGCTAGTGGCGTTTACTGTTTACGTCTGCCTAAACACTCTGCGGCAACATGTTGCATCAGTTGATAGATACGGGGGTCAATGGAAGTTCGCGAAACGACCTCATACGATCTAGACGATAGTTCGTTTACAAGCATGACATTGATTACGGATTACGATTTCGTTTAAAAAGTGACCTGTTGCTTCTCTCTGATGGTTAGGTGTAGGTTAACCGAGAAATTATACTTTATATGAGCGCCGAAGGCGCCAATTTTTGGGCTGTGATCGATGGTACTTTCCGTTATCTATAATAGCTACAGATTTGTATCTACAATACAAAAGTATTAAGATATCTCATATACTGGATTTCTGACATCTTGATGACGTCACGGGTCAAAGCTGACGGGCGGTATCCCCACCTTCAGATGAGCCCATATTCGTCGAATGTTTTTGCTAGTTGATATATCTACGTAGCGTATCTTGTGAGACTGATGTCATCTGTTAAAGCCAACGAGTTGTATCGTGGTAAAATTGACAAGTAAATTTAACAATTTTACTTAATTACAAAAACTGAACACTCAACAAATGCACGATATTCATTTACAGTGAAGACTTGATCTACCATTGACTGTGAAAACAGCTGCACCGTTCCGACTAACAGATTCCTAAAGTGTTCTATGGACTTATTTTATTTCCCGTCACGTTTTCTTTCTAAACGGCTTTTCAGATAGAGGGCAAAATATGAGAATCTAACAGACGATATCTATTCATTATTTGGTCCATCATTCAAAAGGATGTAGGTTGCCGTTCTTATTCTCAGGTGAAGAGACTTGCACAGGACAGGGTAGCGTGAAGAGCTGCATCAAACCAGTCTGCGGACTGAAGACCACAACAACAAATTTGGTCCATCATTGCTTTCGAGAAGTGCAACAGCCTCGATAAAGATTCCTAAAGCTTATCCGCAGGGCCCACAGTGTTAGTGATGTCGTACATCGACATTATAATAACAATTATATAATTTCAACACTGTATATTTTAATTCGTATTAGTTACACGATAAGCTTATTTCGACTTAAGTCATCTTCATGTGTTATGCCACATTATGTTGTACATGTTAATATTATTGTGACGTGATATATTTTATTTCTTCTTTATATATAATCACGTAACATATAATATTGTGCTGTCATGCAAGATCTTTATCAAGTTACGGATTTTGACATTTGACAGCTCTACGGAGATATAATATGGTTACATTATTTGCACAGAATATATATATCTATTGTTTGATATATATTCTCTGTGCAAATAATGTAAGAATATTACATCTCTCTAGAGCTGTCAAATGTCAAAATTCGTAACTTGATAAAGATCTTGCATGACAGCACAATATTATAAGTTACGTAATATTACTGAAGAAATAATAATAAAATATATCACATCACAATAATATTGAAATGTGCAACATAACAGAATGTGGCATAACACCTGAAGATGACTTAAGTCGAAATAAGCTTATCGTGTAACTAATACGAATTAAAATATACAGTGTTAAAATTATATAATTATTAGATTCCTAAAGAATCCCTAACAAGCTATATAGTATTGTCAATATACCGACACTCTTATTGTCAATACCGTCAATGTTGACAGAGCAGTAATGAGCCAAAAAGTATTTTTCAGTTTAATCATATTCGTTATTCAGATGTTTAGCCACGGCGGAGTGGCTGAGCGCATTGAGGCGCTAGGCTCCGATGCGCGAGGCCGTTCCCCTTTGGGGGTTCGAATCATCCCTCGCGCATGGGTGTTAGTGTCGTCTTTAGTATAAAGTACTTCACAAGACGTTTGGAAGTTTAGGGACTGATGACCCCGCAGTTAACTCCCATAAACTTAACAAACATTTCAACATTTGAATTAAGTTTTTTTACAGTGTTTCGCGAGATAGCCTCGGAGCGCTTGAGTCTGTTGCATAATTACTTTGGTGTTTACGTATTCCGTTGCTATCTCGATACGCTTTAAATATTTATCGGTTAGGAAACATGATTAAATAATTAATGGTACATTTTATCGAATGTTACAGGAGAAATCCGTCTCTGGACCAAGTAATCAGTTGATTACATGGATAGATGCCACGCACGTATTAGTTAGAAGCAATTATTTGAAATTTATCACCTTCAGTATCAGGAAGGAAAAATAGAGGACGTTAAAAAGAAAATTACATAATTTCTTCGCAGCTTTCCAGACTTTTTACTAATCATGTTAGCGGACACAACTACTCTGAACTTTGAACGTTCAAATGACTTTCCTATGGTCAAAAAGAAGTTGATTACACTTAATCTTTCATGGGCGGGAAGTGTCTCATTACTTTTAGAATTTGTCGCGTATCATCATAAGTAATTTGTAGTATGATACTGGAATCATTCGAAAGTAATTGAAGAAATGTTTCGGGTCATTGGTTTTTCACAGGCGAAAAATCATTCCTGTTCTTTAACCACTCACGGAAGCCATTTCCCCATTTCGCAGTTCTCGGTTGTTTTTGATAGCCAACGCTAGGCCTACATGACTAAAACACGCGCACAAACATACTTCAAGGTCCAAGGTATTTACTTCACGAAATTGTATTGAGAATTGAAAATGACAATATTATTGGTAATGTGGGACCACTAAAATATATTGGTTGTTCGACGATATATTACTGACACAAACGCCAGTAACCAATGAACGCGTGAGGGGCCCCTTGAAGTGTCTTTATAGTTCCCAACAGAATGTTAAATATTTCTGTACCTGCACACCTGAGAATTACTTCAATAATGTCGGAGCAGTAACTTTCGTCCTCACTTTCTGCTCTAAAACTCGCCAACCGAATCATTTGAAACGTGATATTACTGTCTAGGGCTCATGATAATTTTGTTTCCATACAAAGTACGTCCCGGTCTAACAAGGAAAGTACATGGGCTCGAACAAACATATCTGTATGAACGTTTGGTTACAGGATCTCTACGTACACCTCAATGTGCTGGTGGGTGTCGTTTTTCTGCAAAACTCTGCAGCCATGCTATAGATTACACTGTAGATGTAATTGTAGACGCCATACGTAATGCAGATATCTTAACTATAACTTATGTAATAATCGTACATGTTCTCTAGGGAATTGTCATCAAAAGCCGTGATGACAGTTGCAACTTTAACCTTCTTCTCGGAAGACTGTTGGTATTCACTGCCACTGCTTCCATCGCCTCTTCCCGCACTTACCGTAGCACTACCGCTTGCAAGGAGTTGTTCGTCATTATCATCCCTATTATCATTGAGTTTGTAACAACAGTATCTTATGCTCATACTTACGTACAATAAGTTACGAGAAAGCATGCACATGATTCATATTCTACACTAATAACATCTTCACCAAGAAGGGTTCTTCGTCACTTCATCTCAACCAATCGCAATACTTTAGCAGGATTGATTAGCAATCGCCGCCCCATCTGACACTTCACCACACAAATGACGTCACAAAACGCAACTTCGGAGGCACACTTCACCGTCCCTACTGGCGAACCGACAGGTCAAAGTGCAATGCGGCATGGCACACGCAGAGGCCTCTAACGGACGACTGCAGAGTTTTGCAGATGCGGGGGTATCACTTGTGCAATAAGGGATCTTTACATTATCTGTCATCTGATTTTGGTGTATGTGTTTGTTCGAGCCCAAGTACTTTCCTTGTAAGAGCTCGTCTATTGGGAATGTGGCAGTATTTGTCGGCCAAATGTTAGTCTTACTGAGACATCTAAAGTGTCATGTCTCGGATAGCGCGGTCGCTCCCGCCGGAGGTTCGAGTCGTCCTTCACGCATAAATGCGTCTTTTGTCGTTTAAAGTTCTTCCTAAGTCTATCACCTTGGCATATTGGTCTCGTAGATTAACAAACATTTCAACATGTTTTTTGTGGCTTATACTACCACGTTTGCTGTCGAGGATGATGAGATACTCATTCAGTTATCCGATCAGTAAGGATAGTGACAGCAACAGTTGGATACCATGATACTGATGTCCAAATCATGACGGAAGCTACTCGTCCTGGAATGCTGGAATGCTTGACGTTCTTAAAGACACGAGGGCAATCTAAACTGTTATGTTGTCAAATATATATATATATATATATATAAGCAGAGACCACTGTTAAATACGTCATTCAAAATTACCGGTTTCGACGAAACGTTATCTTCGGTTGTATAACTCAGCATATAGAAATACAGCACCTCTATACATCATTAACAATTCAATTAACAGGCCGAAACCGATCTTCGTATTTATTAATGAACTATCTTAAAACTCGACGTCGTCTGGGAACTTATTTCTTCCAAAGTTCCTCTATCTCTCCTCCCCTTTTCTCTATCGACCTTATCTTTCCATTTCTATCTGTTCATCTCCTTCCCCCTTTCTCTCCAATCACCACCTCGTTTCCCTGTCCAACTCTTCCGCCTCCTCAGTCCATGGTTAATTATACATCTCTTACGGCCGAGTGCACCAACCTCGGTCAAAAGTTAATCGCGGTCAAGTCGGCATTTAACGGTGGTCAACTCAGGTTTCTGGAGCACCGACACCGACCAAAGTTAAACGAGGGAGTTTATCGCGGCTGACGCCCGGTTTTGTCGAGATGATCAGGGTTATACCAGTGTGCAGTATCAAGATGGCGGCGCGTTTTGATGTCTTAGACGGAACTGACAAAGATTTATTTTACCTCGATCATTTAAATCGGGATCAACACCGGAACGTAGTGATTGTGGAAAGGGGGACTCTTTTGAATATTACAGTGACAAAAAGTTCGGAGAAAGATTTTGTTTGTCCAAAGAAAGTGTGGTGGTTGTAAAAACAAATCAGTGACAGGTTAGAATTTCCTACCGATAGAAATAACCCTATTTCGCCTATGAACAGACTATTGATTACGTTAAGAGTATATGCAACTGGTGCATTTAACATACTTACTGGTGACAACAGTAACATATATCGCGACGAAACATTGCCAGGAAGAGCAGTTCGCCGCGCCATAATTAATATTTCCAGTAAGGTAACTATCAAATTCAGAAAACGTTTTGAATAAAAAATAAAGATATGTTCCGTAACTATAATGGTAAATCTTTCGTGTTGTTAAAACATGTTATCTGTATATTTCTGTTACCAGGTGAACATGCGGTGCATGGGAAAGTACGCTGTGAACAATGACATTTGTGTTGATTTGTTTGAAACAATAAATAATAATGTATGTAATCTGTCTTAGGGTGTTGTTTTAATAATCTTTTCTCTTTGCGATATGACTGAATTCGGTAAAATTTTTCGACGCTTCTCGCTGGGCTCCAGTGCTTATGTTGGCAATAGATGAACAATGAAGTGTAGAATGGAGTTAATATTTTTCACTAGCTACAGAGTAAATGCTGCTCGTTTCACTCGCAGCAAAATTAATACTGTACCTGCTCTATGGTTGAAAGGCTCTTGTATGTACCCTTGTCCTTTCAGAAGAAAATAATTTTCGTTTTAATTGAGTTTGTGACGAAAAAATATTTATTGGTGATCTTAGTTGCCGTCATTACCATTGGTGCCAACATAACCACTGCAGCCCGGCGAGAAGCGTCGTACAATTTTACCGTATTTACAATCTTGTACATACAAATCACGTGGTACTGTCGTCATTCACCAAAGATAGTCGAGAATACACATGCAGGTAAGCTCAACTAACACCTTTGCATCACTTAGGTGCCTTCCATTGCGCTACACGGACTTGATCACGATCAAATGTACGATTGGCTGACGGCGGTTTGCTGACCAGAGACGTTTTAACCGCGGTTAACTTTTGACCGTGTTCTCGGAACCCTCGATTATCGTGCTTTTTGACCGAGGTTGGTGCACTCGGCCATTAACTTTGATCGTGATCAGCGAAATGCTATCTTCAGTTTACTGTACTCTACCCTCCGCCATGCACCGTATGAAATCTTTAAGTAGAGATGTTTCTCTTGTTTTGAAAGTGAAGACGGCAAAATTTCATCAATATCATAATAAAACCG